>JAGIQG010000037.1:8519349-8983877 GCA_024679065.1 Sphyrna mokarran
CTTAGTAGTCTTGATGAACAGAGGGATCTTGGTGTGTATGTGCATAGATCCCTGAAAGTAGGCAGTCAAGTCGAGAAGGTTGTTAGGAAGGCATATGGAGTCTTAGCTTTTATTGGTAGGGGGATTGAATTTCGGAGCCGCAACGTCATGTTGCAACTGTACAAAACTCTAGTGCGGCCGCACTTGGAGTATTGTGTGCAGTTCTGGTCCCCACATTATAAGAAAGATGTGGAGGCATTGGAGAGGGTACAGAGGAGGTTTACCAGGATGTTGCCTGGTATGGAGGGCAGGTCTTATGAAGAGAGGCTGAGGGATTTGAGGTTGTTTTCGTTAGAAAGGAGGAGGCTAAGAGGGGACCTAATCGAAACATATAAGATGATTAGAGGTTTAGATAGGGTGGACAGTGATAGCCTTTTTCCTAGGATGGAGAAAGCTAGCACGAGGGGACACAGCTTTAAATTAAGGGGTGATAGTTATAGGACGGATATCAGAGGTAGGTTCTTTACCCAAAGAGTGGTTAGGGAGTGGAATGCCCTGCCTGCAGCTGTTGTAGATGCGCCAAGTTTGGTGGCGTTTAAGAGGTTAGTTGATAAGTATATGGAAGAGAAGGGAATGGTTTAGTTTGGAGGGGCATTGCTTTTTATATTGGTCGGCGCAACATCGAAGGCCGAAGGGCCTGTTCTGTGCTGTAATGTTCTATGTAAAATAGCGGCCAGAATGTATGTGTGTGAATGTGCTGAGTGGAAGTGTTTTTGTGTGTGTGTGTGTGTGTGTGTGTGTGTGTGTGTGTGTGTGTGTGTAAAACTGTGTGAGTGTGTCTGTAAGTTTGAAAGTGCTGAGTATTAGTGCTTGTGTGAGTGTGTAAGTGACATTGTGAGTGTGAGTGTATTTGTGTGCTTGAGTGTGAGTCTGTTTGTGTGTGTTTATGTGTGTTGTGCTTGTGTGTGTGAGTGTGAATGTGTGTAAGAGTGTGAGTATGTGTACAAGTGTTTGTGTATGTGAATGTGAGTCTGTTTGTTTTTGTGTGTGTGTTTATGTGCGAGTGTGCACTTGTGTATGTTTGTGTGAGTGTGTGTTTCTATGTGTGTGCATGTGTTTTTGTTTGTGTGGGTGTGTTTGTGAGTATGAAAGTGTGTGTGTGTGTGTAAATATGAATATGTGTGAGTATATTTGCATATCTGAGTATATGCTACTTTGAGTTTATGTGAGGGAGATGAAGTTGTATTGTGAGTGCAAGGAAGTAAGAGCGAGTGCAGTTGTATTTTTGTGAGGCAGAGAGTGAGAGGGGCAGATGGGTGATGGTTAGAGATGGAGAGACAGTGGAGGGGGAAGAGATGGGATGAGAGCCTGATAGATGGATTATGGAGCTCAGCTCTGATGAAGGGTCATCTAGACTTGCAACATTGACTCTATTCTTTCCCCACAGATGCTGTCAGACCTGCTGAGTTTTTCCAGCATTATCTGTTTTTGATACTCTCACACTATCTGCTTCCCCATCATCATGCCCTCACTCCCTCCTCTCTGTCTTTCTATCTACTTTCCTACTTTATACTGTTCATCTCTTAGGGAGTTCCTCTCTCACTCTTATTTATTCATTTCCCAGGCTCTCAACCTATTTAACTTCAGCCCAGATCACATATTATCTTTCTCTCTTTCTTTTGTTCCACATCTCATCCAGTTTCTCTCCCATGATGCGAAGATTCCTGAGTTGGACTGGGGTGAAAGTCCAACAGCTTTATCTGAAATCATGAGCTTTCATACGCGACTCACCTGATGAAGGAACAGCTCTCAGAAAGTTCCTGATTCCAAATAAACCCGTTGGACTTTGAACTGGCATTGTGAAACTTCTTATCATTTCCCTCCCATAGTAAGGTTGTATATCAGATATATGGGGCCCAGTATCAGTTGGTGCCTGTGCATTGTTCATCACAGTTAAAGCTGTATTTTCTACTGCTTTAAGAGCTGACGTGTTTGAATTTTCTGAGATGGCCCATTGTTTCTGAATGCTTTCTCAGTTTGAGAAGCTGCATTAGATTCAGCGGTAAATTATTTTTTTTTGCCAGTTCTGGGCCTCTTTAGAATATTGTGTACACTTCTGGTCATCACACTACCAGAAATAAGTGGAGAGGGTACAAAAGAGGTTCACCAGTATGTTGCCTGGTCTGTAGGTATAAGGAGAGATTGGATAAACTCCATTTGTTTTAACTGGAATGGTGGAGGTTGAGAGGCGACCTGACAGAGGTTTAAAGTTTATGAGGAACATTGAGAGAGTGAATTGTTAGATGCTCCTTCCTCAGGTAGAAAAGTCAAGGACTCAGGGACATAGATAGAAGATGTGTCAGAAAATGTTAAAAGAAGATGAGGGAGGCAAGTTTTTTTTAATACAGAGGATGGTGAATGTCTGGTACAAACTGCCCAGGGAGGAGGTGGGAGCAGGTACAATACTGGCATTTAAGGGGAAAACTAAATGAATACATGGATAGGATGAGAATGGAAGGATATAGATTCCATAAGTACATACAGTTTTAGTTCAGGCAGATATCATATTCAGAGCAGTCTTGGAGGGCCGACGGGCTTGTTCCTGTGTGTACTTTTCTTTGTTCTTTGTTAAATAGTTCCAGGCTATTGAAGAACGAAATCTTGTAATCTATGTTCATCCATAACCCACTTAAATCACATAATTGAATATCCACAGTTAAAGACCACAAAGAGGGAGGGAGACATTAACAATCCAAATTCAGTTCTGAAATGCCACAGTCTAGTGACAGATATCACTGAAACAATCTGAGATCTAGAGATGGGATTGATGGTGTTTGAGTGGACAACACCTTTGCACTTACTTTAATTGAAAATTACATCGGCATTTTTCAATGTTTGGAAAGAGTTAACTCCATTTAAAGACAATATCATCCATCACTGAACTCAATGTCGTAATCTGTTCATTTATTTAAAAAAAATCTTCAAACCACGTTACTACCTCAATATCCCTGAGGTGTTTCTGCAATGTATAAATTAAAGGCTTTAGGAATGTGTAAGCTCAGAGTTTCTGAGAGAGAGAGAGAGAGAGACTGTCAGCAGCAGGAAGGGGCACGTCGCTTTGTGCTGAAGATGTTGTCTCCAATAGAGGTAGCTGAGAAAATATTCTACCCAATCATTGCCATTATTGGAGTTCCTGGTAAGTGACTCTAACCATTGAGGTTGTGTAAATCTGTGTGTGAGTGGCTCTCTGCTTTTAAACTCTGACTGAAAATGCTCCAGGCTGAAATGTGATGTCTGTGAGCATGAGATTTAAATCAAACGTCTAAACATTTAAGTTAAACAATCAAACATTTAAATCAAACATCTGTAAATGTCTCTGTTCTGTTAATCCTTTTTGTCCTGACAATGAACCTCTCTATGTAACTGATGGGCGCACTGATCAATGAAGTTATTGCATTTGGTGGAATCATTTGCAATACCAGATTGGATCTCAGTGAAGGTGATTTCTCTGAAAGACAATTTAGTGGGAATAAGAACAAAATCAAACATTGAATGTGGATCACTAACCAGAGCAGAATATCTGACACCACTGAACAAGTATTACAGCATCTATTTTCCAATGTAGGATTGTGGTGATTGTGACTCCTTCAGCCAAGTGAATATCTGATCGAAGTATCTATCTGTCTTCGTACAATTTGTTATTTGTCTATGTGGAATTGCCTTATGTTGGGAAAGGGACTGGACTGAAATCAATTAGTTCTAATCTGAAATATATATTATAAATTGGTGAATGAGATCTCTATCTGATGGGTCTGTCTCTTTTATCTTTAACACAAACAGTTTGCCTTTCTTTTAACGATGTTTGTTGGTCCGTGTATGATGTAAAATTTCTCCACTGCTCTTTTTCCAATTGAAAAGAAACAGGTGTCATCTATTTCCTGATGTGTAATCAACCTAACAACAACTATGCAATATTCTGTTCTTTTCTTTTCGAAAAATTGTGTTTTGTTTACATTTTGATTATTTGGAAATGAATTGCCATGCACATTTCCAGTTTGTTAAGTTCTTTTTAAGCTATGTTGTTGCTTCAAATAAGTTGTGAATCTGGCCCCTGAACTCTTAAATTCCTTGAAAGCATTCAGAGACTTTGCCAAGTGATTGGGAAGCATGCGTAATTTGTATTAATTGTATTCTTCCACTGTGCTCAATCTCATTCTCAGTTAAGGATTTTTTGTGAATTTTGAAGTTATCATTTTGCTTCCTGATTCCATATTTTTGATGTAAATTGTGAAGGACAATGACCCCAATTCTGATCTTTGTCGAAAATCATTTCCCACCTTCCGGCATTCAGAGTAAATCCCTTTGACTCAATCTGGAGATCCTCATATCCTGTCTCTCTTTCTCAAATTCTCTCCCTCTAATACCACTTTTGCTTTGACCTTGCACACCCTGGGTTCCTCCTCTCTCTCTGTAACCCCGCACCCCCCTTCCTTTCCTTCTTTACATCTGCCCGAATCTCTTACAATAATTGTAAATTTGATTGTTCTTATCTAAGTTCTAACTCTGCATCTAGCCCCCACCACATCATATTATATCTTTTCTCTGTCCATATCTCTGCCTATTTCCCTCTCAGTCATGTGCTGTATGTTAAAGTGAACAATGTAATATTTCTGACCCCCAATACTAGAAACCACAAATCACATCATGTGAGGAGGTGGGAAGAACCATATTATCTGAGGGTTTCCAGTTAGGGGTCAGAGCCCAGCTCCCAGTTTCTGGAGAATAGCCTCAATCAGAGCACTCGGGGATTCCTGATTTACACAAATCAATCAATAAATATACAAATGAAATGAAATCAATTAAACAAACAAATAATAAATAAATAAATACATAAATAAATACTGGGAGACTTGTTTAAAAAAAGTCTATCAAAGGCAAAGTAAATAGAAGTAAGGAACCTTGGTTCTCGAGGGAAATTGTAGTACTGATTCAGAGGAAGAGAGAGTTGTATGAAATGTACAGGCAGCAAGGAACAGATCAAATGCTCGAGGAGTATAAAAAAATGGAAGAAGCTACTTAAGAGGGAAATCAGGAGGGCTAAAAGAAACACGAGATTGCTTTGGCAGACAGAGAGAAGAAAAAACCAAAGACCTTCTATACGCATGTAAGGAGCAAAAGAATAGTGAGGGATAAAATTGGTCCTGTTGAAAACCAGAGTGGTAGACTGTGTATGCAACCAAAAGAGATGGGGGAGATACTAAGTGGGTTTTTTTGCATCCGTATTTACTGAGGAAATGGGCATGGAGTCTACAGTAATAGGGCAAACAGGTCAGGAGGTCATGGAACCTTTACAGATTAAAGAGGAGGAGGTACTGGCTGTCTTGAGGCAAATCAGGGTGGATACATACCCAGGGCCAGACAGAATATTTCCACGGACCTTGAGGGAGGCTAGTGTTGAAATTGCAGTGGCTCTGGTAGATTTATTTAAAATGTCAACATTCACGGGGGAGGTGCCAGATGATTGGACGGTGGCTCATGTTGTTTAGTTGTTTAAAAAAGGTTCCAAAAGAAATCCGGGAAATTATAGGCCAGTACGTTTGACATCAGTGATTGGCAAGTTATTGGAAAGTGTGATAAGGGATGGGATCTACAAATATTTGGATAGACAGGGACTTATTAGGGAGAGTAACATGGCTTTGTGCGTGGTAGGTCATGTTTGACCAATCTATTAGTGTTTTTTGAGGAGGTCGCCAGTAAAGTGGATGAAGGGAAGGTCGTGGACGTTGTCTACCTGGATTTTAGCAAGCTTTGACAAGGTCCCCCATGGGAGGTTAGTTAGGAAGGTTCAGTCGCTAGGTATACATGAGGAGGTTGTAAATTGGATTAGACACTGGTTCAATGGAAGAAGCCAGAGAGTGGTTGTGGAGGAATGCTTCTCTGGGTGGAGGCCTGTGAGTAATGGTGTGCCACAGGGATCGGTGTTGGGTCCACTGTTGTTTGTAATCTATATCAATGATCTGGACGATAATGTGGTAAATTGGATAAGTAAATTTTGCTGATGATACAAAGATTGAAGGTGTAGTGCACAGTGGAGAATGTTTTGAAAGCTTGTAGAGGGATTTGGACCAACTAGAAAAATGGGCTGAAAAATGGCAAATGAAATTTAAGGTGGACAAGTGTGAAGTATTGCACTTTGGAAGGACAAACCAAAGTAGAATGTACAGGCTAAATGGTAGGACTCTGAAGAGTGCAGTTGAACAGAGAGATCTGGGAATACAGGTACAGAATTCCCTAAAAGTGATGTCACAGGTGGATAGGGTCGTAAAAAGTGCTTTTGGTACATTGGCCTTTATAACTCAGAGTATCGAGTATAAGTATTGGAATGTAATGGTGAGGTTGTATAAGACATTGGTGAGGCCAAATTTAGAGTATTGTGTATAGTTTTGGTCAACTAGTTACAGGAAGGATGTAAATAGTTTGAAAGAATGCAGAGAAGGTTCACAAGGTGGTTGCCGGGACTTGAGAAGCTGAATTACAGAGAGAGATTGAATAGGTTAGGACTTTATTCCCTGAGCGTAGAAGAACGAGGGGAGATTTGATAGGGGTGTATCAGGTTTCGATGGGTATTGATAGAGTGAATGCAAGCAGGCTTTTTCTGCTGAGGCTAGGGGAGAAAAAAAAACAGAGAGCATGGATTAAGGGTGAAAGGAGAAAAGTTTAAAGGGAATATTGGGGAGGTTGTAATTTGGGATTTCTTCATGCAGATTGTGATAGGAGTGTGGCATGAGCTATCAGATAAAGTGGTAAATACAGGGTCACTTCTAACATTTAAGAAAAACTTGGAGGGGTTCATGGATGAGAGGGATGTGGAGGGATATGGTTCAAGTGCAGATCAGTGGGACTAGGCAAAGAATGGTTCAGCACGGACAAGAAGGGTCAAAAGGCCTGTTTCTGAGCTGTAATTTTCTATGCTTCTATGGAACGAACACAGTTTATTCCCATTTTGAATGAGAGAGTTTATTCTCTCTGTAACTGAGTGGACATGTATGCAAGCTCAGTGTACACATGGGATGGTGGAAAGGATTACACCAGATGGGAACTGAGGAAATGAAATGTCTCTGTTTGTTTCTCTCCAAATATGATCACGTTGCTTTACATGGGATCTTGCTCTGATAAAAAGCCACACAATAAAAACTGGAGAGAGAAAGAGGGAGAGATATTGGAGGAAGATACACAGAAAAGAGGAGAAAGCAGGGGAAAGAGAGATAAATGCTGGAAAGAGATAGAGAGATATCAGCAGAAACAGTAAGAGAGAGAGAGGGAGAGAAAAAGATGTTGGATAGAGATAAGCAGGTGAAGGCATGAAGCTAGAATCAGATTTAAGAATGGAAAGAGATTGGATAGGAGAAAAATCTGGAGAAAGGAGAAGAAAACTGCAGAGAGAGGATGGCAAGAGACAGATACATGAAGAAAAGGGGTAAATGTAGAAGAAGAGAAGACAAGAAAAACACAGCAGGTATCTAGAAAATAGAATCAGAAAAGGTGAAGGGGAGGGAAAGAGGGAGAGGCAGAATGGTGAAAAATTTGGAGCAGGGAAGATACATAGAATAATCCTGAATTGACATCCAACTCCATCAGCTGTCCAGTTCAGGGAAGTGTTCAGTCTGGAGAGGGCTCTGATAAATTGGTGAGGAAGGGATGGCAGGTCCAGTTGTCAAACTCTGGTATATTTCTGTACAGATTGGGTCTAATTGGAAAATCCGTCTTGTCTGAGTTATTCCTCTGAAACAGGGAAAATGAGAAATCCAACCTCTCGTGTGAATAATCAGAATATGCCGACTGGTTCCATCAAAGTGAGAGATGCGTAATAAACACACCGTGTTCACCCCACCCCTCCTTAACACCGGTGTTACATTAGTTACTTTCCAATCTGCAATTTTAATCTCCAACACAACTCCTCCAAAAACCCCGCCACCTCGCGTGTACCTGTCCATTGATGCTGAAAACTTCTCCTTACTGTCGGTTCAGACATGAACAATATTTACTCACTAATAGCCCGGCTCTTATCTCTTTTCTCTCTGACAGCTAATTTACTGGGAATTGTGATTCTGAGTCTGGGAAGGTGTGGCCTCTCCACCTGCACCACTCGCTACCTGGTGGCCATGGCAGCAGCGGATCTACTGTTCATCATCGTTAACCCTATTCTCACCGTGATAAATCATTATTATTTCCCCCTGAATTTCCTGGACCTCACCCCTGTGTGTCGTGTTCAAAGTGTCCTGCTGTCTGCAGCCAGAGACTGTTCTGTCTGGTTCACTGTCACTTTCTCCTTTGATCGATTTATGGCTATTCGCTGCCAGAAACTGAAAATTAAATATTGCACCGGGAAAACTGCAGTTATGGTTCTGACAACAACCGGCATCTTGTTCATTGTGAAAAATATCCCCTGGTACTTTACAAATGAACCCGTAAGGATAAGCAACAATGTTCAATGGGGCTGTCAGACAAAAACAAGTGTTTCCACTGATCCCAGTTGGGTTGCATTTACCTGTTTTGATCAGGTTTTAACCCCTCTGCTCTCATTTGGTCTAATGCTGATAATTAATGCTCTGACAGTCAGTCACATTTTAGTGACCAGTCGAGTCCGGAAGGGATTGAGGGCTCAGAGTCAGGGAGAGAATCGCAGAGACCCCGAGATGGAGAACAGAAGGAAGTCAATGATTTTACTCTTCAGCATATCTGGAGCTTTTATTCTCCTCTGGACTGTGTCTATTATATTTTTTATCTACTCGATGGTAAAAGGAATAATTTCCATCACTCTTCCTGATTATACATTTCAAGAAGTTGGATTTATCTTGCAGGATTTAAGTTGCTGCACAAACACACTTATTTACGTGGTGACTCAATCCAAATTCAGGGAGCAGATCAGAATCGCGGTGAACTATCCAATCACATCAATTATCCAATCAATAAAGAAACAAACCTGACTGACAGCCAATCACAGAGCAGGATCACTAACTGACTGCCTCAGTCAGACAGCAAGATCATAAATGACTGCCTCGGCCAATCAGAGAGCAGCATCACTAACTAACTGCTTCAGCCAATCAAAGACTGGATGTGTATCAGTATCCATGATATCTCTGTCTGTTAGAACAAAGAACAACACAGCACATGAAACAGGCCCTTTGGCCCTACAAACCCACGCTGCCATTTTAACATTGAGTGAGTACCTCACTCCAATCCCTCTTCTACCTATGACCTTTGTCTATGCCTACTGGACTCCAAAATAAAGATGTGCAAATTTGGAGAATTATAACCAGGTTGAGGGGATACCTAATTTAGAGACAATGTGTTAACATCAATTAATAGATTATGTTTATAAAAGGATAAAAGCAAATTTCAATGATGCTGGAATCTGAAACCAAAAGAGGAAATGCTGGAAAATTTCAGCTGGTCTGGCAGCATCTGTAGGGAAAGAAAAGAGCTGTTGCTTCAATTCCAGATGACCCTTTGTTAAAACTCAAAGCTTTGGCAAAGGGAATTGAAACCTCAGTTCATTTGCCTCCTTACAGATGCTGCCATGTTTTAAAAGGGTTTGATTCGGCTTCAAGAGACTGGATTGCTAACTGACAGTTTCGGTTTGGAGGCCAGGCCGACTACTGCCTGAGGTAGCCATCAAAAATGCTGCTTGATTCCTGACAGCCAAGTACACCAATGATTGGCTCCACACTTTGACTGACAGCACATGAGTCAATCAGAGACTGCAGATTCTGACTGACAGCTGTGTCAGCCAATCAGGACACCAACAGCTAACTGAATCTGGTTTGTGTTGTGTGTATCTGTGTGTGTGTGTGTGTGTGTGTGTGTGTGTGTGTGCGCGCGCGCATGCGTGCAACAGTGTGTGTATTTGTCTATGTATATATATCTCTTTGTATTTTTGTATATCTTGTGTACTTGTGTGTATAATATATATATTGTAATACATATCAGTGTGCATCTGTACGTGTGTGTTGTCCCAAATCTGGAGATTTCCCTCCAGTCCTCTGAGAGGTTAGACTCCCTCTTGAAGCCGAATCAAACCCTTTTAAAACATGGCAGCATCTGTAAGGAGGCAAATGAACTGAGGTTTCAATTCCCTTTGCCAAAGCTTTGAGTTTTAACAAAGGGTCACCTGGAATTAACAAAGAACAAAGAACAACACAGCACGGGAAACAGGCCCTTCGGCCCAACGAGCCCGCGCCGCCGTCCTAACGTCTTAATGACATATAGAGACCAATATAGGGACAATTTGTTACCAAATCAGCCTAAGAGCACATTTTTGGGATGTGGGAGGAAACCGGAGCACCCGGAGAAAACCCACGCAACCACGGGGAGAACGCGCAAACTCCCGCAGACACAGGCCCAAATCCATGTGTCTGCACAGCAACAGCGATAGTCTCTGAGCTGTCACGTTGCCCATCTGATGGTCCAGTTTAAGCATACACTAACGACATGAAGCACTAGGCCACTCCTGAAGTAACATCCAAGAGCAGCCCTCGCACGACCTGCCAAATGCATGCGCCTTGTTGGTCAACAAGGCGGACCGAATTGCCTGTGGAAACAAATAAAGTATTTAAACAGTCCTCCTATATCCCTCTATCTGCAGACCGCTCATGTGGCTGTCCAAGAGACCCTTAAACAACCCTAGCGTGCCTGCTCCCACCACCTTACTCGGTAGAGCATTCCACACCCCCACTACCCTTTGTGTGAAAAAATGCCCTCTAATATTAGTCTTATACATAGCCCCCCTCACCCTAAGGCCGTGACCCCTCGTTCTATCCGATTCTAATGGTGGAAAAAGCTTACCACCATTTACTCTATCTATACCCTCATAATCTTATATATCTCTAATAGATCCCCTCTCAGCCGACGTCTTTCAAGGGAAAACAACCCCAGTGCGTTCAATCTTTCCTCGTAAGACAGCCCTTCCATACCAGGCAGCATCCTGGTAAATCTCTTCTGCACTCTCTCCAGGGACTCCACATCCTTCCGGTAGTATGGCAACCAGAACTGGGCGCAGTACTCCAAGTGAGGCCTAACCAACGTTCTATACACTTGTAACATCAGACTCCTACTCTTGTATTCTATACCCCTTCCTATGAAGGTTAACATACCATACGCTTTCTTTATCACATTCTCCACCTGTACTGAGACCTTCAGAGAATTGTGAACCTGCACCCCCAGGTCTCTCTGCGTCTCTATACTCTGGATAGTTTTACCTTTTATCCTATAACTCCCCTCTGCATTATTCCGGCCAAAATGCATCACCACGCATTTATCCGGATTAAATTCCATTTGCCATCTATCTGCCCAGTCTACCAGCCTATCTATGTCCTGTTGTATTGCCTGGCACTGCTCCTCAGTACCCACCAATCCAAGCATCTTAGTGTCATCAGCAAATTTGCTGATCACACCACCTACCCTCTCTTCCAAGTCATTTATATAAATCACAAATAGAAGAAGTCCTAGTACTGAGCCCTGTGGCACACCACTAGTGACTGACCTCCAGTTGGAATAAGAGTCTTACACTACTATCCGCTGTCTCCTCCTCCCAAGCCAGTTCTCAACCCATCTACATACCTGGCCCTGTATCCCATGCGCCTTCACCTTTTTTATCAGCCTTGATTTTGAATTGCCTAGGAATTGAAGCAACAGCTCTTTTCTTTCCCTACAGATGCTGCCAGACCAGCTGAAATTTTCCAGCATTTCCTCTTTTGGTTTCAGATTCCAGCATCATTGAAATTTGCTTTTATCCTTTTATAAACATAATCTATTAATTGATGTTAACACATTGTCTCTAAATTAGGCATCCCCTCAACCTGGTTATAATTCTCTAAATTTGCACATCTTTATTTTGGAGTCCAGTAGGCATAGACAAAGGTCATAGGTAGAAGAGGGATTGGAATGAGGTACTCACTCAATGTTAAAATGGCGGCGTGGGTTTGTAGGGCCGAAGGGCCCGTTTCATGTGCTGTGTTGTTCTTTGTTCTAACATACAGAGATATAATGGATACTGATACACATTGAGTAACACAGAGAGAGAGAGAGAGAGACAGAGAGAGACAGAGAGAAAGAGGAACGCAGAGAGAGAGAGGAATACAGGGAAAGAGAGAAAGGCAGAGAGGGGGTGGGGGGCAGACAGAGACACAGACAGAGAGAGAGAGGCAGAAGCAATAAAAGCCACACCCACCGTCTTTTAAGAATTAGAGTGATGAAAGCCTGAACTTTTTAAACAGAATTGTAAAGAACTTTGTGCATTTCATTTAATAATTAGGTTCATTGCTCTACTCACACTCATGTTATTTTGGATATGAACAAACCATTTCTTATTACAAAATTAATTTTCTCATTATCATTCACCAAAAGATTAACATATTCATGATGAATTGCAAAGTTTGGCTATTTCAACCACAGGTCCTCAAACTCCAGTCCCCCTGTCCTCATCCTACCCCTCCTCCTCTATCTTGTTCGGGGTGATAAAGAGATCCCATGAGTGTGCCCTGCAACAAGCCTCAGTCCATAGAACATAAGAACATAAAAAGTAGGAGCAGGAGTAGGCCATCTAGCCCATTGAGCCTGCCCCGCCATTCAATAAGATCACAACTGATCTGAAAATGGTTCAGTTCCACTTACCTGCCTGCTCCTCATAACTCTTAATTCCCTTATTGATCAGAAATCTATCTACCCGTAACTTAAACATATTCAACGAGGTAGCCTCCACCACTCCAATGGGCAGAGAATTCCAGAGATTCGCTACCCTCTGAGAGAAGAAATACCTCCTCAACTCTTTTCTAAATTGACTCCCCCTAATTTTGAGTGCCCTCTAGTTTTGTTTCCTTTCTAAGTGGAAAGAATCTCCCTACCTCTACCTTATCTAGCCCCTTCATTATCTTATATGTCTCTATAAGAAAGGCCCTCAGCCTTTTAAACTCCAACGAGCACAGGCCCAATCTACTCAATCTCTCCCCATAAGCTAACCCCCTCATCTTCGGTATCAACATGTTAACTTTATTCTGAATAAACTTAGTTTGATAAAAGTTCTGTGGTCAGTTGGTGAATCATACCTGAAGTGAAACTTATCATGTTCATCCTAGCCAAACTCTGAAAACGGCAAATGGAATTTAACGCAGACAAGTGCGAGGTACTGCACTTTGGAAAGACAAACCAAAGTAAAATGTACAGGCTAAATGGTAGGACTCTGAAGAGTTGAATAGAGGGATCTGGGAATATAGATACAGAATTCCCTAAAAGTGACAGGTGGATAGGGTCATAAAGAGTGGTTTTGGTACATTGGCCTTTATAAATTGGAGAATCGAGTAAAAAAGTTGGAGTCTTATGGTAATATTGTATAAGACATTGGTGAGGCCAAAATTACAGGAAGGATGTAAATAAGGCTGAAAGAGTGCAGAAAAAGTTCACAAGGATGTTGCCAGGACTTGAGAAGCTGAGTTACGGAGAGAGAGATTGAATAGGTTAGGATTTTATTTTCTGGAGAGTAGAAGAATGAGGGGAGATTTGATAGGGGTGTGTAAGATTTTGACAGGTATGGATAGGGTGAATGCAAGCAGGCTTTTTACACTAAGGCTGAGGGAGATAAAAAAAAAACAGAGGGCATGGATTTAGGGTGAAAGGAGAAAAGTTTAAAGGGAATATTAGGGGGGGGGGATTCTTCATGCAGAGAGTGGTGGGAGTGTGGAATGAGCTGCCGGATAAATGGTAAATACAGGGTCACTTTTAACATTTAAGAAAAACTTGGATGAGTTCATGGATGTGGAGGATGTGGTCCAAGTGCAGGTCAGTGGATGAGGCAAAAAATGGTTCAGCACAGACAAGAAGGGCCAAAACGCCTATTTCTGAGCTGTAATTTTCTATGGTTCTTTAACTCAGTTCTGTGACTTTCCTTATTTATCCTCCTTCTCTGCCATTTCCCATTTCATTATCTCTCTCACCTCTTTGAACTTCACTATTTTAAGGTATTAAAATTGTCCACTTTCGACCAGAATGGCTGCCTCCCACTTCAGGTCAAACAAAATTTACTAAGTTCCCCTTATAACCTTTCCAAGTTATAAGAATCTTTCTTTTTAGCCTTTTCCCCCGTGGCATGGTAGCACAATAGAACATAGACCATTACAGCACAGTACAGGCCCTTCAGCCCTTGATGTTGCACCAACCAGTGGCACCAATCTAATGACCCTCTAAACTATTCCAATGTTATCCATATGCCTATCCACTGATCATTTGAATGCCCTTAAAATTAATAAATCCACAACTGCTGCAGGCAGGGCATTCCACACCCTTACTACCCTCTGAGTAAAGAACCTACCTCTGACCTCCGTTCTATAACTACCACCCCTTAATTTAAAGCTATGTCTCCTCGTGTTAGCCATCACCATCTGAGGAAAAAGGCTGTCACTGTTCACCCTATCTAACTCGCTGATCATCTTGTATGCCTCAACTAGGTCACTTCTTAACCTTCTTCTCTCTAATGAAAATAACCTCAAGTTTCTCAGTCTTTCCTCAGACGGCCTTCCCACCATACCAGGCAACATCCTGGTAAACCTCCTCTGCACCCCTTCCATGCTTCCACATCTTTCTTATAATGCGGCGACCAGAACTGTACGCAATACTCCAAGTATGACCGCATCAGAGTTTTGTACAGTTACAACATGACTTCACGGCTCCGAAATTCAATTCCTCTACCAATAAATGCTAACCCACCGTACGCCTTCTTAACAATGTTATCAACCTGGGTGCCAACTTTAGGGAGCTATGCACATGTACACCGAGATCTCTCTACTCGTCGAACTATTAGCCTTTCCATTAGCCCTATATTCTGTACTCCTGGTACCCATACCAAAGTGAATCACCTCACACTTTTCCATATTAATCTCCATTTGCCACCTCTCGGCCCAGCTCTGCAGCTTATCAATGTCCTTCTGCAAACTGTAACATCCATTCTCACTGTCTACAACTCCTCCTACTTTGATGTTGTCAGCAAATTTACTAATCCATCCTTCTACACCCTCATCTAGGTCTTTTGTAAAAATGACAAACAGCAGTGGCCCCCTGAAGTACACCACTTATAACAGTGGTAAGCAGTGCTACCTCACAGCGCCAAAGACATGCGTTTGATTTCTGACTCAGGTCTGAGTGGAATATGCACATTCTCCCCATATCTAAATGAGTTTTCTCCATGAATTCTCCCTAAGTTCTCCCTCAGTGTTACCCGAACAGATGCTGGAGTGTGGAATTTTCATAGTAACTTCATCGCAGTGTTAATAATGTAAGCCTACTTGTGAACTGATAAATAAACTTTTAAATTTTAAACTAAAATATAAGTTAGGAATTGTCAAGCCTGATTTAACCATTGGATTTTCTTGTCCAGTAACAGTACACACTTGCACACAAACACTGGCATGAGGACACACACACACACGCACACAAACACATGTGAACACAGATGACCAGACACACACGCGCGCGCGCACACACACACACACACACACACACACACACACACACACATACACATACGCACACCCTCCTTTAAATAACACAACTCTCCCCAATCATATTTAACCAAAGTAACATTCATTTCATCCAGATGCAACCAGGGATTTTAAAAGGAAGCATTCTGTTTGATGACGCCAATCACTACCTTAATTAAACTCAGACCTTGTGTCTTTCAGAAAACTCCAGGTTTTAAACAATTCAACTATCTACAGAATCAATTTCACTGAATTCTGGCAGCGCAAGTAAAAGCCAATCACCCCATCACTAGGTCTCCGATTGCATAGGGTGTTGGTGAGACCCCTAGCCACAATTTTACCGGCCGGCTCATCACGGGAATTGGACCCGATGAAGGCCGGACCATATAAAGGCCAGTTTGCTTCCGGAGGATGTTATGGTTTCAGGATGAGTGAGGTCATAAAACAGGGCAGCGAGCATGATGGCGCAGTGGTTAACACTGCAACCTCATATCGCCAGGAACCCAGGTTCAATTCCAGACTCAAATCATTGTCAGTGTGTAGTTCTCCCCATGTCTGAGTGGGTTTCCTCTAGATCCTCCGGTTTCCTCCCATGCTCCACATATGTCACATATGTGGATTCCCCCCCCCCAACCCCCCCTCCTGCACCAGCTCTCAACCCAGGCATTCACCTGCCTAATCATCTGTTCTTACTCTCACTAGTATGTGGCACTGGCAGTAGTCTAGAAATTACTACCTTTGAGGTCCTGCACTTTAGCCTTCTGTCAATTCTCGATATTCACTCTTCAGGACCTTACCTTTGGTAGCAATATAAACTATCACCTCTCGCTGCTCACCCATCCTCTGCAAGAACATCTTGCAACTGCTCCGAGATGTTTTTGAACCTGACCCCAACAGGAAGGCAACACACTATCCTGAAGTTTCTATCGCAGCCACAGAAATGCCTGTGTGTGTCTAACTTGTGATTCCTTGATACTACTACTCACTTGCTCTTTGACACACCCTGTTCTACAGTAGAAGCTGCTGGTACCTTCCCCTATCTTGCTTAGGACTCATGCAAGGCGTAACCCAGGAAGGTGTACCCAGGAAAATGGAAGTCAGGAAGATTCAACCCTGAAATGGTGCAACTCATGAGTAACCAGAAAGTGAAAAACCCTATAAGGTGAAGTCCCCGGATTGTTGCAAGACAACTAACAATGGACTCTATTTTAACTTACGATGGACTCGTAGGTAACTTACAATGACTCAATTGTTAATTGTAATGGACTGTATTGTTGCAAAAGGGATTGTCTGTTATTCTTTTATTAGGTCTTGGTATTGTATTAGTTCGTTGTTTCTTACTTTCTCATTTTTGAATTATTTGTGGCCTGGAAGGTGTCCTCTCACCCCACTGCCTGGGACACAGTAACACCAGAAGATGTAACCCCCGGCAAGGCAAAAAAATCAAGAGGGTGAAACACCACACAGATTAACCCCAGAAGCTTGCTCGTTTATAGTCGTTATAAGTTGCTTACAACTTTGGAAGCCCATTGTGGACATTCGCAGTGCATACTAGCTGTTTGTTACTGTGCTATGCTGTTTGTGTTATTATATTAAAAATGTCATGTTTATTATTGATACGGTGTTATATCAGATGTTGTCTCCACAATTTATTATTCTGTATTGGTATTGTATTGTTTTGTAATTTGGAAGTTTAATGTATTTTGTATTTGTAACCTCTTTGTTAAATAAAATATTGACTCTCACTGATGGCTTTTGAAAACTCTTTTGACAGGGGGTAAGAAGGGGAGCATTTACACACACAAAACTTACACAAAGAGTTATGTAAATAAAATATTGACTCTCACTGATGGCTTTTGAAAACTCTTTTGACAGGGGGTAAGAAGGGGAGCATTTACACACACAAAACTTACACAAAGAGTTATGTATGTCTCTTCTCAATTGAAATCTTGCACTGATGATGTTGACTTTTTTTAACAGACTATTAGAAGACCAGATTTGAAAATCAAACAAAACATCAGATTGGAACCTGACAGATTCACTCAATTCATCAGAACCTGAATGTAAGTAATTTGGACTATGGGAAGGGATTGACTTGTCTATTAGTGCTAGAAATTCATCGACGGTGCCACACTGGAGAGAGAGCGTGCACCTATTCCCAGTGTGGGAAGGAATTCACTCAGTCAATCCACCTGCTGACAAACCAGTGAGTTCACAATGGGGAGAGGTCATACATCTCTTCCAAGTGTGGTAAGGAATTCACTGAGTTATTGAATCTGGTGATACACCACAAGTTCACTCTGGAAAGAGATCATTCACCTGCTCCAAGTGTGAGAAGGCATTCAGTCAGTTATCTGACCAACTGAGGCACCAGCAAGTTGACACTGCAGAGAGGCCGTTCTCCTGCTCTGATGGGATGAGTTGCATTGATTCATCCACCCTGCCGACACACCACAAAGTTCACGAGGATTTCTCCATTAATCACATCCCGGACTGAACCTTGTTCATTAGGATCTGTTTCTGCTGATCCTGACTGGTGGTCTGCCTCAAATATTCTGCCTCAAAATCAAATAAATCAGCTTCATTTTGAGCGCACACTGTTGAGTCTTGATTAGTTCCTTTTGAAGGACTCTCCCGCTCCCCTGTCATCTCTATCCTCACTTCCAACAATAAGTGTGAGGAGTGATCGAGCTTCTTTATCACTAAGATCGAGACAATCCTATCAGATGTCACTGCTGGTTCCTTCCCTTACAATAGCCCAAGGGATAAAATGTCTGGAAAAATCCCATTTGTCTGAAGCCATATCTTTCTCCAGTTTCTCTTCTCCTCCCCTTTCAGTTCAGTTGTTCATGAAATATCTCACTTGCTCCATTGACTCTATTTTCATTAATCTGTTGAACACCCAACCTCCCCATATTCACTGACATTGCTGACAGTTGTCTCTCCTGAATTCCCTTCTGTCTCACACAGAAATCTACATTCATCATCCCACCCTTAAAACTAAAACTGTTACCCCATCATCCTTGCAAATTGCTACCCTATTTCCACCATCAGTCTAATCTTCAATTCACATTATACAAATACTAACATTCTCAACGTGGACAAGCTGGGATGTGTTTGGGGGCAGGATGTCCCAGTTCTCCACCCTGGATTCTCAGTGGTAAAAGTGTGGCTGTGCTTGGAGACAGGATGTCCTAATTTCCCACCCTAGGATTCTCAGTGTGAACAGCGTGGGATGTGTTTTGGGACAGAATGTTCCAGTTCTCCATCCTAGGATTCTCAGTGTGAACAGGTGGGATGAATTCGGAGACAGGATGCCCAAGTTCCTCACCCTAGGATTCTCAGTGTGAACAGGGTGAGATATGTTTGGGGACAGTATGCCCCAGTTCTCCATCTTTAAAGGGATAGGTAGAAAAGTAGCTGGGCCGAATGACACTTCTAACTGACAGCATTGCAGTGCCTGGTAACCATCCTCCCTGCTCAGTTTATATTTTTGAATAAAGTTTCAAAGTTGTTCATACTGGAATCTTGAATTTGTAAAGTTGCAGTGATAATGAATGCCCTGAGGATGCGTGCGAATCCCCCAACTCCAGCTCTGATTTCCTAGCACTATATGTTGCCAATAATCAGCAATGATGTGTAGATGCTGGCATTGGACTGGGGTAAACACAGTAAGAAGTCTTACAACACTAAATTAAAGTCCAACAGGTTTATTTGGTAGAAAAAACCACTAGCTTTCAAAGCATTGCCCCTTCAGCAGGTGAGTGCACATAACACGGCATATAACTAAACTTACAAAATAATGATTGGAATGCGCAATTCTCCATATACATAGGATCTGCTCAGATGAGGAGGATTGAAACAGACACCTCCAGATGCTGAAAGATGCTCTCATAAGAAAAGGATATGGCGCTTGATTCATCGATTGACAGTTCCGATATGCCACAGTGAAAAATCGCACCAAACTCCTCAGAAGACAAGCATGGGACATGGTGGATAGAGTACCCTTCGTCGTCCAGTACTTGCCCGGAGCAGAGAAGCTATGACATATTGGAGCCTTCAACATGTCATTGATGAAGAGGACCATCTCGCCAAGGTCATTCCCACACCCCCACTTCTTGCCTTCACAAAACCTCACAACCACAAATGGATCACTGTCTGCAGCAATCTACCCAGACTTCAGGAGAATAGTGCGATAGGAGATGTGCCAGATCATCAATATGGACGCCATCATCTCACTTGAGAATACCATCCACCAGGTATATTCTTGCAATTCGACCAATGTTATCTATCTGATATGCTACAGGAAAGGATAACCCGAACATGTAACATTGGGGAGGACATGCAGACACTATGACAACAGATGAATGAACACTGCTCAACAATCACCAGACAAGATGTTCTCTTCCTGTTGGGGAACACTTCAGTGGTCACAGGCATTCGGCTTCTGATCTTCGGGTAAACATTCTCCAAGGCGACCTTCACGACACACAACCACGCTGAGTTGCTAAGCAGAGACTAACAGCCCAGTTACCACAGACATGAGCATAGCCGGTTATCTTGGGTTCATATTGCACTATCTGTAACCCGCACAACTTGCCTGAGCTTGCACAATCTCACTTATTTATTTATTTTATTTATGGGCTCTTGTATACAAAGATACAAAGAGCAACACAGCACAGGAAACAGGCCATTCGGCCCAACGAGCCCGCGCCGCCGTCATACCTCATAGTGGCAAATTATTTTTCCTATTCTAATTTTAAGTAAATCCAAATATAGGGACAATTTGTTTCCCAATCAGCCTAAGAGCGAATTTTTTGGGGTGTGGGAGGAAACCGGAGCGCCCGGAGAAAACCCACGCATCCACGGGGAGAACGCGCAAACTCCCGCAGACACCGGCCCAATTCCAAGTGTCTGCACAGCTACAGCGGTAGTCACTGAGCTGTCCTGGTGCCCTTAGATGGTCCAGATAAAGCTTGCATACACGACAGGCAATCCATGAATCAACATCCAAGAGCTGTCCTCGCACCCCCTGCCGAATGCATGCTCCTTGTTGGATAAGGTTGGACCGAATTACCTGTCAAAAAAAGTCATAATTAAACAGTCCTATTATATCCCTCTATCTGCATCTCGCTCATGTGTCTGTCTAAGAGACCCTTAAACAGCCCTAGCGTGCCTGCCCCCACCACCTTACTCGGCAGTGCATTCCACAACCCCACTACCCTTTGTGTAAAAAACTGCCCTCTAATATTCGTCTTATACATAGCCCCCTTCACCCTCAGGCCATGACCCCTTGTCCTATCCATTTCTATAGGTGGAAAAAGTTTATCACCATTAACTCTATCTATACCCTTAATAATCTTATACACCTCTATTAGGTCCCCTCTAAGTCGTCGTCTTTCAAGGGAAAACAGCCCCAGTCTACTCATTCGTTCCTCATATGACAGTTCTCCCATACCAGGCAGCATCCTGGTAAACCTCCTCTGCACCCTCTCCAGGGACTCCACATCCTTCCGATGGTATGGCGACCAGAACTGGATGCTGTACTCCAAGTGAGGCCTAACCAACGTTCTATACAATTTCAACATCAAACTCCTACTCTTGAATTCTATACCCTTTTCTATGAATGCTAGCATACTAAATGCTTTCTTTATCACCTTCTCCACCTGTAAAGAAACCTTAAGAGACTTATGTACCTGCACCCCCAGGTCTCTCTGCGTCTCTATACTCCTAATAGTTTTACCTTTTATCCTATAACTCTCTTCCACATTTTTCCGGCCAAAATGCATCACTTCGCATTTATCCGGATAAAATTCCATTTGCCATCTATCTGCCCAGTCTACTAGTCTATCTATGTCCTGTTGTATTGCCTGACACTGCTCCTCTGTACCCGCCAATCCCAGCATCTTAGTGTCATCAGCAAATTTGCTGATCACACCACCTACCCCAACTTCCAAGTCGTTTATGTATACCACAAATAGAAGTGGACCTAGTACTGAGCCTTGTGGCACTCCACTAGTGACAGGCCTCCAGTCGGAAAAAGAGCCTTCCACTACTACCCTTTGTCTCCTCCCCCCGAGCCAATTTTCGACCCACCTACAGACCTGGCCCTGTACCCATGCGACTTCACCTTCTCTATCAGTCTACCATGAGGAACCTTGTCGAACGCCTTACTGAAATCCATGTAGACGACATCAACAGCATGTCCTTCATCAACTGTTTTTGTCACTTCTTCAAAAAATTCCACCAGATTCGTAAGACAAGACTTCCCTTTGACGAAGCCATGTTGCGTATCCTTGATCAGATCGCAGCGCTCCAGATGCTCATACATCCTATCCCTGAGGATCCTCTCCATTAACTTTCCTATAACTGAAGTTAAGCTCACCGGCCTATAGTTCCCAGGGTTTTCCCTCTGACCTTTTTTAAACAACGGTACTACATTTGCTATCCTCCAGTCCTCTGGGACCTCACCTGTGTCCAAAGAAGAGACAAAGATTTGCGTCAGAGGCCCAGCAATGTCTTCCCTCAATTCCCTTAGCAGCTTGGGGTAAATGCCATCAGGCCCCGGAGCTTTGTATGTCCTTAAGTTGCCTAACAGCCCCAACACCTCTTCCCTCATAATCTTTATTTTCCTCAATGGATCATTAACTTTGTCAACATCAGGCACAGACATCTGGCCCCTCTCCCGCGTGAATACCGACACAAAGTATTCATTCAGGATCTCCCCCATTTCCTCAGGCTCTAAGCATAGATCCCCTCCACTGTCCCTGAGAGGTCCAATCTTGCCTCTTACCATCCTTTTGCTCCTTACATAGGAGTAAAATGCCTTAGGATTTTCCTTAATCCTACCTGCCAGTGCCACTTCATGGCCCCTTTTTGCCTTTCTAATACCCCTTTTAAGATCCCGTCTACTCTCTCTATAAGCTTCCAGCGCTGTCTCAATCCCCAGTTGCCTAGATCTAACATGAGCCTCTCGCTTCTTCCTGATCAAGTCCTCAATCTCCCTGGTAAGCCACGGTTCTCTAATTCTACCTTTCCCATCCTTCCTCCTTGCCGGCACATATCTTTCCTGTAGAGGATTTAGTTTTCCCTTGAAAGACTCCCACATGTACCTCGTCGACCTACCCTCGAAAAGCTTATCCCAATCGGTATCTTTAAGATCTTGCCTAATCTGGCTGTATCTAGCCCTCCCCCAGTTAAATACCTTCCCTTTTGGGCCGGTCTCATCCTTTTCCGTTAATATCCTAAAGCAGACAGAGTTGTGATCACTATTTGCCACATGATCTCCTACCTCAACGTCAACCACCTGCCCTGGCTCATTCCCCAGAACCAAATCCAGTATAGCCCCCTCTCTAGTCGGGACATCCACATACTGGACCAAGGACCCTTCCAAAACACAATGCACAAAATCCTCCCCGTCCACTCCTACCGCTCTGGGCACTTTCCAATCTACTCCCGGGAAATTGAAGTCTCCCACTACTACTACCCTATTCTTCCTACACTTATCTAAAATGTCCCTGCATATCCTTTCTTCCACGACCACGGGCTGTTGGGCGGTCTATAGTAAACACCCAACATAGTAACTACTCCCTTCCTATTCCTCAACTCCACCCATAGAGACTCAATTTCTAAATCTTCCATACCTCCCTCCCTCTGCACTGCTATGATGTTGTCCTTAACTAATAAAGCCACTCCCCCGCCTCTCCTCACACCAACTCTGTCATGCCTAAAACACTTATATCCTGGAATATTCAATTGCCCGTCTTGCCCTTCCTTCAACCACGTCTCTATCACCGCCACTACTTCTAAACTCCTCGTGTACATTATTGCCTTCAGTTCATCTGTTTTGCCAGTCACACTCCTTGCATTAAAACACATGCACTGAAGACCCTCAGCCCTCAGATATTCCTTTCTACCTTCTGGTGTTACCTTATCATCCCTCACACTACCACTCACAGTTCCCTCTCTCTCCCCACCCTCCCTCCCTATTAGTTTAAACACTTCTGAAACACTCCAGCTAACCTCCCAGCTAAAATATGGGTTCCCCTCCCAGACAACTGCTCTCCATCCCTCTTGAATAGCTGACCCTCCCTCCTAAACACTTCCCAATGGTCAATAAATATGAAGCCTTCTGCCCTACACCAATCCCTCATCCATGCATTTAGCTGTAATGTCTCATTTTCTACTACCCTATTGATCCCAGGCACAGGCAGCAGCCCAGAGAACGCCACTTTGGAGGCCCTACCTTTTAGCTGAGCACCCAACTCCTTAAAGTGCCTACGTATATCTCCCCTGTGCATTCTACCTACATCTTTCTGTCCTATGTGAACTATCACATTTGCCATAGCCCCTTTTCCCTTCAAAATTCCCTCTACCCTCTCTGATACATCCTGGACCCCTGCTCCAGGGAGGCAGACTACCATCCTGGAGTCTCTCTTTTGCCCACAGAAACGCCTGTCAATCTCTTTAACCATCCCATCCCCCACCACGATCTCACTTTCTGCCTTCCTGATGTTCTGTACGGATTTTTGTTCCCTTTCACTTGCCTTCTTCACCACAGCCTTTGCCCCTCCCTCCGTTTTTTGACAATCCTCCTTTGAGATGTCCTTTGTCCCACGATTTTTGCTCTTTTTTCTCTTATCTCTAATATGCTCATCCCTACTACTAGTTCCTGGGGTCCCCTCAGGACTACCTTCTCTAGTCATTATAACCTCATTTTCCCTCACTAGACACATGTCCTCCAAGCGCTGCTCCAGCTGCCTCACCCTAGCTCTTACTGTCCTGTCTGGAGACAATATACATCTCCTTAACATGTGCTTAATGCTCTCTCTCTCTCTCACATTGTCTGTACCTTTAAGAATTGATTACCTGAAAAGACTGGCATTCCAACCATTATTTTGTAAATTGAGTTTGTGTCTTTGTAGTCCCTTCCACACACCTGATGAAGGGGTAGTGCTCCAAAAGCTAGCAGCTTTTGCTACCAGATAAACCTGTTCGAATTTATGGATAAGGTGGGTATAGAGGGATATGGGCCAAATGTGGGCAACTGGGATTCGTTTAAGGTTTTAAAAAAAAGAGCAGCATAGACAAGTTGGCCTGAAAGGCCTGTTTCCATGCTGTAAATCTTTATGACTTTAACATGGTATTGTCAGACTGCTCACTCTAAGCATCAGCAAGTCAGCCTGAAGCTGTGACCACACCCACCATCTTGTACCATCACAATGCTTGGTTGATTGACTCAGTAAGAATTTAGCAACACCAATTTTAAATCCAACCGATTTATTTGATAGTAAATCTGCGAGCTTTCGACACTCTGTGTCTTCATCAGGCAAATGCAGTGTTCTGGTCTGCAATAGCACTCATATCCACACAGACAGTCAGAGATTGCTGATTAGAATGTGAATCCTTACATCTAACCTGCTATTCAAGTGTTAAAGTGGCTAACGATGTGTGTGAAGGGAATCCTGAGCATTGGTTACAGAATTGTGTATTTCCTCCAGACAGCACAGTAAGTGAAGTTCCGCACACATGAGGACTGTCTTAATAGGGATCTTGGCTTTATGTCACACTATCTATAACCCCCGTAACTTGCCTGGGTTTGCAAAAAACCTCACTTACTGTGCTGTCTGGAGAAAATACACAATTCTCTAACTAATGCTCAGGATTCCCTTCACACACATTGTTAGCCACTTTAACACTTGAATAGCAGGTTAGATGTAAGGATTCGCATTCTAATCAGCAATCTGTAACTGTCTGTGTGGATATGAGTGCCTCTGCAGATCAGAACACTGCATTTACCTGACGAAGGCCATAGTGTCGAAAGCTCGCGGATTTACTATCAAATAAATCGGTTGGATTTAAAATTGGTGTTGCTAAATTCTTACTGAGTTCTTACTACCCCAGTCCAACGCCGGCATCTTTACTTCATGGTTGATTGACGGCAGACTCCGGAAATGGGATGAGAGGGGGGCGGAGCTGGAGGACCGTGCGGGAGCGGCTGGTCCTCCAACAAATCGGAGTGAATGAGGGCGGGGCTAGGATTGGAGCATGCGCACTGTGAGGAATGGCGACGAGGGGGTGACTGGTGTAGTGGGGGCGGAGCGATAGATCTGACGGGTGGGTGGAGAGGATTCATGGCCGGGTGTGCTGTAAACCGAAAACTCAGAAAAGAAAAATCCCCGTCTCCTTGTTTGTACCCAGCACTGTTCCCCGTTTCTGACCCGAGTTCGCGGCCGCCAAGTTTCCACCAGGGTTGTGCGCTTGCGCCGCCGCCATCTTTATGAGGGACAATGTGAGGCGGGCGCATGCCCAGTGCCATCTTTAGAACATAGAACATAGAACATAGAACAATACAGCACAGAACAGGCCCTTCGGCCTTCGATGTTGTGCCGACCAAAATAAAAAGCAATGCCCCTCCAAACTAAACCATTCCCTTCTCTTCCATATACTTATCAATTAAGTCTGGGTTTGACCAAAGGGCAGAGGTTAAAGGTGAGGGGTGAATGTTTTACAGACTCTGGAACTCGCTGAATGGCTACTGGAAGCAGGGACACTCTCACTTAAGGAGCATCTGGCCAAACACATCATAGACAAGGTATATTTGAATTGATTTATTGTTCTCGTATGTTTTAGCATACAGTGAAAAGTATTGTTTCTTGCGTGCTATACAGACAAAGCGTATCATTTGTAGAGAAGGAAAGGAGAGAGTTTAGAATGCAGTGTTAAGGTCATAGCTAGGATATAGAGAAAGATCAACTTAATGCAAGGTAGGTCCATTCAAACATCTGACAGGGAAGAAACTGTTCTTGAATCAGTTGGTACATGACTTTTGTAGCTTTTTCCTAAAGGAAAAGCTGGAAGAGAGAACGTCCAGAGTGCATGGAGTCCTTAATTATGCTGGCTGCTTTGCCACAGTAGTGGAAAGTTAGTCAGCGTCAATGAATGGGAGGCTGGTTTGCGTGATGGACTAGGCTATATTAACGACCTTTTGTATTTCTTTGCAGTCTTGGGAAGAGCAGGATCATAGGAAGCTGTGATACAATTAAATAGAATGCTTTCTGTGGTGCATCTGTAAAAGTTGGTAATACTTGTAGGTGGCAAGTCAAATTTTCTTAGTCTTCTGAGAAAGTAGATACATTGGTGAGCTTTCTTAGCTATAGTGTTGGTATGGGGAAGCAGGATAGGTTGTTGACGATTTATACGCCTAAGAACTAGAAGCTTTCGATCCTTTCATCGTCGAAGTGGAAGTAAATTGATTGGAGTCGTTTGGTATTGTGGGGACGGCGGAGGAGGGGTCGGGGGGGGCGAGGGGACGGCGGAGGAGGGGTCAGGGGGGCGAGGGACGGCGGAGGAGGGGTCGGGGGGGCGAGGGACGCGGAGGAGGGGTCGGGGGGGCGAGGGGAACGGCGGAGGAGGGGTCAGGGGGGCGAGGGGACGGCGGAGGAGGGGTCGGGGGGGCGAGGGCGGCGGAGAGGGGTCAGGGGGCGAGGGGACGGCGGAGGAGGGTCGGGGGGGGGCGAGGGGACGGCGGAGGAGGGGTCGGGGGGGCGGCGGAGGAGGGTTCGGGGGGGGCGAGGGGACGGCGGAGGAGGGGTCGGGGGGGCGAGGGGACGGCGGAGGGGGGTCGGGGGGGCGAGGGGAGGCGGAGGAGGGGTCGGGGGGGCGGCGGAGGAGGGGTCGGGGGGGCGGAGGAGGAGGGGTCGGGGGGGCGGAGGAGGAGGGGTCCACGCACACAATTCAAACCAAGAGTAATGTTTGTCTTTTGAATTAAGCACAGGAACGGGCCCAAATCAAACATACTATCAGAACGAAATCTCCCCTCCCCTCTGACGACTGTATCCCTCTATTCCCATCCTTTTCACAAGTTTGTCAAGGATCCCCTTAAAACTCACTATCGTATCCACTTCCACTAAATCCCCCAACAGCGAGTTCTAGACACCCACCACCCTCTTTAAAGAAGATGTATGAACCTGTTTCATACATCTTCTTTAAACCTTGCTCCTTGCATCTTAACCCTATGCTCCCTAGTTATTGACTCTTCCACCTGACGGTAAAACATCTGGCTATCAATTCTGTCCATGCCAATCATAATCTTATAGACTTCTATCAGGTTGTCCCTCAACCTCAGTTGTTCCAGTGAGAACAAACCAAGTTTCTCCTCCCTCTTCTCATAACTATTACTGTCCAGACCAGGAAACATCATGATAAATCTTTTCTGTAACCTCTGTAAAGCCTCTAACCTTTCCATAGCGTGGCAACCAGAATTGGACACAATGTTCTAAATTCACATAATAAGGTTCTGTAAATCTGCAGTGTGACTTTTTAAACTCAGTGCCACAGCCCATGAAGGTAAGCATGCCATATGCCTTCTTGACTACACTCTCCAGCTCAGTGACCTGTGTACCTGTAGACCCAGAGCTCTCTGTCTATCAATACTGTTCAGGGTTTTGCCAGTTATTGTAAATTTCCCATCTGTGTTAGACCTTCCAAAATGTTTTACCTCACATTTATCCAGATTAAACTCCAGCTACCATCTCTCTGCCCAAGTTTCCAAACAATCTATATCCTGCTGTATCCTCTGACGGTTCTCATCACTGTCTGCAAATCCACATCTTTGTTGTTCTGCAAATTTACTAATCAAACCAGTACCATTTTCCTTCAAATCTAAACAGCAAAGGTCCCAGCACTGATTCTGAGGATTGCCACTCGACATATAACTACACTCAGAAATGTAGCCTCCCACTGTTACCCTCTGTCTTCTGTGACCCATCCAGTTCTGAACCCACCTTGCCAGCTCACCTCTGATCCCATTCAACTTCACTATCTGTATCAGTCTGCCACAAGGGATTCTGTCAGAAGCTTTACTGAAGTTGATGGTATAATGGAGAGTGAAAAAGGTTATCTCCAATTGCAACGGGACATTGACCAATTGGGCCAGTGGGCTGATGAATGGCAGATGGAGTTTTATTTAGACAAATGCGAGGTGATGCATTTTGGTAGATTGAACCAGGACAGGATTTATTCAGATAATGGTATGGCGTTGCGAAGAGTTACAGACAAAGATACCTATGGGTACATGTTCGTAGTTCCTTGAAAGTGGAGTCAGGTAGACAGAATGGTGAAGAAGGCATTCGGCATGCTTGATTTAATGAGTCAGAACATTGAGTACTAGAGTTGGGATGTCTTGTTGAAATTGTACAAGACATTTGGTAAGGTCACACTTGGAATACTGTGTGCAATTCTGGTCACCACATTATAGAATGGGTATTATTAAATTGGAAAGAGTGCAGAAAAGATTTCCTCGGACACTACCGGGACTTGATGCATTGAGTTATAAGGAGAGGCTGAATAGACTGGGACTTCTTTCTCTGGAGCATAGGAGGCTGAGGGGTGACATTATAGAGGTCTAGAAAATAATGAGAAGCATAGACAAGGTAGATAGTCAATATCTTTCCCCAAATGTGGGGGAGCCTAAAACTAGAGAGCATAGGTTTAAAGTGAGAGGGGAAAGATACAAATGTTTCCAGAGGGGCAAATTTTTCACACACAAGATGGTGAGTGTCTAGAACAAGCTGCCAGATGTAGTAGTAGAGGTGTGTACAATTTTATGTTTTGAAAAGCATTTAGATAATTAGATGGATACGATTAGCGTAGAGGGATATGGGCCATATGTGGGCAATTGGGATTAGCTTAGGGCTTAAAGAAAAGGGTAAGTTAGGCTGAAGAGCCTCTTTCCATGCTGTAAACCTGTATCACTCCATGTAGACAACTGCTCTACCCTCATCAATAGTCTTAGTCACTTCCTCGAAAAAATTCCATTATATTAGTGAGACACAATCATACCTTCAAACAAAAACATGTTGTCTTTCGCTTGCGAGTCCACTTCTTTCCAAGTGGGTTTAAATCCTGTCTGGAAGGATTCTCTTCAATAATTTCCCGATCACTGATGTTAGACACACTGGCCTGTGCTTGCTATTCTTCCTAAATAAACATTGCCTATTCTCTAATCATCTGGCTCTTCCTCTGTAGCCAGTGAAGATGCAAAAGCTTCTGTCAAGGTTCCAGCAATTTCCTCCCTTGTCTCTCTCTCTGTCTGTATTATAGTGGTATATCCCTTCAGACCCTGGGACTTGTCTACCTAATTGTTTCTCAAGAACTCCAATACCACATCGTTCTTTACTTCAACGTGACTCAAACTATCTGCTAGCTTTCCCCAGACTCATCATGCACCAAGTCCTTCTCTTTAGTGAATACTGATACAAAGTACTTATTTAATATCTTGCTCATTTCCCTGGCACCATGCAAAGATTCCCTCACCTGTCCTCGAGTGGCAATGCTCTTCCTGGCTACCCTTTTATCCTTTATATAAGTTTAAATTGCATTGGGATTTTCCTCCAGCTTGTGTCCAAATAATTTTCGTGACCCCTTTAAGCCTTCTTACCCCTTGCTTAAGTTTCTTTTTACTTTCCTTGTATTCCACAATTTTTCGTGTCTTCCTAGCCTCCCAGCTTTTACAAATGCTTCCTTTTTCTCTTTGACTAGACTCACAATGTCTCTTGTTACACAAGGATCCTGAAATTTGCCATATCTGTCTTCATTCTTGCTGGAATATTCCAGTTCTGAATTCCTATCACATTACATTTGAGAGCCTCCCACATGCCTGATGTGGATCTGGCCTCAAACATCAGCCCCAAATCTACAGTCTGTAGTGTCCAACTAATATTGTTGAAATTAGCTTTCCACCAATTTAGTACCTTCACTTGAGGACTACACTTGCCATTATCTATCTGTACCTTAAAGCTTACTGAATTGTGGTCACTGTTCCCAAACTGCTTCCCTACTGAAATGTCGATCACCTGGCCAGGCTCATTCCCCAATACCAGGTCCAGTACAACTGCTTCCCTAGATGGACTATCTATATAAAGTTTTAAGAAGCATCTGGATGCTCCTTACAAACTCTGCCCCATCCACGCTCTGAGCACAGAGCGAGTCCCAGTCAATTTTGGGGAAGTTGAATCTACCAGCACAACAATGCTGTTACTTCTCTGCACCTTACCAAAATCTGCCTCCGTATCTGTTCCACTATCTCCCACTAGCTGTTGGGAGGCCAATAGTAAACTCTGAATATTGTGACTAAACCTTTCCTATTCCTGAGCTCTATCCATATTGTCTTGCTGTATGAGCCCTCGGAGGTAGAATAGATACAGCTCTCCTGCAGCTGTGATATTCTTCTTATCCATAGTGAAAATGCCTACTGCTCTTACGTCCCCCTCTATCCTGCCTGAAACTTCTATGTCTGGTAAGTGAAGCTGTCATTTCTTTCTTTCCCTTAACTCAGTCTTGTAGTGACAACATCACAGTTCCAAGTAAGAATCCTCGCTTAAGTTCATCTGCCTTACTTCTTGCATTGAAACAAATGCACTTCAGTCTGATTATCAGATTTTTGATTATCAGCCACACTGTGCCTACTCTTTCTCTCATCCTGTTCTCTAGTTCCACTTCAGTTAATTCGCCTTTGCTTTATTCCCCACCCCCTCCTCTTCCTGGCAGACTTCCTTCTCTAAAGGACATTCGTGAATGACATTACTTCTTTCGACAATCAACTCTTGTTTTAATGGTCATCAGTAGATTCTGAATTCCAAATATATTTTATTCAATTCAAATGCCACCAGCTGCGGTAACGGGATTTGAACACAGTTCCTCAGAACGTTTACCGTAATGGAAACCCTTCCTGAAGCTATGACATCAGCAGGAGCTGCTCAGAAAATTCTCTCTGTGTTCCTTCCAAGGACTTATTCACCAATCAGCTGCTTCCGTTGGCCCCAAGTCACTTTCTGAACCGTAGTGTCTGGGGGACACCTGCCCGTACTGAACCTGATCATAAGGAGCCGGGTAGTAAGGGACATAAGACACACCTATACATCTCAACCCAATTCCCCAAACTCCCACAATTGCCCAGCTCTGTGTTTCACTCTCTGCTGCTTGGACTCTGGAGCTCCCTGAGTGGGCAGCTTTCACAGGCCTCAATTTGGTAGTTTATATTTGTGCCTGTCCAACTCATGAATCTGTTTGAAGTCAATGCATACCTCCCATTCTAGGTCTGAGTAGCCGCTGAGGGCTGACTGCCTTGGAGTTTTCTGGAGTTTCAAGGCTAGGTCCAGTTCCTCTTGTTCAGCAAGTGAGTTGGAAGTGAGCGGAGTTTAGCAGACTAGAGGTTTGCCCCTTCCACCATGAGCGTTGTGGTTCGAGTTCCCTTTTATTGAGTGACAATGTAGTTGAGAGGGCTAAGCCCGCTGTGTCGATTTCAGACTCTGAGTTCCCACTGACGGAGATGGAGAGCAGGGCCAGAGTGCCTGTAATTCTTTTAGATGTTTCTGGAGAGCTGGGAATTGATTCTTCAGGCACAAGTTGCAGCTTTGTGGCTTTTTGATGATTGAAGCGTTCCCATAGGATGGTATTTCCCAAGCAAACTTGAAAGGAAACTGGTTCTGTTCCTGCCTTGAACATGCCTCATAACCACGTAAATACGTTGCCATAATTCTTTACTAATAACCTATCAGCTGCCTTTAAGTGCCTCTCCTGGCTGGTGGAATTGGCACTGGGTGTTTTGATGTCTTGCCAAACTCCCACCCTCGGGAAGATCAGACTCAACCTAGGCAGAGTCATCTTCCCATGACAACTCTTCTGAGGCTATTCCGTCGATTGGAGGGTGGTGGAAGTGTCGTCTGGTAACCGAAGATGAATCTGGATTGTTTTGTCGAAGGAGACTTTGGGCTGGTTTTTGAACCTGCTTTTTAATATTTGAATAAATTTGAATCGATCTTCCTGCCAGGCCGTTGGATAATAGGCAATATAGCACTTCCCCAGAATATCAAATTCTGATCAGCTTCATGGAATGAACAAATTCCTGGCTGGTGAAGGGTCGAGCATTTTCAGAAACCAACATCTGCGGGATCCTGTGTGTCAAGAAAGAGGCGTGAAGTTTCTCCACTCTTGTTCATCTGTTTGGTTAACTTACATTGCTGTTGCCATCCAATTTGAATTTGAATCTGAATCCACCGTCACCAGGATCATAGACCCCAGGAATAGCCCAGCACTGACCATGTGCAGCCACTTCAACCATCCTGGCCATTCCCAAGTGTGAAGAGACTGGTGATAGTTCGTGATATTACCAACACTAACCCACCAGCAAATGTCTGTATCCGTACCTTGCCACCGGACAGGACAACTTGGAGAATCTTCAGTTTGCCTCTCCTGGGTGACCATGGTAAAGTTCAGCTGGGATGGGATGGTGAATCTGGCTGAGGATGATGATACTCTTGAACCCCATAGGAGTGTGCCATCTTTGACAATCAGCTGCTCTCTGCCACTCCAATATGGGTGCAATTAAGGTTGTAATGGCCTTTGGGATTCCCCCATCAGCACGAGTGGCTCCAATTCATTCAGGACTGGGTAATTTTGCCTCCACATGCAGTGGGAAAGTTTTGAAAAAGTTCATGATTACTGCTGTTCCATTGGGAGTACAACAGTATCTGTTAATCACTAAGGCATCGCCTTAGTGACTCGACTTCCTGGAGGGTGTTTCGATCAATAATAGTAATAAAGCCTATAGCTAGCTACAGGCCGATATTATGGGCTGTCCGCCATGCAAATACTTCTGAAAGTCTTTGCTGTAACTGTCACAATAAATGAGGTGTCACAGTGTTTAGCACGGCTGTCTCATAACACCAGAGACCTGGGTTCAGTTCTTGGCTTTGGTCACTGTGTGGAGTCTGCACATTCTCACTGTATCCATGTGGTTTTCTTCTGGTTGTTCCAGTTTCCTCTGAGTCTGAAAGACCTGCTGGTTAAGTGCATTGGCCACGCTAAATTTTCCCTCAGTGTTACCTGAACAGGCACTAATGTGTGATGACTAGCCAATTTTCTCAGTAACTTCATTGCAATGTTAATGTAAGCCTACATTTGACTCTTTATAAATGTTAAAATTTTTCTGAGTATGAATTGTTGAATATCACTGTGAATCTTCATCGAACTGTTAGTGTAAGTCGTGAATAACTTCATGATCAGAAACAAGAATCCTCCTGCTAGCTTTGAGTTTAGGTCTTCAATTCATGTGATTGGGTATTTATCCAGCTGTGAGAAATAGTTTACCGTTGTTTAAAATTTTCCAGCATGAAGTATTTTTATTCATTCTTGGGACTTAGGTGTCGTTGGCCAGCCAGCGTTTATTGCCCATCCCTAGTTGCCCATGTTCAGAGGGCAATTAAGAGTCAACCACATTGCTGTGGCCCTGGACTCACGTTTAGTCCTGATAATGTAGGGATGACAGATTTCTTTCCCTGGAACATCGGTGAACCGGGGATATTTTCAGAAAATCGGCAATGGTTTTATGGTCACCAGCTGATTTTGAATTCCAAATTTATTTATTCTGGGTGCCTAGAACACTAGCTGTGTTTATGTATTAATAGTCTAGTGCTAAAACCACCAGGCCATCACATCTGCACTCTGAATGTACACACCTTGAGTTCCGGTAACCTAGACATATTACATACATGTGCAGTGCCTCAATCGGGGAGCTCATATTTCAATAACTCCACCTGATGGTTATCGTTAAAGTCATTAAATATGTCTTGCTGTCTCTTTCTGAGGATCTCTCTCTGTTTCTCTCTGCCTTTATCTTTCTCTGTATGTTGTTTTTTTGTCTCTTCCTGTCTCACTGCATCTCTGTTTCCCTCTCTTGACCCTCTTCCTCTTTCTCTCCTGTCCCCTCTTAGTCTTATTGTCTTTGTCCCATTCCATCTCCATTTCCCTCCCTCTCTCTGTCTCTGTCACCCTTTTTTCTTATCTCTCTGTCTCCATCTTTCTCTGTCTTTGGCTCTTGGTGTGTCCATTGTACTCATCCAGTTTCACTCTTCCCCATTCTCTATCTCTTCTGTATCTCTGTTTCTCTCTGCCTCTGACTATTTCTCTCTGCCTACGTTTCTGTCTCCCTTTCCCTTTTAGTCACACTGTCCCTCTCTTATTACATTGTCCCATTTGTGTTTCTGTGTCTCTCTTTCTCATTCCCTATCCATTACCCTTGCCATTTTCCCGACTCTCTATTCCCATTTCTCACACTCCAGAGAGTCTCTCTCTGTCTCTGTTTCTTTTGCTCTATATGTTCAAACTTTTTCAAACCCTGTCGCATTTTGTTTTTCTGCCCTTTCCTCCCTATCAATCTCTGTCTCTCTATCACTCTTGCTGTTTCTCTGAGTTCTCCCTTATCTTGCTATCTGCTACGCTTTTTGTCTCTGTACAGTTCTTTGTTATTTACAGTTTGAATGCCTAGTATAAAGGGATTGGTGGTAGGTAGTTCTTGTGGTGGTAGTTACTTCTCAGGCTGTAATGAGATGAAGAATTGCAGTAAGGGGATATTTCAGCAGACTTTTTAGCTGCTGTCTAAAGTGAGTCTGTGTCACAGCATAAATGGCAGTGTTTGTGCAACAACTCAGGAGCTGCAACATTAAGCCCAATTCCAAAACAAAATAATCAAATCCTGCCGAAGGATAGCCTAAATATTCCATCCGACTCCAAACAGAATACATCATTAATGTCAACCATAAAAAGATGAAATTGGCTGAGATTACAAACAGTAAAATGATGGATTTTCTTCGCCTCTCCATCTCTACATCTTTGGGCATCTCCCCACTGCTATGAATCCCAAGTCTCTTGCGGGCTCTGCTGCTCACCAAAATGTGCCTGACTGTGAAACCATTGAGCAACAGAATCAGGATGAATGGGACACACGGGGTTAGAATGTAGTGGAGGAACTCAATTGTTGCCCAGACTGGAGATTGCATAACATCCCATGAGGCATCACAAAACCACGGGTTGTTCCCCATCCGATATTTACTTAATAACATAAAATACCAGAAAATGTTCTTTAAACAGCTGAGCACCGTCACTGTTCCCAGAACCACAGCTGCCGATTTCTCACTGCAGTATTTACTTTTCAGTGTGGGGCAGCAAATGGCCACAAATCGATCAAACGTGAAAGTGACAGTGAACCAGACAGAACAGTCAGTGGCTGCATAAAGCAGGACGGCGTGGATGTTACACACAGGAAGCGACAGCAGGAAATTAAATTGTATCCGATAAACAATGGGAATGTGTCTCAATATTAAATCGATGATAACGACCAACAGATCCCCCACTGACATGGCCACCAGGTAACAAGTGACACATCTGGACAGACCACAGTTTCTGCTTGTCAGGGTCACAATTGTGATTATGTTCACTGTCAGGAAAGAAAAAAAGAATGGAATTAGGTATGGTTCAGTGGAAGAAATTACCATTTAGACTGAGGACGAGTTGAAATAAAAAACATATACACACACAAGAATTAAAAATATATTTTTTTAAAATTCCAGCATGTTTGGATTGTGAGGGGAAAGAGAAGCATCTGGAGGAAACCCGCACAGATACAGGGAGAAGGTCCAAACTCCACACGAACAGTGACACAAACCTCGTCTGAACTGAGGTCCCTGATGCTGTGAGTTAGCAGTGCTATCCACTGTGCCACCATACTGCTCCATGGTAGCAACATAATGGTATGTATTTGGGAGAGAACTTTCCGGGGAGTCCATAACGTTGACCCTCAATCAGCTACAGGCAAATAGTCCTCTACCGTGTAGGGAATTTGGAGGGTAAGAAGGCTGAGGGAGTAAACCCTGACAGAAGATCCTGAGTGGAGTCCTGTAGGTGGTAATCTGTTGTCTCTCAGACAGCTTACTGACGATGCCTGCAGCAGAGCTGGTACCAAACTGTGCTGATTTCACCCTTTCCTCTGGACAAAACTAACAGTTGGCAGAGATCCTGATGCCTTGACAATTCCGACTCTATAAAACTTACACAGGACTGTACTCTGGAGAAGAGACCACAGCATTGTGATCACCATTCAGACAATACAGGTACCAGGGTTTGCTTTCAACAGTGGGAAAAAGCTTGAGCATTCAGTGAATAGCGACCGTGCGTAGTGTCCAGTGCATTTGCTGCTGTTCTCCTATGGCCAACTGGACGAGTGAAGCTCAGTGAGTGCTCTCTCAGTGGGAAAGTTGCTAATCGATGCACCAGGTAAGTAAAACTCAAACAAAGGCTTGTGTCAAAGAAAGGTCAAGCAGCCTTCCTTAATGATTATTGTCCAGTGACTCTGGCACTCAATGTTATGAAAAGCTTCAAAAGGTTAGTCATGGTATGAATCAAACCCCAGGTTGCCTGGATCCACTACAATTTACTTATCTCCCAACAGGTCCACGGTGCAATCTCCCTGGCCTTACAGTTAACCCTGGAACACAGACACTTTAACACCAATATTACGAAACTCATGTTCAAAGTTTGTGGCTTGGGGCTTGGCTCGTGCCTTTGCAGTTGGACCCTGAACTTCCTAACAGATGGCAGTAAATGAGGATAGGGAATAACACCGCCTCCACAACTATCTTCAACAATGGTGCTGCGCAAAGCTGTGTCTTCAGCCCCCTAGTATAATCGTACTGTGACTGTGTGGCCAAAATCCTCTCCAACTTGATTTCCACATTTGCTGATCATACCACTGTAGTGGGTCATATCTCAATCAATGAGATCGAGAACAGGGAAGAGATAGAGAATCTGGTGAATGTTGCAACCGCAGTAATTTATTCCTAAATGTCAACAAAGCAAAGCAGGTAGTCATCGACTTCAGGAGGCGTAGTGGAGTACGTGCCCCTGTCTTCATCAATGGGCTGAAGTTGAAATGGTCAAGAGCATCAAGCTTTTAAGGGTCCAGATCACCAACAACCTGTCCTGGTCCCTTCATGATGATCCAATAGTTAAGAAAGTCCACCAACATCTCTACTTTTTCAGAGGTCTAAGGATATTTAGTGTGTTAGCTATAACTCAACAACATTTACAGATGCACCATAGAAAACATTTTTTCTGGTTGTAGCACAGTTTGCTTTGTCTCCTGCTCTACCCAAGGTGCAAAAAATCTACAAAGCTTCCTGAATGGAGCTCAGTCCATCATTCAAACCAACCTCCCACAATTGACACTGTTTACACTTGCTGCTGCTTCGAAAAAAACAACCAGCATAATTAAGAACACCATACACCGCAGACATAAACTCTTCCAACTTGTTCTGTCAGAAAAAACTGAAAACAAAATGGTCCGTAGAATTGTGGAGACACTACAATGCAGAAGAAGGCCATTCGATCCATCAAGTCTGCACTGGCAACATCCTAGCCAGCCAGATTTTTGAATAAGTCTACATCACACTGAGATGATCTTTTTCTATAGCCTAACGATGACTGCAACATTACATGCTGCACTCTCTCCTTCTCTATGTATGGTATGCTTTGTGTAGCAGTCAAGAAAAATACTTTTTACTCTATAGTACAATAAGTCAAAACAATAAATCAAATCAAATCAGCTTGATGTTTCAAGCTGGAACATGAGCACGATGTGCCCTGGCCTTAACAAAACCCCTATGCAGGTTAGCGATATGCACAGGACTGCTGTGATGCAGAATGAATTTACACGACTCAATGTGGACACTGGGGAGCTGCAAGAAACTGAATTTGCACAAACTGGATCCTTTAGTGAGATACACCATGTGTTCTTGTAACAGAGAAATCCCAGAGAAATAGGCATTATGTGAAAATGGAGCTTGTTTCAAAGTTTTAAAAAAAGCTTCGCTTGTGATGATGGAATCATCAGGTTTGAACTGGAGTCCCTCATGCAGTGAGGCAGCAGTGTTAACACTGTGCCATACTGCCATCTTACAAGGTGGCCTTGAGACATCAAGATCATACTCAAGACATCATCTTCACCATATCTGTGATGGGGAAATGATTGGAAAACAATCTGAGGGATAGAATTAATCTCCACTTCGAGAGGGAAGGATTAATGAACAACAGTCAGCATAGCTTTGTCAGAGGGAAATCGTGTCTAACAATTTGCTTGAATGTATTGAGGAGGTCGCTGGATGAGTAGATGAGGGAAGTACAGTCAATGTAATCTACGTGTACTGCAGAAAAGCTTTTGACAAATTCTGCATGGAGACTAACAATAAACTAATAGTGTATGGGCTGCAGAGCAATTTGTTAAATTACATTCAAAATTTGCTGAATGGCAGGAGGCAGAAGATGAAGGTCGAAGGTTGCTTTTGTGACTGCAAGCCTGTGTCCAGTGGCGTTCCTCAGGGATCAATGCTAGATTCCTTTGCTGTTTGTAATGTACATTGATGATCGAGACAGGAATGTGTGAGGTATGATAAGTAAGTTCAAATTGGTCATGTGGTAAATATTGAGAAGGAAAGCCTCAGATTACAAGAATCACGAATCCTACAGTGCAGTAGGCGGCCATTTGGCCATCGAATTGGCACTGTCTGTAATCCCACAATAGGTACTATCCCAAAAGCACCATTCCTTTACCCTAGTAAGTCTCCTCACACTAAGGGCTATTTAACCTGCCCAATTCACCTTGTGGAGTTGCTGACATTGGGTTAAGCACAGTTAGAAGTCTCTCAAAACCAGGTTAAAGTCCAACAGCTTTATTTGGCTTGTGGCATGTACTACCAAATAAGCTTTAACCTGGTGTCGTGAGACTTACTGTAACCCAACCATTCACATATCTTTGGAATGCGGGAGGATACTGGAGCACCCAGAGGAAACCCACACACATGGACAAGAAGAAAAATGTGCAAACTCCACACTGACAGTGACATAAGTCAGGATTTGAACACACATCCCTGGCGCTGTGAGGCAGCAGTGCTAACCACTATGCTACTGTGCTGAAGAAACAGACAGGCTGGTCAGATAGGCAAATGGAATTTAAACCTGAAAAGCAGATAGAAGACAGAGGGTGGTGGTTGATGGGAGATATTCATCGTGGAGTTCGGTGACAAGTGGTGTGCCTCAGGGGTCTGTTTTGGGCCCCTGCTGTTTGTAATTTTTATAAATGATCTGGATGAGGGTATTGAGGGATGGATCAGTAAATTTGCAGATGACACTAAAGTCGGTGGAGTGGTAGATAGTGAAGAGGGGTGTTATAGTTTGCAGAGGGACTTGGACAAGTTGCAGAGCTGGGCCGAGAGGTGGCAAATGGCGTTTAATGTGGAAAAGTGTGAGGTAATGCACTTTGGCAGGAATAATAAATGTGTAGAGTATAGAGCTAATGGTAGGATTCTTAATAGTGTTGATGAACAGAGGGATCTTGGTGTATATGTGCATAGATCCCTGAAAGTAGGCAGTCAAGTAGATAAGGTTGTCAAGAAGGCATACGGAGTCTTAGCTTTTATTGGTAGGGGGATTGAATTTCGGAGCCGCAACGTCATGTTGCAAATGTACAAAACTCTAGTGCGGCTGCACTTGGAGTATTGTGTGCAGTTCTGGTCCCCACATTATAAGAAAGATGTGGAGATATTGGAGAGGGTACAGAGGAGGTTTACCAGGATGTTGCCTGGTATGGAGGGCAGGTCCTTTGAAGAGAGGCTGAGGGATTTGAGGTTGTTTTTGTTAGAAAGGAGGCGGCTAAGAGGGGATCTTATCGAAGCATATAAGATGATTAGAGGTTTAGATAGGGTGGACAGTGATAGCCTTTTGCCTAGGATGGAGAAAGCTAGCACGAGGGGGCACAGCTTTAAATTAAGGGGTATGAGTTATAGGACGGATATCAGAGGTAGGTTCTTTACTCAAAGAGTGATTAGGGAGTGGAATGCCATGCCTGCAGCTGTTGTAGATGCGCCAAGTTTGGTGGCGTTTAAGAGGTTAGTTGATAAGTATATGGAAGAGAAGGGAATGGTTTAGTTTGGAAGGGCATTGCTTTTTATATTGGTCGGCGCAACATCGAAGGCCAAAAGGCCTGTTCTGTGCTGTAATGTTCTATGTTCTAAAATGTAAAGGACTAAAAGGACAAGGAAATGTGCAATGAATAGTAGAATGTGAAAAAGTGAAGAGGACCAGGATGAATTTGCATCTATAAGGATCACTGAAGGCAGCAAGACAGGTAGATGAGGTAGTTAAGGTGACTTGTTGGATATTTGCCTTTAGCAGCTGCGGTATGGAATAAAAAAGCTGGAAGGTTATGATGGAAGTGTATAAAATGCTGGTTAGACCAGAGCAAGAGAAATGAATGCAGCTCTGGTCATCACACTACAGGAAGGATATAATTACACTGGAGACAGTGGAGAGGAGATTCACTGGGACGCTGTTGAAGAGTTTCAGCTATGAGGAGACGTTAGTTAGGCTGGGTCTTTTACCTTAGAGCAGAGACAGCTGGAGATGGAGCGGGTGTAGTGGGAGGTGGGGAGTGCTTTCGGGTTGGGGACCTGAGAAATAAGTACAAAATTATGTGGCACAGAGATGGGAAGAAACTTTTTTTTTCCCTTTAGCAGAGGTGTCAATAATCAGAGGGAAGTGGATTTAAGGGAAAGGGCAGATTTTTGTATGGATTTGAGGAAAAATGTTTCCATCCACAAGGTGCTGGGATCTGTAGCTCACGGCCTGAAAAGATGGTAGAATCGGGTACAACCACAAGAGGCTATTTAAACGCCAGAGCACACAAGGCATTTGATTGAGGTCTGGAAAATGGGATTCGATTGGATAGGTGTTTGATGACCAGTTCAGACATAATGGGCCGAAGGGACTTATTTTGAAGTGTTAAAACCCGATGGTTCTTAGACCAACCTCAGCAGTACAAGTCTCAGTGCTGGCTGGGATATCGACCACGTCCCAAACCTATGTGGTTGCAAATGTGAAAGTTACTCTTGTTGGGTACATTGGCCTCGATAATTTCTCCCTCAGTATACCCGAATAGGGCCTGAAATGTTTACAGTAACTACTTTTACAGTAACTTCACTGCAGTATGAATGTTCTCATATTTGTGACAATAATGAATAAACTTCAAACTTTACAAAATATGTTCGCTTTCTGTGAGATCTTGTTATGAACGTATGACCATTAAAATGGATTCTGCTGTCTGCTGACTGGGTCAGTGATTCGCAGTAAACTGGTCTTATACATAGACGGATAAAAGGGTTCTGTCTCAAACTTTTACTCATGAAGGAATAATGTTTGTGGTCACATGACTATGGAAAGTCACAACACACAAAAGACATCCTAGCCCATAGGCCCTTAGACAATTGCGTGTGGCTGAAAGAATTAATCAGATACAGAGATTCTACAGAAACAACAAGAGCAGCAAACAGAGTACTGTAAATAACAAGAAAATCAGTGCCATTAGACAGCCTTTCTAGAATTTGGAACTGGACATGTGGGACAGGACTTCACAGGCTTATGCTTCCCAAAGCTGCAAAATCCTGCCCGAAGTCAACAGACATCCCTTTCCTGCTCCTCGCCTGCTCTAATTCCCAGGGTGGGCGGACCAGTACAATTCCAGCGAAGGACTTACCTGGAATACCAACAATAGCAAGGAGGGGATAGTAAAAGCACTGAATCACGTGCAGTAGATATTCAATCCGATGAGCTGATGTTATCCATGAGTCACTTGCAGTAAACCAATACATCCAATAGGATAAACTCCTGTCCTTGGTTGGAACATTCCAATCCATTGTTCCCAGATTCTGATCCGTTGTTGGAATGTTCTGGTTCATTGTTCCCAGATTCTGATCCATTGTTGGAACATTCCAATCCAAAGTTCCCAGATGCTGAGCCATTGTTGGGAGAATCCAATCCACTGCTCCCATATTCTGATCTCTCCTTTTTCCTCTCTCCCTCTCCTGTTTGTGTCGGAGTTGCTGCTCCTGCTGACTCAATGGGACAACACACTGAACGGAATCCCTTATTAATAGAAGAGGAAAAAAAGCACACTAACCAGATCCATGGAGACTCACATCAATTACAGTCACTAAACAAACAGCTTCACTTAACCCTGCTCAATCCAACACTTCTTATACCCAAAGTAGAAAATATAGAGCCTCGATGGGATGTTCAGAGTCAGGGTGGTATGGAAAGTTGGAAATAATGGAGGGTCAGAGATGGCAATGTAGAAGGAGACTATATGATCCATCGAGTCTTTACCAAGTCTCTGACAGAGTACCTTACCTACATTGGAATGATGCGTATACATGTTTTCTTTTAAGATCAATGTTAATATTTAAATGTGGAAACCTGAACGTGCCTCTCAATGCACAAATATTGTTGGTTTCAACATATTTTACTTCAAAATTTAACATAAATCTGTTTGTTTTATATCAGGTTATGCCCCTAAATATTATTGTAAAGGTAACTTACTTCATTGACCTTTTTGCCATTCTCCTCCAATAAATTCTTGAGGTGATTGATTAAGAGCTAAAATAATTCACCAAGTTTTTTTTTCTCGCTTTAGAGTAAGAACAAAGAATTTTAAAAATTCCAGCGCAGAAACAGACCCTTCGGCCCTCCCAAGCCTGCACCAACCATGCTGCTCGACTTAACTAAAACCCCCTCCTCTTCTGGGATCCGCATCCCTCTGTTCCCATCTTACTGATGTATTTGTTAAAACACCTCTTAAAAGTCACTATTGTATCTGCTTCCACTACCTCTCCTGTGTGCAGTTCTGGTCTCCCTATTATGGAAAGGATACTATTAAACTGGAAAGAGTGCAGAAAAGATTTACCAGGATGCTACCGGGACTTGATGGATTGAGGTATAAGGAGAGGCTGGATAAACTGGGACTTTTTTTCTGGAGCGTAAGAGGCTGAGGGATAATCTTAGAGAGATCTATAAAATAATGAGGGGCAATGATTCGTCAATATCTTTTCCCAAAGTAGAGGAGTCTAAAACTAGAGGATGTAGGTTTAAGGTGAGAGGGGAGAGATACAGAAGTGTCCAAAGGGGCATTTTTTTTACACGCAGGGTGTTGATTGGCTGGAACAAGCTACAGATGTAATAATAGAGGTGGGTACAATTTTGTTTTTTAAAAAGCATTACATGGGTAAGATGGGTATAGGTATATGGGCCAAATGCAGGCAATTGGAACTAGCTTAGTGCTCTTAAAAAGAAAGGGCGGCATAGACAAGTTGGGTCGAAGAGTCTTTCCATGCTGTAAACCTCTGATTCTATGACTCTGTGACCCTAAAGTGAAGTAAAAGGAGAATCAAGTTATATTTATATTGCTTTGCATAAACCATAATAAGCAAATCCGTGTTTGTATCAAGCAGAAATATTAAAATATGAAATTTAAACTATATCAGTTTAAATGACCATGTTAAACAGCTTGTTCGTCCCACAGGAAATGAAAGTTACCACAGTTATGGTAACATATCATTCACATTACTCGTTCTCTATTTATACATTGCTCCAGTAAAAATAGGAATCTATAGTCTCTGCTAAAAGCGCACAGATCTCTTCGATTGTTTGTTTGTTATGTTTTTCATTGACTTTTATAGTTATTTGTTACGTATTTTATTTTTGCCTATATCCAGTCACTGTTCGCTATTCCACTGGTACACTTTCACTAGAGAACAAAACTCAACAACATTGCTTAGCTGATATAGATAGATTCAGGAAGAATGTTCCCGATGGTGCGGCAGTCCAGAACTAGGTGTCTTAGTTTGAGGATAAGGGGTAAACTTTCTAGAACTGAGGTGAGGAGAAATTTCTTCACCCAAATTGTGGTGCATGTGTGGAATTCACTACTGCAGAAAGTAGTTGAGACCAAAATGTTGTCTGATTTCAAGAAGAAATTCGATATAGCTCTAGGGGCTGAAGGTACCAAGGGATATGGGAGTAAGTGGCAGGATCAGGATATTGAATTTGATGATCAGCCATGATCAAACTGAATCATGGAGCAGGCTCAAAGAGCCAAATAGCTTTCTCCTCCTTCTAGTTTCTATGCTGTAGCACTCACTGAAGGTCTATAGTTTATATGGAAAAAAGGCTCCGTGTCTTCGCAGCTTTTTTTTTTAACCTTGTTGTAAGTTTAAGAAAGTTCTTTTCTTCCACACACTCAGCCTGTAAAATTCACACTGAAGCACCTCCGTATCCTCCTCACAGCTCACCCTCCCACCCAACTTTGTATCATCTGCAAATCTGGTGACAATACATTCAGTTCCCACTTCAAGATCATTAATATATAACGTGAACAGTTGGGGTTTATGCACAGGTCCTGGCCGAGCCCCACTATTCACTGACTGCCAATCAGGAAAAGACTCATTTATGCCAAATCTTTGCTTTCTACCTAATAAAAATCTTTCTATCCATCTCAAGACACTGTCTGCAATCCCACATGCTTATCTTTATATTTTGTCTGCTATGACGCTTTGTTGATAATCATCTAAAAATCTAAATAAACCACATCCAATAGACGCACTAATGAGCACATCAATTACATGGGTGACATGGGTGGTGTAATGGCACAGTGGTAAGCACTGCTGCCTCACAGCTCAGGACTTGGGTTCAATTCCAGCTTGGGTCATTGTATACCAATCCTTGAACCGAAGCCAAGAATCCCAATACAAAAGATATGCTCATTAGGTGCATTGGTATCCTCCCTCAGTGTATCCACCGGATTGTGACAACTCAGGGATTTTCATAGTAACTTCATTGTAGTGTTAATGTAAACCTACTTGTGATATGAATTAATAAACTTGTAATTTTAAAATTATTGTTTCTTTGAGCGCTTTACAAAGCATATCGGACATGGAGAAGGAAATGAGGGAGTGCAGAATGCAGGGTTACAACCTTAGAACAAAGAACAAAACAGCACAGGAAACCAGGCCCTTTGGCCCAACGAGCCGGCGCCGCCACCCCGATGTTCCCACCTCTACCCGTGATCCATGTCTATGTTTATAGAAGCTAGGGTGTAGAGAAAGATCAACTTAATATCACAGAACGCTTACAATGCAGAAGGGGGCCATTCAGCCCATCTACCCTGTACTAACAACAATCTCACGCAAACCCAATCATTGTCATCCCATATGTCACTGCTAATTCCTCTGTCACTAAGGGGCAATTTACCATGGCCAATCCACCTCCACATCTCTAGACTGTGGGAGGAAATGGGAGCACTCAGAGGAACTGCGCACAGACATGGGCAGAACATGCAAGCTGCAGACTGACAGTGACTCAGGCTAGAATTAAACCTAGGACACTGGCTCTGTGAGGGAGCAGTGTTAATTACTGTGCCATGTGAGGTAGGTCCATTCAAAAGACTGATGGCAGCAGGGAAGAAGCTGTTCTTGAGTTGGTTGCTACGTGATCTCAGATTTTGTATCATTTTCCTGATAGAAGAAGGTGGAAGAGAAAATGTTCAGGGTCTGTAGGGTCTTTGATTATGCTGACTGCTTTTCTGAAGCGTAATACATAGAACATAGAACATTACAGCGCAGTACAGGCCCTTCGGCCCTCAATGTTGCGCCGGCCAGTGGATCCTCTAACCTAAACTATTCCAATATCATCCATATGCCTATCCACCGAACATTTGAATGCCCCCAAAGTAGGTGAGTCCACAACTGCTGCAGGCAGGGCATTCCACGCCCTCACCACCCTCTGTGTAAAGAACCTGCCTCTGACATCCGTCCTATAACTACCACCTCTTAATTTAAAGTTATGTCCCCTCGTGTTGGTCATCACCATCCGAGGAAAAAGGCTCTCACTATCCACCCTATCCAATCCCTTGATCATCTTATACGCCTCAATTAGGTCACCGCATAACCTTCTTCTCTCTAATGAAAATAACCTCAGGTCCCTCAGCCTTTCCTCATAAGGCCTTCCCACCATACCAGGCAACATCCTGGTAAACCTCCTCTGCACCCTTTCCAATGCTTCCACATCTTTCTTATAATGCGGCGACCAGAACTGTACGCAATACTCCAAGTGCGGCCGCACCAGAGTTTTGTACAGTTGTAACATAACCTCACGGCTCCTAAATTCAATCCCTCTAATCAGAGTCAATGGATGGAAGGCTGGTACGTGATGGACTGGGCTTCGCTCATGACCATTTATAGTTTAAATGTAGCTGTGGTTGTAAGTTGAATATTTGATTTGATTGACTTGATATTTGGGGTGGCACTGTTAGCATTGCTGCCTCACAGCGCCAGGGATCTGGGTTCAATTCTGGCCTGGGGTCACTGTCTGTGTTCAGTTGGCATTCTCCTCTGGGTGCTCCACTTTCCTTCCACAGTCCAAAGATATGCGAATTAGGTTGATTGGCCATGCTAATCATGTGTTAGGGAATGAACAGACTGAAAATGTACGGTTATGGGAATACAGCCTGGCTAGGATTGTGGTTGATACAGGCTCGGTGTGCTGAATGGTCTGTTTCTGCACTGTAGGGAGTCTATGATGTGATGTTTAACACAGAAGTGAAATTGTAACATTATTGAATTTATCGCAGCACAGTAAGTCACTGTACCTTAAATGAAATCCACAGATTTGCCAAACAAAACTTCATCAAAGTGTGACCCCTTGAACAAATGTATTAACCCATGACATCACAGTGCAAGTCTCCCCATCACAATGTGTATCACGGTGAAATCAGACATCACAATAGCTTTGTAAACATTTCAGTTTGAGTCAGGAGTCTGAATAATCAGTTGATATGAAGGAAGTGGAGCTACATTGACTGCTTGATCTATCTCAGAGTCAATATGGTTGTTTGGAAGATCTGAATAAGTGAAAGGAATGTGAGCAATGCCAACGTCAGGTAGATTCAATGGGCCATTGAAAGATTTGTCTCACTGTAGTTGTACTTTAATTTTAATTTTCTGAATGATCCAACAAATTCAGTTGAAGTGCTGCAAGATGAAGTAGTTGTGTTAGAACATAGAACATAGAACATTACAGCGCAGAACAGGCCCTTCAGCCTTCGATGTTGCGCCGACCAATTAGGAAAAAGCAATGACCCTCTAACCTAAACCACTCCCTTTTCGTCCATAAACTTATCTACTAACCTCTTAAACGCCACCAAACTTGGCGCATCTACAACTGCAGCAGGCAGGGCATTCCATACCCTTACCACCCTCTGGGTAAAGAACCTACCTCTGACATCCGTCCTATAACTACCACCCCTTAATTTAAAGCTATGTCCCCTCGTGCTAGCTTTCTCCATCCTAGGAAAAAGGCTATCACTGTCCACCCTATCTAAACCTCTAATCATCTTATATGTTTCAATAAGGTCTCCTCTTAGCCGCCTTCTTTCTAACGAAAACAACCTCAAATCCCTCAGCCTCTCTTCATAAGACCTGCCTTCCATACCAGGCAACATCCTGGTAAACCTCCTCTGTACCCTCTCCAATGCCTCCACATCTTTCTTATAATGCGGGGACCAGAACTGTACACAATACTCCAAGTGCGGCCGCACTAGAGTTTTGTACAGTTGCAACATGACGTTGCGGCTCCGAAATTCAATCCCCCTACCAGTAAAAGCTAAGACTCCATATGCCTTCTTAACAACCTTAGGCTTGATTGTTTTATTGTCTCGAATGAGTTTTTCATGTCATTGCCCTCAGGTAGTCGGATACCGAGAGCCTCGTATTCTGGTGGTTATTCATTGCACTCTCCAGACGTTTAGAGACTCTGACTGACCATCTTGCTTCCAATGTGAGTTTAATGCTCACACTTTGTTCTGTATTGGATTCAACTTCCTAACATTCTGTCTATAGAATTGGCTGGGAGATTTCGAGAGCTTGGCAGAAGTTTTCAGTGTTACCTTGCTTTGATTCACTCTGAAGTTCCAGGTAGATACCTTTCTCCTGTTCACTGAATCTACACAATGGAGCTCAATGAAAATCTTCCATAGCCTTTCTCTCTTGTTTGAACTTGTTGTGAATCCTCAGCTGCAACAACACATATATTCCAGCAAGAGTTTGGTTCACCTTTTCCCAACAGCACTGATTGGTGCTGGCTTGGTACCAGAGACAAAGGAGTCAATGGATCATGGTCAATGTTAGTTGGCACCACTGACTAATCCGAGTACTTTGCCCTCCAGTGTCCCAAATCCCCCCCAAAAAACACTGATTCAAAGGAGCAATTTTAAACATTGTTTATCCAGCAAGGAGGAGGCAGTCAATCCCAACATTGTTGCTTTACCTGCTATATCCACATGGAAAGTTTTTATTTTAGCTGACATGAACATATGAATTCAGAGTAGAAGTGGGCCATTCGAGCATGTGAGCCTGTTCTACCTCCATTCAGTAAGATCACAGCTAATCTGACTGTGTCTCATGTCTCCCTACCTACCCCATTGACTCCCTTGTCAGTCAGTAATCTATCTACCTCTATTTTCAAAATGTTCATTGAACCTATCCTCCACCACTTCCTGAGAAAGAGAGTTCTGAATGTTTCACAACCTTTTGAGAGAAAATTAATCTTCTCACTCTGATTGTAACCCAAGTGAAACCCAAGCGTGTTTTTGCATCAACCAAGTCCCTTGATTTGTGGATACTTCATGACGTTACAGAGCAAGTGTTGCTCTCACAATGAGCATCACTTTGAGATTAACAGTACGTTCATCAGCACAACCAGTTCTAGTGGAACTCTCAGACTCCTGTTAATGGCCTGACCTATCTCAGAGTGAAGATGGATAGCTAAGAAGTGATTGGTTTGTTTCAACATTGTTACCTTGTAATATAATTTATGAACGTGAGAATGAGCAATGTGATCATTATAACAGAGCCAGTTATATAGGTACAGAGGATGGATTTGTTGAAGTTGCAGTTGCCAATAAATTTTCAATATTGTTGCTGATAGATAGTCTTGGGTCCTGGAACTGGGTAATGATGGTCACACAGCTCAACTCTCAGGTATGTCTCTCACTGACTGGCTGCTCTCTGTCCTTGAATTTGGTGCTCACTCCATGTTCTGTAAATGTTTGCAGCTATGTTACTGGCATCAGTCTGAACTGTGGGCAGTAGTGCCTGCCTATACTTTGCCTCAAACTAAAGGTTTACCACCTTCTCCATTCTTCCCTCTGCTTGTACACAATAAATCTGAACAGAAGTGGTTCATCAACTGTTGCCCTTCTCTTGAGCAGCAACTTATTGAAAAGTCTTGATGTAAAGAACGTGTATAGTGTAGTCTGAATTGGAATCGGCTCCATGTAAACTTCTCATTGAGACCAATCAGTTCCCCAGCCAATGATTACACCACAGCCTCAGTTGGTCCTAATACTGTCTCTAGCATCATTGATGATCTGGAGCATTTAGCTCGACAGACTCAAGGGAATGTTGGAACATTGGGTCATCCGTCAGTCTGGGAATGTGGCAGTGAGAAGGTTAATATTCTCATTAAAGTCAGTCCTTCCTCTTATTTGATGAATTTGTTTTTAAATTCCAGCTTCTATCATGATGAGCAAAGTGAAACCCACTGATGTTTACGCAAGACCCGCGTCGTGTTTCTGCCCTTCAACTGGTTGAGGGAAACTGTGATATCACAGTGAGATCACACATTTCATTAGGTTTGTAAACTGGATAAATTAGTTTATCCAGTTTATCAACTGGGAGGCTTCACACCAGTTCCAGTGACAGAAATGGCACTTCAGTGACCCTTACTCTCTGGTTGATCGCTTTAGGAGTGAAAGCGGATGTACAGAAGATCTGAACATCTTTGTTTTGCAAAGGGAGCTTGAATAATAGAACATTGGTAGCCAGCTGACACTCACAAGTTTGAAGCTGTAAAATCTTTATTTTGCAGGTAGATGAGATCCTCTTGAGGCTACTGATTGATACTGAGTGTAGTGTCGCAATAGAACGAATGACTGAATAAGGGCAGAGGGAACACATCAACATTCAGCTGCTCAAATTTTTCACCAACACTGAGCACTCAGACATGAAAAAGTAAATGTGAAGAGTTGAAGAAATTCTTCTTATGAACAGTTAGCACAAGCAGTTTTCAAGACAAAGACTGGGAAATGGTTTGAAGAAATTGTACGTTGTTCAACTCCAGAACTTGTTACTATGCAGCATTTTCAGTGCCTAATTTCTTCTGCTGCAGGTACACAGTTCATGTCAGGGTCAGTGTGAAGAAATGGGGCTTTCACCAAACTGCCCAGAGTGAAATCATGGGAAATGAAATATCACAAGTGGATCAATTATAAGAGTGATTGAATTGCAACCCGAAAAACAATCATTGCCTTTAGAAAGTGAAGGAGAATGGAGGATAATTGAAATTCTCCTAAAGTCATCATCCTCTGTGGCCCAGTCTTTTTATCAGTGCCAGTCTATATTCTTTATTTTTAATTGATGGTCAGCAATGACTTTCCCATAGACCTCTATCTAAATGCTGTGTCATTGGGAATGGGTGAAGGATGAGACCATTGCAACTTTAAAAGGAAAGTTAGATAAATTGAAAGGGAATGGAAGTAGAGAATTGTGAGAGTGAGAAATGCATTGAGTGGAGTGAAGACAAAGTCAGTGTTAGTGCAGGGTGAAAGTGAGACATGGCTGTGATGGCACAATGATGTAGCTGAGTGAGCACTTTGCATTTTCAGATGAGGATGTGAGGAAGTGTCTGGAGAGACAGGTATGAATGGACATGTAAGGGGTGTTGTTTTGTGGAAACACTTCCATTCATTCCTATAGCCGTGACACTGTCCCTGATCAACAGTGCCACTCCGCCACCTCTTTTGCTTCCCTCCCTGTCCTTCCTGAAGCATCTGAATCCTGGCATCTGAAGTACCCAGTCCTGTCCCTGAGACATCCAAGTCTTCGTAATGGCCACCACATCACATTCCCAAGCAGCAATCTATGCCCTAAGTTCATCCACTTTATTCACTACACTCCTGGCGTTAAAATAGACACACCTCGGTCTGGGTGCTCCCCTTCTCCATAACCCATCTAACCTCCCTCTCTTACTGTCTACAGTCCTTCTCTACTTGGGAGCTAACCTTCTCGCTCTCAGTCACCTCATCTCGCAGAGAGGCAGTGATTTGTGAGTGGAGAGTTTGTAGGTAAGCTAGAGTGTTTTTTTTTTAAACTAACTTTTCAATTTTTTTAAAATTGTAAACCAGAAGGAGTTTGCAAAGATGCTTAGGTAGTAGATTTTTTTTCTCCTCAACATAAATTGGACCAGTGAGGAAATGAGCTAACAACATCAACTATTCTCCAGTACTCTGGCACAATCCCTGTAAGAACTCAGTAAGAATTTAGCAACACCAATTATTAATTGGTGACCAGAACACTGCACTTGCCTGAGGAAGACACGGGAGTGTTGAAAGCTCGCTTTTTTACTATCAAATAAATCGGTTGGATTAATAATTGGTGTTGCTAAATTCTTACTGAGTTCTTACCACCCCAATCCAACGCCGGCATCTTTACATCATGACTACAATCCCTGTAGACAGTGAGAACTCAAAGATCAAAGCTAAAGGCTCCGCAATCTAATCCCTTGCCTCCAAAAGTATCCTAGAATGTATCCCATCTGGTCCATCCTCAGGTTTTTCAAAATTGCGAATACATCTTCCCTCAAAACATCTACTTTCTCCATCCCATCAGCCTGTATCACACACTCATCCTCAAACATGTGGCTCCTCTCCTCAGTGAACACTGAAAAAAGTATTCGTTTAACACCTCACTTGTCTTTTCTGACTTCATGCACAAATTCCCACTACTATCCTTGACTGGCCTGAACCTCAACCTGGTCATTCTTTTATTTCTCATATAAGAGTAAAAGGTTTGGGGGTTTTCTTTTATCTGACCCACCAAGGACTTCTCATGCCCCCTTCTAACACTCCTAAGCCCTTTCTTTAACTCATTCCTAGCTATCTTGTAACACTGAAGCGACCCAACTGAACCTTGTTTTTTTTTTCATCCTTACACACTTTTTCCTCTTAACAAGACATTCAACCTCCTTTGTAAACCATGGTTCCCTCATTTGGCTATTTCCTCCCTACTGCCAGGGATATACCTATCAAGGACATGCAGTATTTGTTCCTTGAAAAAGCTAGACTTTTTGTTTGTTCCCATACCTGACAGTTTCTATTCCCATCCTATGCTCCCTAATTCTTGCCTAATTGCATCAAAGTTACCCTGCCCCAGTTATAAACCTTGCCCTGCTGTGTGACCCTATCCCTCTCAATTGCAATAATGAAGAACACAATCTCCAAAGTGCTCTTCCACAAACAAGTATGACACAGAAGTCATCACCAATGTTTTTGAAATTCATTTGTCACTCAAATGTACATCCCTCATCCAGCCATGGGTCAAGGCTTTCTGTGGCCATTCAAGAAGCTGAAGCCAAGTTGCTGGATGAAGAAGCTATTGAGGATTGTGTAAATATTCACAACGCTGCACCGATTCATCTCCAACTCACGGGCAGTGAATCAGTGGCATGATCATAAATAAGAATAAAGAAAATGAGAGTGGTGATGATGAAGATGGAAATGGTGTATTGGAGGAACAGGGCAATTGTCTACTGACAGGTGAATAAGGATTATGGAGGAATTGATTGATGGCATTGTTTTATAGAGCTTCATTACAGAGCAGCATATTATGTGGGTTTATAAAACACAAGAGCTGTTCCTGAAAGAAAAACCAGCATAATGGAAACAATTTAAGGTGCAGGACATGATTAAAAGATGTCCAACAGATCCTGAACCTTCAAATTTTACAGCCTGTGCCTGAATGGCAGAAAGCACACGCTTGGTTAATAAATGCTTTGAATTGTAAAATGATGCAAGAGTACAAGCACAACAATCTTTCATCTTTATTTTTCATTCATTCGTTGTGTTTTATAAGCACACCATACTTAGACCACAATCTGTCAAATCCAGAAATATTTTTGGATTTCGTTTGTCACCTGACTTTACATCCCTTATCCAACCTGGATCAATGTTTTCTGTGTCCATTCAAGACCAGATACAAGGCTGAATTCATACACAAAATGCAAACTGAATGGCACAGAGGGTTGGGTGGGAAGGAATTCCAACAAATACTCATTGTGAGCGATGCACTCTGCAGTGCAGCCAAGGCCTGAGCCAATGTACTCCAAGGTAGCAATAAATTGATGTTATAACCTCAAGCCATTTACCATGTTCCTAAATGGTGATGGCGAAATTAAACCTGAATTTAGTGCTTTTTCCTCTGTCTGAGCAGAAAATGTTGACTAAAGATCTATTGGCAGATGTGAAAGTCTTGCTTTCTCTTCCTCAGATGATATGTAATTTGAGTTGCAAAAATTATGAAATGACAAAAATACAACAATGGAATAAGAACCTTTAGTCCTCATTCCTTCTCTGTGTTTTATAATCATGTGATGCAGAGCCCAGAATCCATAAGCTTCAGGACATGTTTATATGGTGTTGTCAGAGCCTGAACCTTCAATATTCACAGTCTGTTTCTGCACGGCAGATAGCTCCTCCTCGGTGGATATGTAATTTGAGTTGTAAAGTTATGAAATAATAACTATACAGTAATGAACTAAAAGACTTGTAGATTTTATTTCTCATCTTTTCTCCATGTTTTATAAGCACGCCAAAAAGAGCCCAAAATCTGCCAAATCCGCAAATCCACATGTTGGATCCCAGATATCCTAGGTATGATGTTGGCACCTGCACGTTGTAAAATCCTGTTCCATCTGTGAGAAATGAAGCATTTTCCTACCATCTTCCAGGAATTTTCTCCATTGGTGATGATGAAATTAAACCTGAATTTGATGGTGTCCGTGTGTCCAAGATGAAAGATGTGTTGGAAATATTGTTGACATTTGTGAGAGATTCCCTGTGCTGAAGCCTAGCTGTTGGATGAAGAAGATGTTGAGGATTCAGTGATATTGGCAACAACGCTGAAATTGACTTCCGAGTCCCTCACACTGAAATATGCACCATGGTCTCATCCAAGAATGAAGAGAACGAGAGTGGTGATGCTGAAGATAATTATGTCTATTTACAGGTGAATAAGGATTAAGGAGGAATTGATTCATGGCATCCATCGGAAGAGCTTCATTTCAGAGCAGTATATTATGTGGGTCTAAAACGTATAAAAGGTCCTTCTGAAAGAAAACCTCATGTACTTGAAACTTAAGCTGCAGGACATGTTTAAAAGATGTACAATAGATCCGGAACCATCAATTTTCACAGCCTATGTCTGTAGGCCAGCTGTCTCTTCCTGTAATTTGAGTTGCAAAATTATGAAATAATAAATTTACAATAATGAACTAAAAGCCTTGTTGTTTTTATTTCTCATTGCTTCTCTGTGTTTTATCAACACAGCAAAAAGCACCCAAAAATGTGCCAAATCCACCTGCACCTTCAATTTTCCCAGCTTGCATCAATATGACAGCCGTCTCTCCCTTGAGTGAAATGTAATGGTAAAATTATGAAATAATGAAAGTATAATAATTAAATTATAAAAGTCTCTTGGTCTTTATTTCTCATTCCTTCTTCATGTTTTACAAGCACACCATCCACCAAATACGCGACTCTGGAACAGGACCACTCCCCAGTGCCTCCAATACGGGATCCAGTACCTGTACGTTGTAAAACTCTGTTCATTTTGCAGCTAATGCAGCATTTTTCTGTTACCTGCTTAAGCCCCGGTGATGGGGGGATTATTTGCTTGATTTCTGCACTTCATCCTGAGTTCTATTTAGGTGTCAACAAGCTGAGTGCTAGGCTGCTAAAAATGATCAATCAACAAAGGCACACGGGTTGTAGAAACCAAATCGATGTGATCGACAGAATTATACTATCAAAATAAATGTCTGAAAATTGTATCAGGCCTTAAGATATTTTATACTGAGACAGATATCCCGGGCATCACTAAACTTGATATGTACTTCCCAATTGTCTCACCACAGCACGGAAGCACCTTGAACTTCTGATAATGATGTGTGTGAGCACCAGGTCCAAGAAGTCAAGCTTAATCAAGAGGCTCAAACTTTCATGGCAGGTCTCGCTGATGTCTGCAGCCTCTGATAACAAGGCCTCCAGCACAATGGACCATGAAGGTATGCATTGCCAGCACTTGTCAAGGCCCCTGTCATTGGTGGATCACATCCTGCCCTCTGCTTTCCTTGCAGTTCTGCTCACTCTTTATTGAAAGGATAAAAATAGTGAATTGTGAGAGTGAGAAATGTATTGAGTGGAGTGAAAACAAAGACAGTATTTGTGCAAGGTGAGTGTGAGACATGGTTGTGAAGGCACAACAGTGTGGCTGTGTGAACATTTAGTTTCGAGACGAGGACGTGAATTAGTGCCTGATAAACTGATACATTGTGAAACTCTATTCATTCAGCATCCAGTAGTTTCCTGTTGGCTATTTGTGAGTCCTTGTGGGGAGTATTTGATCAGTTTCTGTTACTCAATCTGGCTGTGTTCAGGTGTCAATAATTCGATTTTGAGGTATGCTCTAAATTAACATTGAATGGGAGCCACTCAGGCTGTGGAAGGCATTGTTGTGTGTAGGAATTGAAAGGTTGGATTTGAATTCACAACTTCCAATTATTAGTTCAGGCCTCTGATCACCATGCCTCAGATTCAGCTCCTACTGAATTAAAAGATGTTACTGTTGGCATTTTTAAAAGAGGACTTTTGGAACAGTATTTTCTTCAAGCAGTAATGACGCAGAGGTGGGACATCTGGACAATCCAACAACAGCTTTCAAGTCATCGATGAATGATTGTGAAGCCATTGCTCATACTGAACAGTGGAGATTGTTTGAACACAGGATCTGAGGCACTGTGTTCAGATATTGGCTGCAAAGTAGGAGTGAGGAAGCAATTGACTTGCAATGCAAAGAACTCACTGGGAGCAGTGATTTCTTGGACTAGTTTTCAATTGCCTATGGGGTTCAGAGAGGAATTTATCATAGAACCATAGAAAACTACAGTTCAGAAACAGGCCTTTTGGTCTTATTGTCTGTGCCGAACCATTTTTTGCCTCGTCCCACTGAACTGCACTTGGACCATATCCCTCCACACCCCTCTCATCCATGAACCCATCCAAGTTTTTCTTAAATGTTAAAAGTGACCCTGCATTTACCACTTTATCCGGCAGCTCATTCCACACTCCCACGACTCTCTGCGTGAAGAATTCCTCCCTAATATTCTCTTTAAACTTTTCTCCTTTCACCTTTAGCCCATGCTGTCTGTTTTTTTTTTCTTCTCTAGCCTGCTTGCATTCACTCTATCTACACTCCATCAAAATCTTATACACCTCTATCAAATCTCCCCTCATTCTTCTATGGTCCAGGGAATGAAGTCCTAACCTATTCAATCTCTCTCTGTAACTCAGCTTTTCAAGTCCTGGCAACAGCCTTGTGAACCTTCTCTGCACTTTTTCAACCTTATTTACATCCTTCCTGTAACTAGGTGACCAAAACTGTACACAATGCTCTAAATTCGGCCTCACTAATGCTTTATACAACCTCACCATAACACTCCAACTTTTATACTCGATGCTCCGATTTATAAAGACCAATGTACCAAAAGCACTCTTTACGACCCTATCCACCTGTGATGCTATTTTTGGGGAATTCTGTACCTGTCTTCCCAGATTCCTCTGTTCAACTGCACTCTTCAGAGTCCTACCATTTACCCTATATAGAACATAGAACATAGAACAATACAGCACAAACAGGCCCTTTGGCCCACGAGTTGCACCGATCACATCTACCAATCCACAGACCTATCTATAACCCCCTATCCTATTCGTTTCCATATACTCATCCAGAAGTCTTTTAAAAGACCATAGCAAGTTTGCCTCAACAACCTCCGACGGCAGCCGATTCCATTCACTCACCATCCTCTGAGTGAAAAACTTATTCCTAACATGTCCTCTGTATTTGCTTCCCTGTACGTTAAATCTGTGTCCTCTCGTAGTGATTATTTCAGCTCGGAGAAATAGTCTCTGAGAGTCCCCCCTATCTATTCCTCTCAACGTTTTATAAACTTCTATCAGGTTGCCTCTCAACCTACGTCTCTCCAGTGAGAAGAGTCCCAGCTCCCTCAACCTATCTTCATAAGGCCTGCCTCCCAATCCAGGCAGTGTCCTTGTAAATCTCCTCTGCACTCTCTCAATAGCCTCTACATCCTTCCTATAGTGAGGCGACCAGAACTGCACACAATACTCCAAGTGGAGTCTGACAAGAGTCTTATAGAGCTGCATCATTACCTCCTGACTCCTAAACTCCATTCCTCGATTAATGAAGGCCAGTACACCATACGCCTTCTTGACCGCTTCCTCCACCTGTGAGGCCGATTTAACAGTCCTATGGACCTGGACCCCAAGATCCTACTGCTCTACAACACAGCTAAGACTTCTACCTCTTATATTGTACTCCTTCATCCCATTATTCCTGCCAAAATGGACCACTACACATTTATCCGTGTTGAAGACCATCTGCCACTTCTCTGTCCAGTCTTGCATCCTGTCTATGTCCCACTACAACTTTTGACATCCCTCCAGACCATCCACAACACCACCGACCTTTGTATCATCGGCGAACTTACTAACCCATCCCTCCACTTCCTCATCCAGGTCATTTATGAAAATGACAAACAGCAGGGGTCCCGGAACAGATCCCTGGGGCACTCCACTGGTCACCAACCTCCATGCAGAACAAGACCCATCCACAACCACTCTCTGCCTTCTGCCGGCAAGCCAGTTCGGGATCCACGAGGCCAAAGCCCCTTGGATCCCATGCCCTCTCACCTTCTCCAGAAGCCTTGCATGGGGGACCTTATGAAACTGCAGCTAAGAGGGGATCTTATTGAAGCATATAAGATGATTAGAGGTTTAGATAGGGTGGACAGTGATAGCCTTTTTCCTATGATGGAGAAAGCTAGCACGAGGGGACACAGCTTTAAATTAAGGGGTATGAGTTATAGGACGGATATCAGAGGTAGGTTCTTTACTCAAAGAGTGATTAGGGAGTGGAATGCCCTGCCTGCAGCTGTTGTAGATGCGCCAAGTTTGGTGGCGTTTAAGAGGTTAATTGATAAGTATATGGAAGAGAAGGGAATGGTTTAGTTTGGAGGGGCATTGCTTTTTATTTTGGTCGGCACAACATCGAAGGCCGAAGGGCCTGTTCTGTGCTGTATTGTTCTATGTTCTATGTTCTATGTTCTATGTTAAACTCCTTGCTAAAGTCCATATACACTATGTCCACCGCTCTTCTTTCGTCAATGTGTTCAGTCACATTTTCGAAGAACTCAACGAGGCTCGTAAGGCATGACCTGCCCTTGACAAAACATGCTGACTATTTCTAATCAGTCCAAACTTCTCCAAATGTTCATAAATCTTATCCCTCAGAAGCCTCTATCCCTCCATCCACTTACCAACCACTGAAGTCAGACTCACCGGTCGGTAATTTCCTGGACTATCCCTGTTCCCTTTCTTAAAGATAGGAACCACATCTGCAATCCTCTAATCCTCCGGAACCTCTCCCGTTTCCATGAACGACTCAAATATCATTGCCAGGGGTTCTGCAACCACTTCCCTCACCTCCCACAATAACCTGGGGTATATCCCATCCAGTCCCGGCGATTTGTCTATCTTGATAGAATTTAACAAGTCTAACACATCCTCTTTCCTAACATCCACATACTCAATCTTTTCCGTATGCCTCAAACCTGCAGTGCATTCTCCCAGTTCACTTTCCACCGTGAATACCAAGGCAAACAACTCATTACGCACCTCTGCCACTTCTTCTGGATTCACACAGACTTTTCCCCCTTCACCTTTTATAGGTCCTATCCCTTCTCTTCTCATCTTTTTACTTTTCACATATTTGTAGAAGGCCTTGGGATTCTCCTTAATCTTACCTGCCAAAGCCTTCTCATGACCCCTTCTGGCTCTCCTAATTTCCTTTTTAAGCTCCCTTCTACACACCTTATACTCCTCTAGATCCCTAACATCTCCTAGCTCTCTGAACCTTTTATATACCTTATTTTTCTTCCTAACCAGGTTCACCACAACCTTCATGCACCACGGTTCCCACGTCCTACCAAAACTTCCTTGACTCCTCGGAACATTGTCTTGCAGTGCCCCAGACAAACATTCCTTGAATATCCGTCACTTTCCTTCTGTACTCTTCCCCAAGAATGCCTCCTTTCAGTTTATGCGTCCAATTACCATCCTAATGTTTTCATATTTCCCCTTACTCCAGACATACACCTCCCTAGCCTGCCTGATCCTATCTCTTTCCATTGCTATTGTGAAAGAGATAGAATTATGATCTCCATTCCCAAGATGCTCACCTACCGTGAGATCTGACGCCAGGCAAGCACCAGGTCAAGTACAGCCTCTCCTCTCGTAGGCTTTTCCACGTACTGTGTCAGGAAACCTTCCAGAACACACCTAACAAACTCCTCGCCATCCAAACCCCTTACTCTTGGGATTCCAGTCGATGTTTGGGAAATTGAAATCTCCCATCACGACAACCCTGTTATTTCTACATATATTCTACTTTGGTCCTTCCAAAATGCAATACTTTGCAATAAGTTTGAAGTTTATTTATACGTCAGGAGTAGGCTTACACTAACAATGCAATGAAGTTACTGTGAAAATCCCCAAGGTCAGAACATTGAATATAGAGTTGGGACATCTGGAATGTGGTGCTTATTCAAGGAGCAGCTGCTGCGAGTCCTTGATAAGTATGTCCCTGTCAGGCAGGGAGGAAATGGACGAGTAAGAGAGCCTTGGTGTACGAAAAAAGTTGATTTGCTGGTTAAGAAGAAAAAGGAGGCTTATGTCAGGATGAGGCTTGAAGGCTCAGTTAGTGCAATGGATAGCTATAGATTAGCCAGGAAGGAGCTAAAAAGTGAATTGAGGAGAGCTAAGAGGGGACACGAGAAGATGTTGGCTGATAGGATTAAGGAGAATCCTAAAGCTTTCTTTCGATATGTTAAGAATAGAAGATTGGTTAGGGCAAGATTAGGGCCAGTCATAGACAGCAGTGGGAAGTTGTGCGTGGAGCCTGAAGAGATTGGTGAGGCACTGAATAAATATTTCTCTTCGGTATTCACGCAGAGTGCTGGAAATGTAGCTATGGAGAGCACTGAGGTACAGGGTTGCAAATTGGGAAGTATTGTAGTAGATAGGGAGGATGTGCTAGAAATTCTCGAGGGTTTGAAGTTGGATAAGTCCCCTGGGCCGGACGGGATTTACCCTAGGATTCTCTGGGAGGCAAGAGAGGGGATTGCAGAGCCTCTGGCTCTGATCTTCAGGTCCTCGTTGGTTACGGGTGTGGTTCCGGAGGACTGGAGGATAGCGAATGTGGTCCCATTGTTTAAGAAGGGGAAGAGAGACCTTCCAGGGAATTATAGGCCAGTGAGTCTTACTTCTGTTGTGGGCAAGGTATTGGAGAGAATTATTAGGGATAGGATTTATAGTTATTTAGAGAGAAATGAATTGATTGGGGATAGTCAGCATGGTTTCGTGAAGGGTAGGTCATGCCTTACTAACCTCATTGAGTTTTTTGAGAAAGTGACCAGAGAGGTGGATGGGGGTAAGGCGGTTGATGTAGTATATATGGACTTTAGTAAGGCTTTTGATAAGGTGGCCCATGGAAGACTTCTACAGAAAATGCAGATGTGTGGAATAGAGGGTGATTTAGCTAATTGGATTAGAAATTGGCTGGCAGATAGAAGACAGAGGGTGGTGGTTGATGGGAGATATTCATCGTGGATTTCGGTGACGAGTGGTGTGCCTCAGGGGTCTGTTTTGGGGCCCCTGCTGTTTGTAATTTTTATAAATGATCTGGATGAGGGTATTGAGGGATGGATCAGTAAATTTGCAGATGATACTAAAGTTGGTGGAGTGGTAGATAGTGAAGAGGGGTGTTTTAGTTTACAGAGTGACTTGGACAAGTTGCAGAGCTGGGCCGAGAGGTGGCAAATGGAGTTTAATGTGGAAAAGTGTGAGGTAATGCACTTTGGCAGGAACAATAAATGTGTAGAGTATAGGGCTAATGGTAGGGCTCTTAATAGTTTTGAGGAACAGAAGGATCTTGGTGTATGTGTCAATAGATCCCTGAAAGTAGGCAGTCAAGTGGATAAAGTTGTTAAGAAGGCATATGGAGTCTTAGCTTTTATTGGCAGGGGGATTGAATTTAGGAGCCGCAGCATCATGTTGCAACTGTACAAAACTCTAGTGCGGCCGCACTTGGAGTATTGTGTGCAGTTCTGGTCCCCACATTATAAGAAAGATGTGGAGGCATTGGAGAGGGTACAGAGGAGTTTACCAGGATGTTGCCTGGTATGGAGGGCAGGTCTTATGAAGAGAGGCTGAGGGATTTGAGGTTGTTTTCGTTAGAAAGGAGGCGGCTAAGAGGGGACCTAATCGAAACATATAAGATGATTAGAGTTTAGATAGGGTGGACAGTGATAGCCTTTTTCCTAGGATGGAGAAAGCTAGCACGAGGGGACACAGCTTTAAATTAAGGGGTATGAGTTATAGGACGGATATCAGAGGTAGGTTCTTTACTCAAAGAGTGATTAGGGAGTGGAATGCCCTGCCTGCAGCTGTTGTAGATGCGCCAAGTTTGGTGGCGTTTAAGAGGTTAATTGATAAGTATATGGAAGACAAGGGAATGGTTTAGTTTGGAGGGGCATTGCTTTTTATTTTGGTCGGCACAACATCGAAGGCCGAAGGGCCTGTTCTGTGCTGTAATGTTCTATGTTCTATGTTCTATCTTTGTATAAAACATATGCAAGTTGTATAAGACATTAGCAAGGCCAGCCTTGGAATTCTGTGTGAAGTTATTGTTGCCCTATTTGGCACAGTGGTTCCACTGCAAACTCTCTACTGACAGTCACCAAGCCCCTCACGGCGATTTTTCAGGTATCGCTGAGGGAGAATTTAACATGGCCAATTCACCAAACCAGACTGTAGGCCGAAACACACAGTCAAAGAGAGAATGTGCATACTCCGCACAGACAGGGACCCAAGACACAAATCGAATGAGGGTCCTTGGCGTTGTGAGGCAGCAGTGCGAAGCACTGTGACACCAGGCCATTCTGGGATTTCGTAAATCATCCGAATGAATCATTTTGTCCTTCAATTCAGCCATGTCTGCCTTTATTTTCTGATCCAATGTGCTCAGTAATACAGTTTATCCTTGATCAATGTTTTAGACATCAGGATGGCAAAAATAAAAATCCAATTCGAAGAAGCATCTAATTCAGCTTCCATCATTCTGTAGTCTCATGGAGGGATAGTTTAAGGGAGATGTCCGGGGGGAGTTTTCACACAGACAGCGGTAGCTTCCTGGGATGCGCTGCCAGAGGAGGTGGTCGATGCAGGCACAATATCAACATTTAAAAATCACCTGGATGAGTACATAAATTAGGAGCGAATAGAGGGATATGGTCCACGTAAGATCCAAATGTTGTTTTATAGTTTAGTTAGGGCGTTATGGTCAGCACAGATTTGGGGGGCTGAAGGCGCTGTTCCTGTGCTGTACTTTTCTTTGCTCTTTGAGTGATTTCAATAGTTATCTCAGACTTAAATCTATACAAAGACTCTGTCTCGACAGGTCTCTGGCAAGGAGTTCCAAAGACTCAGAACCCTCGAGAGAAGAAATTCCTCGCCATTTCAGAATTAAATTGCACTCCCTCCTATTTTTGGAGACGATGCCTTTTAGTCTTAGACTCTCCCTTGAGGGTTAATATTAAAATGTATGAAGGTGGATAAATCTCCTGGCCCTGACCAGGTATGTCCAAGAACATTGTGTGAGATTAGAGAAGAAATTGTGGGAGCACTGGCTGAGATATCTGCATCACCGCTAGCCACTGGTAATCTGGCAGTAGATTGGAGGGTAACAAATGTTTTGTCCTTATTTCAAAAAGGGCTGCAAAGAAAAAATCCTTGGACTTATAGACTGGTAAGCCTGACATCTGTGGTGGGTAAGTTACTAGAGAGGATCCTTACTAGAGGGATAAGGCATTTGGAAATATATAGTTTGATTAGAAATAGCACGGCTTTGTGCATAGGAGATCATGACTTGGAATGTTGATGAGGGAAGAGCAATAGACATACTCTATATGGACTTTAGTGAGGCCTTTGATAAGGCATGAAGGCTTTCTGGAAGTTAGATCACATAGAATTCAGGGAGAGCTTGCAAATTGGATACACATTTCGCTTGATGGTAGGAAGCTCTGGGCTATGGTGGAAGGGTGCTTGTTGGGGAGGCCTATGACTAGTGGATGCAATAGTAGAAATGCAAGAAAGCAGACTATCTCTACATCATGACAAGTGGAGGTCTCAGGGGTAAGTGCTGGGTCCTTTGCTGTTTGTTATCAAGATCTATAATTTGGATGAGAATGTACAAGGCAAGACCAGAAGTTTGCAGATGACACTAAAATTTTGGCATGGTGGACAGTGAGAAAGATGATCAAAAATTGCAACAGGATCTTGAGCAGCTGGGAAAGTAGGCTGAGAAATGGCAAATGGAGTTCAATAAGTTAAGTATAATTCCAAATTACGATTTGGAAAGCCAAATCAAAGTAAGACTTTGTGAATGGTGGGACCTTAGAGAAAATTAGAGTTGAACAAAGGTACACTGTTCTCTAAAGATTGAGTCACAGTTGACAGGACAGTGAAGAAGGTTTTTGGCATACTGGCCTTCAACCGCCTGGGCATTGTGTACATAAGTTGGGAAGTTATGCTACAGTTTGACAGGAAATTGATGAGGAGAAACCTGGAATATTTCACTCATTTTTGGTTGCCTTGCTATAGGAGAGATGTTATTAAACTGAAAAGAGTGCTGAAGTGACTTACAAGGATTTTGCCAGAACTGAAGGGATTGAGTTATAGGGAGAGATTGGATAGGGCTATTTTCTTTGAAGCGTAGACTGAGAGGTGATCTTACAGTGTTGTATAAGATCATAAGAGCATGGATAAGTTGAATGCACTCAGTCTTTCTCCCAGAGTTGGGGAAGCGATAACTCGAGGCTATGGGTTTAAGTTAAGAGGGGAAAGAAGTAATGGGAACCTGAGGAGCAACATTTTTACACAGAGGCTGTTTCCCATGCTGTATTGTTCTTTCTTTTTTGTTCATAGTGGAATGAGCTGCCGGAGGAAGTGGTTGAGGCAGGCACATTGACAACATTAAAGACATTTAGACAGACACATTGATAGGAAAGATTCAGGGGGATTTGGGCCAAATGCAGGCAAATAGGCTAACCTTAGATGGGATTTCTTGTCGGCATGACCAGATTGGGTCAAAGGTCCTGTCTCCGTACCGGATCTTTACGATCCTATGAACATCGTCTCAGCATTTACCCTGTCACTCCCCATTCAAATCCAATATGTTTCACCGAGATCGTCGAAATTGATAGAATCATAGAATCCTTATAGTGCTGAAGAAGGCCCATCGAGTCTGTACCAACTCCCTAACAGAGCATCTTATTCATGCTCTAGCACCCTAATCACAAGTATTTGCACACCTTTTGACACCAAGGGATAATCCACATAGCCACACAGCTTTGGACACCAGGTGGCAATTTAGCATGGCCAATCCACCTAACCAGATCAGTGATCTTCATGTCATCCTAAAATATCCCTTAATGACCAAAGATGTGTTGCTAATTGGATTGTTTTGTTTTTATTTGATTTATTATTGTCACATGTATTAGCGTAATGAAAAGTACTGTTTATTGTGTGCTATACCCAGCAAAGCATATTGCTTATAGAGAAGGAAACGAGAGAGAATGTAATGCTACAGCTATAGCCAGGGTGTAGAGAAAGGTCAACTTAAGGCAAGGTAAGTCCATTCAAAAATCTGATGACAGCAGGGAAGAAGCTGTTCTTGAGTTGGCTAGTACATGACCTCAAACTTTTTACTATTTTCCCAGTGGAAGAGAGAATGCCCAGGGTGCGTAGGTCCTTAATTATGCTGGCTGCTTTGCTGAGGGAGCAGGAAGAGTAGACAGAGTCATTGAATGTGAGATGAATTGGGCTACATTCATGAATTTCTGTAGTTTATTGCGGTTTTGGGCAGAGCATGAACCACACTGAACTGTGATACGAAAAATGCTTTCTATAGTGCATATGTAAAAGTTGGTGAGAGTTGTAGCGGACATGCCAAATTTCCTTAGTCTTCTGAGAAAGTAGAGGCATTGGTGGGCTTTCTTGAATATTGTGTCGGCATGGGGGGGGGAGATGGAAACTAGGACAGGTTGTTGGTGATCTGGACACCTAAAAACATGACGTTTGCAACTCTTTCTACTTCATCCCATTAATGTAGACAGGGATATGTTCCCCTTTACGCTTCTTGAAGTCGATGACAATCTCCTTTGTTTTGTTGAAATTGGGAGGGGGGGTGGCGATAATTGTTGGGAGTATAGTAGGGAGCTGAGGACACAACCTTGAGGGACACCACTATAAAGAATGATAGTCAAGGAGGCATTGTCTACGAGTTAGGAAATTCAAGATCCAGTCGCAGAAGGAGGTACCAAGGCCCAGGCCACCAAGTTTGGAGTTGGGTTTTGTGGGAACAATGATGTTGAAGGTTGAGCTGTAGTCAATAAATAGGAGATTTTGTTATCTAGGCATTCTGGGTTGAGTGCTGGCCAGGTGTTTGCTGTGGACCTGTTGATGCAGTAGGAAAACTGTAGTGGATCCAGGGAGCTCAAGTGGCTGAAGCTGATTCGTACCATGACTAATCTTTCGAAGCGCTTCATAATGATGGATGTCAGAGCCACTGGCCGTTAGTCACTAAGGCACATTACTTGTTTTTTTTTCTGGGATGATGTTTGTCTTCTCGAAGCAGATGGGGATATCAAATTGTTGTAAAGAGATGTTGAAAATGCCTCGAATCCCCTTGCAGGCTGATCTGTGTAGGATCTGAGTGCTTGTCTGGGTACCCTATCTGGGCCACTTGCTTTCCATGGGTTGACCTTTGAGAAAGATGTTCTGACATCTGCAATGGTTCATAGATATGAACCAGATAAAATGTTCACCCAGGGCTTCCAAGGTGGAAGGCTTGTTCTTGCTGACCTCTTGCTTAAAATGGGCATAGAACACATTGAGCTCGTCAGGGAGGTGTGTTTTGGGGCTGGTGATTTTACATTCCTTCATTTGTAGCCTGTTACATCTGGCAAACCTTGTCATAGTCAGCGGAGATCTATATGGCTAGCTTGGGACTGCAGCTTGGCCTGGTGCTGTATTTTGGCATCTTTGATGGATCTCATCAGATCAGATGGATTGACCATGCAAAATTGCCCGTTAGTGTCTAAAGCTGTATAGGTTAGGCAGATTGGCCATGTTAAATTTTTCCTTAGTATCAATACTATAAAAAAAACTTCTGAAGGACAGAATTTTTCTCCACTTGGAGATGCAAGGCTTGATCAGGGTTACTCAGCATGGTTTCCTTGGAGGGAAGTTATGCTGAACAAATTTTATTTGAGGAGGTGAGAGTAGGACAGCTGATGTAGTTGATGTGGATTTCAGCAAAGTTTTTGACAAGTTTCACATGGGAAACTTGTAAGGAAGGTAAACGCACATGGGATGAGCCAGGGCAGGTGGTTGATGTTGTAGTAGGGGAACATGTTCACGCAGAGTGCTGGAAATGTAGCTATGGAGAGCATTGAGGTACAGGGATGCAAATTGGGAAGTATTGTAGTAGATAGGGAGGATGTGTTAGAAATTCTCGAGGGTTTGAAGTTGGATAAGTCCCCTGGGCCGGACGGGATTTAACCTAGGATTCTCTGGGAGGCAAGAGAGGAGATTGCAGAGCCTCTGGCTCTGATCTTCAGGTCGTCGTTGGTTACGGGTGTGGTTCCGGAGGACTGGAGGATAGCGAATGTGGTCCCATTGTTTAAGAGGGGGAAGAGAGACCTTCCTGGGAATTATAGGCCAGTGAGTCTTACTTCTGTGGTGGGCAAGGTATTGGAGATAATTATTAGGGATAGGATTTATAGTTATTTAGAGAGAAACGAATTGATTGGGGATAGTCAGCATGGTTTCGTGAAGGGTAGGTCATGCCTTACTAACCTCATTGAGTTTTTTGAGAAAGTGACCAAAGAGGTGGATGGGGGTAAGGCGGTTGATGTAGTATATATGGCCTTTAGTAAGGCGTTTGATAAGGTGGCCCATGGAAGACTTCTACAGAAAATGCAGATGTGTGGAACAGAGGGTGATTTAGCTAATTGGATTAGGAATTGGCTGGCAGATAGAAGACAGAGGGTGGTGGTTGATGGGAGATATTCATCGTGGAGTTCAGTGACAAGTGGTGTACCTCAGGGGTCTGTTTTGGGGCCCCTGCTGTTTGTAATTTTTTATAAATGATCTGGATGAGGGTATTGAGGGATGGATCAGTAAATTTGCAGATGATACTAAAGTTGGTGGTGTGGTAGATAGTGAAGAGGGGTGTTTTAGTTTACAGAGTGACTTGGACAAGTTGCAGCGCTGGGCCGAGAGGTGGCAAATGGAGTTTAATGTGGAAAAGTGTGAGGTAATGCACTTTGTCAGGAACAATAAATGTGTAGAGTATAGGGCTAATGGTAGGGCTCTTAATAGTGTTGAGGAACAGAAGGATCTTGGTGTATGTGTCAATAGATCCCTGAAAGTAGGCAGTCAAGTGGATAAAGTTGTTAAGAAGGCTTATGGAGTCTTAGCTTTTATTGGTAGTGGGATTGAATTTAGGAGCCGCAGCATCATGTTGCAGCTGTACAAAACTCTAGTGCGGCCGCACTTGGAGTATTGTGTGCAGTTCTGGTCGCCACATTATAAGAAAGATGTGGAGGCATTGGAGAGGGTAACAGAGGAGGTTTACTAGGATGTTGCCTGGTATGGAGGGCAGGTCCTATGAAGAGAGGTTGAAGGATTTGAGGTTGTTTTCGTTAGAAAGGAGGCGGCTAAGAGGGATCTTATTGAAGCATATAAGATGATTAGAGGTTTAGATAGGGTGGACAGTGATAGCCTTTTTCCTAGGATGGAGAAAGCTAGCACTAGGGGACACAGCTTTAATTAAGGGGTATGAGTTATAGGACGGATATCAGAGGTAGGTTCTTTACTCAAAGAGTGATTAGGGAGTGGAATGCCCTGCCTGCAGCTGTTGTAGATGCGCCAAGTTTTGGTGGCGTTTAAGAGGTTAATTGATAAGTATATGGAAGAGAAGGGAATGGTTTAGTTTGGAGGGGCATTGCTTTTTATATTGGTCGGCACAACATCGAAGGCCGAAGGGCCTGTTCTGTGTTGTAATGTTCTATGTTCTATGTTCTATGTAAAAGAGAGGCGTATGATAGGTCAAAGCAGCTAGGAATCGAGACAGCATTGAAGAAATATAGACAGAGTAAGAGGGAGCTCAAACGGGGAGTTAGAATGGCAAAAAGGGGGCATGAAATGATTTTGGCGGATAGAATTAAGGAAAATCCAAAGGCTTTTTACTCCTATGTTAGGAATAAAAGGGTGGTTAGAGGAAAAATGGGACCTCTTAGGGACGGAGGAGGGGAACTGTGCTTAGAGCCCAAGGGAATGGCGGAGATTCTGAATGAATACTTTGCGTCGGTATTCACGAAGGAGAGGGGCTTGTTGACAGCTCCTGTCTCTGATGGAGCTGTGGACCAGTTGAGGGAAATATCTATACCGAGGGAGGAAGTGTTAGAGCTTCTAGGTTGCATTAAAATTGATAAATCTCCGGGGCCTGATGGCATTTATCCCAGGCTGCTTAGGGAGGTGTGAGGTGAAATTGCTGGGCCTCTGACGCAAATCTTTGTCTCTTCCTTGGACACACGTGAGGTCCCAGAGGACTGGAGAATAGTTAATGTTGTACCGTTGTTTAAAAAGGGTAGTAAGGATAACCCTGGAAATTATAGTCCGGTGAGTTTGACGTCAGTGGTAGGGAAGCTGTTGGAGGGGATTCTTAGAGATAGGATATATAGGCACTTAGAGCGTTGCGATCTGATTAGGGATATGCAGCATGGATTTGTTAAGGGGAAGTTGTGCCTTACGAATCTGGTAGAATTTTTTGAGGAGGTGACGAAAACGGTGGACAAAGGGCGAGCTGTTGATGTCGTCTATATGGATTTTAGTAAGGCGTTTGACAAAGTCCCTCATGGGATGTTAGTTGAGAAGGTCAAGGCTAATGGGATACAAGGACAGGTAGCTAAATGGGTAAGTAACTGGCTTGGTAATAGGAGACAGAGAGTAATAGTGGAAGAGTGTTTCTCTAGCTGGAGGTCGGTCACTAGTGATGAGCCGCAGGGCTCGGTACTGGGACCTCTTCTATTTGTAATATATATAAATGACTTGGAAGAGGGAGTAAGTGGAGTGACCAGCAAGTTTGCAGACGATACAAAGGTGGCTGGACTTGCGGATAGTGAGGAGCGTTGTCAGGCGATGCAGCAGGACAGAGATATTCTGGTAGCTTGGACAGATAGATGGCAGATGGAATTCAATCCTGATAAATGTGAGGTGATGCATTTTGGGAGAAAGAATGTAGTGTGGAGGTATATGATAAAGGGTAGACCTATTAAGAGTATAGAAACGCAGAGGGACCTGGGGGTGCAGGTGAACAAGTCTCTGAAGGTGGCAGAGCAAGTGGAGAAGGTTGTGAAGAAAGCATATTAGCTAGCCTTTATAGGCATGTTTGACCACAAATCTCTGAAGGTCAAAGGGCATATTAGTAGTGTCGTGAAATAGATTTTGAGAAACTTGCTTTATCAATCAAGGCATAGATTACAAAATCAGGGAAGATATGTTGGAATTGCGTAGAACTTCCAACAGTTCTAAGGCCACAGCTGGAGTACTGTTTGCAGTTCTGGTTGCCAAATTATGGGAAGGATGTGATTGCACTGGAGAGGCTGCAGAGACGGTTCACCAGGATGCTGCTTGGATCATTTAGGTTATAGACAGAGATTGAATAAGCTTGTGTTTTGTTTTTGGAGCAGAGAATACTGAGGGGGTGACCTAATCGAGGTGCACAAGAACATGGGCAGTGTGGATAAGGAGCAGCTGTTCCCCTTAGTTGAAAGGTCAGTCACAAAGGGACACAGGTTCAAGGTGAGGGGAAGGAGAGTTAGGGGGATGTGAGGATTTTTATGCTGACAGTCTGGAATGTGCTGTCCGGGAAGATGGTGGAGGCAGGTTGCCTCACATCATTTATAAAGTTAATTGATGAGCACTTGGTACATTGTAGCATTCAGGGCCAAGTCACCCAAAACTGGAATCAGCCTTTGGTGCTGCAAGGTACAGTGCTAACCACTGTGCCACAATTGAGTTTAGTGTCAGCCTATTTAGCCCGTCTTCATAAGAAAAGCCTCCATACCAGGGATCATCCTTGTGAGTCTTCTCTGAACTGCCCCCAAAGAAATAATATATTTCCTTAAATAAGGAATCCAAGTTTCCTCTCAGTGCTTCAGATGTGATCTCACCAGCACCTTGTACAGTTGCAGCAAGACTTCCCAACTCTTATACTCCAACTTACTGAAATAAGGGACAATATTCCATTAGCCTTCCTGATTATCGGCTGTACCTGGATGCCAGCTTTCTGTGTTCCATGCACAAGTGCCCCCAAGTCCCTTTGTCCTGCAGCTTTCTGCAGTTTTTCTCCATTCAACACCTGCCATTTCATAGGGAAATATGGAGCCATAACAATTCTCTGTACAAAGTCACTGCATAAACTGACCTCAGATTTGAATATTACCTGCTGAAAGATTCACCCCCATAAATGAACTGGAACATCATCTCCAATCTGTCCTACTGTCTCTTTACTGTTTAGCTTGTTTTTTCTTTATTTGGTGGGGGACTAAATGAGAATCTACACTCTGAGATTAAACATCTGTACCCTACAGTAGCTCCCATTAACAATTGTCACTGAATAATTCTCCAGAATATCTTGAGACATACACCAGCTCCTGTGAGGTTCTGATGGAACATGCTTCATCTATTTATTTCTGCAGTTCCTGTATCCCCTGAATCTAATTCTCTGTCTCTCTTTCCATCCCTCTCTCTAATCTGCCTCTCTTCTCACTCTGCCTCTCACACTTGCACTGTGAGTTTATTTCTCTCTGACTCTCTCTTTGAGATTCTGTCACTGTCTTTTCTTATTGAAGGATGGATTAGTAAATTTGCAGATGACACTAAAGTCGGTGGAGTGGTAAATAGTGAAGAGGGGCGTTATAGTTTGCAGAGGGACTTGGACAAGTTGCAGAGCTGGGCCGAGAGGTGGCAAATGGAGTTTAATGTGGAAAAGTGTGAGGTAATGCACTATGGCAGAAATAATAAATGTGTAGAGTATAGGGCAAATGGTAGGATTCTGAGTAGTCTAGATGAACAGAGGGATCTTGGTGTGTATGTGCATAGATCCCTGAAAGTAGGCAGTCAGGTCGAGAAGGTTGTTAGGAAGGCATATGGAGTCTTGGCTTTTATTGGTAGAGGGATTGAATTTCGGAGCCGCAACGTCATGTTGCAACTGTACAAAACTCTAGTGAGGCCACACTTGGAGTATTGTGTGCAGTTCTGGTCCCCACATTATAAGAAAGATGTGGAGGCATTGGAGAGGGTACAGAGGAGGTTTACCAGGATGTTGCCTGGTTTGGAGGGCAGGTCTTATGAAGAGAGGCTGAGGGATTTGAGGTTGTTTTCGTTAGAAAGGAGGCGGCTAAGAGGAGACCTTATCGATACATATAAGATGATTAGAGTTTTAGATAGGGTGGACAGTGATAGCCTTTTTCCTAGGATGGAGAAAGCTAGCACGAGGGGACACAGCTTTAAATTAAGGGGTATGAGTTATAGGACGGATATCAGAGTAGGTTCTTTACTCAAAGAGTGATTAGGGAGTGGAATGCCCTGCCTGCAGCTGTTGTAGATGCTCCAAGTTTGGTGGCGTTTAAGAGGTTAGTTGATAAGTATATGGAAGAGAAGGGAATGGTTTAGTTAGGAGGGGCATTGCTTTTTATTTTGGTCGACACAACATCGAAGGCCGAAGGGCCTGTTCTGTGCTGTATTGTTCTATGTTCTATGCTTTTTATATTGGTCGGCGCAACATCGAAGGCCGAAGGGCCTGTTCTGTGCTGTAATGTTCTATGTTCTATGTTCTATGTTCACAGTCTCTCTCTCTCTCTCTCTCTCTGTCTCTCTTTCTCTCCCTGTTTCTCTCCCTCTCTCACTGTCTCTTCCTCACTGGCTCTCTCTCTTTCTCTCTATTTCTCCCTCTCTTTGTTTGTCTCCCACCTCTACCTCTCTCACTCCCGCTGCCCCTTTATCCCTTCCTGACTCGTTTTCTGTCATTCTCTCACTGTCACTTTTTTCATTATTTATCTTTCTCTTCCTGTCTATTGCACTCTCTTTCTCTTTCTGCTGCTTTCTGACTTTGTCTCTTCTCCATTTCCCCATCTCTCTGTTTCTACATCTCAATTTCCCTCTGATTCTATATCTGTCTATTCTTCACTATCTATTTATTCAATTCCATTTGTTTCCCTGTCTCACTTTCTCAGTTGGTTCTCATCCCTTTCATTCCTTCTAAATCACTTTGTTCCCTTTTCTCCATCTCTATCTCCCTCTCTCTGTCTATTTCGCTACGTGTCTTATTTCCTGTCTCGTCATCTCCCACTCTGTTTCCATTGTTGTAGCTCTCTTATTCTGACCCATGTTCTCTGACTTTCTTTCTCTCATTCTTTCTGTCACTCTTTCCTTCTTTTTGTGTCTTTTTTCTGTTTTCCTTTCTCTCCATCTTTCTGTCTTTCATTTTCTTTCTCCCTGTCTCTCTTTGTTTATCTTTATTGCCGTCTTCCTCTTTCTGGGAAATGGGAGACAGATGATGACAAAGGGGTGACATCCTGTCTAACTGGTGTGATGGATTTTAAATTTTCAAGTAAGCTATGGATAATCTCACAGATTTAGACATTCCTATTGTTGAATGAATTGCAGAATTGAGTGATTGGACATTTGATCACATTCTTTCACACAAAGGGTAGTGGGGTTGTGGAATGCACTGCCGAGTAAGGTGGTGGGAGCAGGCACGCTAGGGCTGTTTAAGGGTCTCTTGGACAGCCACATGAGCGTTATGCAGATAGAGGGATATAGTAGGACTGTTTAACTATGGCTTTTTTTTTTCCACAGGTAATTCGGTCCATACTTGACCATCAAGGAGCATGCATTCGGCAGGTGGTGCGAGGACAGCTCTTGGATGTTGATTCATGGGTTGCCTGGTGCTTCATGTTGTAAATGAGTGCTTTATGTGGACCATCTGAAGGGCACCATGACAGCTCAGACTATCGATGTGGCTGTGCAGACACTTGGAATTGGGCCGGTGTCTGCGGGAGTTTGCGCGTTCTCCCCGTGGTTGCGTGCGTTTTCTCCGGGCGCTCCGGTTTCCTCCCACATCCCAAAAATTCGCTCTTAGGCTGATTGGGAAACAAATTGTCCCTATATTGAGATTCTTCCATATTAGGAATAACCTAAAATTAGAATAGGAAAATGGAATTGTTACTATAAAGTTATGACGGCGGCGCGGGCTTGTTGGGCCGAAGGGCCTGTTTCCCGTGCTGTGTTGCTCTTCTTCTTCTTCTTCTTCTTCTTCTTCTTCTTCTTCTTCTTCTTCTTCTTCTTCTCCTTCTTCTTCAACTGCTCTCTGAATGTGGTCTGTGTCACAGCATAGTTAGTGTTTGTGCAGCAACTCAGGAGATGGAGCATGAAGCCTGATTCCTGATCTAAATAATCTATCCAAACTGACTGATACCCTATATTGTACATCCGCCTCCATATTGAATAAATCATTAATGTTGACCATATGAGAATAAAATTGGCTGAGATAACAAGCAATAAAATGATGGATTCCCTGCAACTCACTATCTCTGGGTCTCAGGGATTCTCCCCACTGTTGTGAGCCCTGAATCTCCTGCGGGCTCTGCTGCTCACTAAAATATGTCTGACAGTGAAAGCATTGAGCAGCAGAATCAGGACGAATGGGACAGTCGGGTTTAGGATGTGGTGAAGAAACTCGATTGTTCCCCAGACTGGAGAGTCCATAACTTCCATTTTGTAATAACAAAACCAAGGAAAATTCCTGAAAAAATACTGTCCCTTCAACATAAAATACCAGAAAATGTTCTTTAAACAGCTCAGCACCATCACTGTTCCCAGAACTGTACTCGCCGATTTCTCACTGCGATATTTCTTTTTCAGCTTGGGGCAGCAAATGGCCACAAATTGATCAAAGGTGAAAGTGACGGTGAACCAGACAGAACAGTCAGTGGCTGCATAAAGCAGGACGGCGTGGATGTTACACATGGGGAGTGATAGCAGGAAATAAAATTGCCTCGGATAAGCAATGGGAATGTGCCTCAATATCAGGTCGACAATAATGACCAGTAGTTCCCCCACTGACATAGCCACCAGGTAATGAGTGACACATTTAGAGAGACCGCATTTTCCATGGGAAAGGATCAGAATTGTGACAACATTCACCGTAAAGAAGATAAAGAAATAATGCAATTATCCATCCAGCTGCCTTCAAATGTATTAGCATGAATGAATAATGACTATGACATTGAGGAAGCTGTGCTTGCGTCAGTTGGTACCCAATGCCAGACCTTTGTATTTTTTACCCAATGTAAGAAGTTAAAACAGAGAACGTTCGTAATGTGGGGTCCCTGATTTAGCTGGCTTCATTTCCAAGGTTGTGGGAAGTGTAGAATTATTAGTAACAGGAGGTTGGTTTGAGTAATGGACTGGGCTTTGTTCGTGACTCTTTGTAGTTTATTGCAGTCTTAGACAGAACAGGAGCCAGACCAAGATCTCAAAAATAGCTTCTTCTCTGTAGCCATCAGATTTTTGAATGGATCTACTTTGCGTTACATAGAACATAGAGCACTACAGCACAAACAGGCACTTCAGCCCACAAGTTGCGCTGATCATATCCATACCTACTAGACCATAGAAATATCTGTAACTCCCAATCCTATTTAATCCATGTACTCACCCAGAAGCCTTTTAAAAGAGCACAGCGTGTTTGCCTCCACCACCACCAACAGCAGCCAATTCTATTCACTCACCACCCGCTGAGTGAAAAACTTAGTCCTAACATCGCCTCTGTACTTGCTGTGCAGCACCTTAAACCTGTGTCCCCTCGTAGCGACGATTTCAGCCCTGGGAAATATCCTCCGAGAATCCACCCTATCTATTCCTGTCATCATTTTACAAACCTCTATCAGGTCGCCTCTCAACCTTTGTCTCTCCAGGGAGAAGAAACCTAGCTTCCTCAACCTATCTTCGTAGGCATGCCTCCCAATCCAGGTAACATCCTTGTAAATCTCCTCTGCACCCTCTCAATAGCTTCTACATCCTTCCTGTAGTGAGGTGACCAAAACTGCACACAGTACTCCAAGTGAGGTCTGACAAGGGTCTTATAAAGTTGCAGCATTACCTCCCAACTCCTAAACTCAATCCCTCGATTAATAAAGGCGAGTACACCATATGTCTTCTTGTCCATAGCCTCCACCTGCGAGGCTGATTTAAGAGTCCTCTGGATCTGGACCTCAAGGTCCTTCTGCTCCTCAACACTGTCAAGACTCCTACCCTTGATATTGTACTCTTTCATTCCATTGGTCTGCCAAAATGGACCACTTCACATTTATCTGTGTTGAAGTCTATCTGCCACTTCTCCACCCATTCTTGCTTCTTATCTATGTCTTGCTGCAACTTCTGACAACCCTCCAAACTATCCACAACACCACCAACCTTCGTATATTGGCAAACTTACTAACCCATCCTTCCACTTCCTCCTCCAGTTCATTTATGAAAATGACAAACAGCAAGGGTCCTACAACAGATCCCTGGGGCACTCCACTGGTGACCAACCTCCATGCAGAAAAAGACCCATCGACAACCACTCTCTGCCTTCTGCAGGCAAGCCAGTTCCGGATCCACAAGGCAAAAGCCCCTTGGATCCCATGCCCACTCACCTTCTCAAGAAGTCTTGCATGGGGGATGTTATCAAACGCATTGCTGAAATCCATGTAAACCACATCCATCACTCTTCCTTCGTCAATGTGTTCAGTCACATTTTCAAAGAACTCCACTAGGCTCATAAGGCATGACCTGCCCTTCACAAAGCCATATTGACTATTTCTGTTCAAGCTAAACTTCTCTGAATGCTCATAAATCCTGTTCCTCAGGATCCTCTCCATGAACTTACCACCACTGAGGTCAGACTCACTGGTTGGTAATTTCCCAGGCTACCCCTGTTCCCTTTCTTGAAAATAGGAACACATCCGCAATCCTCCAGTCCTCCGGAGCATCTCCCGTCTCCGTTGACAAGTCAAAGATCATTGCCGGAGGTTGTGCAATCACTTCCCTCACCTCCACAGTAACCTGGGGTACATCCCATCTGGTCCCGGCGACTTATCTATCTTGATAGAATTTAAAAGTTCCAACACATCCTCTTTCTTAACATCCACATACTCAATCTTTTCAGTCTGCTGCAAACTTGCAGTACAACTTCCCAGATCACTTTCCACTGTGAATACCGAGGCAAAGTACTCATTAAGCACTTCTGCCATTTCTTCCATTCCACACAAACTTTTCTTACAATTCTCCTTAATCTTACCCGCGAAGGCCTTCTCATGACCCCTATTGGGACTCCTAAGTTGCTTTTTAAGCTCCTTTCTACAAACCTTATACTTTTCTAGATCTTTAACATCTCCTAATTCTCTGAACTTTCTTTTCTTTCTGACTAGATTCATCACAACCTTTGCGCACCATGGTTTCTGTAACTTACCAAAACCACCTTGTCTCACCAGAATGTTGTCATGCACAGTGCTAACCAAGCATTCCTTGAAAATCCGCCACCTTCCTTCAGTACTTTTCCCCAAAGACACCTCCTTCCAGTTTACTTGTCCAATTTTCTGCCTAATGATTTCATATTTCCCCCTACTCCAGATAAACACCTTCCTATCCTGTCTGATCCTATCTCTTTCCAATGCTATCATGAAGGAGATAGAATTATGATCACCATCCCCGAGAAATCTGACACCTGTCCTGGTTCATTAGCCATCATCAGGTCAAATACAGCCTCTCCTCTTGTAGGCTTATCCACGTGCTGTGTCAGGAAACCCTCCTGAGCACACCTAACAAACTCCTCCCCATCCAAACCCCTTACCCTAGGGATATTCCAGTCGATGTTTGGGAAATTAAAGTCTCCCATCATGACATCTCTGTTATTACTACATCTCTCTAGGATCTGTTTCCCTATCTGCACCTCAACTTCCCTGTCACTATTGGGCAGCCTATAGGAAACACAGAGCAAAGTTATCGACCGCTTGCTATTCCTAACTTCCACTCACAGAGACTCTGTAGATAGTCCCTCCACGGTATCCACCTTCTCTACAGCTGTGACACTGTCCCTGATCAGCAGTGCCACTCTGCCACCTCTTTTGCCTCCCTCCCTGCTCTACTTGAAGTATCTAAATCCCGGCACCTGAAATACACAGTCCTGTCCCTGAGACATCCAAGCCTCTGTAATGGCCAACACATCACATTCCCATGTAGCAATCCATGCTCTAAGCTCATCCACTTTATTCACTACACTCCCGGTGTTAAAATAGACACACTTCAGACTCGGTCTGGGCGCTTCCATTCTCCATCACCCGTCTAACCTCCCTCCCATACTGTCTACAGTCCTTCTCTACTTGGGAGCTAACCTCCTCACTCTCAATCATCTCATCTCGATTCCCTCCCCGCCAAACTTTCTAGTTTAAAGTCTCCCCAGCAGCTCTAGCCAACCTTTCCGCCAAGATATTGGTCCCCCTGGAATTCAAGTGCCACCAGTCTTTATTGTACAGGTCACACCTGCCCGTAAAGAGGTCCCAATGATCCAGGAACTGGAATCCCTTTATTAATTTCATCTTTCTCTACATCCAATTTGCCTATAACGCTACATTCTCCACTCCATTATATATGGTATTTTTTGTCTGCATAGCACGCAAGATCAATCAAATCAAAATCAAGTCAAATTAAGCTAATGGGATCTGCATGAACAATGGTGAGGATTTTAGTACAGGCTGAAAGTGGGAAACATAGATACATTGACCCAAACAGGCGTTGGAGAGTGGTGACAAGGAGTAGTAACTTCACAGTAACTTCATTGCAGTGTTAATGTAAACCTTACTTGTGACTAATAAAATAAACTTTTACTTTATTATAATTGAATGTCATTGATTATGATGACGGGAATTGAGTACAAAAGTGCAGAAGCTATGATTGGGCACTGATGATACAACATCTGGAGTCAGTACTGAGAAAAGTTTTATTTCAAGAAGATAAGAAATCCTTTAGAAGGATTGCTAAAAAGAAGTACTTGGCTAATATTTAAATACAAGAACTATTTTACAAGTGCAGCTTAAATAAATGCGAATATATCTATTTTGGTAGCAAAAATGGGAAGGCAGAATATTATCTGAACGGCCACAAATTAGAAGAGGGAAATATGCAATGAGACCTGGGTGTCCTTGTACACCATTTGGTGAAAATAAGTGTGCAAATACAGCAGGCTGTAAAAAAGGCAAATGATATGTTAATATTGAGAAAATTTGAGAATAGGAAGAGATGTTTTACTGCAACTGTACAGGGTATGGGTGAATATTGGAATATTGTATGCAGTTTTGAATGGACCTACCTTATATTAAGTTGATGTTCCTCTACACCCTAGCCACACGATATAATACTACATTGTGCACCCATTCCTTTCTTTCACTATTTATGATATCCTTTGTCTGTAAAGTATACCAGAAACGATACTGTCCAGTGTATAATGATACATGTGACATTAATAAATCAAATGCAAATAAGTACAAAGATGTGCAGGGTAGCTTGATTGGACATGTTAAATTGGCCACTTTGTGTCATGGGAACTAGCCAGGATAAAGGGCCTGGGTGGGATAGCTCCCCTCCTTCTGCAATTCTATGAAACCATTCAGATCAAATCATAAATGCCCCTAGTCTTCACATTCTTGGACAACTTAGTATAGCCAATCCACCTAACCTGAATATTTTGGGGCAATTCAACATGGCCATCCACCTAATCTGAACAACTTTGGGACAGAAATGTATAGTCAATCCACACGGTTTGCCATATTTGGGCAATGTAGCATAACATATCCACATACCTACACATCTTTGGACACTATGGGGCATTTTAGAATGACCTATCCATACACTGTGCAGATCTTTAAACATGAAGCAGCAATTTAGCATGGTCAATCTCCTTAACATATTCATCCTGGGACGCTAAAGTGCAATTGAACATGTCAAATCCACCTAGCCAGCACAACTTTCGACTGTGGGAGGGAACAGGAGCATTAAGGTTATGATAGGGTTAGGTTGACTCAGTAGGCATCTGATAAGCAGGTGCACTATAATGAGGATAAATGTGGGTTTAGCCATTTTGGTAGCAATAATTATTATTATTGGAATGTGTGTAAATTGAGAGAACAGAATATTCAGCAAGACCTGTGTGTCATCGTGCATCAGTCACTGAAATTAAGCGCAGGTACAACAAGCATAATGAAGGCAAATGATATGTTGGCCTTAATAGCGAGAGGATTTGAACATAGTAATAGGAATGTTTTATTGCAATTGCATTGGGTGTTGGTGAGGTCACACTTGGAGTACTGTGTGGAATTTGATGCCCGTATCTGAGGAAGGATGTCCTTACTATAGAGACTACAGTGATGGTTTACCCAGGTTGATTTTTGGGATGGCAGAACTGTCATGCGAGGAGATGTTAAGTCAGATAGGATTATATTCATTGGCATTTAACAGAGTGAAAGGGGAAACACATATAAAATTCTAAGATGATTAGACATCCTTCTGCGAGTATATTCTGAACTTCTGAACACAGAATGTACAGTCAGTAAGGATAGGCAACAAAACCTCTTCCACGATCATCCTCAACACCAGATCTCCAATAAGGCTATCTCTTTATACACTTACGTCTGCTTGGTCAAATGTCCTTCCAAATTGTGATTCAAATTTGCTGATGACAGTGCTGGAGTGGGTTGGATCTCAAACAATGACGAGATGGAGTACAGGAATGAGATGGAAAATCTGGTGAACTGATACAACAACAATAATATCTCCCTTACTGTCCCTGTCTACATCAATGGGGCAGAGTAGGAAAGGTCGACAGCCTCATGTTTTCTGGTGTACAGATCACCAATATCCGGTCCTGGTCCCCATCCCCACCCCACCCCCCTCCCATGCCAATGATACAGTTAAGCAAGCCCACCAAAGCCTCCAATTTCCCAGAAGACTAAGGAAATTTGGCATGTCCAACACAATGCACAGCAACTTTTACAGATGCATCATAGAATGCATTTTTCTTTTTGTATCGCAGGCTGGCATGGTTTCTGTTCTGCCAAAGATGGTAAGAAACTGCAAAGGATCATGAATGAAGCCCAGTCCATCACTCAACCCAGCCTTCCATCCATTGACACTGTCTACAATTCCCGCTGCTGCAAAAAAGGTAGCCAGCATAATCAAGGACCCCGCATAACTTGGACATTCTTCTACCATGTTCCACCAGGAAAAAAATACAAAAGAGCCTGAGGTCACTGACTAAATGACTCAAGAATAGCATCTTTCTTCTTGCCATCAAACTACAGAATGGACCTTGCACTAAGTTGTTCTTTCTCTACAACTTGGCTAGGATTGTAACAGTACATTTTGTACTCTCTCCTCTTCTCTATGAAAAGTATGTGTGCAAGAATCAATGCTTTTCACTACATGTGACAATAATCAATCAAGTCAAATCAAAGGCATGGCAGATTCAGAAAGAATGTTCCTGATGGTGGGGAGTCCAAAACTAGAGGGTCATAGTTTGAGGATAAAGGGAAAATCTTTTAAAACTGAGGTGAGGAGAAGTATCTTTGCCTAGATGCTGGTGAATGTGTGGGATTTACTTCCACAAAAAATAGTTGAGGCCAAAACATTTTTTCAAGAACAAACATTTTAGCTCTTGGGGCTAAAGAGATAAAGGGGTATTTTGGGAAGATTGGATCAGGATATTGAGTTTGATGATCTGCCCCACCCATCTGGCAATCCCACCCAGGCCCTATCCCCATATCCCTACATATTTACCCAGTAATCCATCTGACCTACACATCCCAAGACACAAAGGGGCAATTTTAGCATGGCCAATCAACCTAACCCGCACATCTTTGGACTGCGGGAGAAAATCAAGATAAATGGTGGAGCAGGCTTGAAGGGCAGAATGGTGTTCTCCTACTTCTATTTCTTATAGTCCTATGGATAGCATTATGGTGATGGGAGACAGGGTTTAGAATGGAGAAGGTATGGGATCAGAAGTCAGCTATGGTTTCCATCGGCTAGCGAGGGTATTGATAGTCTGGTTCCTATTGCCCAAAGAGGGGAGGTAACAACCTGGTGGAATTTTTTGGGAGCCTGCTAATCCAGAAACTCACTTAATGGTCTAGTGAGCCATGTTCGAATCTTACCATGGCAGATGATAGACTTTGAATTCAATAAAAAAATCTGGAATGAAGAGCCCACAGATGACCATGAAACCATTGTCGATTGTCGGAAAAAAGCCCATCTGCTTCACTAATGTCCCCTACGCTCCCAACAATCTGTCGTCCCGATCCAATTTTGTTACAATTCTTCTACATCCTTCTAAACATTTTTTTACTTCTTTTCAAACTCAACTTCACAACACAGGCAGCATTGAAACAGTAATTAGCGCTTCGTAGATGTGGCAACTCGACAAGAATGCACGCCAGCAGCAATAGGTTAGAGCAGATGGCAAGAGGGACAGAGTTAAACATGGGCTACATCATTAATAATCAGTGGAAAAACTTACCAGGGACACCAACAACAGCTAGGATTGGATAGTAAAAGTGTTGACTCAGTATCAGTACGAATTAGAGATGCAGAGCTGAAGACATCCAATCTTGAGAAAGATAGCAAAGCGTCTAGTTGAATTCACTCTCAATTATTATTACATTCAGATCTATGGCCCTCACATGCTGATCTATTCTTCCAGCATCCGGAACTACCTTTCCTGGCTTTCAGGTCCATTGCAGAAAATTTTGCAATTTCTTTCTCCCAGATGTTGATCACTTGACTGCCTCTTCTGAAGCTGCTCAGCACTGTGATACTCCCACTGACAGTCTGGGTAACACTGGGAGAAGACCTTTATGAAGGACAGATGGGAATGCTCCAGGGACACAATTAATATTGGAGGAATTAATTCTGAAATTAATTACAGTCACTGAACAAAGAAGTTAACCCTTCATGTTGCATCCAAAATCTTTTTTTTTAAATGCATCTCAAAAAAATCTGCATGTGCCTTCCTAACAGAAGGAATTTTGGGAATATATTTTCGGTGGAGGTCTGTCTAGGGATGTCTGATGGAGATAGAACATAGAACCCTACAGTGCAGAAACAAGTCCTTTGGCCCCGAATCTGCACCGACAACAATCCCACCCAGGCCCTATCCCCATATCCCTATCCGCTAATCCCTCTGACCTACACATCCCAAGACACAAAGGGACAATTTTAGCATGGCCAATCAACCTAACCCGCACATTTTTGGAATGTGGGGGGAAATCGGAGCACCTGAAGGAAACTCATGCAGACACAAGGAGAATGTGCAAACTCCACACAGACAGTGACCCAAACCAGGATTCAAACCCAGGTCTGGAGCTGTGAAGCAGCAATGCTAACCACTGAGGATTGAGAGCCCTGGTGGCACAATGGTTGCCACTACTGACTCACAACACCAGGGACCCAGATTCGATTCCAGGCTTGGGTCACTACATGGAATTTGCATGTTCTGTCCATGTTGGCCACCTTCCCTACTGGATCAGCCCGCTCCCCAATGGCCAAGCTGCCTTGAGGCCCCACCTCTTGAGGCCCCTCCCCCCCCCTCCACCACCATAGAGTGCAGAATGGCAGCAGAACCCTCATCCCCCCAACAACTACATTCAGAATGGCATTGGTCACCAACCCACCTCACCAAGCACATGCAGAGTGGAAGTGGGACCCCCCTGCAACGCTCCCAACAATCTTGTGGTGAGTGGCAATGGGGCCGCACTCTCTATGCCACTGATCACGTTCTGAGAGGGCATTGGCTCATTCCCGAAGGGCCAAGCTGCCTTCAGGCGCCACCCTTCAGGTCCTGTCCTGCGGGCCACCACCTGTTGGCCCTGCAATCTTCAGGCTCCATTCCCATAGACTCCAATACCTGAGGCCCCATCCCCTTGTATTGCCTGGTGGGCAGTACAGGTGTGCAATGGCCAAGGGGCTCCTAGCTTTGCTCTCATTCTTGCCTGGTGTCCTTAATGGCTTCAGCCGGACTGGCAAGGACGTCACTATGCATCTGAGTAAATGTGGGCCAGCTGTTTTCCTCCCTGGACACAACCTTTCCTGGTGAGACTGCGAAGACAAATTTGCTGCACAATTAGGCTGGGTTGTTTACCTTAGAGCAGAGACAACAGAAAGGGGAAGTGGGTGTAATGTGTGGTGGTGAGGAGTGTTTTCAGGTGGGGGAGGAACTTAGTGATATGTACAAAAATATGCGGCACACAGGTAGGAAGAAACTTCTTTTTCCATTGAATAGAGGTGTCAAAAACCAGAGGAGCGCGGATTTAAGGTAAAGGGCAGATTTTTGTGTGGATACGAGGAAACATTTTTTGATCCACAGAGTGCGGGCATCTGCAGCTTATGACCTGAAAGGCTGGTAGAAGCAGGAACAACCACAAGAGGCAATTTAAACACCAGAGCACACAAGGCAAATTGATCAAGTGCTGGAAAATGGGATTCAATTGAATAGATATTTGAAGACCAGTTCAGACATAAGGGACTGAAGGCCTCATTATGTGCTGTTAAAACTTGATGTTAGTCCACCTCAGCAGTAGCTCCATCAGTTACAGCTTTCACAGCGCTGACTAGGTCTTTCAAACATATATCAACTCTATGCGGTCGCAAATGCACAATTATAACCACCAGTAAGCTGCCTGGTCCGAGAGAGATATCTGTCAGGTCTCCGCTGCTGCAGCTAACTTCAACACTACAGCTGCCTCCCCATGGTCTGGGGGCTGCAGCTCCTTGTGAGGAGACTCCGATTGGGTACATCGTGCCCCTCCTTCGCCATCACCCGGACCAATCACCCCCTTCCACCACACCAACTGCATGCAGAGCAGCAGTGAGGCCCCCTTCTTATCCCATCAATCACCTGTAGTCTAGCAACAGCGACCATCCCAGCCCACGGCATGCAGAGTGGCACTGGGACACTCACCCCTCCAACAGCTACATTTAGAATGGCACCAATGCATCTCACCAACCACATGCAGAGCGCAAGCAGAACCCCCTATGACCCCAGCAACCTTGTGCTGAGCAGCAATGGGACTGTCTTCTCTATGCTACTGTTCATGTTCAGAGTGGCATTGGAGCCTCCCTTCTTCCTGGGTCAACCAGCTTGCGAAGCGCAAAGCTGCCTTCAGGCCCTGCCCTTTCAGTTCCTGTCCTGCAGGTCACCACCCATTGATCCTGCAATCTCCAGGCCCTGCTCCTGTAGACCCCACTACCTGTAGCCCCATTTTCTTGTACTGCCTGGTGGGCAGAGCAGGTGGGCAATGCCCAAGGGGCTCCAATCTTTGCCCTCATTCTTGCCTGGTGTCCTCAATGCCTTTGGTTCTATTGGTGGGCGAACTGTTTTCTCATGAGACACAACCTTGCCCGGTGAGGCTGCAAGAGCTGGTGAGCCACATAATTTCACCCCGGGATCGCAAAACTTATTTACACTTGTTTTAAATTAAATTGAAATAATTTATTCAGCCTCTTGCCAGAAATGGACAGGAGACTGAATCCGCCACATATTGCAAGTTGTGGTTGCAAGAGACGAGATATTGGGTGTGGACCTGAGTTCTAGGCTGTCACACAGTTTTACTTGCTCACTCTGCCATCAATGGGAGGGAATAGTTGGAAGCCCTCCACCCTCCCGTGTGTGTGTGTGTGTGTGTGTGTGAGAGAGAGAGAGAGAGAGAGAGCAAGAGAGTACCATACGAATATTCATTCCTTAGTATGTGATGTTCTGGAGTGTTACAGCAACTTTGGTTATTCTTCAATTTGTGGTATTTGCTGAATGCGAGTAAGTCTTTAAACCTGATTGCATTTATCATCAAATGTCTGTACTTATACATGGGCGTGTGGGTGTGCATGTTTGTTTATGTTCTTGTTGACTGTTGGAGAGTTTGTGGTGGCACAGGGGCAGCATTATTGTCTCTCAGCACCAGAGGCCCTGCTTCAATTCCAGCATGGATATTGTCTGTGTAGAGTCTGCATGTTCTCTCTGTGTCTGCGTGAGTTTCCTCCGGTTTCTTCCCACACTCTGAAATTTGTGTGGGTTGGTGCACTGGCCATGCTAAATTCCCCCTCAGTGTACCTGAAAAGTGTGTTGTGACTGGGGGATTTTTACGTAACTTTGTTGCAGTGTTAATGTAAGCCTACTTGTTATACTAATGAATACAATTCACACTTGACAAACATGTTCTCTTTCTGTGATATCATATGCAGGTTCTGCAGCCTGCTGACTGGGGAGTGAAATGAACTGCTGCATCTAGAGGGCAAAGTTTTGGTTTCATTTAAGAATATCATTGATCAGTCTATGGAAGAGAAGACATTCCAGTTCATAGGCCCTTGCTTTTCTATATTCATCGGGGGAATAGAACTCCCAAAGGATTTTTTGGTGGCTGTGATGTTTAAATGTTGTCTGTTCGAGTTTCTATTCCGATATTGTGCATATGTGTATCCAATGACCATTTGAATGCCCTTAAAGTTGGTGAGTCCACAACTGCTGCAGGAAGGCATTCCATACCCTTACTACCCTCTGAATAAAGAACCTACCTCTGACATCCATCCTATAATTTCAATCCTCAATTTAAAGCTATGTCCCCTCATGTTAGCCATCACCATCCAAGGAAAAAGGCTCTCACTGTCCACCTTATCTGATCATTTTGTATGCCTCAATTAGGTCACCTCTTAACCTTCTTCTCACTAATGAAAATAACCTCATTAGGTTATTTTCCCTCAGCCTTTCCTCATAAGACCTCATAAGATATCAGAGACTCCTTTTAGTATTGATAATTCTCATGCAGTTGGTTAGTGTGTTGCCCAATACTTGCTGGACTTCAGCCTTAAACAGATTAAATGGTCCCATCACTGCATCAATCCTGGCATTTGGCTCTATCGCATACATCCACCTTCTGCCTTGGTAATCAAACCGGGCTGTGTTGGCAGCGTCAGCGTGGTCAGCCCCATCACCCATTAGTTTCTACTTGTCCTGTCTGAAAGTGGCTCATACCAACTGGCGTATATCTGACAAGTGTAATTGGTTTCCAACCCAAATAGTGTCGAATTCGGCCCAAAATTTGTTATTACCACTCCAAGGTTGGAGGCTTCCCAGAGATGCGAAAACTTCTTGTCTTTCTCCTGGGGGTAAAGGATTTGTATTGGGCAGTGGGATTCTGTAATGTCCCACCCCGAGTTATGGGAGATCATGGACCTCTTCCTCATTGGGGTTGGAGTTTCCTACACTTGCCATCAGTTGCCTGTAGAGTGGCAAGGATTCCCAGCTAGGATTCCCCAAAATTTTGTGTCTCTTTTCTAATTCTCTATAGCGTGCACCCCACATTTTAATTTTTGCTTTGTCATCAGTCCATTTCTTACCCAAGACTGAGACCTGTTCAATTAATCTGGCTAATTGGTGAACTAGGAGATCTCCAATTTTCTTAGTTTTGTCTTTTTTTTCCTTTTCCAACTATTTCCGTTGTTGGTCTAACGGGCGAGATGAATCCTACCCACCTTTTCTAATCTGTTTGTGACTGAGAGGGGCAAATTCCTTATACTCATTTATCAGGGATCCCAGGGGTCCTCACTCGCCTTGTGATCCCGCCACAACACTGATAAGTTTATACTCATCACCTGGAGTCTTCTATTCTCCCTTCTCGCTCTCCCACTCCTAGGTCGCTCTTATCAGAATGTGGTGATACTTGTCAGGAGTGATCAGATCCCTCTGTATCACCGCTTACACAAATAAGCTTACACGAGAAAGCCGGCTTTTCCTTCTACTCAAGCAAGACAGTTTCTTTCTCATTCATGTCTGTACATCACACCCCTGGCACCTCTTTCTCCAATCTCCACACCCATTTCAAAATCCTGACATTCCCCTCTTAATAACCGGCCTAAGGCTGGGTGCTAGTGATGAATGTCTTCTTGTCTGCATGTGTTCAGATGTCTTTTACTCTCACTCTGTCTCATCACAGATGTAGAGATGCTGGCGTTGGACTGGGGTAAACTCAGTAAAGTTCTGGTCAGAACACTGCATTTGCCTGACGAAGGCTATAAAGTCAAAAGCTCACGAATTTACTATCATCACAGATGAACAGCTAGTGTAATGTGACCCATCCTATTAAGTGCAGTAATCTATTCTGGACCTCTGGTCGTGGCCATTCAACCAGACCCATAAACAGATGCTGGGTTTTGGCAGAAATTTGTTGTAGGTAAATAATATATCTCAGACTAGTCATGAGTCAAAGTACAGCAGGTTTATTTCAAAAGCTTTTGGGAGACGCCTGATTTCTAAAGCGGTCACCAGACTTCTCACCGCATACAAGTAAGAAGAGTTTTATAATGGTTGAATGGCCATGACTAGAGGTCCAGAATAGATTGCTGTACTTAATAGGATGGGTCACATTACAAGTTGCAGAGCTGGGCCGAGAGGTGGCAAATGGAGTTTAATGCGGAAAAGTGTGAGGTAATTCACTTTGGCAGGAAGAACAAATGTGTAGAGTATAGGGCTAATGGTAGGACTCTTAGTAGTGTTGAAGAACAGAGGGATCTTGGTGTATATGTGCATAGATCCCTGAAAGTTGGCAATCAAGTCGATAAGGTTGTTAAGAAGGCATACGGAGTCTTAGCTTTTATTGGTAGGGGGATTGAATTTCGGAGCCGCAACATCATGTTGCAACTGTACAAAACTCTAGTGCGGCCGCACTTGGAGTATTGTGTACAGTTCACATTGTAAGAAAGATGTGGAGGCATTGGAGAGGGTACAGAGGATTTTTACCAGGATGTTGCCTGGTATGGAGGGCAGGTCTTATGTAGAGAGGCTGAGGGATTTGAGGTTGTTTTCATTAGAAAGAAGGTAGCTAAGAGGAGGCCTTATTGAAACATATAAGATGATTAGAGGCTTAGATAGGGTGGACAGTGATAGCCTTTTCCCTAGGATGGAGAAAGCTAGCACGGGGGGACATAGCTTTAAATTAAGGGGTGGTAGTTATAGGACGGATAGGAGGGTGATAAGGATATGGAATGCCCTGCCTGCTGCAGTTGTAGATGCGCCAAGTTTGGTGGCGTTTAAGAGGTTAGTAGATAAGTTTATGGACGAAAAGGGAATGGTTTAGGTTAGAGGGTCATTGCTTTTTCTTAATTGGTTGGTGCAACATCGAAGGCCGAAGGGCCTGTTCTGCGCTGTAATGTTCTATGTTCTATGTTCGACACATCTCAGGTCCCACTCCTAATAACGTCTGCAGTTCTCCAAGCTGTCTATCATATTTCGCCGCTCATCCTGTAGTTATTACGGCCTCAGCAGTTTCATCCTTTGCACAGTCCATGCATAGTCCATGCATAGTCCATGTGTACTTCTCAAGGCTGCAACTGTCTCTGCTCTGTTCCTCTGTTGTGATTAGCTGTCATTCACATCGCGATACCTATGGCTTGTTGAGCCAGCATACAAGGTTACAAGCTGCACAAGTACTTCAACTGGCATAGAAGATTACAGGGATGCAAAAACAAGTCTTGAAATACTTTTTATTTACAAATTTCTAAGTATTACAAAGCTCATTAACCCATCCCCTACTTCACCGCCCAATGCAGCAACATTTGAGACTATTTACAAACAATTGAATATTTTTCCTATTTATTTCATATGGGCTTGGTATGAATCATAGGATATTTTCAATATGGTACAACCCATTATTCAAACTTCACCCTTACGTCCATCTTACAGAGGTCTGGTCAGTGGGGGGGCAGGGGTGGTGGGGAGAATGATAATCCCTTGGGTGTTGATTCCTGGGGACTGGAGCCTTTTTGAGATCCTCTCTGGTGCGTGTGCTCTTGATGAACCCACCACGTTTGCTCTTCTTCCCCACATCATCAGTCATCAATGTTGAGTTCCCTGTCCTCTCCACAACTGGGCAATCTGTTAATTCCAGGTCTCCCTCTTCAGATACCTCCACTGGCACGGTTAAGAATGCTTTCAAACTTATAGTTGGGATCCCATATCTTCTTGTGGGGCTGCGAGCGCTTGGTTTGCGTCACACTAATTCCTCCCGTGTTTCCAATGTGTAAGCTTGTGACGTCTTGACTGCAATAGTGACTGGAATTCGCTTCCCGCTTCCCCAGAAGTAAATCCCACAAGTGTAGGGGTGGCACAGATGCACACTAGATCACAATGCTGCCTCACAACGCCAGGTACCAGCGTTCGAATCCCACCTTGGATCACTGCCTGTGCGGAGTTTGCATGTTCACTCGTGTGTCTCCATGTATATCCACTGGGTGTTGCAATTTGCTCCTTGAATCTGAAAGGCATGCTGGTTAGGTGGTTTTCCAAGTTAAATTCTCTTTTGGTGTACTCAAACAGATCATATCTCTATTAGGTACGGATATGATCAGTGCAACTTCTGGGTCGAAGGGCCTGTTTGTGCTGTAGTTTTCTATGTTCTATGAACTGAATAGTTACTTTGCATCAGTCCTGATGGTGGAAAACACCAACAGGAATTTAGACTTCCAGGAGAATCAGGGGGCACAAGTGCGTGTAGTGGCCATTATTAAGGAGAAGGTTCTGGGGAAACTGGAAGGTCTGAATGTGGATATATCAACTGGAGTGGATGGACTACACCCCAGGTTTCTAAAAGAGATAGCTGAGGAAATTGTGAAGGCATTGGTGGTGATCTTTCAAGGAGGATACCAGAGGACTGGAAAGTAGCTTATGTAACAGAGCTGTTTAAGAAGGGAGGGAAGCAGCAGATGGGAAATTATTGGTCAGTATTTAATCCTTCAGACGATGAGAAGGGAGATGTAATTAATAGAAATGAGAGAATGGCTGAGACATTAAACAGATATTTTGCGTCAGTCTTCACAGTGGAAGGCACAAATAACATGCCAAAAATGGATGTGAGGAAGGCAGTAGCAGGTGAGGACCTAGAAAATATCATTATCACAAAAGAGATAGTGTTGAGCAAATTGATGGGGATAAAGTTAGAAAATTCTCCTGGTCGTGATGGGTTGCATCCCAGAGGACTAAAAGAGATGCTGGGAGGTTGGATAGCAATGCATCAGTATGCATCACATGATACATTCCCAAAGACTTCCATATAATCCTGTGGTATCCTTTCTGGGACACTGACATTGCAAAACCACACATCTTTGAGTTTCTTCAAATCAACAAACACATGATGACGTTGTTTGAGGTTGTGGAATATTTTTATTATTAAGATTGATTTTCTGCCATTCAAAGAATGGACAATGCTGATCACATTAATTAATCTGTAATATTAGAGGTTGTGTTACCCACCAAAGGTTCTGTGATCTAAAACACAACTCTCAGGATCCCATGTTGCCTCGGTGTTGTCGTCCACCTGTCTGTGACCTTTCAATGATTCAATTTCAAACGTTAGAGTGTCTCTCCAGGCTGTCCCACTCTATCCTGGGATGTAGGTACCCTCCTTAACTCTGGAAATTAACTGAATCAATTCAGGTCCTATAATTGTGACTCCAATTTGTGTCTCCAATTCCAGATTTAATCTGCAATAAATTCAAAAACTTGGACCAAACAACTGAATTTATCCCCTCCAACTCCCTGTTTCCCAGCAGCTCAGACAATGTCTTGAACTGGGGCATCAGGCAGGCAACACAGCCTTTGAGATTCTCAATCCTAACCACAGAGAAAAATGCCTACTCTGCTGACAAACTATCATGATTTTCATTTCCCTTTTCTCCTCCCTCTTGAATGTCTCCCAGAACCACCATGCTATGGTTAAAGTGCTCATCCTCCATGCAGCCCCCACCCACAACCGCACAGGGAGAAAGTGTCACAAGCCTGTCTGTTTAATCATTCAAAGGGACATGGACATCCCTGGCTGGCCAGCATTGACTGCCTGTCCCTAGTTGATTTTGAGAGCAGTTGAGAGTTAAAGACATTGCTGTAGCTCTGGAGCCACACGTAGGCCAGACGTGATAAGGACATCAGATTTCCTTCCCTAAATGATGTCCATGAACTGGATAGGTTTTTCCGACAATGCAGAAAAACCTATTAACCAGGTGAGTGGAGAGTTCTGATGACAAACAAGGAATGTAAGGACACACACTCAGTTTACAGAAGACTGATTAGAATGCAAGTCTTTACAGCTAATCAAGTCTTAAAGATGCAGTCAATGTGAGTGGAGACAGCATTAAGCACAGGTTAAAGAGATGTGTATTGTCTCCAGATAGGCCAGAAATGCGTCTTTTATCATGACACGGTGGAATTCCTACCTGGTGTTATGAGACTTATTGTGTTTACCCCAGTCCAATGCTGGGATCTCCACACCATAATTGTGAAAAGCCAGGCCACTTTGCCAGAGACTCTAGAGTGCCAAAGGGAGGTAGAAGGAAGGCGCCTACTTGTTGGTTCTGTAATAAGGATGGTCAAACTGAGGCCACCTGTTGGAGCAAACACAGAGCCAATCCTTCCCTCCTCCCTCTATGAAGGAGGATGGGAACTGACGTGAGGCAGCCCCCGCAAGTCTGGGCAAAAAGGAGAGTAGGATCTACATGTCTGCACTAGAAGAGGGAGACAGTGTGAAATGTGAGATGGAAATGGGAGCCCCATATCTATCACAGACCTACCCTTTCCCATAACAAATAAAATGATCTATGTAAAAGGAATTAACAGGCAGAAGACCCCTGCCTACTTCAGCGAAACCATCTTAGTAGAAATTAATAACCTATATATAAATATCTATGTGATTCTATGTATGTAAAAATAATGAAGGAACTATTATGGGAAATAACCTGACGAAGGAATACAAAGTCTTAATAGGTCGCAGGAAGTGCGAACTGATTTGGCACCACTCCAACGGAAGGAAGGATCAGGTAGGGACATATGGAAACAATTTGGGGTTGTCCATGCAGCATCTACAACAGGACTTGACTGGCAGTTAGAAGGTGACGGATTTGGCGGTATTTGTGCCTTGGTTCGAGGGGTCAGGGCAGAAACTAAATTGGATACTGGACTAATTAAAATGGACCCCATAAGAATAGAATGCCCAGAGCATAAACCCCACCGACAATATCCAATTAAGCCCAAAGCCCAAAGGGCAGTTAGGAGAACCGTGAAAGTATTGGTAAAGCAGGGGATCCTTAGGAAAATTACCAGTATCACCAATTCCACAACATGATGGGTGCCTAAGCTACATAAGTTACATATTAACTATTAATATCATACCCTTTAAAGTGTATAAGATGTTGAGAAGTATAGATCGGGTGGATTCTCAGAGGCTTTCCGCCAGGGCTGGAATGGTCGCTACAAAAGGATACTGGTTTAATGTGCTGGGGAGTAGGTACAGAGGAGATTTTCACTCAGAGGGCAGTGAGTGAGTGGAATCGACTGCTGTCGGTGGTGGTGGAGGCAAATTTGATGGGGTTTTTTTTAAGAGACTTCTGGATGAGTACATGGGACTTGACAGGATTGAGGGTTATAGGTAATCCTAGTAGGTAGGGATATCATCAGCACAACTTATGGGCCATTAGAAGCCAGTGAGCTCCCATCGGAAGCAGAAGTGTTGAAGGTAAAGTCACACCAAAAAGAGCCAGACAATAAAGTCCGGAGTGGCATATTTTTAAGGGGAGCGGCCAACAGGGCGGCACAATCTGCCCTAGAAATGGGAGAAGTGCAAGCCCTGCCTGCCACCTCAGTTAGAATTGAACCCCAATAGACATCTCACAGTTACATAGGGAAACCTTTTGGGAAGAACATGCAAGATGGAAAGCTCAGGGATACGCTATGATGAAAGGAGTGTATGGAGGTTAAATGCTAAAGTGTTAGCGCGAGGATGTACTCAGCAAACTCTGATGCAGATACATCATGGACTATCACATGTAGGAAGGGATGCCATGATAGCCAGTATGGGGAAGGAATAGTGGTGGAAAGGAATGGGGCGGGATATTTCCTGGTATTGCCATTGGTGCATAACCTGCGCCCGGTTTAACCAAGGGAGATCTGTAAAAATTAAGTTGGGGCATCAGCTCCACTCTAAGGGTCCCTGGGAACACCTACAAATTAACTTTATAGGGCCCTCCTGCAGTCACACTGCAGAAGAACATACTGTTTGGTGATAATCAACCAATCCACCAAATGGGTAGAAGCATTCCCAACTAAAAATTGTTTACCCATAACAGTGGCAAAGATATTATCTGGGGAAGTCATCCCAAGCTAGGGGTTTCCTTTGCAAATAGACTCCGATCAAGGTACACACTCTATGGGGAAAGTAGCAAAAACCATATGCCAACTGATGGGATAAAACAGAAATTTCATACACCCTACAACCCTCAAAGTTTGTGAATGATGGAATGTACCTTACAACCTCCCTAGCAAAGGCCATGTATCACTCAGGGAAGAGATGAACCGAGGTATTGCCCCTCATGCAAATGAAACTCAGAGCTACTACGAATCAAACCTTATGAGCTAATGACCAGAAGGGCTATGAAACTGCCCAAGTCCATTATTACCGGGGGCGGGAGGAGAGGGTTGGTGGTAGACAGATGTAGGCTCATTACAAGATAGGATTGGACAATATGTTTTAGAATTAAGTGCCCAACTAAAGTGTATGCAAAAGACAATGAGGGAAAACCAATCAACAAGGGACGGGAACTTGAACTAGAACAGACACCTGAGGTACCCCCGACGGGCAGCAACGTGATGGTAAAGACATTGGGTTTTCCCCCCAGTGGAATGGCCCAAACAAGGTTATCATCAGTGGTGACCCCTGCACCTACATAGATATGCAAGGCAGGGTGTCTGGAAACACTGGATTCAATTGAAATAATATGCTGACACCAATTGAAAAGAATATGTAATGTGCTCAATTCACAGTCCAATGAGGCAGCTGATCTCCAAGCAAGCTGATCAAGTTTGCAGGAAATTGTGCGTGGGAGGTGTAACCTTTGGACCATTTTATAACAGTCGCACAGGTTATGGAATGATTCTCCTGCTGCTTCTCATGATCTTGGCCTTGTCAGCCACAGAGGGAAAGTATGGGTAGATATGAGAATAGAACATAGAACATAGGACATTACAGCGCAGAACAGGCTCTTCGGCCTTCAATGTTGCGCCGACCAATTAACAAAAAGCAATGACCCTCTAACCTAAACCATTCCCTTTTCATCCATAAACTTATCAACTAATCTCTTAAACGCCACCAAACTTGGCGCATCTACAACTGCAGCAGGCAGGGCATTCCATACCCTTACCACCCTCTGGGTAAAGAACTTACCTCTGACATCCGTCCTATAACTACCACAAATCTAGTAGTAGAATGTATGGACAGAGCACGGTTATCAATTCTGTAACGATGACTCTGCCTATTTTAACCACCAATAAATGGGATAGGCTCCTGGGAAGTAACCCACAGGCAAATAAGGCCTATCCATGGCTTCCCCAGCGTTCGTTGGATCATGCTACATAGCAGGTGTGGTGACCTTCACCATTAAACAGACTCAAGGAATCACCGTGAGATACACCTACTCAAGACAAAGTGAGCCATTAGTGAATAGAATAATTCCTCATGCTAGCATAACCACTCTATGGGACAGCAAAGGCAGTGAAGGAGTGCCAACCTTAGAGAAAATAGAGACAGGTTGGGGAGGTAAGCACAACCATCTTTGAAGTATCAACAGAGGTTATAGCTCTCTGGACTGTTGCCTTACAGAACCAATTGGCCTTCAGTTATGTGCTAGCCTCCCAAGGAGGGACATTTGCTTTAGTTGGCTCCGAATGCTGGATGTATTCTTTACTCAAAGAGTGATTAGGGAGTGGAATGCCCTGCCTGCAGCTGTTGTAGATGCGCCAAGTTTGGTGGCGTTTAAGAGGTTAATTGATAAGTATATGGAAGAGAAGGGAATGGTTTAGTTTGGAGGGGCATTGCTTTTTATTTTGGTCGGCACAACATCGAAGGCCGAAGGGCCTGTTCTGTGCTGTAATGTTCTATGTTCTATGTTCTATGTATATTTCAGATGCATTGGAGAATATAACTTGCTTAGGAGATCATATTAAACACTTAGCAAAAACAAGATGAGGAGGAACCAATATCATGATGATAACTTACTGAGCTGCCTGGTGCAATGGTTCGAATGTGTGGTTCAATAGATGGCCTCGTTGTATTAATTGTAATTGGTATCACCTGCTGTGTTTGTATAACATTGGTAAGTGTCTGTTGTGAAATGGTGACAATCCTGAATTATACTGGGCACAAGTGTACAGGCAGAGGGAGGAAGACCTCCTACAAATGAGCTGGGCCCATATGTTGGTAACATTTGGTTCTAAATTGGTCATGGGCTATGCTTTGGCCTGGCCCCCAATAAAAGGGGGAAATGAAGTATGGAATGGGTTAATGAACGTTGTAGTACTTAAAGATTTGTAATAAAAATGTATTGCAAGATTTGTTTTTGCACCCCAGTAACCTTGTATGTCCGTTGTCATATTGTGCAGCTTATAATCTTGTATGCTGCCCAAACAAACCATAGGCATCAAGATGTGGATAACAGCTAATCACAACAGAGGAACAAAGCAGAAGCAGTTGCAGCCTTGAGAAGTACAGAGACTATGCACGGACTCTGCATGGACTAGGCAAAGGACAAAACCGCTGAGCAGCAATAACGAAAGGATAATATGACAGACAACTCGGAGAACTGCATAGAACATAGAACATAGAACAATACAGCACAGAACAGGCCCTTCGGCCTTCGATGTTGTGCCGACCAAAATAAAAAGCAATGCCCCTCCAAACTAAACCATTCCCTTCTCTTCCATATACTTATCAATTAACCTCTTAAACGCCACCAAACTTGGCGCATCTACAACAGCTGCAGGCAGGGCATTCCACTCCCTAATCACTCTTTGAGTAAAGAACCTACCTCTGATATCCGTCCTATAACTCATACCCCTTAATTTAAAGCTGTGTCCCCTCGTGCAATGTCGTGCAGACATTGTTAGGGGCAGGACCTGGGATGTATAACACTCTATTCTTACTTGTATTCAGTGAGAAGTCTGGTGACTGCTTTAGGAACCAGACATCTCCCAAAAGCTTTTGAAAGAAACCTGCTGTTCCTTTTGACTCACGACTAATCTCAGAGGTATTATTTACCTACAACAGGGGATAATATTATGTATAGGGGGAAGTGTTAGATATGTTAGGGCATTCCTTTAAGAGAATGGACCATGTGATCTCAGGTGTGGGGTGATCTGTGGGGTGATTGCCCACTCCCAGAGTGGGCAATCAATATTTGGAGCATTGTGTGAACAGACAGAATAAAGGGTTGTGTTCTCTGACATCTGATTGTGGAATCGATATTGAAGAAAATCGTCAGTACCACAGGACATTAAAAAAAACAGTCTCGGCCCCAGTGCTGCACAACTCTACCAATAGCTTGAATCCTCTATATCCCCCTGTCACACTCACCTTAATATGCTACTTCTCTGTCACACTGTCCCACTGTCCCCCTCTCAGACTCTCCTCAAGGTGCTGCTTCTCTGTCCTGATGTCCTACTGTCCCCTCTCACACTCTCCCCAAGTTGCTACTTGTCTGTCCCAGAGTCTCAACTCCCCCTTTCACACCCTCCTCAAGGTGCTGCTTCTCTGTCCCACTGTCCCCCTCTCACATCTTCTCAAAGTGCTGCTACTCTGTTCCGGTGTCTCACTGCCCACCTTTTACACTCTCCTCAAGGGGCTGACTGTCTGTCCCAGTTTCCCAGTGGCCGAGTGTCCCCATCTCACACTCTCCTAAGGTGCTGATGACTCTGTTTATGTGCCCTGGTGTCCTTCTCCCACTCTGTTCCCAGCTCACTCTTACCTCCTTACAACCTCTCAATAGAAAATGCTGAGAAAGTTTGATATGAAGCCTCTTGGTAAAATTGTTCTGTATGTAACACTGAAAGAATGATTTGTGTAAAGCCTCATGTTCAGATTGTTCTAAAAATAACACTGAGAGATAGTTCTATCTGAAGCCACATATACTGTACATAACAGTGAATGATAGTTCTATCTGAAACCTCTTGTTCAGAAAACTGAGAAATAGATCTACTTGAAGACTCACATAACATTGAGAGACAGTTCTACCTGAAGCCCCTTGTTCAAACTGTACATAACACTGAGAGATGGATGTACCTGAAGACTTATATTATACTGTACATAACACTGAGAGACAGTTCTATCTGAAGCCTCTTGTTCAGACTGTAAATAACACTGAGAGATGGATGTATCTGAAGACTTATATTGTACTGTACATAACATCGAGAGACAGTTCTATCTGAAGCCTCTTGTTCAAACTGTACATAACACTGAGAGATGGATGTACCTGAAGACTTATATTGTACTGTACATAATATTGAGAGACAGTTCTATCTGAAGCCTCTTGTTCAGACTGTAAATAACACTGAGAGATGGATCTCTCTGAATTCTTTTGCTCAGATTGATCTGCACATAACACTGAGAGATTGATTTATGTGATTTTGATTTTCAAAAGGTTGCTTCATACATAAGCTGTACACAAGATCAACAACAGCCTGGGTTTAGCAGTCTATATCAGACCTGAGTAATGTTAAATTTATCCATAACTAACAACTATGATAACAATAAGACAATAAGCAAAAGATCAGAATGATGTTATTAGGCCCATTGAGTTCCTCATCACAGTTTTGAAATAAGATGTCACCTAGTATCTATCACTGAGACACTGAGACAGAGATGAGGAGATGTGAGAGGGGACAGTGGGACATCAGGAAAGGTTAAAGTCCAAGACATTCATCTGGAATCTCGTGCTTTCAGAACACTGCTTCTTCATCAAGTGAGTGTTCAATTGGTGTTGTGAGACTTCCTACTATGTCCACCCTAGCCCAATGCTGGCTACTCCACATCACAGGGCTGTCAATTACCTCTGAGGATGTTCTCTCGGTTCTCGTGCCCCGTAATAATGGAAACATCTTTCCCACGTCCAGTCTATTCAGGCCTTTAATTATTCTTTATGTTCCAATGAGCTCCCCCTCCTCACCCTTCTAATCTCCATTGAGTACAGACCCAGAGTCCTCAGATGGTCCTCATGCGTTAAGTCTTTCATTCCCCAGAACATTCTCGTGAACCTCCTCCAGATCACTCAAAGGCCAGCACACCCTTCCTTAGATGTGAAGTCCAAAATGACTCATAATAACCTAAATGTTGTCTGACCAGTGTTGTATAAAGCCTCAGCAGTACACCCCTACTTTTATATTCCAGCCCTCTGGAAATGAACGCCAGGACTCTGTTATATCGAATGAATATTGGATAGTTTATAGTCTGACCCTCCCTCCATTATTTCCAACTTTCCATTCCTCCCTGGCCCTCAACACCCCATCTAGGTTGTAAATTTTCTACTTTGGGTGTGAGAAGTGTTGGTTTGAAAGGGGTTAAGTGAAGCTGTTTGTTTAGTGACTATAATTAATGTGAGTCTCTCTTGATCGGATTAGCGTGCCTGGAGACTTTTCCCTCTTCTATTAATAAGGGATTCCATTCAATGTGTTGTCCCATTGAGTCAGCGGGAGTGGCAACTCCAACATCAACAGAGATCAGCGGCTGTGGAGAGAGAGAGAGAGGGAGGGCGAGGAGATCAGAATCTGGGAGCAATGGATTGGAACCTTCCAATAATGGAAGACAATATGGGAACAATGGATTGGAATCTTCCAACAATGGATCTGAATCTGGAATCACTCGATTGGAATGTTACAACAATGGATCAGAATCTGAGTACAATGGATTGGAATGTTCCAACAATGGATCTGAATCTGAGTACAATGGATTGGAATGTTCCAACCAAGGCCAGGAGTTTATTCACTTGGATTTCTCTGTTGACTGCAGATGATTGGGAGTTAAGTTTGCCTATTTGGATTCAATATCTACTGTATGCGATTCAATGCATTTACTATCCCCTTCTGGCAATTGTTGGTGTTCCAGGTAAGTCCCTGGTTTGAATTGTATCAACTGGCCAGCACGGAAATCGGAGCAGGCGAGGGGCGGAACATGGGGTGTTTTGTTGATCTCAATTGGGGTTTTGCAGCTTCGGGAAGAGTGAGGCTGTAAAGTTCCATTCCCTGTGTCCAGTTCCTAATTCGAGAAAGGCTGTTTACCTGCAATGGTGTTCTTATCATTTTCTGTACTCGGTTTATTGCTCTTGCTGTTTCTGTTAAATCTCTGTGTCCAGTTATATTTCTTTCAACCACTGACAATTGTCTCAGGACCTCAGGACCTCAAGACCTATATGTCTTCTGTGAGCTGTGACTTTCTACAGACATGTGACATCTGACATGATTCCATTGTGAACAAAGGATTGAGGCAGAATCTGTTTTAGCCTTTATATGTAACAGCAGTTCACTGCTAATCATCCATCTGGCTACAATGTTCTAGACTCCATTTTAACAGTCATATATGCAAAGCATGAACTCACAGAGAAACCACATGTTTTGTAAAGTTTAATGTTTATTAGGCAGTGGCATGCGCAAGTTTACATTAATCTTGTCGTGAAGTTACTGTGAAATTCTCCTAGTCACCACACTCCAGCGCCAGTGCACTGAAGGGAAAATTAGCATGGCCAATGCACATCTCCAGAACAATTTCAGAGTTTGAGAGGAAACTGAAGATCTCAAAGGAAACCGATGCAGACATGGGGAGAATCTGCTTTATCTGCACAGATAGTGGCCAAGCTTGCAACCAAATCCGAGTTTCATGGCACTGTGAGATAGCAGCACTAACCACTATGCCACCACAAACTCTGCTACAGTTAGAGGGACACAAACACACAGACACACCCAAAAGCAGATGTATAAATACACACATGCACTGATGGAAGCAATCATATTTAAGCACTTACTCCCACTCACACACAAATTCAAGAATAACCAAAATTGCTGTAACATCCAGAACAACAGATACTAAGGAACATTCTTAGTGCAACTCTCTTGCTCTCTCTCTCTCTCTCTCACACACACACACACACAGGAATGGGGAAGGGGATAGTTTCCAACTACTCTCTGCCCATTGATGGCGGAGTGAGCAAATAAAACTGTGCAACAGCCTAGAACTCAGGTCCACGCCGAATTTCTCGTTTCTTGCAACCTCAGCAATAATGGATATGTGGCGGATTCAGTCTCCCACCCACTTCTGGCAAGAGACTGAATAAATTATTGGAATTTTTATTTTAAAACAAACTTAAATAAAATTAGCGAGCCCGGGATGCAAGTGTGCACTTGCCTTTGCAGCCTCACGAGGAAAGGTTGTGTCTGGTGAGGAAAACAGCTGGCCCACATGTATAAGGACAAGTCGTGATGATCTCGCTGATAGAACCAAACACCATTGAGGACAGCGGGCAAGGTCGAGGGTAAAGGTAGGTGCCCCTTGCACGGTGCCCATCTGGCACTGCCCACCGAGGGGATGGGGCCTAAGGTGGTGAGGTCTACAGGAACAGGGCCTAAAGACAGTGGGGCCATGGCCAGCAGGGGCGGAACCAGAGGGGGCTGGGCCCGAAAGCGGTTGGACCTTGGGGAGCGGATCCAGGAGGGAGTTTGGCCCAATGCTACTCTGCATGCGATTGGTGGTGTAGGGAGCACAGCCCCGCTGCTGCTCTGCATGCGATAGTTGGAGTAGCGAACACAACCCTTTTGGCATTCAGCACATGATTCTTGGGGTATAGGGGGTCCTACTGTCATTCTGCGTGCAGTTGGGTGGGGTAGGTCAATCTTTGTGGCCACTCTGCATGTGCTTGTTGGGGGGGATAGCATCCCACTGCCACTTTGTATGGAACTTTTGGAGGTAGGATGTCTCGCTGCATATGATCTTTGGCTGAGGGGGGGAGTGGGGGAGAACCGCTGCACGCAATTGGTGTGGGGGCAGAGGAGTGATTGGTCCAAGTGGTAGTGAGGGGATGGGCGTTATATTTGTTCGGGGGCTGTCACGAAGAGCTATGCATCTCGGATTATCTGTGTTGAAGCTAGCTGCAGCAGCAGAGGGCTGACAGATGTCTCTCTCAGATGAGGCAGCTCACTGCTGGCTGCAATTGTGCATTTGCAACAACATAGGTTTGGCGTGTGGTCAGTATCCCAACCACAGCTGTGAGAGCTCCAGTGATGGGGGCCACTGCTGAGGGTTGGCTAACAGTCATCGCGTTTTAACAGCGTGAAATAAAGCCCTTCAGCCCATTATTTCTGAACTGGTCATCCAACACCTATCCAACAATCCCATTTTCCACCACTCGATCCACAGCCTTGTGAGCTCTGGTGTTTAAATTGCTGATCTAAATGCCTCATGTGGTTGTCCCTTCTTCTACCATCCTTTCAAATCATGAGCTGCAAATACCAACAACCTTGAGGTCGGAAACATTTTTCCTCCAATCCACACAGGAAACCTGCCCTTTCACTTAAATCTATGCCCCTCTGGTTAATGACACCTTGACAAAAGTGAATAAGTTTCTTCTTACTTCTGTCCACATGATTTTGTACATATCACTCAAGCACTCCCACGATCAGGCACTACACCCCCACCAGAAAGCACTCCCACAATCAGGCCACTCTCCCCTCCAACCTTCTCTGCTCTGAGATATTAAAAAAAATTCAGCCTAACCAGCTTCTCTGCACAGCTGAAACTCTCCAGCCCAGGCAGCATCCCGGTGAATCTCCTCTCCACTGTCTCCAGCGCAATTACATCCTTCCTGTAGTGTGATGACCAGAGTTGCACTCAGTACTCTTGCTGTAGTCTAACCAGCATTTTATACACTTCCATCATAACCTCCCAGCTCTTATAACGAGGCACATGGATATGAACTGTTTGATCAGGCAGATGCCACACGGATTCATTAAGGGGAAGTGGTGCTTGAAGAATTTATTGGAGTTCTATGAGGAAGTGACTAGTGCGGTAGACAGAGGGGAACTGGTGGATGTGGTGTTTTTGGATTTCCAAAAGGTGTTTGATAAGGTGCCTTACAAAAGATTGCTGCAGCAGGGAGTTGGAAGTAGGGTGTTAGACTGGATAGAGGATTGGTTGTCTAATAGGAAGCAGAGGGAAGGTATTATTGGGTGCTATTCTGATTGGCAGCTGATGACTAGTGGAGTGCCCCAGGGATTGGTGCTGGGGCCTCAACTATTTATCATTTACATAGATTATCTGGAGGAAGGGGCAGGATGATGGAATTTGCTGATGACACGAAGGTAAGTGGAAAACCTAATTGCATGGAGGGTGTGGAAATCCAGCAGAGGGATCTGGATAGGTTGAGTGAGTGAGTGAGGACCTGGCAGATGGAGTATAATGTCAGCAAGTGTGAGGTTATCCACTTTGGAAGGAATAATGGTAGGAAGGATCACTATTTAAATGGCAAAATGCTGCAGCATGCAATGGTGCAGAGGGATCTGGGGGTCCTTGGGCACGAATCGCAAAAACACAGTCTGCAGGTGCAGCAGGTGATTAAGAAGGTGAATGCAATGTTGGCCTTTATAGCGAGGGGGATCGAATATAAAAGGAGGGAGGTTCTGTTGCAGCTGTAAAGGTACTGGTGAGCCCGCAGCTGGAGTATTGCGTGCAGTTTTGGTCACTGCATTTGAGAAAAAATATATTGGCCTTGGAGAGGGTGCAGAGAAGGTTCACTAGGCTGATACCGGAGATAAGGGCGTTGGATTATGAGGAGAGACTACATAGGCTAGGTTTGTACTCTTTGGAGTTTAGAAGGCTGAGAGGGGATCTTATAGAGATGTATAAGGTAATGAAGGGAATGGATAGGGTAGAAGTTGAGACACTCTTCCCTCTTAGCAAAGATAGCAGGACTAGAGGGCACAGCCTCAAAATAAGGGGGGTGGGGTTCAGATCAGGGTTGAGGAGGAATTTCTTCACGCAAAGGGTGGTGAATCTTTGGAATTCTCTGCCTGACGAAGTGGTGGAGACTTCATTGCTGAATATGTTCAAGTCAAGAGTAGATAGGTTTTTGATTGACAAGGGGATTAAAGGTTATGGGGAGAAAGTGGGAAAATGGTACTGAACCACTGCAGATCAACCATGATCTTATTGAATGGTGGCACAGCTCGAGGGGCTGGATGGCTTACTCCTGCTCCTATTTCTTATATTCTTATGTTCTTATGTTATATTCCATACTGTGGTTGCTTAAGATAAGTATGCTACATGTCGCCTTGGCTAACTCATCTATCTGTCTTGCAAGGTATCCATGAAAGCACCTCACATTCATTCAGGCTCTCTGCATTTCCTCACACTTTGCTGTTCATTGTCCAATTCCTTGCCCTGTTAGTCCTCCCAAAAGCATGTTTTCTTAGGCTAATTGGCAAAACAAATTCACCCTAAATTGTCTCAAATTTGGTTTTTAATCCACAGATCTATAAACATTGACAGGGATCACGGGTTGAGGTGGGAACATCAGGGTGGGGGCGCAGGCTCGTTGGGCCGAAGGGCCTGCTTCCCATGCTGTTTTTGTTCTTTGTTCTTTGTTTTCTCAGGTTTAAATTCCATTTGCCCGTCTGACCAGCCTGTCCTTTTCCTCGGTGGTAGACGCTGCTGCGCAACAATGCCAGGGCTATGTGTTCAATTCCTGGCTTGTGTCACTATTTGTGTGGAGTTTGCACATTCCCTTCCTGTGTCTGTGTGGGTTTCCTCCAAGGCTCCAGTTTCCTCCCGTACTCAAACGTTGTGTGGGTTAGGTGGATTGGCCCTTAGTATGAGGGAGACTCGCTAGGTTAAATGCATGGGGTTATGTGAATAGGGCCTCAGTGAGATTGTGGTTGGTGCTGATTTGATGGACTAAATGGCCTCCTTCTACACTGTAGGATTCTATGATTACCGCAATCTAAGGCTTTTCTCCTAAGTATTTACCACACCACCAATTTTTGTATCATCAGTGAACTTACTGATCGCACCTCACACATTTATGTTGAGATCATCAATGTGCACTGTAAGCAGCAAGGGACTCATTGATCCCTGTGGAATCCCACTGGATACAGGCTTGCAGTCACAAAAGCAACCTTCGACTATCAGCCTCTGCCTTCTACCACTCAGTCAAATTTGAACGTAATTTACCAAATTGCCCTGGATCCCATTGGCTATCATGTTCTTGCTCATTCCCCTATGCAGAATTTTTTGAAAGCTTTTCTGAAGTCCATGTAGACAACATCGACCACACTTCCCTCATCTACTCATTCAGTCATCTCCTCAATTTATTCAAGCAAATTGTTAGACATGATCTCCCCCTGACAAAGCCATGCTGACTATTGTTCATCAATCCTTATATCTTGCAGTGGAGATTAATTCTGTCCCTCAGATTCTTTTCAATCATTTCCCAACCACCGATATAATGATGATGGTATCCTGGGCATGATCTTGGACGTCTTCAGGACAAGTACTATGTAAGAATGGCAGCATGGCACATTGGTTAGCACTGCTGCCTCACAGCATCAGGGAGCCGGTTCAATATCTGGGATTCCATCATGAGTAATGAAGCTCTTTTTAACATTGAAACTGACTCCATTCTCACATATGGAGTTTAAAAACAGCGAGTTTATGTTACAGCTGTATAAGGTGCTGGGGGAACCACGCCTGAAATATTGTGTACAGTTTTGGTCTCTTTCTTGAGAAATATATTAGTTGATAAGTATATGGAAGAGAAGGGAATGGTTTAGTTTGGAGGGGCATTGCTTTTTATTTTGGTCGGCACAACATCGAAGGCCGAAGGGCCTGTTCTGTGCTGTAATGTTCTATATATGCTGGCACTGAAGGAAGAGATTCAGAATGTTGATTCCAAAGTTGAGAAGGTTGATATATGAGAAGAGACTGAATAGACTGGAGAAATATTATTGGAATTCAGAAGAAAGAGGAGAGATTTCATAGAAACATATAAGATTATGAAGGGAATAGATAAGATAGAAGCAGGGAAGTTGTTTCCACTAACAGGTGAAACTAGAACTCAGGAGAATGGCCTCAAAATAAGGGGAGCAGATTTAGGATTGAGTTGAGGAGGGACTTCTTCACACAAAGGGTTGTGAATCTGTGGAACTCCCTGCCCAGTGAATCAGTTGAGGTTACCTCATTGAATGTTTTTAAGACAAGGATGGATAAATTTTTGAACAGCAAGTGAATTAAGGCTTATGGTGAGCAGTCCACAAAATGTTCAGCCATGATGTTATTGAATGGCGGAGCAGGCTTGAGGGATCAATGGCCTACTCCTGCTCTCAGTTCTCATATTCTTATGTTGCCTGTTGAGATTTCTCCTATTACAAGAACATATTGAGTTTCTCTGGAGAGAATCCACATTGAGCAAGTCCAGTTTCTCATAGCTCCCCAAAATCCACATTAAGCTGTGTAAATTCATTCTTGGTCACAGCAGTCCTGTGCACATCACCAACCTGCACAAATTCATTGTATGGCCAGGGCACATTGTGCTGATGTTCCAGCTTGAGATGTGGAAGACTGATTTGATTTGATTTGATTTATTTCTTTCATATATTAGGATACAGTGAAAAGTATTATATGAGTGCCATACAGACAAAGCATATTGTACATAGAGAAGGATAGAGTGCAAAATGTCACATTGCAGTCATAGCTAGTGTATAGAAATAGATGATCTTAATGCGATGTCAGTCCATTCAAATATCTGATGGCAGCAGAGAAGAAGCTGTTTTTGAATCAGCAGCATGATGACACAATGGTCAGCATTATTGTCTCATATTGACCTGAGTTTGATTCCCAGCTTGGATCACGTCTCTATGGAATTTTCCGTGTCTGCCTGGGATGCTCTAGTTTCCACACTCGGTCCAACAGATGTGCAGGTTAGATTGGTTGGCCATGCAAAACTGCCCATTAGGGTCCCAGGATATGTATATTAGCAGGGTACATGTGTGGAACTTGGGGGATAGACCTGGCTTGAATTGTTGTCGGTGCAGACTTGATGGGCCAAATGGCTTCATTCTGCCCTATAGCATTTCTATGATTCTATGAATCAGTTGTTTTTTATCTCTTTTTTCTGCGAGAACAATTTGGAAGAGTTTATGTCCTTAATTAGGCTGGCTGCTTTCCCGAGCTGTAGTCAATAACACGAGTCTGTGTTCTAGGGTTGACTGCAGGGCCAGGGAGATGGTGTCTGTGGACCTGTTGTGGAGGTGGTCGAACTGGAGCAGTTCCAGGCAATCTGGGAATCCAGAATTGATTCACGGCATGACTATCCTTTTGATGTATTTCATAATATTGGATATCAGTGTCATCAGACAATAGTCATTAGGACAGGTCACTTAACTTTTCTTTGGTACCGGCCTTTATCATAGAATCACAGAACCCTACATTGGAGAAAGAGGCCTTTTGGCCCATCGAGTCTGCACCAATCACAATCCCACCACCACATCCCCACACATTTTACCCACTAACCCCTCTAACCTAAGCATCCCAGGACACTAAAGGAGTAATTTTAGCATGGCCAATTAACCTAACCCGCACATCTTTGGACTGTGGGAGGAAACTGGAGCACCCAGGAGGAAATCCATGCAGACACAAGGAGAATGTGCAAACTCCACACAGACACTGACCCAAGCCAGGAATCGAACCCAGATCCTGGAGCTGTGAAGCAGCAGTGCTAACCACCGTGCTACTGTGCCTGCCCTTTATTTCAGTATTTTGTTGCATGGTACATAGATTAGAAACTTTCCTGCCGAGAGAGCACTCACTGAGCTTCACTGGCCCAGTAGACTAAAGTGGCTCAACAGCAAATGCACTGGGTACTATTCACTGAACCCTGAAAGCAATCCTTTGTAATTGTGTTCTGTGCCATTCTAGTGTGAGATTAAAATTTCTTCGAGTGTTAGGCAAATGGTGGTCACAATGCTGTAGTCTTCACTTCAGGATATAGCTCTGTGTAACAATAACAGAGATTCTGAACTGTTGAGGCATCTGGATCTCTCTCTGTCAATTATCAATTCTATCAAGATAGACAAGTCGCCGGGACCGGATGGGATGTACCCCAGGTTATTGTGGGAGGTGAGGGAAGTGGTTGCAGAGCCCCTGGCAATGATCTTTGCGTCGTCCATGGAAACAGGAGAGGTTCCGGAGGATTGGAGGATTGCGGATGTGGTTCCTATCTTTAAGAAAGGGAACAGGGATAGTCCAGGAAATTACCGACCGGTGAGTTTGGCTTCAGTGGTTGGTAAGCTGATGGAGAGGCTTCTGAGGGATAAGATATATGAACATTTGGAGAAGTTTGGATTGATTAGAAATAGTCAGCATGGTTTTGTCAAGGGCAGGTCATGCCTTACGAGCCTAGTTGAGTTCTTTGAAAATGTGACTGAACACATTGACGAAGGAAGGGCGGTGGACGTAGTGTACATGGACTTTAGTAAGGCGTTTGATAAGGTCCCACATGCAAGGCTTCTGGAGAAGGAGAGAGGGCATGGGATCCAAGGGGCTTTGGCCTCGTGGATCCAGAACTGGCTTGCCGGCAGAAGGCAGAGAGTGGTTGTGGATGGGTCTTGTTCTGCATGGAGGTCGGTAACCAGAGGAGTGCCCCAGGGATCTGTTCTGGGACCCCTGCTGTTTGTCATTTTCATAAATGACCTGGATGAAGAAGTGGAGGGATGGGTTAGTAAGTTCGCTGACGATACAAAGGTTGGTGGTGTTGTGGATGGTCTGGAGGGATGCCAAAAGTTGCAGCGGGACATAGACAGGATGCAAGACTGGGCAGAGAAGTGGCAGATGGACTTCAACGCAGATAAATGTATAGTGGTCCATTTTGGCAGGAATAATGGGATGAAGGAGTACAATATAAGGGGTAGGAGTCTTAGCTGTGTTGTAGAGCAGAAGGATCTCGGGGTCCGGGTCCATAAGACTCTTAAATCGGCCTCACAGGTGGAGGAAGTGGTCAAGAAGGCGTACGGTGTACTGGCCTTCATTATAATCGAGGAATAGAGTTCAGGAGTCAGGAGGTAATGATGCAGTTCTATAAGACTCTTGTCAGACCCCACTTGGAGTATTGTGCGCAGTTCTGGTCGCCTCATTATAGGAAGGATGTAGAGGCTATTGAGAGAGTTCAGAGGAGATTTACAAGGATGCTGCCTGGATTGGGAGGCAGGCCTTATGAAGATAGCTTGAGGGAGCTGGGACTCTTCTCACTGGAGAGACGTAGGTTGAGAGGCGACCTGATAGAGGTTTATAAAATGTGGAGAGGAATAGATAGGGTGGACTCTCAGAGACTATTTCCCCGAGCTGAAATGGTCACTACGAGAGGACACAGATTTAAGGTGCAGGGAAGCAAATACAAAGGAGATGTCAGGGGTAGGTTTTTCACTCAGAGGGTGATGAGTGAATGGAACCGACTGCCATCGGAGGTTGTTGAGGCAAACTCACTGGTGTCTTTTAAGAGACTTCTGGATGAGTATATGGAAACGAATAGGATAGGGGGCTATAGATAGGTCTGTAGATTGGTAGATGTGATCAGCGCAACTCGTGGGCCGAAGGGCCTGTTTGTGCTGTATTGTTCTATGTTCTATGTTCTATTATTATTGATGTAAAGATGCCGGCGTTGGATTGGGGTGGTAAGAACTCAGTAAGAATTTAGCAACACCAATGTGAACACTTGCACTTGCCTGAGGAAGACACAAGAGTGTTGAAAGCTCGCGGATTTACTATCAAATAAATCGGTTGGATTAATAATTGGTGTTGCTAAATTCTTACTGAGCTATTATTATTGCCCAGTGGAAAGGGTGAAACCAGCACTATTTAGAACCAGCTTTGCTGCAGGGGTTAAGCTGTCTGAGAGATGACAGATTGCCATCTATAGGACCCCACTCTAGATTTTCTGTCATGGTTAATCTCCTCATTCTACTTAACTCCAAATCCTCCATATGACAGTTATTTACCTGCAGCTGAGGGAGCGTCAATGTTGAGGACTCCTTAGAAAGTTCTCCCAAACGTATGCTATTGTGTCACCACCATGGTGACACAGTGGATAAGCACTGCTGTCTCACAGCGTCAGGGTTCAATTCCAGATTGGGCCACTATCTGTGTGGAGTTTGGATCTTCTCCCCGTGTCTGTGTGGGTTTCTGTTGTATTCTCTTTTTTCTTCTCAAATTCCAAAAGATGCACTGGGTTAAAAAAAAAGATTTAAATGATTCTGCGCAAGTGTACTTTTTTTTATTTTAACACAACCTCAGTCTAAATGGCAACTTCGTCCCCTGAATCATGTCTAATTTTATTCTTTATTTCCCTTCCTGACAGTGAACATAATCACAATTGTGACCCTGATGAGCAGAAACTGTGGTTTATCCAAATGTGTCACTCGTTATCTGGTGGCCATGTCAGTGGGGGATCTGCTGGTCATTATCTTTGACCTGATATTGAGGCACATTCCCATTATTTATCCGGAAGAGTTTGATTTTGTGCTGTCACTCCCCGTGTGTAACGTCCACGCCGTCCTGCTTTATGCAGCCACTGATTGTTCTGTCTGGTTCACCGTCACTTTCACCTTTGATCGATTTGTGGCCATTTGCTGCCCCAAACTGAAAAGTAAATATTGCAATGAGAAAACGGCAGCTGTAGTGCTGGGAACAGTGACAGCACTGAGCTGTTTAAAGAATATTTTCTGGTATTTTATGTTATTAAATAAATATCAGTGGTTCAATGATCCTTGGTTTTGTGAATCATCATGGAGTGTTGTGAAATCTGTAATCTGGGGGGCAATCGAATTTCTCCACCACGTCCTAACCCCGTGTGTCCCATTTGTCATGATCCTGCTGCTTAATGTTCTTACCATCAGACATATTTTGGTGAGCAGCAGAGCCCGCAGGAGACTCCGGGCTCACAACAGTGGGGAAAAGCCCAGAGACCCAGAGATGGAGAGTCGAAGGAAATCTATCATTTTACTGTTTGTTATCTCAGCCAATTTCATCCTCTTATGGTCAATATTAATGGTTTATTCAATATGGATTCGGATGTATTATATGGGCTATGTAGTGGTATGGTTAGATTATAATGTTATGGAAATGGGCTTCATGTTGCAGCTCCTGAGTTGCTGTACAAACACTGCCATATATGCCATTACACAGACTCAATTCCGACAGCAGCTGAAAAATGTGCTGAAATCTCCCATTACTACAATTCTTCAGTGCATTACACCCTGATGAATGAACACCTCCGACAATTGCCAAGCAGGGGTATTCCATTCTTGTCGAAGAACTCTTTAGTAGTCAAGGTCATCAGCCTCTGATCTTTGGATAAGCATTTTCCAAGGTGGATTTCAAGACATGTGACAATGCAGAATTTCTGAGCAGAAACTGATAGCAAAATTCCACGAGCATGAGGACAGCCTCAACCGGGATCTTAAGTTCATGTCACACTACATGTAAACCCCACGATTGAGCCTGGGCTTGCAAAATCCTATTAACTGTCTTGGTTTGAGACAATTCACACCTCTTTATCCTGTGATTATCCCTCTCTTCACTTGCATTTTTGATACTGTATATGCTTGATTAGCTAAAAAGTGTTGCATTACATCTATGATCATGTTTTTGGGTCTTTGGCTATAAAGGGCACATTGGTGAAACCGACCCATCCACTCACCTGATGAAGGAGCACTGCTCAGAAAACTTGTGATTCCAAATGGATCTGTTGTATTTTAACCTGGTTTTGAGAGACTTCTTATTGAGCCGACCCCAGTCCAACACCGGCATCTCAACATCATTGAGGTTTATATCATGGAGGCAGGCTCTTTGGCCGAATATGTCCTTGCCACCCTTTTTCTTACTGAAGGAAAGACAGAGAAGAATATAATGAAAAGGGAGACAAAGAGATAGAGTCAGAAGCAGGGAGAAGAAAAGATAGAGTGGGGGTGAATGGCAGATAGAAGGAGCACAATGGTCACAGCAAGAGCAAAAGATGGAAGGGGGCAGAGAAAGAGATAGAGACATTCAGATAAAGAAATAAAAGTGTGACAGAAAGAGGGAAAAGGAGATGGAGACAGAGTGGGAGAAGGAACTTAAGACTGACAGGTAGGAGAGAGAGAGAGAGAGAGAGAGGAAAAAGGGAAATTAAGGGAGTTAGAGGAAGAGGCAGAAAGACAGAAAGAAACTGAGACAGACATAGAGTGGGAGACACAGAGAGAAATGCATAGAAAGACAGAGAACAAAAGAAAATTATTTAATGAATTTAACAAAGTCCGTGTAATAGACCTATTAAAATAAGTTCATTGATTGGGGCAGTTAACTCTGTCAATCCAGGAGCACAAGAGATGTGAAGAATGTGGAGTGTCTGGATTACTGGAACTCAGAATGTATAGACTCAGGATGTAGATGTCATTGACTGGTAGATTTATCACCAGACTATTAATCCAAAACTCAGAGATTAATAAATAAATTAATTAATAATATTAATATTATTTATTAGCAAATGAACTTTGAAGAGCCGGGTTCAAATGTTGTCAGATGATGGTACCTGAATAAAGAAAATCTGGGAATTCAGAACCTGCTGTTGACAATGAAACCATTGTCAATTTTCAGAGAAACCCATCTGGTTCATTCATGTCCCAGGGAAAGAAATCAGTCATCCTTATATTGTCTGGCCTAAATGAGATTCCAGGGCCAAGGAAATGTGGTTGACTCTTAACCAGTCTCTGACATGTACCCCCCAAGCCACTTTTTTCAAGGGCAACTAATGGTGGGCAATAAATGCTGTCCCAAGTATGAATAAAATATTTTGTACTGGGAAATTTTAATATTATAAATGGTAATCTATTTCTCACAGCTGGATGAATACCCCATCCCTTGGATTCAGGATTTCCACACAAAGTTGTCAGGAGGATTCTTGTTTCCAATTAGGAAATGGTTCATGTGTACTTACACTTACAGCTGGGTGAGGATTCCCAGAGATATTCGACATGTCATACCCAGGATGGCCTTCACCAATGCACTAAATAGCAACTTGGGGAAATGTCAGTCTGCTCAAACTTCTAACGAATGATGGAGAACCATGAGATCCACCTCAGGTTGCTATTTATCTGGATGACATGCTCATAACAGAAAAATAAAAGGAACACCGGAAAAACATTGCACAAGTTCTAAGTCAATTTTCCAAGCTAGTAACAACCCAAAGAAGTCAAAAATGAATATTGCAGACCACAAAGTGACTTGTCTCTTCAGTCTAAAAATATCTGTTCTATATTTCTTGCAGGGCAATTTGAAGGTGATCCTTGTCCATCCAAATGTTAAGATCATTTCAGGGATTGATAGACCACAATGCGAAGTTTATACCCAACCTCACCTCCAACCTGGCCCCATTACACCAGCTACCAAAAAAAAAGGATCAGCCTTAGGAGAGGGCTTCCAGTCAATACTTGACTTTTGATAAAATGAAGCAACTGCTTTACTCATCAAAAGCTGTAGTCCATTATGATCACAGGAAAGAATTACTGAGATGCATTAGTGTATGGAATTGGGTGTTTTTTGCCTCATGATGGCTGGAAATGTATGGCCAATTCCAAATGTTTTCATGATCTTGGCTATCATGGAACGCAAATACACACATTGGAAAAAGAATCTTGAATTTATTAGTGTCATACTTGGCTAACATTAACACTGCAATGAAGTGATAGTTATAGGACGGATATCAGAGGCAGGTTCTTTACCCAAAGGGTGGTTTGGGAGTGGAATGCCCTGCCTGCAGCGGTTGTAGATGCGCCAAGTTTGGTGGCGTTTAAGAGGTTAGTTGATAAGTATATGGAAGGGAAGGGAATGGTTTAGTTTGGAGGGGCATTGCTTTTTATATTGGTCGGCGCAACATCGAAGGCCGAAGGGCCTGTTCTGTGCTGTAATGTTCTATGTTCTATGTTAGTATGAAAATCCCCAATGCCTGTTTGGGTACACTGAGAGAATTTAGCATGGATAATGCACCTAACCCAGCATGCCTTTCAGACTGTGGGAGGAAACTGCAGCACCCGGAGGAAATATACGCAGACACGGGGAGAATGTGCAGACTCTGCGCAGACAGTGACCCAAGCCGAAAATTGAACTGGGTCACTGGCGCTGATGCAGATAAATGCCCCAGCAATGAGGTTGACTCTCAACTGTCCTCGGGCAACTCGAGATGGGCTAGAAAAGATTCTCAACCAGAGATGCCTAAGTGACTCCCATAGCTACAGCAATGCTATTGACTCACAACTGGCAAATAAGGATAGAGGTAAGTGCTCGTCAGCAGCGAGGCCCAATTTCCACAAATTCATGAAAAAATCTTTTCCCATCACTACACATTCAAAACTGATTTCGACTTTTGCTGGTGGAATATTATCTCTGAGGTTTCAAGAGAAATTTTCTTAAAGAAGAAAATTAGCAAATGAAAAAATGTCATATTGTCATTAAGTTAATAAATTCGAGATGTAGGGCTTGGTGAGGTGCTTTAGCAGAATCGTGTGGGAGCTGGTGGGTTCTATTGTGGTTCCTAGTGAGCAATTCTGGAGCCTCAGCTTGGAAAGCTGTGACACATAAACAAGGGGGAGGATTATTTGGACGCTGTGTTTCAGGAGGCGCTCGCACCTCTTAGAATATCTTCACCAAATTTGATCAGTGATCAGGTTCAGGAGAGCATAACGGCAAGTAAGCAATGTGAGAGGTCCATGAGAAAGTGTAAAATCAGCCTCAACCCCTAGGCTTTTCTCATGAGAGGCGAAGGCCGAGTGGTGTTATCGCTAAACTAATAATCCAGAAAGTCAGCTAATCTTCAAATCCCACCACAGCAGCTGATGGAATTCGAATTTAGTAAAAAAAAATCTGGAATTAAGATTCTACTGACAGCCATAAATCATTTTGAGTAAGAGGTCAGCAAGAGCATACTCTCCAATTTGGAAGCCCTGGATGAACCTGTATGTGGGGTCACTATTGCAGATCTTAGAGCAGCTTCCTTAAAGGTCAACTCATGGAAAGCAATTAGCCTGGAAGGGGTGCCTGGATGTGCACTCAGATCCTGTGTGGATCAGCTGGCGGAGATATTCACAGACATCTTAAACCTCACTTTGCAATAATCTGAGGTCCCTATCTGCTTCAAGAAGTTGGCCATCACTCTGGTTCCTAAGAAAAACCAGTCAACGTGCCTTAATGACTATCGGCCAGTGGCTCTGACATCCATCATTATGTAGTACTTTGAAAGGTTAGTAATGGCACAAATCAATTCGGCCTCCTAGACTAACTATTTGCACTCCAGTTTGCATATGGCTGCATGATCTTGGCTATCAAAGAAATCAAGTGCACACATTGGAAAAATAATATGTTGAAGATAATTTATTAGTATCACATTTGGCTAACACTAACACTGCAATGAAATTACTGTGAAAATCCCGGTGCCTGTTTGGGCACACTGAGAGAGAATTTAGCATGGACAATGCACCTAACCAACATGTCTTTCAGACTGTGGGAGGAAACTGGAGCACCCGGAAGAAATCTGTGCGGACATGGGGAGAACGTGCATACTCTGCACAGACAAGTGAGCATTTATGTATCATCTATGTATAGTACAAATAACAAAAGGTCCCAGTACTGAGGCCTGCAGCACACCACTAGTCACAGACCTCCAGCTAGAAAAAGACCCCTCCATTACTACCCTATGTCTCCTGTTACCAAGCCAGATCTCAATCCATCTAGCCACCTGTCCTTGTATCCCATGAACCTTAATCTTCTTCACCAACCTACCATAAGGGACTTTGTCAAACGTGTTACTAAAATCCATATAGACAACATCCAAGGCTTATCCCTTGTCAACCATTTTTGTCACCTCCTCAAAAAACTCTACCAGATTCGTAAAGCACAACCTCCTCTTTACAATGCCATGTTGCCTGTCACTAATCAGATTGCCATGTTCTAAATGCGTATACATCCTAGCTCTAAGAATCCTCTCTAACAACTTCCCTAACACTGATGTCAAACTCACTGGCCTATGATTACCCAGGTTATCCCTACTACCCTTTTTAAACAATGGTACCACATTCACTATCCTCCAGTCCTCTGGGATCTCACCTGTGTCCAAAGAAGAGACAAAGATTTGCATCAAAGGCCCAAGACTTTCATTGCTCATCTCCCTAAGCAGCTTAGGATAAATGCCATCAGGCCCCGGAGATTTATTAGTTTTAATATTACCTAAAAACCTTAACACTTCCTCCCTTGTAATGGATATTTTCTCCAACGGGTCAACAATTGTCTCCAAGACACTTCCCGACAACAAATTCCTCTCTTTCGTGAATACTGATGCAAAGTATTCATTCAGGATCTCCCCCATTCCCTCGAGCTCTAAACATAGTTCCCCTCTTCTGTCCCTAAGAGGACTGATTTTTTTCCCTAACCACCCTTTTGTTCCTAACATATGTGTAAAATGCCTTTGGATTTTCCTTAAACTTATCTGCCAAGACCATTTTGTGCCCCCTTTACACCCTTCTATCTCCTCATTTGAGTTCTCTCCTACTCTCTCTGTATTCCTCCAAAGTTTTATAGAACATTACAGCGCAGTACAGGCCCTTCGGCCCTCGATGTTGCACCGACCAATATAACCAATTCTATGACCCTCTATCCTAAACTATTCCAATGCTATCCATATGCCCATTTGAAAGCCCTTAAACTTGACAAGTCCACAACTACTGCAGGCAGGGCATTCCACGCCCTTACTATCCTCTGAGTAAAGAGCCCACCTCTAGTATCTGTCCTATAACTACCATCCCTTAATTTAAAGCTGTGTCCCCTCGTATTATCCATCTCCATCCAAGGAAAAAGTCTCTCACCATCCACCCTATCTAACCCTCTGATCATCTTATATGCCTCAATTAAGTCACTTCTTAGCCTTTTTCTCTTCTAATGAAATAGCTTCAAGTCCCTTAGCCTTTCCTCATAAGACCTACCCATCATACCAGGCAACATCCTGGTAAATCTCCTCTGCACCCTTTCCAATGCCTCCACATCTTTTTATAATGTGGCGACCAAAACTGTACACAATACTCCAAGTACGGCCGCACCAGAGTTTTGTACAATTGCAACATGACATCTCGGCTCCAAAATTCAATTCCTCTACCAATAAATGCTAACACAATATACGCCTTCTTAACAACCTTATCAACTTGAATACCAACTTTCAGAGATCTATGCGCCTGTACACCGAGATCTCTCTGCTCATCTACACTACTAAGAGTCTTACCATTGGCCCTATATTCTGCACACATATTACACTTACCATCTCACCAGAATGTTGTCTGGGCTGGAGAATTTCAGCTATGAGGAGAGGCTGGTTAGGCTGGGTTTTTTAACTTCATGATGATGCTGTTGTTGGAAGAGAGCAGAGATGGCTGGAGGGGGAGTGAGTGTAGTGGGTGGTGGCGGGAGTGTTTTCAGGTGGGGGGAACTGAGTTATATGAACAAAATTATGTGGCACATAGATAGGAAGATTTTTCCCCCTTTAATAGAGGTGGGAATAACCAGAGGAGCGTGGAATTAAGGTAAAGGGCAGATTTTATATGGATCTGAGGAAAAATATTTCCATCCACAAGGTGCTGGGATTCCCACAGCCTGAAAAGATGGCAGAAGCAGGAACAACCACATGAACAGAGATCACAGAATACTACAGCACAGTACAGGCTCTTTGGCCCTCGATGTTGTGCTGAGCTATGTCCGAACTCAAGATCAAGCTATCCCACTCCCTATCATTCTGATGTGCTCCATGTGCCTATCCAATAACCGCTCAAAATTTCTTACAGTGTCCAACTCCACTGTCACAGCAGGCAGTCTATTCCACATCCCTCTGACCAACTTCTTAGAACATAGAACCTTGGACATTACAGCACAGTACAGGCTCTTCTGCTCTCAATGTTGTGCCAAGCTATGTCCAATCCCAAGTTCAAGCTACCCATTCCCTATAATTCTGGAGTGCCCCATGTACCTACCCAATAATCGCTTGAAAGTTCCAAAAGTGTCAACTCCACTAGCACAGCAGGCAGTGCATTCCACACCCCAACCATTCTCTGAGTAAAGAATCTACCTTGGACATCCCTCCTATATCTTCCACCATGAACTTTATAGCTATGCCTCCTAGCAACAACTACATCCATCTGAGGAAATAATCTTTGAACGTCCACTCTACCTATCCAGCTCTTCATTTTACAGACCTCTATTAAGTTAACTCTCCTCCGTCCTCCACTCCAAAAAGAAAATTCCCAGCTCTCTCAATCTTTCCTCAAAGGATTTACCCTCCAAACCAGGCAGCATCCTGGTAAATCTCTTCTGCACTCTCTCCAATGCTTCCACATCCTTTTTATAGTGAGGTGACCAGAACTGCACACAATATTCCAAATTTGGCGCAACATCGAAGGCCGAAGGGCCTGTTCTGCGCTGTAATGTTCTATATGTCTCACCAAGGTCCTGTATAGTTGCAACATAATCCCATGGCTCTTAAACTCAAATACCCTGTTGATAAATGCTAACATACTATAAGCCTTCTTCATGGCTCTCTTCACTTGAGTTGCAACCTTCAGAGATCATGGATATGAATCCCAAGATCTCTCTGTTCCTCCACATTCCTCAGAACCCTGCTGTTGATCTTGTATCTGCATTCAAGATTATGCTACCAAAATGAATTAGCTTGCTCTTATCAGGGTTAAACTCCATCTATCACCTTTCAGCCCAGCTCTGCATCTTATCAATATCTCTTTGCAGCCTCCACCACCTTATCCACTACTCCATCAATCTTAGTGTCATTAGTAAATTTACTAACTCACCCTTCAGCCCTCTCTTCCAAGTCATTGATAAAAATCATAAATAGCAGAGCACCCAGTACTGATCCCTGTGGTATACCACTGGGTAACTTAACTCCAGTCTGAAGATGTTCCTCCATGACCACCATCTGTTTTCTATGAAACAACTAGTTACTTATCCAATCGGCCAAATTTCCTTCTATCGTACACCTCCTTACTGTCTTCATGGGTCTACCAAGGGGAGCCTTATCAAATGCCTTACTAAAATCCATGTAAGGATTGTGAGGTAATGCACTATCGCAGAAATAATAAATGTGTAGAGTATAGGGCAAATGGTAGGATTCTTAGTAGTCTAGATGAACAGAGGGATCTTGGTGTGTATGTGCATAGATCCCTGAAAGTAGGCAGTCAGGTCGAGAAGGTTGTTGGGAAGGCATATGGAGTCCTGGCTTTTATTGGTAGAGGGATTGAATTTCGGAGCCGCAACGTCATGTTGCAACTGTACAAAACTCTAGTGCGGCCGCACTTGGAGTATTGTGTGCAGTTCTGGTCCCCACATTATAAGAAAGATGTGGAGGCATTGGAGAGGGTACAGAGGAGGTTTACCAGGATGTTGCCTGGTATGGAGGGCATGTCTTATGAGGAGAGGCTGAGGGATTTGAGGTTGTTTTCGTTAGAAAGGAGGAGGCTAAGAGGGGACATGATCGAAACATATAAGATGATTAGAGGTTTAGATAGGGTGGACAGTGATAGCCTTTTTCCTAGGATGGAGAAAGCTAGCACGAGGGGACACAGCTTTAAATTAAGGGGTGATAGTTATAGGACGGATATCAGAGGTAGGTTCTTTACCCAAAGGGTGGTTCGGGAGTGGAATGCCCTGCCTGCAGCAGTTGTAGATGCGCCAAGTTTGGTGGCGTTTAAGAGGTTAGTTGATAAGTATATGGAAGAGAAGGGAATGGTTTAGTTTGGAGGGGCATTGCTTTTTATATTGGTCGGCGCAACATCGAAGGCCGAAGGGCCTGTTCTGTGCTGTAATGTTCTATGTTCTATGTTCTATGTACATGACATCAACTGCTCTACCTTCATCTACGCATATCATCAAAGAATTCAATTAAATTTGTGAGGTAAGACTTACCCCTCATGAATCTGTGTTGACTATCCTGGATTAAGCTGCATCTTTTCAGATGGTCATAAATCCTATCTCTCAGAACCTTTTCCGTTAACTTACTGACCACTGAAGTAAGACTAAGTGGCCTATGATTACCGAAGTCATTTCTTTCTTGAAGACAGGAACAACATTTGCCATTCTCCAGTCCTCTGGCACAATCCCCGTGGATTTTGAGGAACCAAAAACCAAATCTAAAGGCTTTGCAATCTCATCCGTTACTTCCTAAAGTATCCTAAGATGTTTCCCATTTGGCCCAGGGGACTTATCGACCCCAGGTTTTTTTTAAAATTGCTAATATATTTTCCCTCAGAATATCTACCTCCTACATCCTATCAGCCTATATCACACTCTCATCCTCAAAAATTTAGCCGCTCTCCTTAGTGAACACTGAAGAAAAGTATTTATTCAATGCCTCACACATCTCTTCTGACTCCTTGCACAAGTTCCCACTACTATCCTTGATTAGCCCTAACCTCACCCTTGTCACTATTTTATTTCTCACATAACAGTAAAAACCTTGGGGTTTTCTTTTATCTGACCCACCAAGGACTTCTCATGCCCCCTCCTAACTCAACTAAACCCTTTTTTTGTTTATTCCTAGCTATCCTGTGATACTCAAGCGATCCAACTGAACTTTGTTTTCTCATCCTAGGATACTCTTCCTTTTTCCTCTTGACAAGACATTCAACCTCCTTTGTGAACCATTGTTCCCTCACTCGGCCATTTCTTCACTACCTGTCAGGGACATACTTACCAAAGATACACAGTATTTGTGCCCTGAACAAGCTCCACTTTTCATTTGTGCCTTTATCTGGCAGTTTCTGTTCCCATCTTATGCTTCCTAATCCTTGACTAATCATATCATAATTACCCCTGCCCCAGTTATAAACCTTGCCCTGTTATGTGACCTTATCCCTCTCCATTGCAACTTTGAAAGACACCAAATTGTGGTCACTTTCTCCAAAGTGCTCTCCCACAAACAAGTCTAATACCCAGTCCATCACCCAGTACAAAGTCTAAAGTGGCCCCACCTTTTGTCGGCTCATCCATATATTGTGTCAGGAAACCTTCCTGCACACATTGTATAAAAGCTGCCTCAAGATGCATTTAGATCAGCTATTCAAATGCCAGAGCATACAAGGCTGTGGATTGAGTGCTGGAAAATGGAATTTGACTGGATGTGTGTTTGGTGTCAAACGGTTTTGTTTTGTGCTGGTAAAACTTGATGACTGTTAAACCACCCTCAGCAGTGGCACTATCACTTTCAGCTCTCAGATCGTTGGCTGGTATACCAACCACATGCCAAACCTATGTGGTTACAAATGCACAATTGCAGCCAGCAGTGAACTGCCGGGTCTGAGAGAGACATCTGTCAGCTCTCTGTTGCTGCAGCTAGCTTCAACACAGCAGCTGCCTCCAGAGAGCCTGGAGGCTGCAGCTTTTCATGAAAAGGCCCTGACTGGCTATAGCCCCACCCCCACCACCTTTACCAATCACCCTCCTCCCCCACACCAATTGCATACAGGCAGGCAGTAAGAATTCCCCTCCCCCAAACCCATTGTGCATGTAGAGAGGCAATGAGGTGTTCTCCCTACCCCATTATTCATGCAGCGAGGCCCCATCAATCATGTGCAAACTGGCTGTAGGGCCCCCGACACCCACCAATCACTTGTAGGTTGACAGTGGGACCCAGGACCCATAAATAACCAAGTGCAGTGTCAGTGGGGACCAACCTAGCTTACCAACTGCGCGCAGATTTGCATCGGGACCCCCGTACGCCCATAACAATCACGCACAGTGTGGCAGAGGGCCACCTCCTGATTGGATCGGGCCACCCCAAGGGCCAGTCTGCTTTCAGGCTCCATCTCTTCGGGCCCTGCTCCTGTTGACCCTGCACCTTAGATGCCACCCCCGTTAGTGCCTGAGGACAGTGCCCGACAGGCACTGCCCAAGGGGTACCTACCTTTGTCCTTGATCTTGCCCAGTGTCCTCAACGGCCTTTGGTTCCACTGACGAGGTCATCATGATTCATCCTCGTACGTGTGGACGAGCTATTTTTCTCACTGGACGCAACCTCTCCCGGTGAGGCTGCAAAGGCAAGTTCAAATCCATCCCTGGCTCGCTAAATTTATTTAAATTTGTTTTAAAATAAATTTAAGTAATTTGTTCACCTCTTGCGAGAAATTGACAGGAGACTGAATTTGCTGCATGTCCGTTGCTGGTGAGGTCGCAAGACATGAGAAAATCAGACATGGATTTGAGTTCTAAGCTGTCACGCAGTTTTACTGCTCACTCCACCATCAATGGACAGGGAGTAGTTGTAAATCCACACTCCTCCCATTTACGTGTGCGCTTGTGAATCATAGAACTCTACAGTGCAGAAAGACGCTCTTCAGCCCATCCAGTCCACACCAAGCACAATCCCACCCAGGCTCTATCCCCATATCCCTACATATTATACCCACTAATCCCTCTAACCTACTCATCCCTGGACACTAAGGGGCAATTTCTTAGCATGGCAAATCAACCTAACCCGCACATCTTTGGACTGTGGGAGGAAACCAGAGTACCCGGTGGAAACCCACACAGACACGAGGAGAATGTGCAAACTCCACACAGACAGTGACCCGAGCTGGGAAGCAAACCCAGGATCCTGGAGCTGTGAAGCAGCAGTGCTAACCACTGTGCTACCGCACTCTCTGTGCGCGTCTAAGCAACATGTTCTATCTGTGTGAGATTTGCTGTGCACTGTGACTTAGCAAAATGGATTCTGTGGCCTGGTGACTGGGTGGTTGATTAGCAGTGAACTAGTGTGATATGTAGATGGTAAAAAGGATGCTGTCTCAATCTTTTACTCACAGTGGAATATGTTTGTGTTTACATGCCTATGGAAAGTCAAAGTGCACAGAAGACATCCCAGCCCATAGGCCCTTAGACAATTGTCAGTGGCTGAAAGAATTAATAATCAGATACAGAGATTCAACAGAAACAACAAGAACAGCAAACCGAGTACAATAAATGACAGGAAAATCAATATGGTTAATTTCTAAAAAATTTTCTGGAATTGGGAACAAATTTTTAGAATTTTCTAGAATTAGGAATTAAACACAGGGGCAGCCTTTGTAGCCTCACTCTTCCCGAAGCTGTAAAATCACACCCGTGTTCAACAGACTTCCCCATGCTCCACCCCTTGTCTTCTCCAATTCCTGTGGTGGCCAGGCTGTTAAGATTCCAACTAGGGACTAACCTGGAACACCAACAATCGCCAGGAGGTGATAGTAAATGTATTGAATTGTGTGCAGTGGATAATAAATCTGATTACCTGACGGTATCCACCAACCATCTGCAGCAAACAGAGAAATCCATAAGTTCCTTTCCTTGGTTGGAACATTCCAAGACGTGGAGATGTGGAGAGGATTCCAAGACATGGAGAGGGGAACCAGGGGGGAACCAATACTTGGGGGGAAAATTTGCAAAGGCTATGCAGGGGGGTTTAACTGATTCAGAGGGGGGGGTGGGATCCTGAGTAGCTTGGATGTTAAGAGGGACGAGATTAGGGGGGTCATAGATGAGAACTGTAAAGCACAGCAGCGCACGGTGGGAGTAGAGCATGGTTTGAAATGTGTATACTTTAATGCAAGAAGTATTCGCAATAAGGTGGAGGATCTTGCAGCTTGGATCAGTACCTGGAACTTCGATGTTATGGCCATTTCAGAGACATGGATAGAGCAGGGACAGGAATGGTTGTTGCAGGTTCCGGGTTCAAATGCTTCAGTCAGAGTAGAAAAGGAGGTAGAAGTGGGGGAGGAGTGGCATTATTAGTCAAAGACTGTATCACAGTGACAGAAAGGAAGTTTGATGAGGACTTGTCTGTTGAGGTAGTATGGGCTGAGATTAGAAACAGGAGAGGAGAGGTCACCCTGTTGGGAGTCTTTTATAGACCTCCTAAAAATTCTAGAGAGGTAGAGGAAAGGATTGCAAAGTCGATCCTGGACAGGAGTGAAAGTAATAGGGTAATTGTTATGGGGGACTTTAACTTTACTAATATTGATTGGAATAGCTATAGCTCTAGCTCGTTAGAGGGGTCAGTTTTTATACAAAGTGTGCAGGAAGGTTTTTTGACTCAGTATGTAGATAGGCCAACTAGAGGTGAGGCTACATTGGATTTGGTGCTGGGCAATGAGCCAGACCAGGTGTTAGACTTGGAAGTTGGTGAACATTTTGGTGATAGTGACCACAATTCGGTTACGTTCACCTTAGTGATGGATAGGGATAGGCACGAAGCTGGGGGCAGTAGTTATAGCTGGGGGAATGGTAATTATGAGGCCATTAGGAGGGAATTAGGGTGCATAGGTTGGACTAGGAAACTACAGGGACTGGGAACATCTGAAATGTGGAGCTTATTCAAGGAGCAGCTACTGCGAGTCCTTGATAAGTATGTCCCTGTCAGGCAAGGAGGAAATGGTCGAGTAAGGGAGCCATGGTGTACTAAAAAAGTTAATTCGCTGGTTAAAAGGAAAAAGGAGGCTTATGTCAGGATGAGGCTTGAAGGCTCAGTTAGTGCATTGGATAGCTATAGATTAGCCAGGAGGGAGCTAAAGAGTGTTGAGAAGAGCTAAAAGAGGACACAAGAAGACTTTGGTTGATAGGATCAAGGAGAATCCTAAAGCTTTCTTTAGGTATGTTAAGAATAGAAGATTGGTTAGGGCAAGATTAGGGCCAGTCAGAGACAGCAGTGGGAAGTTGTGCGTGGAGCCTGAAGAGATTGGAGAGGCACTGAACAAATATTTCTCTTCGGTATTCACGCAGGGAGATGTAAATGTAGTTGTGGAGAACACTGGGATACAGGGTTGCAAACTGGAAAGTATTGAAGTAGATAAGGAGGATGTGCTAGATATTCTTGAGGGTTTGAAGTTAGATAAGTCCCCTGGGCCGGACGGGATTTACCCTAGGATTCTCTGGGAGGCGAGAGAGGTGATTGCAGAGCCTCTGGCTCTGATCTTCAGGTCGTCGTTGGTTACAGGTATAGTGCCGGAGGACTGGAGGATAGCGAATGTGGTCCCATTGTTCAAGAAGGGGAATAGAGACTTTCCCGGGAATTATAGACCGGTGAGTCTTACTTCTGTTGTGGGCAAAGTATTGGAAAGAATTATTAGGGATAGGATTTATAGTTATTTAGAGAGAAATGAATTGATTGGGGATAGTCAGCATGGTTTTGTGAAGGGTAGGTCGTGCCTTACTAACCTTATTGAGTTTTTTGAAAAAGTGACCAAAGAGGTGGATGGGGGTAAGGCGGTTGATGTGGTATATATGGACTTTAGTAAGGCGTTTGATAAGGTGGCCCATGGAAGGCTTCTGCAGAAAATGCAGATGTATGGGATAGAGGGTGATTTAGCTAATTGGATTAGGAATTGGCTAGCAGATAGAAGACAGAGGGTGGTGGTTGATGGGAGATATTCATCGTGGAGTTCGGTTACAAGTGGTGTACCTCAGGGGTCTGTTTTGGGGCCCCTGCTGTTTGTAATTTTTATAAATGATCTGGATGAGGGTATTGAAGGATGGATTAGTAAATTTGCAGATGACACCAAAGTCGGAGGAGTGGTAGATAGTGAAGAGGGGTGTTATAGTTTGCAGAGAGACTTGGACAAGTTGCAGAGCTGGGCAGAGAGGTGGCAAATGGAGTTTAATGCGGAAAAGTGTGAGGTAATTCACTTTGGCAGGAATAACAAATGTGTAGAGTATAGGGCTAATGGTAGGACTCTTAATAGTGTTGATGAACAGAGGGATCTTGGTGTATATGTGCGTAGATCCCTGAAAGTTGGCAATCAAGTCGATAAGGTTGTTAAGAAGGCATACGGAGTCTTAGCTGTTATTGGTCAGGGGATTGAATTTCGGAGCCACAACGCCATGTTGCAACTGTACAAAACTCTAGTGCAGCCGCACTTGGAGTATTGTGTAGAGTTCTAGTCCCCGCATTATAAGAAAGATGTGGAGGCATTGGAGAGGGTACGGAGGAGGTTTACCAGGATGTTGCCTGGTACGGAGGGCAGGTCTTATGAAGAGAGGCTGAGGGATTTGAGGTTGTTTTCGTTGGAAAGAAGGCGACTAAGAGGAGACCTTATTGAAACATATAAGATGATTAGAGGTTTAGATAGGATGGACAGTGCTAGCCTTTTTCCTAGGATGGAGAAAGCTAGCACGAGGGGACATAGCTTTAAATTAAGGGCTGGTAGTTATAGGACGGATGTCAGAGGTAGGTTTTTTACCCAGAGGGTGGTAAGGGTATGGAATGCCCTGCCTGCTGCAGTTGTAGATGCACCAAGTTTGGTGGCATTTAAGAGGTTAGTAGATAAGTTTATGGATGAAAAGGGAATGGCTTAGGTTAGAGGGTCATTACTTTTTCTTAATTGGTTGGCGCAACATCAAAGGCCGAAGGGCCTGTTCTGCGCTGTAATGTTCTATGTTCTATGTTGGTGTGGAAAGTTCTCACACACCTGATGAGTGAACACCGTTTCCGAAAGCTTGTGGGTTTACTATCAAATAAACTGGTTGGACTTTAACCTGGCATTCTGAGACTTCTTACTGGAACATTCCCATCCATTGTTTCCAGATTCCGATCCATTGTTGGAACATTCCAATTTATTTGTTCACAATTTCTGATTTCTCGTCACCTTCTTCCTCCCTCTCTACAGCTGCTGATCTCTGTTTGTGTCAGTGTTTTTCCTCCCACTGACTCAATGGGGCAACACATTGAACGGAATTCCTTATTAATGGAAGAGGGAAGACCTTCCAGGCACACATATCAGATCCATGACATCATTCACAATCACGAAACAAACAACTTCAATAAAACCTGTTCAATTCAACACTTTGTACATCCAAAGTAGAAAATTTACAATCTCGACTGGGTGCTCAGTGTCAGGGAGGTATTGAAAGTTGAAAGTAATGGAGGGTCAGATGGTAAAATTTCAATATTCATTTCATAATACCACAATACATTAGAACAAAATCAGGCCACTTAACCCATTGAGTCTGCTCCACCATTCAATCATGACTGACCTTTTTTTCTCATTCCCATTCTCCTGCCTTTTCCCCTTAATTATAGAATCATAGAACCCTAGTTCTCTGATTCCCTTAATCATAGAACACAGTGCAGAACGAGGCCTTTTGACCCATTGAGTCCGCACCAAACACAATCCCAACCAGGCCCTACTGCCATAACTCTACATATTATACCCAATAATCCCTCTAACTTATACATCCTTGGACACTAAAGGGCAATACATAAAGAAAAATCCTGATCAAGGAGCTTCACAATTTTCTCAGAATTTTCTATTGAGAGGTTGTAAGGAGGCAAGAGTATATCGAGGAGAGTGTGAGAGGACATTGGGACAACTCAACACAGTCAGCAGCACCTTGAGGAGCGTGTGTGAGAGGGGGACGCTGGGACACCGGGATAGACAAACAGCACCTCGAGGAGAATGCGAGAGGGGAACAGTGATACACAGAACAGTCAGCAACTTGAGGAGAGCATGAGAGGGGGACATAGAGGATTTAAGTTACTCGTAGAGTTGTGCAGCACTGGGACAGGGACCATTTGTTTATGTCCTGTGTTGCTCAGGATTCTCTTCAATATCGACTCCACAGCCAGGTGTCATAGAACACAACTCTTTATTCCATCTGTACACACAACACTCCAAATATTGGCTATTCTGGGAGGATCCCGACAACTTAGCACACACTTGAGCTCACATGGTCCATTCCCTTCAAGGAATGTCCAAACATATATAACACTCTCCCAGTAAATAACAACATCCCCCAACCACTATATAGTAACAGCATTTGAAACCATTTATGAACACTTGTACAGGTTTTTCCATTTACTTCATACAGGTGGGGCAGAATCCACAGCATATTTACAATATAATACAGTTCATAGTTCACTCCTCATGCTTATGTGCATCTTACCAGAGCTCAGCTGGGATGACAATTCCTTGGGGGTTGATACTTGGGGACTGGAGCCAGTTTTAAAGTCCTCTATGGTGAGTGTGCTTCAATGAATCCACCAACATTTGACCCTCTTTTTATTCTATAATTCTCCCCAATGCCCTACCATTAACTGTCCCGATTCGATCTACAAAATCTACCATATCACGTTAATCCAAATTAAACTCCAACTGCCATTCATCAATGCACTGACCCAATAGAGCAATATCCCATTTCAATCCCAGATAGCCTCCTTCACTATCCATATGCCACCAACTGTGGTATCATGCCTCCTAACTTCCCATCCTAATCATTCATATCAATAACAAATTGTCAACATTGTTCCTTGAGGCACACCATTCACTACAGGCCGACAGGTTGAAAAACAATCCACTACAACCACCCACTGTCATCTGTCATCAAGCCAAATTGGTATCCCGTTAGCTAGCTCACCCTAGATCCCGTGAGATTTAACCTTATGCAACAACTTAACACATGGTTCTTTTTCAAAGGTCTTGCTAAAGTCCAACATCGGCTGCACTGCCCTCATCTACTTGGTCGGTGACTCTGTTCTGGGAGCAGAGTTGGAATATTTTTAAAAAGGGGGGTTTAAATACTATTAGGTGTTGTTAAGAGTGTGGGTTTGACTTTACAATCAGATCTACTTCACAATCAGACCTTAAACATTTTGAATAGCAGAGCAGGCTTGAGGGACTAAATGGCTGACTCCAGCTTGTAATATGTATGTTTGTACATTGTACAAGAGAACTCAATTTTCCATGTGTCCAGATCACCAACAACCTGTCCTGAACTCTCCACACTGATGCTGTAGTTAAGAAATTCACCAATGCCTCTACTTTCTCAGGAGATTAAAGAAATTTATCATGATCGCAATGACTCATGCCAACTTTTACTGATTCAAAACAAAAAGCATCCTTTCTGGCTGTATCACAACTTGGTATGGCTCCTGTACTCTCCAAGATTGCAATTTACAGCAAAAGGTGGTGAATGCATCCCAGTCCATCGCACAATCCAACCTCCCATCCATTGATTCTGTCTATAGTTCCCACTGCTTCGGAAAAGCACTCAGCAGTTGGGGCTACCTCACTGAATGTTTTTAAGGCAAGGATAGATGCATTTTTAGACAGCAAATGAATCGAGCAAGCAGGTTAATGGAGGTCAGTCCATGAAAAGATCGGTCATGATCTTATTGAATGGCAGAGCAGGTTCCACAAGCCAGAAGGGCTACTCCTGTTCCTAATTCTTTGTTCTTATGTTCATATCAGAATTTGGGGACAATAGGCTGGAATGTTACAAGGATGAATCAGAATCTTGGATAATTGGATTAGGATGTTGTATTAATAGATCAGAATCAACAAACAATCAATTGGAATGTTCCAACAATGGATCAGAATCTGGGAAAAATGGATTGGAATGTTCCAACAATGGATCAGAATCTGGGAAAAATGGATTGGAAAATTCTGGCACAAATGCCAGGAAATGACCATCATCAATAAGAAACACTTGAACAACCACCCTTTGACATTCAATGGTGCTACCATCACTCAATCCACCACCATCAACATTTTGGGAGTTTCCATTGAACATAAACTCAACTGGAATCATCCTATAAACACAGTGGCTACAGGGCAGGGTAGATACCAGGAATACTTCGGCGAGTAGCTTAACTCCTGTTTCCTCAAAGCCTGTTCACCGTTTACAATCACAAGTTGAGTGTGTGATGGAATACTCCATAACTTGCGTGGATGGTGCAGCTCAAGGAGCTTGCCACCGCCCAGACAAAGCATCCTGTTTCATTGGCAACCCATTCACAAACATCCACTTTCACCACCACAGAGAATTTAAACAAACATCCTTAGACATCACCTTTCAAAACCACCTTTGCGTTTGATAAGGTGGCCCATGGAAGACTTCTGCAGAAAATGCAGATGTATGGGATAGAGGGTGATTTAGCTAATTGGGTTAGGAATTGGCTAGCAGATAGAAGACAGAGGGTGGTGGTTGATGGGAGATATTCATCTTGGCGTTCGGTGACAAGTGGTGTACCTCAGGGGTCTGTTTTGGGGCCCCTGCTGTTTGTAATTTTTATAAATGATCTGGATGAGGGTATGAAGGATGGATTAGTAAATTTGCAGATGACACTAAAGTCGGTGGAGTGGTAGATAGTGAAGAGGGGTGTTATAGTTTGCAGAGGGACTTGGACAAGTTGCAGAGCTGGGCAGAGAGGTGGCAAATGGAGTTTAATGTGGAAAAGTGTGAGGTAATGCACTATGGCAGAAAGAATAAATGTGTAGAGTATAGGGCTAATGGTAGGATTCTTAGTAGTCTTGATGAACAGAGGGATCTTGGTGTGTATGTGCATAGATCCATGAAAGTAGGCAGTCAAGTCAAGAAGGTTGTTAAGAAGGCATATGGAGTCTTAGCTTTTATTGGTAGGGGGATTGAATTTCGGAGCCGCAACGTCATGTTGCAACTTTACAAAACTCTAGTGCGGCCGCACTTGGAGTATTGTGTGCAGTTCTGGTCCCCACATTATAAGAAAGATGTGGAGGCATGGAGAGGGTACAGAGGAGGTTTACCAGGATGTTGCCTGGTATGGAGGGCAGGTCTTATGAGGAGAGGCTGAGGGATTTGAGGTTGTTTTCGTTAGAAGGGAGGAGGCTAAGAGGGGACCTTATCGAAACATATAAGATGATTAGAGGTTTAGATAGAGTGGACAGTGATAGCCTTTTTCCTAGGATGGAAAAAGCCAGCACGAGGGGACACAGCTTTAAATTAAGGGGTGATAGTTATAGGACGGATATCAGAGGTAGGTTCTTTACCCAAAGGGTGGTCGGGAGTGGAATGCCCTGCCTGCGGCAGTTGTAGATGCGCCAAGTTTGGTGGCGTTTAAGAGGTTAGTTGATAAGTATATGGAAGAGAAGGGAATGGTTTAGTTTGGAGGGGCATTGCTTTCTATATTGGTCGGCGCAACATCGAAGGCCGAAGGGCCTGTTCTGTGCTGTAATGTTCTATGTTCTATAACCACTTCCCTCTAAAAGGGTAGCAGATACATGGGAACACCAACACCTGCAAGTTCCCCTCTAAGCCACTCATCATCCTGATTTGGAAACATATCGCCATTTTTTCTTTGCCTTTGGTCAAACTCCTAGAATTCTTTCCCTAATGGCATTGTGGGTCAAGCGAAAACACAATTACTGCAGCAATTGAATTGGCAGCTCACCACCATTTTCTCAAGGAGCAACTAAGGATGGGTAATATATCCTAGCCTTCCAGTGACACCCATATACCATGAATTAATAAAAAAAGATCAGAATCCAGAAACAATGGATTAGACAGGCAGGAATTCATCCTCAAAAGGTTGGGTAATTATTGGATGTCATTTGCAATTTAGATGGACTTCTACATGAAGTGAATGGGACACTGAATGATCCATGAAAGACATTGGTGTGATATCCGAATTCAGATATATTCTCGCTTTAGCTCCTGTTGCGAAGTTGAGCTGAGTAATTGTGGATTGAGAAGTAGAATGTTAGAATTTGGTGTTTGTGAAATTGTAAAATTGAAGAATATTGAGCATTAAAAAGTAATCCTTTTCTGTTCTTAGAATTTTTAAAAAGCGCCAGTGCATCTTGAGTACCATAACTGAAACATTTGTATTGAGGCCAAGCAGCAACGTTACCAAGGCAACAGGCTTTCAGCCTTCTGATTTTTTTTGAGTTTAGTCAATCGATTTTAGGGGAAATGATTTGGGTTTCTTGCTGGGCTCCTAGCCTATTTTTTTCAAAGAAGTTTAATGAACCATTGCAGATTTTATTTTACGTATTCCATCCTGGTAGCTTCACTCTGCAACATGTTGCCCTTCATAAGAGTTATTTCCCACCTCCTTTTGCATGCTGTGTAACTTATTTATAACCCGTGCTCCACATTCAAGAGATTTTGTTTTCCAGCCACTGGGTGGGTTCTGTGGCCTGGCTCATCCTGAAACTGTAAAGTCCCACACAATGTCAAAGGACCTTTCCATGCTCTCCCACTCTGATTCCCGTGGTGAAAATTCTGGTGAATAACCTTAGGCTGCATGTGTCATAGAAGAAACGGTCTCTCAACCTTTCCCTAAAACTGGGCCAAATTTGCAGTGCTCGCAATCCAACCAGTAATTCTTGAACTGCCTCCTCTGACTCTTGGATTGTTGAGTGAAATTTGTATCTCAACAAAATGATTGATGGTCGTGAGGTGAGGGGAGGGCGGTGCGGTTTTGGGGAAAGGGTAGTAATGACTTTGAGCCAACTCATTCAGCTCTTCAGAAGATGGTGACAGTATTTTTCCCTGCTGCATGCCACGGGATTCGTAGTGGATGGGGTACAGACGCTGCAAAGTTCCATTGACCTCAGAGGAGATTTTTCACACTTGGGGTGAGTGTGGGCAGAAAATCCTGCCCTGGGTGTCAGGAAAATCATGCCATGATAAACCTCTGATTAAACTAAGTCTGCAAACTGTGAGAAGAATGACCTTCCACTTTTCTTCAGTTCTTACCGCATTCACTACCAGTGGGCAGCACTGTGGCACAGCGGTCGGCACTGCTGCCTCACAGTGCCATGTGTCTGGGTTTGATTCTGACTTTAGTTGTATGTCTGTGGAGTCTGCACATGCTCCTCATGTCTTCATGGGTTTCCTCTGGATGCTCCAGTTTCCTCCCACATTTCAAAGATGTACAGGTTATGTGGATTGGTGCTAAATTGCCCCTTAGTGTCCCAAGTTTTCCAATTTCCTGAGCAAACATGCACTTCTTGCTGCTTCTTATTTTCAATTCTCCAATCTCTTCCCCTCTAATCATGTGCCATGATTCCCAACGTCTTGGAAAGTTTTTTTTCAATATCGCCAGTGTAATAAATCAAGGCTGACTCAATAAAGCTTCAGAACATAAAGGCTTTATTGTCAATGAACAACTAACTCTTGATCGAGTGGTCAGACAGAATAGCTCGACAAAAGTACACTATTGAACTGCACACTACTTAACTATACATTACTAAACTTACACGTCTGAACTGTACACTACTCCTTCCTGGCTCCAACTGCCAATCCATACCTGGCTCACCATATTTGCCTTCACATTTAATTGGCTCAGCTTTCTACTTTGACACTCCATCAGGCCAGGCCTGACCACGTGGCCTCCAGAAAATTGCCCCCTTAAACAGACCACACTACCACTGCTGGCAAGTCACGCGCCACCCCAACTTGGAAGTATATCGGCTGTTCCTTCACTGCCACTGGTTCCGAATCCCAGAACTCCTTCCCTAACAGCGCTGTGGTTGCATTTACACTGAACAACTGTAGTGGTTTAAAAATGGGAGATGATCACTACATGCACTACATGTGCATTTATGCACAATAAATGCTGGGACGAGCTACCAGTACCCATATTCCATGAAATTATTGTTGAAATAAATGGGAAGATTAAGTTTATGGCCAGTGCCTCCACTATTCCCACTTCTCCTGCTCTCAATGAACCTCCACCATTATCTAGACTGGGTACATAGAACATAGAATATAGAACAATACAGCACAAACAGGCCCTTCGGCGCACGAGTTGCACCGATCACATCTACCAATCCACAGACCTATCTATAACCCCCTATCCTATTCATTTCCATATACTCATCCAGAAGTCTTTTAAAAGACCCCAGTGAGTTTGCCTCAACAACCTCCGACGGCAGTCGGTTCCATTCACTCACCACCCTCTGAGTGAAAAACCTACCCCTGGACATCTCCTTTGTATTTGCTACATGTTCTATTCCATTGTGACATGAAAGGTATTGGATTGAACGGGGTTAACTGAAGCTGTTTGTTTAGTGACTATAATTAACGTGAGTCTCTGTGGATCTGTTCAGTGTCACTGGGGGTTTTTCCCTCTTCTTTTAATAAGGGATTCCATTCACTGTGCTGTCTCATTGAGACAGCGAGAGCAACAACTCCTACACTAACAGAGATCAGCAGCTGTGGAGAGAGAGGAAGAGGGAGAGGAGTGATTAGAATCTGGGAGCAATGGATTGGAAAGTTCCAATAATGGATGAGAATCTGGGAACAATAAACTGTAAGGTTCCAATAACGGACCAGAATCTGAGAATAGTAGATCAGGATGTTCCAATAATGGATCAGAGTCTTGGAACAATGGATTGGAATGTTCCAACACTGGACAGGAATTTTGCTGATGGTCTGTTCCTTCTTTCTGAAGATTGGATTGTTTGGTCACCATTAGTAATTCGAATCCAATTTGTTCTCTGGGTAATTCAAGGGGTTTACTATCCAATCCTGGCTATTGTTGGTGTCCCTGGTAAGTCTCTGTGTCCACTTGTTCTATTTGTCATCTATTACCCTCCTTCTTATTTCAGTTTTGGGAGCATGGAGTCCATTGACTTCAGTTTCACACTTAATCTCTGCTCCCTGTGCATTTATTCTATTCTTGTACCTGAGGCTGGTCCACACTGATTACGCCCTCCACAGTTCTTGGTGCAGACTTGATTGGCTGATTAGCCTCTTTCTGCACTGCACGGGTTCTGCATAGACATTTCAATCCTGGGAAAGCAATTCTAACTGTCAACCCTATATATGCTTCTCATCGGTTGATAGACTTCTATCAGGCCTCCCCTCAGCCTCCACCACTCCAGAGAAAACAACCCTAGTTTGTCTAGTCTCTCCTTATAGCTCCAACCCTCTAATTCAGACAGCATCCTGGTAAACATCTCCTGCACCTCTCCAAAGCCTCCACATCCTTCCTGTAAAGTGGAAACCAGAATTGAAAGCTTTTCTTAACCAATTCTTCTCTAATGGTTAGCGACCTGTCTGATAGTGGAAACATTCTGGGTGGGTTTCTCCAGCTTACCCCAAAACTGGAAAATCTCAAATGAGATTAACAGACCTTTGTATGGTCTGTGCCCAGTCCACTTATACGATTCCCATGATGGATGGGATGGGAAAATCCCCTACCCCCATGCCACTAATTAATTTATTTAAACCCTTTAAAATGTTTGAGACCTACATCAAATCTCCTTACATTCTTCTGTGCTCTATGGGGAATAAAACCAGCTTCTCTAGTCTAACGAGATCACTGCATAATCCGTTCTCCTTGAACAATTCTAGGAAAACTCTTTTGTACCCTCTCTAAAGTCTCTCCACCCTTCTCAAAGTGTGCAGCTCAGTATTGGACACAGTATTCCATGTGGGATCAGGATAGACTTTTATTGATGTTTACCACAACTTTGTTTTGAATAGATAGATTGTTGTCACATGTATTAGTATACAGGTGAAAGGTATTGTTTGTTGCACCAGGCGGATACAGCTTTACCTCTCATAGATAACAAAAGAATGGAATGCAGAATTGAAAAGTATCTGTATGGAGAGAAAAGAGCTGACATTTTGAGTTCAGATGATCTTTTGTCAAAACTGATTAGTTTCGGATTCCAGCATCACAGTAATTTGCTTTTATAAAGGAAGTGCAGAACGTAGTGTTTGGACAAAGTTCAACTTAATACATGGTAGGCTCTTGGGTACATGACCCCAGAATTTTATATTTTCTTCCTGATGAAGCATGAGGTCCTTGATTATGCTGGCTGCTTTTCTGAGGCAACAGAAAGTGCAGCAGAGTCAATAGACAGAAGGCTAGTTTGTGTGGTAGACTACGCTACATTCATCAATTTTGCATTTACTTGCAATCTTGGATACATCTAAAGTCATGCCAAGCTGTGATACCATCAGAAAGGATGCTTTCTATACTGTAAAAGTAGATGAAAGTCATACATGCTAAATGCCTTTAACTTCTGAGGAAGTATGGAATTGTTGAGCTTACTGAATGACAGTGTAGGTGTGGAGGGACCAGGAAATGCTGTGGATGATCTGGACGCCTAGAAACTTGAAGATCTCTTGTGCTGTGTTCATATTACAAGCAGAGATTGGCCATTCGGCATATCGTGCCTCTTTGCTATTGAAGAGATTCACAGCTGATCTGACTGTAAAGTCAACCTCTTGGTTGGACTTGGGTATGTAGGTACACAGGTCACTAAAAGTGGCAATGCAGGTGCAGTAGGTAGTCAAGAAGGTGTCAGAGCGAGTGGGCAAAATGACCACTATGGACCCAGGGTATAGTTCAATAATGGCACAGCTTTATTTTCTTTTACGTCGACAGAGGTGCAGTCAGGACATACAATCGAACTGTCCCGAAAGTACTGTAAAGACCTGTTACAACAAGCTACAGTTAAACCTGAATTTCGGTGTGTTGTATGATTCAAATACTAAATGCTTTATTTACAGTATTCGACTTTAGCCATCCTGTCTCGATGTTTTCAAGTATTGGGACGATTGTTTCAAGTGTGAGTTAATTGTTTTTGTCTGATTGGTTATTAATGGTCTAGAATCTCTGGGGTTTGAACAATGGGTGTGTGATTATTCTCAGGAAGTTTGAGGGACAAAGGATGCTTCCTTAGCTCTGCTAATCTTTAGGTGTCTCCATGGATTATTTGACTGGGTTAGGAGTGCTGATTTGGTGGGGTGGAGATATGTTTTTTTTTAATTTGGTTCTTGTAGGTGTCACCCTGTCCAGCTTCCTGTGTGTGCTAGCCCTCATTTGCATTCAAAAGCATGCTCCTGCCTGTTAGTCTGTGTTTGTTCCTTTGTGACATTTAGTGGAGAGGCTCTGAGTGTAATTTTAGACTGCTTCCATATTGTGTGTCAATTTTCATAATTTTTTTTGTCCAATAAACAAAGGCACTCGGCGTACTTGCCTTCATCAGCTGGGGCACTGAGTTTAAAAATTGGCAAGTCATGTTGCATCTTTATCAAGCATTAGTAAGGCCACACTTGGAATATAGTGTTCAGTGCTGGTCGCCACACTATCAGAAGGATGTAGAAGCTTTGGAGAGGGTACAGAAAAGGTTTACCTGGACGCTGCCTGGTATTGAGGGCATCAGCTATGAGGAGAGGTTGGAGAAAATTGGTTTGTTCTCACTGGAGCAATGGAGGTTGAGGGGTGACTTGATAAAAAAAATTATGACAGGCATGGACTGAATGGATAGTTGAAAGCTTTGGTGGGAGAGTCAATTATTAGGGGGCACAGGTTTAAGGTGCAAGGAACAAGGTTTAAAGAAGATGTACAAGACACATTTTTTACACAGAAGGTGGTGGGTGCCTGGCACTGTCTGCTGGCAAAGGTAGTGGAAGCAGATACGATAGTGATTTTTAAGGGGCATCTTGACAAATAAATGAATAGACTGGGAATAGAGAGATATGGTTCTTGGAAGGGATGCCCGTTTTAGTTAAGTCAGGTAGCATAGTCGGTGCAGGCTTAGAGGGCTGACGGACTTATTCCTGTGCTGTAATTTTCTTTGCTCTTTGTTGTAGAAGTGGCTTTTCAACTGATGGCCTGTGACTAGTGATGTGCCTCAGGGATTAGTGATGGGACCACTGTTATTCATATGAATAATTTGGATGAGATTTTATGAGGCATGGTTAGGAAGTTTGTAGATGAGATGAAGGATGGTGGCGTAGTGAAAAAGTGATCTAGAATTGCAATGGGATCGTGATAAATTGGTGCACTGATGAACTGCAGATGGAGTTTAATTTGGATCAATGTAAGGTGGAATCTGGACAGTTAATGGTAGGGTATTGCAGATGGTTATAGAACAATTAGATCTAGGTGTACAATTCATAGCCTCTTGAAAGTGGCGTCATAGTTGGACAGAATGGTGAAGAAGATATTCGGCATGCTCGGTTTCTTTGGTCAGAACACTGAATACAGGAATTGGGATGTTTTGTTGAACTTGCACAGGATATTGGTAAGGCCAGACTTGGAATACTTTGTACAGTTCTCGTCACCATATTATAGAAAGGGTAGTATTAAATACAAGAGTGCTTTAAAAATTTATTAGGAACTATTGGGACTTGATGCTTTGAATTATAAAAAGAGGTTGGATAGACTGGGGCTTTCTTTTCCTTGGAGCATAGCGGTTTATGGGTGATCTAACACATGAGGACATAGGTTTAAGGTGAGGGCAAAAGATGTAAATGGGTCCAGAGAAGCAATTATTTAATTCTAAGGAGGATGAGTGACTGAAATGAGCTGCCAGAGGCAGTAGTAGGGGCGGATACACTTTGTCTTTTGAAAAGCATTTAGGCAGTTACATAGGTAAGATGGGTATGGAGGGAAATAAACCAAATGTGGGCAACTGGGGCTCTATGAAATCAATGTTTGAGGAAGAGAGTTCCAGAGAATCACCACACTTCAATAGAAACAAATGTTCCCTTCACCTGTTTGTTAAATGTGTGACAACTTATTCTGAAACAGCCTCCTAGCATGGCTCAGGCCACCACAATTTCATGTTCTTTTTTTGACAAGTCCATCAACAGCGCCAAAAACCTGCTAAAGTTGGCATGATTTTTCTGTAAAAATTCATTGAATCCCAAAAATGCCTTCTTCCACTTCTTTCTTTAATGGTGGTCTTGGAAATTCCTTGATGGCCTTCTTCTTCACATTTGTCAATGTCATCCGCCTGTATCTGATGTTGTGCCTTGAAATTGTTACTTCCACCTTCACAAGTCTGTTTTTGCCGAGTTGATGATCAACCTTGCCTTCCATAATCGCTTATGATTATATTGATCTTATAGTGGTCTATAAAATAATGAGGGGCATAAACCAGCTAAATAGTCAATATATTTTCCCAAAGGCAGGGGAATCCAAAACTAGAAAGCAAAGTTTAAAATGAGAGGGCAAAGAAACAAAAGGGTCCAGAGGGGCATTTTTCACACAAAGAGAGGTAAGTTTTTGGAACAAGCTGCCAGAGGTAGCAGTGGAAGTGGGTACAATTTTGTCTTTAAAAAGAGTTTAGAGTTTATATGGGTAAGGCAGCGTATGGGTCAAACGTGGGCAACTGGGGCTAACTTAGTGGTTAAAAACAAAGAGGCGGCATGCACAGCTTAGGGCGAAGGGCCTGTTTCCATGTTGTAAACCTCGATGACTCTATGACCCAACTGTACTTGACTCTTTCTCTGATTTACCTCAGATTTTGGCAATCTCCATTACAATTTCAGCTTTCCTTTTATCCCTGGTGAAACTCAATTTTATCTTGTTTGCCAATTCTACAAGTGTCACATGTTTCTAAATTTTGTTGGCAAATTTTGGAAGCATTTTTGACCCCCAAAGCTTCTTTAGTAATGTTAAGAGCCACTTCTCTTTTGATTAAACCAGCTTGTTGTCCTTGACAGACCATCCATTTCTCACTTACAGTTTATTCAAAGATCTAGGATTCTGAGAATTCCTGGCCCTGAACCCCCAGATCTGTTACAAAGGGAAGGTTGATCTCCTCTCTGAAAGTTAACACTCAAAGAGAAGTCTCTCACTAAATAATCTGTTAAGAGGTGAGTGGAAAGAGGCTTTATCTACACTTCAACAGCTATAGTTGGTTAAATCAAAATAACTACCTGAGACTCTCCGAAGAAACAAGTAACTCATTATTTATTTAACTAACAGTAAACAGCTTAATGAAACCATTAACAAATTGAATAAAACTCTAGTCTAATGGAAATCTGTTCAGACAAATACAACTTAATAACAAAATAATAGAATTTTTAGTCACACTCGAAATGCAATCAGGTCATACCTTCTGTGGTCTGCTTTTTTCTTTGTCATTTGCCTTCCTTGCTTCTCTTGGTACCTTTATGGTTGAGATGATGTTTTCTTTTAAGACATAGATGTGCTTTTACTCTGACAGAGGGAGTTGCAGTCTGTGTATCTCCCTTGCTTGCTGAGATCCGTGACAGTCATTGACAGGCAGTCTTCTGGTAATTCTCCGCAGCTGGGAGCTGGATTTATACCACTAATAACATCCCAAAACCTGCCACAATAGGGTTGGTTTACAGGACATCAAAGTATCAAATTTAAATCCGATAGGCTGCTACTATTCAAATCCTATTTTAAATTAATTGGTTAAAATTCAAAAACATTCAAATGCTTAAAAGCTGTTACCAAAGTAGTCCTGTTGTTTTTGTCTTTGAAATGTTCTTTTACTTTGGGGTTCTCTGTGTACACGTGCATCTCTTTTGAACTCTAAGTATGAAAAAACACCTTTTAAATAGGCAACTTCACTATTCTTAATATTTTTACAATTACTTTACAATTCTACAAACACTAACTTCACAACAAAAACACACACGAAACAATACATTTCACTTTCTACTAATACGTTACAATATTAAATCAAATCATAAGCTCCAATTTCCCCTTACTCCTCAACCCAGCTTTTGTTATCCTTTTTTTAATTTATTGAACTGCATTACATACCTTCCCAGCTAGCATTTCATTTCATTGATCCACAGTATATTCACAGGATGCATTTTGGAAAATATCAACAAAACTAAATTCAAATTAGCAACGTGTTCCCAGCTTGATATATAATTTGATTGTTTCTTTCCTTTTCTGACAGTGAATGTAATCACAATTGTGACCCTGATGAGCAGAAATTGTGGTCTGTCCAAGTGTGTCACTCGTTACCTGGTGGCCATGTCGGCGGGGGATCTACTGGTCATTATCTTTGACCTGATCTTGAGACACATTCCAATTGTTTATCGAGATCAGTTTGAATTCCTGTGGTCCATCCCCATTTGTAACATCCATGCTGTTCTGCTTTATGCAGCCACTGACTGTGCTGTCTGGTTCACTGTCACTTTCACCTTTGATCGCTTTGTGGCCATTTGCTGCCCCAAGCTGAAAATTAAATATTGCAGTGAGAAAACGGCAGCTGTGGCTTTGGGAACAGTGACAGTGCTGAGCTGTTTAAAGAACATTTTCTGGTATTTTATGCTAAATGGTCAGTATTGGCTTTGGAACGACCCCTGGTTTTGTGATGCCTCTCTGGAAGTCCATTTTTCTTCAGTTTGGATGACCATTGAGTTCCTCCACCAAGTGCTAACACCTTGTATCCCATTTGTTCTGATTCTGCTGCTTAATGCTTTCACGGTCAGGTGCATTTTAGTGAGCAGCAGAGCCCGCAGGAGACTCCGTGCTCACAGCAGTGGGGAGAGTTCCAATGACCCAGAGATGGAGAGTCGAAGGAAATCAATCATTTTACTCTTTGTTATCACTGCCAATTTCATCCTGTTATGGTCATTGTCAATGTTTTATTCTATATGGAGCCGGATGTATGGTTTGGGTTATTACTCCATATGGTTAGATCGTTTTGTTCTAGAATTGGGCTTCATATTGCAGCTCCTAAGCTGCTGCACAAACACTGCAATTTATGCAGCAACACAAACTCAGTTCAGAAAGCAATTGCACGATGTGTTGAAGTCTCTCTTGATTCCAATTTTTCTTTTCATTAATCCAAGGAGAGAGCTGAAACGCTAAGAGTTTCAGAATGCTCTCTTTTTCATGCTTCAGATAGCAGATGCAGAATGAACTAATACATCTATTTTAGACCTTTACATCTGATGTTTTGATTGTCTGTATTTTTAGATATTTATGTTAGTTATTTAATTCATAAATCTGAACTGAATCACCAATGGTTGCGACGAGAGGGCACAGATTTAAGGTGCAGGGAAGCAAGTACAGAGGGGATGCTAGGGGAAAGTTTTTCACTCAGAGGGTGGTGAGTGAATGGAATCGGCTGCCGTCGGTGGTGGTCGAGGCGAACTCGCTGGGGTCTTTTAAAAGACTTCTGGATGAGTATATGGGATCCAATGGGATTGGGGGTTATAGATAGGTCTATGGCTGGGTAGGTTTTGATGTGTTCGGCACAACTTGTGGGCCGAAGGGCCTGTTTGTGCTGTAGTGTTCTATGTTCTATGTTCTAATTACTGGAATTACAGAAATGAGACAAATTGGAAAATGTGTCCCCATGAAAAACAGGGGTGGCACAGTGGTACAGTGGTTAGTCCTGTTGTCTCACAGTGCCATGAACCCAGGTTCTTGACTGCGGTCAATGTCTGTATGGAATCTGCACATTCTCCCTATGTCTGCATGAATTTCCTACAGCTGCCCCTGTTTCCTCCTACAGTCCAAACTTTTTGCTGATTAAATGGGTTAGGCGCTAAATTTTTCCCTCAGTGTCCCTAAACAGACATCAGAGTGTGGCAACAACAGTGCTTGTGCACTAGCTTTATTGCAGTGTTAATGTAAGCCTACTTGTGATACTAATAAATAACATTAATCTTTCCATTGGCTCGGCCATCTTCCCTCATTCTTCCTAGGCACTGAAAGGACAGACATTCTGCTCCCAACAATACTAACCTTCCACTGTTAGGGCCATCCCACACATCATGCCACATGCTCACTCTGATCTGACAGAAATCTGACTGCAATATACAGAGGTCAAATGGTGGGGCTATCAGTAAGAAGCTGAGGTTACTTCTGGGGACCAGGTTCGAATACCAGCAGATGTAGAATTTGAATCATAGAACATAGAACACTACAGCACAAACTGGCCCTTCGGCCCACAAGTTGTGCCGATCATATCTATACTTACCAGGATATAGACCTATCTGTAATTCCCAATCCCATTACATCCCATGTACTCATCCAGAAGTCTCTTAAAAGACCCCAGCGAGTTCATCTCTACCACCACTGATAGCAACCAATTCCATTCACTCACCACCCTCTGAGTGAAAAACTTACCTCTAACATCTCTTCTGTACTTGCCCCCCAGCACCTTAAACCTGTGTCCTCTCGTAGCGACTATTTCAGCTCGGGGAAATAGCCTCTGAGAATCCACCCTATCTATTCCTCTCAACATTTTATAAACCTCTATCAGGTCGCCTCTCAACCTTCGTCTCTCCAGTGAGAAGAGTCCCAGCTCCCTCAACCTATCTTCATAAGGCCTGCCTCCCAATCCAGGCAGCATCCGTCTAAATCTCCTCTGCACTCTCTCAATAGCTTCCTCATTCTTCCTATAGTGAGGCAACAAGAACTGCACACAATTATATAATTTATAATTTATATAAATTATATTCAATTTATATAATCCTGGAATTCTATTGATGACCATTATCAGTTGTCGAGAAGACACATAGTTCACTAATATCCCTTTTGGGAAGGATCTTCACCGTTCTTACCTGTTTAGCCTAAACTGTAACTCCAGAGTCACAGCAACGTGATTGACTCTTCAGTGCCTTCTGAAATGACTTATTAGCAAGCCACTCAATTCATACACAACTAGGGATTGGTATTAAATGCTGGCCCAGCCAGCAATGCCCATGCCTCACAAATGGATACAAAAAATACAGAGAGCAAGTAATGTCAACAAGATGGCCAGGGAATTGGAGTAAGAAGTCTCACAACACCAGATTAAAGTCCAACAGATTTATTTGGTAGCAAAAGCCATTAGGTTTCGGAGAGGTGCTTCTTCGCCAGGTAAGTGGAATTCTTGTTCACAAACTGGGCATGTAAAGAAACCAGAGCTCAGCATGGGTAGGGTTGAAATGGAAATGAACTGAAATCCTGAGAGAGGCAAGAGAGAGAGGAAGAGAGAGTTTGGAGAGAGATTAGGTTAAGTGTGTGTGAGTTTGTGTGAGTGTGTATGTGTGTGTGTGTGTGTGTGTGTGTGTGTGAGAGAGAGAGAGAGAGAGAGAGAGAGAGAGAGAGAGGGAGAGACAAGGAGAGGGATAGAAAGGGAGAGAAATAAATAGAGAATGAAATTGAGAGAGAAATAAAACAGATAGGCCAAGAATCAGGGGACAGCAGGAGAAAAGTTTGGCGGTGATGGATAGAGAGGGAAAGAGAGATGGGGAGGGGTACAAAAACCAAGAGAGACTGAGAAAGAATGAGATACAGAGGAGTTGAGATGTAAGATTGAAGACACTTGAAATTAAAGGGCAGATATAGAGTGAGATAGAGAGTATGGTTTACTAAGAAAATTGAATCCCTGGTGAAGAGGAAGAAGGAAACTTATGTAAAGATGAGACATGAAGGCTTAGTTAGGGCACTGGAGAGTCACAAATTAGCCAGGAAGGAGCTAAAGAGAGAGTTGAGAAGAGCTAGAAGAGTACATGAGAAGACTTCGGCAGGTAGGATCAAGTAGAACCCTAAAGCTTTCTATTGTTATGTCAAGAATAAAAGATTGATTAGGGCAAGATTAGGGCTAGTCAGGGACAGTAGTGAGAAGTTGTGCATGGAGCCTGAAGAGATGGGAGAGATGCTAAATGAGTATTTTTCATCAGTATTCATGCAGGAAAAAGTTAATGTAGTCGAGGAGAATACTGAGATACGGGCTTTTAGACTAGACAGGGTTGAGGTACATAAGGAGGAGATGTTAGCAATTCTTGAAAGTATGGAAATAGTTAAGTCCCCTGGGTCGGATGGGATTTATCCTAGGATCCTCTGGGAGGCTAGGGAAGAGATTGCAGAGCCATTGGCTTTGATCTTTATGTTGTCATTGACTAAAGGTATAGCACCGGAAGACTGGAGGATGGCAAATGTTGTCCCCTTGTTCAAGAAGGGGAGTAGAGACCATCCTGGAAATTATAGACCCGTGAGCCTTACTTTTGTTGTGGGCAAAGTTTTGGGAAGAATTATAAGAGATAGGATTTACAATTATCTAGAGAGAAATAATTTGATTAGGGATAGTCAACACGGTTTTGTGAACGGTAGGTCATGTCTCACAAATCTTATTGAGTTCTTTGAGAAGGTGACCAAAGAGGTGGATAAGGGTAAAGCAGTTGATGTGGTGTTTATGGATTTTAGCAAAGCGTTTGATAAGGTTTCTTTAATCAGACAGTAGTAAGGACGTAGAACGCCCTGCCTGCAGCAGTTGTGTACTCGCCAACATTAAGGGCATTCAAATGGTCGTTGGATAGGCATATGAATAATATTGGAATAGTTTAGGTTAGAGGGTCATTAGATTGGTTCCACTATTTGGTGGAACATGGAGGGCCGAAGGGCCTATACTGTGCTGTAATGTTCTATGTTCTAGAGAGGGAAAATGAGAGAGAGAGAGCGAGGACAAAATACAGAAGTAGAGGCTGGCGTCAGACAAAGAAAGAGGCAGTGACAGAATGGGAGAGAGAGGTGAAGTAGAACAAAATGTAAAGTTTATTTATTAGTCACAAGTAAGGTTAACATTAACAGTGCAATTAAGTTACTTTGAAACAGCCCGTTTCCTGTTTGGGATCAATACATCTAACCAACACATCTTTCAGAAAGATGCAGACAAAGAGATACAGAGCCAGAGAGAGAGGGACAGAGATATCAAGATACATAGCGAATGACACAGCCAGAGAACCATTAACAAAGGGACTCAGAGAGAGTGACAGACACAGCAAGAGTGAGTGAGATCAAAATAAACATGCATATGAAGGAAGAAATAGGAGGAAGGAGGTTATTGACACAAGTATATACAGAGAGGGAAAGAGAAGGAAACAAATCAACATGATCTGATGCTAGCGTATCTTTAAGATTTGTTTTAAATCATGTTCTCTGCAGTTATAAGCAGACCTTTTGAAGCTGTTTTCTTTTTCTCAGTGCTGCTGGGCTATCTGTTCAATGTCCATTTATTGCCACGTCAATGGTTTAAATGGGGATTTGTTTATTTTACTGTGGGATCTTTTATGTCCTTGCGTTGTGAGAGGGAAATTTGATTAACAAAATAAAATCAGGTGGTTCCTCTCAAGGATTCATTTCAATGTTAGTTCTGAAGGAGATGGATATAAACCTGGAAAGCAACGCTCTTTTCCCTCTCTCTCCCTGGTTTCTGGAAATTCTGCCGTTAGACATAAATAAGGTGCCTGCCCATCCTGAGCAAAAAAATCTGTAGCTGATGGTTCATTTGACTAGAATCACCACGGTTGTGAAACTCTTCTGATTCCAAGTTGTCTGCGTGAGAACTGCAGCAATAAACCAAAGGTCTAAATTCCAATATCATGTAGGCGTTAGTCTTTGCTGTGCTAAACCTGTGGAAGGTGTTTTGATTCCACTATTTGTTTCATTGGAATGCTGTTTAGATGTTAAAGTTCATGCAATATCATGTTTAATTTTTGTTTTTATTTAGTAAAATGTGTTGCTAACTTTCTTTCCATATGTAAATTAAATAAACTGCATATTAAATAAACTTTGTTTGATGATAGCTGCTTTGTAGATTAATTGGGTCATAGTTGAAATGAAGCATCTCATGCTTACCAAAGCAAAATGTAGCATCCAGGCAGACTTCATGAAACACTTTGGAGCTTTTGACCTGAATTATAAAAATGAAAACGTGACGGAGGCATAATCAATGGGAGGCAGATACAGAGAATGACATAGAGACAGAGGGCAACTGAGGCAGAGAGCAACTGAGACAGAGAGCTAAGAGAGACAGTGAAAGCGAGAGAGGAGAGAGACTGAAAGAGGAGACAGAAAGAGAGAAGATAGTGAGAGAGAGAAAGGAGACAGAGACAGAGAGATGGGAGAGAGAGAGGAAACAGAGATGGGGGGAGGGACAGAGAGAGAAAAGATAAAAAGAGAGGGGGGATAGAGAGAGAAGAGACACAGAAAGAGGAGACCGAGAGAGAGGAAACAGAGAGGGAGATAGGACAGAGAGAGAGCAGACAGAGTGAAAGGAGACAAAGAGAGAAGATGGGTAGGGGAACAGAGAAAAGGGAGAGACAGGGAGAGACAAAGAGAGGAGACAGAAAGAGAGGAAGACCAAGAAAACAAAGCCAAAGTAACAGGGCCCGAGAAAGAGAGAGAGAGAGAGAGACAGGGGTAGAACGAAATGCATGAGAAAGGGAGAGAGAGAGTGCAAAAGAAAATGAGAGAGGATATGGCGAGAATGTCACACCTAGTGACAGTGAGTGAGTGACGGAGAAAGACAGAGGACAGAGGGTGAGACAGTGTGTGAAAGAGAGAGAGAGAGAGACAGAGACAGGGGGGTTGAGAGAAACATAGAGACAGAGAGTTACAGACACAAAGCCACAGAAAGAGAAAGAGAGAGTGACAGAGAGAGAGAAATATGGAGCCGGTTATGTTACCACCACTTCGCACCCGTTTGCAGAGGTCATTGAGAGGCTGAGGATAAGGATGTGGCCCCTTGGGCAGTGCCAGACTGGCACCCGGGCAATGCCCACTGGAGGGTGGGGAACGAGGCTAAAAGGGGCCGGGCAAGAGGGGCAGGTGCTAATGAGGACAGAAACATTCGGGTTGGGATTAATGGGCTAATGCTGGGGAGGGGTTAATGTGGGCGAGCGCTTCATTGGCAGAATGGGGTCCACTTCTACTCTTCAGCGATCAGTGGGAAGGGTTAGGAAAGAGAGAGAGCCTGCTGCCACTCTGCAGTGATTGGTGGTGGCGGGGGGGGGGGAAGAGGGGAGAGAAAGGATCCATTGCAACTCTGCAGTGATCAGTGGGAGGTGGGGGGAGGAGGAGTCTGCTGCCATACTGCTACGATCGGTGGGGAGGGAAACAGAGGGGTTTGCTGCCACTCTTCAGCGATTAGTGGGGGGAGGGCAATGGGGGCATAATAGGGATCGGTCGGGACAGCAGGAGGTGTTAGCGGAGGGCTATATTTAGGGCCTTGGGCCCCCACGATTGTAAAGTGGGGGGCAAGTAGCTGCTTCAGATCTCACTCTTTTCTGTCAGTCCCTCCAACCGCAACCCCTCCCCCAACCTCTACTGCCAATGTGCATGTGCAGCTTCAGGGGTCTGCACAGGCACACTGCCTCCCTCTGCAGGCTTTCAGGCATGGTAAGCCCCATCTATTGGCTTCTGCAACAGACTTGCCCAGAATTGTTCAGGCAGAGTGAGAGGAGGAGAGGTGGGCGGAGGGGGGCGGGGCGCGCACTGAAAGCACTTCCAATAGAAGGATCTGAAACTCTCCCAGTTTCAAGTCCGCCCAGGAAATAAATGGCAAAATCACTCCCTGAGATTCATTCTCGACTCGGTTCCGTGAAAAAAAAGCGTCAATCTTTGAAATGTTGATGATCAAAGGGACTTAGTTTCAGTCCTCCAAGCATAACAGGAAGACTACATTTCCAGTTTGATATGGAGCTTTGGTGAAATCATACCTGGAATCTGATGTTCCGTACTAGTCTTCATGCCTTTGGAAATATGTCCTTCGCTGGCAGTGTACAGTGAAAGTTTGTGAAATTGTCTGCACTGATGTGAAACTGCTCCCTTGATCAGAGGCTGAATAAATTATTCCTCAGCTGCTCTGGAATTAAACAGTGACAAAGGTGATACCATTGAAATATGTAAGCTTCTGAAAGGATTCAACCTGGTTTGAAATATTGTTGTCACATGTATTGGGATACAATGAAAAATACTGTTGCTTGCATTCTGTACAGGTAGAGCATGCTGTTCACAGACTAGAAGGCAGAGAAAGAAAGGAGAGGGTGCAGAATGTACTGCTGCAGTCATAGCTAGGGCGTAGAGAAAGATTAGCTTTATATAGAATCTGTACAGCACAGAAGGAGGCCATTGAGCCCAATAACAAACCTGTACCAACAACAACAATTCCAACAGGCCCTATCCCTGCAACCTCATGTACTTACTCTGCAATCCCCTGACCCTAAGGAACAACGTAGCATTGGCAATCCACCTAAACTGCACATCGTTGGACTCTAAGGGGCATCTTAGAATGGCCAATCACCTAACCACGGGCATTAAGGACAATGTATGATGACGAATCTACCTAACCTACATATCTTTGGATGCTAAGGTGCAATTTAGCACAGCCAGTCCATCTAAATTGCACACCTCTGCATGGCCAATCCACCTAATCTACACATCTTTGGGCACTAATGAGCAATTTAGCATGGCCAGTCTACCTAACCCGCACAACTTTAGACACTTAAAAGCCTATTTAAACAAAGAACAAACAAAGAACAAAAACAGCCCGGGAAACAGGCCCTTCAGCCCAACGAGCCCACGCTGCCTCCTCAATGTTCCCACCTCTACCCGCGATCCCTGTCCATGTTTATAGATCTATGGATTAAAATCCAAATTTGAGACAATTTAGGGAGAATTTGTTTTGCCAATTAGCCTAACAGCACATCTTTGGGATGTGGGAGGAAACCGGAGCACCTGGAGAAAACCCACGCAAGCACGGGGAGAATGAGCAAACTCTCACAGACACAGGCCCAAATCCATGTATCTGCACAGCACAGCGATAGTCACTGAGCTGTCGTGTTGCCCATCAAATGGTCCAGGTCAAGCATACACTAATGATGTGAAGCACTAGGATACTCTCGAAAAAAATCCAAGAGCAGCCCTCTCACGACCCATCGCGTGTATGCCCCTTGTTATACAACAAGGTGGACCAAAGCACCTGTAGGATAAAAACAAGTACATCAATATCATCATCTATTTACACACTTCCCAGGGACTCCCAAGGCTCATGATCCCTATTTAAATCAGTTTTCTATACCCCTCCATTCCCATTCTGTTCATGTGCCCATCTAAGTATTTCTTAAATAACTCCAGAGTACCTGCCTCCACCACTTTACTTGGCAGCGCATTCCATATCCCCACCACCCTCTTTGTGAAAAAACTCCCTCTAGCATCCAAATTATACCTTACACCTCTCACCCTAAGCCCGTGACCCCTCGTGCTATTCGAGTCCATCCTAGGAAAAAGCTTAACCCTGTTTACTCTATCTATACCCCTCATAATCTTGTACACTTCTATTAGATCTCCTCTAAGTCTACGTCTTTCTAGGGAAAACTGTCCCAATTTGCCTAACCTCTCCTCATAACTCACACCTTCCATACCAGGCAGCATCCTGGCAAACCTCCTCTGCACTCCCTCCAGAGTCTCCACGTCCTTCCTGTAGTAGGGCGACCAGAACTGGACGCAGTGGCCAATCCACCTAACTTGCACATCTTTGGAGTATGAGAGGAAACCGGAGCAGACACAGGGAGAACATACAACCTTCACACAGACTCCAAAGCCGGAATCAAATCCAGGTCCCTGGCACAATGGGATAGCGATGCTTATAAAAATACCACTTGGCCATCGCCTCCCTCTGATATAGATTGTTCGTTGTATAAAAAGAAAGCCTCTTCATATGAAAGGTGCAATCACAAATTAATATTCGGTATCAGATTGCGACCCCATGAGCTTCCCTTTCGAGACAAATGAAGTCATTGTAACCTTTCAGCAAAATGAAAACACAAGCTCTGTATTAATTTGATTGTTTCAATGACTGTAACTAATACAAAACAAATCAAAATGCTTAATTGTCTCCCTGGAGGGATGAAACAGCATATAAATTTATCAAGCGTACAATGCAGTGCGAAATGTCTTACAAACATGCACATAACACCAAGGGGGCTTGTGTATGCCCTTTATTATCTCATTCTTGCTGCTGTCGGATTAGTAAATTTGCGGATGACACTAAAGTCGGTGGAGTGGTAGATAGTGAAGAGGGGTGTTATAATTTGCAGAGAGACTTGGACAAGTTGCAGAGCTGGGCCGAGAGGTGGCAAATGGAGTTTAATGTGGAAGAGTGTGAGGTAATGTACTTTGGCAGGAATAATAAATGTGTAGAGTATAGGGCTTAATAGTGTTGATGAACAGAGGGATCTTGGTGTATATGTGCATAGATCCCTGAAAGTAGGCAGTCAAGTCGATAAGGTTGTTAAGAAGGCATATGGAGTCTTAGCTTTTATTGGTAGGGGGATTGAATTTCGGAGGCGCAACGTCATGTTGCAACTGTACAAAACTCTAGTGCGGCCGCACTTGGAGTATTGTGTGCAGTTCTGGTCCCCACATTATAAGAAAGATGTGGAGGCATTGGAGAGTTTACAGAGGAGGTTTACCAGGATGTTGCCTGGTATGGAGGGCAGGTCTTATGAAGAGAGGCTGAGGGATTTGAGGTTGTTTTCGTTAGAAAGGAGGCGGCTAAGAGGGGACCTTATCGAAACATACAAGATGATTAGAGGTTTAGATAACTGTTAAAAGTGAGCGATGATATCAGCCAAATTGTGAGGTTAAACAAAGAGATCCATCGCCAGTAATGAACTGAAGTCCACTATCTGGAACATTGATACGACTTGACTTATTGTTGTCACATTTATTGGGGTACGGTGAAAAGTATTGTTCCTTGCGCTATACAGGTGAAGCATACCGTTCATAGAGTACTTAGGAGAGATGGATTTGATTTGATTTATTATTGTCACATGCATTTGTATACTGTGAAAAGTCTTGTTTATTGCACACTATACAGACAAAGCATATCATTCACAGAGTACATAGGGAAGAAGGATTTGATTTAATTTGATTTATTACTATCACATGTATTGGGATACAGTGAAATTTTTTTTTTGCATGCTACACAGACAAAGCTTACCATTCATAGAGTCCATGCAGGAGAAGGATTTGATTTGATTTGATTTATTATTGTCACATATATTGGGATACAGTGAAAAGTATTGTTTCTTGTGCACTATACAGACAAAGCATGTATCATTCATAGTGTACATAGGGGAGAAAGATTTGATTAATTATTGGATTGTGAAAAGCATTGTTTCTTGCATGCCATGCAGACCATTCATAGAAAATGGTTGATTTGCCCTCAAACATCTGCCCCCAATCTACATTCTTCAGTTCACAATCTTTGACTGTACGCCACCAACGAAGGACATATTTCCAAAGGCATGAAGACTAATACTGAACAGGATATTCCAGGTTAGGTGGACCGGCCATGCAAAATCATCCCTTACTAGCCAGAGATTGTAGGTTGGGTGGATTGGCTATGGTTAATTGCACCTTAGTTCCCCAAAAATATGTAGTCTAGTTGGACTGAATGGCCAGGCCAAATTGCATCTTAGTGGGATTAGCAGAGGAAATACATGGGGCTATGGGGATACTCGGGACTATTGTCTGTGCAAGCTTAATGGGTTGCATGGACTCCTTTTGCACTGTAGATATTCTATGATACAGTGATGACTCTTGCTGGCTCTATTCTCTTAGGAAGCTGAATGTCCAAGGTAAGAACAATGATAACTTACTCTGACGGGGGACTGACGGAGTACAGGTACACAGTTCACTGAAAGAGGCAACAAGATGGAGAAGGCAGTCATCATTACCATCAGCCGGGGCACTGAGTTTAACAAATGGCAAGTCGTGTTGCAGCTTTTAAGAACGTTAGTTAGGCTGCACTTGGAATATCATGTTCAATTCTGGTCGCCACCAGAAGCATGTGGAGGCTTCGGAGTGCGTACAGAAAAGATTTACCAGGATGTTAGCTGGTATGGAGGGCATTAGCTATGAGAAGAGTTTGGGCAAACTTGGTTTGTTCTCAATGGAACAACGAACATTAAGGGGAAACCTGATCGAAGTCTGCAAGATTATGACAGGCATGGATAGAGTGGATAGTGAGAAGCTTTTTCCCAGGGTGGAAGGGTCAATTATTAGGGGGCATAGATTTAACATGCAAGGGATAAGGTTTAAAGAAGGTGTATGAGGTAAATTTTTTACACATAGAGTAATGGGTACCTGGAACTTGTTGCTGGAGAGGTGATGGAAGTAGATTAACTAGCGAATTTTAAGGGGCTTCTTGACAAGTACATGAATATAATAGAAATAAAGGGATATGTTTCCCGGAAGATTAGGATTTTAATTCAATCAGGCAGCATGGCAGGCACAGGTTTAGAGGGCTTGAAGGGCCTTTTCCTGTGCTGTAATTTCCTTTGTTCTTTGTTCTAGTGAACCAGATGCATTTTTCTGATAATTGATAATGGATTCATGGCCATCAATAGATTCTTAATTCCAATTTATTTTACTAAATTCAAATGCCACCATTTGCTGTGGTGGAATTCCAAACTGGGTCCTCACGATTTTAGCTGAGTTTCTGGATTAATACACTTTTTTTCAATTCATTCATGGCACATGGGTGCCACTAACTGGGCCAGCATTTATTGCTCATCCCTGAGAGCATTTTTAAGAATCAACCACATTGCTATGGGTCTGGAGTCACACGCAGACCTGACCAGGTAAGGAAGGCAGAATTCTTTCCCTAAAGATTAGTTTTTTGACAATGGTTTCATGGTCAACAGTTGATATTTTTTGTTAAATTCAAATTCCACAATCTGCCGTGGCGGGATTTGAACCTGAGTCCCCAGAACATAGTTGAGTTTCTGGATTAATAGTCAAGTGATAATACCACTAGGCCATCACTTCTCCACGTCCTGATTTGATTTGATTTATTATTATCAGTATTGGGAAAGAGTAAAAGTATAATTTCTTGCGTGCTATCCAGATAAAACATACCATTCACAGAATGTGTAAGTGAAAAGGATTTGATTTGATTTATTATTGTCACATGTACTAGGAAAGACTGAAATCTATTGTTTCTTGTGCACTATGCAGACAAAACATACTGTTCATAGAGTACACAGGGAGAAGGATTTGATTTGGCTTATTAATGTCACATGTATTGGGATACAGTGAAAAGTATTATTTCTTGCACGCTACACAGACAAAGCATACCATTCATAGATTATATGGGGAGAAGGAAAGGAGAAGGTCATAGCTAGGCTATAGAAAAAGATCAATTTAACTGTTCTGTTTTAACTCTGTCTCTCTTATACAAACAAGCTGTCTCTCTCGTTCCCCCTTCCAGCTAACTTAGTGGTGATTGTTATCCTGTCTCAAGGGAAGTGTGACCTCTCCAGGTGTGTCCATAGCAGTGACTGACCCCTTGGTCAATATACAAAGAGCAACACAGCACGGAAAACAGGACCTTCGGCCCAACGAGCCTGCGCCGCCGTCATGACTTTATAGTGTCAATTCCATTTTCCTGTTCTAATTTTAGGTTATTCCTAATATGGAAGAATCTCAATATAAGGACAATTTGTTTCCCAATCAGCCTAAGAGCGAATTTTTGGGATGTGGGAGGAAACCGGAGCGCCCGGAGAAAACCCACACAACCACGGGGAGAATGCACAAACTCCCGCAGACACCGGCCCAATTCCAAGTGTCTGCACAGCTACAGCGATAGTCACTGAGCTATCATGGTGCCCTTCAGACGGTCCAGATAAAGCGTGCATTTACGACATGAAGCACCAGGCAACCCATGAATCAACATCCAAGAGCTGTCCTCGCACCACCTGCCGAATGCATGCTCCTTGTTGGTCAAGTTGGATCGAATTACCTGTGGAAAAAAATGTCATAGTTAAACAGTCCTACTGTATCCCTCTATCTGCAGACCGCTCATGTGGCTGTCCAAGAGACCCTTAAACAGCCCTAGCGTGCCTGTTCCCACCACCTTACTCGGCAGTGCATTCCACACCCCCACTACCTTTTGTGTGAAAAACTGCCCTCTAATATTCGTCTTATACATAGCCCCCTTCACCCTAAGGCCATGACTCCTCGTCCTATCCATTTCTGAAAGTGGAAAAAGTTTACCACCATTTACTCTATCTATACCCCTTATAATCTTATTCACCTCTATTAGATCCCCTCTAAGCCGACGTCTTTCAAGGGAAAACAACCCCAGTCTATTTAATCGTTCCTCATAAGACAGTCCTTCCATACCAGGCAGCATCCTGATAAACCTCCTCTGCACCCTCTCCAAGGACTCCACATCCTTCCGTTAGTACGGCGACCAGAACTGGACGCTGTATTCCAAGTGAGGCCTAACCAACGTTCTATACAATTGCATCATCAAACTCCTACTCTTGTATTCTATACCCTTTTCTATGAAAGCTAACATACTATACGCTTTCTTTATCACCTTCTCCACCTGTAGAGACACCTTCAGAGACTTGTGAACCTGCACCCCCAAGTCTCTCTGCGTCTCTATACTCCGAATAGTTTTACCTTTTATCCTATAACTCTCTTCTACATTTTTCCGGCCAAAATGCATCACCTCGCATTTATCCGGATTAAATTCCATTTGCCATCTATCTGCCCAGTCTACCAACCTATCTATGTCCTGTTGTATTGCCTGGCATTGCTCCTCTGTACCCGCCAATCCAAGCATCTTAGTGTCATCAGCAAATTTGCTGATCTCACCACCTACCCCAACTTCCAAGTCATTTATGTAAACCACAAATAGAAGAGGACCTAGTACTGAGCCTTGTGGCACTCCACTAGTGACAGGCCTCCAGTCGGAAAAAGAGCCTTCCACTACTACCCTCTGTCTCCTCCTCCCGAGCCAGTTCCCAACCCATCTACATACCTGGCCCTCTATCCCATGCGCCTTCACCTTCTCTATCAGTCTACCATGAGGAACCTTGTCAAACGCCTTACTGAAATCCATGTAGATGACATCAACAGCATGTCCTTCATCAACTGTTTTTGTCACTTCTTCAAAAAATTCCACTCGATTTGTAAGACAAGACTTCCCCTTGACGAAGCCATGCTGCGTATCCTTGATCAGATCGCAGCGCTCCAGACGCTCATACATCCTGTCCCTGAGGATCTTCTCCATTAGCTTACCTATAACTGAAGTCAAGCTCACCGGCCTATAGTTCCCTGGGTTTTCCCTCTGACCTTTTTTAGACAACGGTACTACATTTGCTATCCTCCAGTCCTCTGGGACCTCACCTGTGTCCAAGGAAGAGACAAAGATTTGCGTCAGAGGCCCAGCAAGGTCTTCCCTCAACTCCCTTAGCAGCCTGGGGTAAATGCCATCAGGCCCCGGAGCTTTGTATGTCTTTAAGCTGCCTAACAGCCCCAACACCTCTTCCCTCGTAATCTTTATTTCCCTCAACGGATCCTCAACTTTGTCAAAATCAGCAACAGACATCTGGCCAATCTCCCGCGTGAATACCGATGCAAAGTATTCATTCAGGATCTCCCCCATTCCCTCAGGCTCTAAGCATAGATCCCCTCCTCTGTCCCTGAGAGGTCCAATCTTGCCTCTTACCATCCTTTTGCTCCTTACATAGGAGTAAAATGCCTTAGGATTTTCCTTAATCCTACCTGCCTTTTTGCCTTTCTAACACCCCTTTTAAGATCCCGTCTACACTCTCTATAAGCTTCCAGCGCTGTCTCAGTCCCCAGTTGCCTAGATCTAATGTAAGCCTCTCGTTTCTTTCTGATCAATTCCTCAATATCCCTGGTAAGCCACGGTTCTCTAATCCTACCTTTCCCATCCTTCCTCCTTGCCGGCATGTATCTTTCCTGCAGAGAATTTAGTTTTCCCTTGAAAGACTCCCACATGTACCTCGTCGACCTACCCTCGAAAAGCTTATCCCAGTCGGTATCTTTAAGATCTTGCCTAATCTGGCTGTATCTCACCCTCCCCCAGTTAAATACCTTCCCTTTTGGGCATGTCTCGTCCTTTTCCGTTAATATCCTAAAGCAGACAGAGTTGTGATCACTATTTGACACATGCTCTCCTACCTCGACGTCAACCACCTGCCCTGGCTCATTCCCCAGAACCAAATCCAGTATAGCCCCCTCTCTAGTCGGGACATCCACATACTGGTCCAAGGACCCTTCCAAAACACAACGTACAAATTCCTCCCCGTCCACTCCTACCGCTCTGGGCACTCTCCAATCTACTCCAGGGAAATTGAAGTCTCCCACTACTACTACCCTATTTTTCCTACACTTATCTAAAATGTCCCTGCATACCCCTTCTTCCACGACCCGCGGGCTGTTGGGTGGTCTATAGTAAACACCCAACATAGTAACCACTCCCTTCCTATTCCTCAACTCCACCCATAGAGACTCAATACCTAAATCATCCATACCTCCCTCCCTCTGCACTGCTATGATGTTGTCCTTAACTAATAAAGCCACTCCCCCGCCTCTCCTCACACCAACTCTGTCACGCCTAAAACACTTATATCCTGGAATATTCAATTGCCAGTCTTGCCCCTCATTCAACCATGTCTCGGTCACGATATCACGGATATTTGGAATTTATTTCCTGTCCAGTTTCCTATCCATCACCCGGTGTGTATTTTCAGCTTTGTCTTAATTTATGGGATTAGAGACTGCTCAGTCTGGGTCACTGTTGTGTTCACTTTTGACCAGTTCATAGCTATTTGTTCCCGGAAACCGAAAACAAAATATTGCACCATGAAAATGGCAGCCTTCAAGATAGGAATATTCGTGGCGTGAGTTGTAGCATAAATACATTCTGGTATTTTATATATGAACTTTTGTATACAATTAAGAGCATTTCTTACTTTTGCAAAATCAGGTCAGCATTTTAAACCTCTCCTGCCTGGGCACATTTCACTGGATTCAAAGAATCTCAACCCCATGTCTGGCATTAGTTCTGACCCTGTTTTTCAACTTTTGTTGGTCAGACACATCTTAATGGCCATCTGCACCCTCAGAAGGCTTCAGCTCTGTAACAACACCAAGTATCCAGTGAGCCCGAGATGGAGAGCCAGAGACAATCCATAATCTTGCTCTTCTGCACATCAGACACCTTATCCTTCTGTGGCTGCTGTTTCTATTAGCTTTTCTCTATATGCGAATCATGAAACTGAGCTATTTCTTGAGCTTCAATTACAGCGAGTCCAATTTTATCCTGGAGGAAAGTGGATTTATGCTTCAGCTCCTGAGCTTCTGCATTAACCCATTCATTTATGCAGAAATGCAGAGCAAATTCAGAGATGAGTTGAAGGATGGGGTGAAATATCCAGTGATTATGAGTTCCAAACTATTTAACCATTGTTCTGAACTATTTAGCAATTGTAAATAACAAGTCCCCCATTAATTGGATTCTAGAATTCCAATCTTTAATAATTACACCTATGTCAAGCACTGCCCTGAGATACCTTAAATTGATATTTCCAACATTGTGACTCACTGAATTTCTAAGAATTTTTGAGTTTGATGCATCCTCACAGAATTCAATGTGGTGTGTCCCCATTCCTTTGTTGACTATGGTCTGAAATATTTCCATCATCTCATTCGTAATGGATGGTATTGTGTTCACATTTGCATTTTACGTCCGGTTTTCCAGACACACTTGCTCCAAAACTGGAAAATACCCTCCAAGGTCAATGGAACTTTCCATGGTCCTCCCTCACTAGGATTCCTGAGGGGAGGAGGAGTGGAGGGGGTGAAATTCTCCTCCTGATCTTTTGGTTTATGATCAATGTTTTATGTTTTCGAAAGGGATTTCAAAATCCCTCAGGGGAAGTGATTCCAAATTTGATGATGTGCGTCCGTAAAATGGAAATTAATCATATCCTAGAGTCTCTACATTGCAGAATGAAGCCATTCAGCCCCTCAAGTTTGCACTCTTTCTCCGACAGATCATCCCTCGTAGGTCCTATCCTGATAACCCCATCAATTTACCCCACTGATCCCTTAAACTGCTTGGGACACTAGGAGACAACTTAGCATGATCAAACCACTTAAGCTGGAGATCTTTGGTCACTAAGGGGCAATTTAATATGGCTACGTAGCATGGCTAAGCCAACTAACCTGCATATTTTTGGACAATAGGGGACAATCTAGCATGACCAATCCACCTAACCTGTACATCTCTGGATACTAAGGGACAATTTAACATGGCCAATCCAACTAGCCAGCACATCTTTGGACACTAACGGGCAATTTTGCATGGCCAATCCACCTATCCTGCACATTTTGGAGTGAGAGAGGAAAGTGGAGCACCCAGACAAGGGGCAGAAAGTGCAAACTCCATACAGTGACCCAAGTTGGGAATTGAACCCAGGTCCTTGGCACTGTGAGGCAACAGTGCTAACCATGGTGCCATCTTGTCACCCTAATGTTACGATCAGGCCAGAAACTCAAGGTGTTTTCTGAGTTGACCTAGACCCTAGGCCCAATCCCTACCACCTGAAATCAGCAAGGTGAGGATCACACAGCGGAAACCTCCATTGGCTTTGACAGGATCTTAAGTCTCACCTGAGTGATGTTGTAAAATCCCACACCAGTTTTACATTTGATTTTGGCAAGAGATGGGCATAAGTTTTGATTCACATGACCCATTGGGAAGAACACAGTTAAGACGTAACAAAAATAATTAACAAAACTTTTTATTTTATTCATTCATGGGACATGGGTGTCACTGGCTCGTCAGCATTTATTGTCCATCTGCAGTTGCCCAGGGCAGTTGAGCGTCAGCCACTCTGCTGTGGCTCTGGTATCACAAGTAGGCCAGGCCAGGTAAGGATGGCAGATTTGCTTCCCTAAAGAACATGAGTGAACCAGATGAGTTTTTCCGACTATCGACAATGCTTTTGTTGTCATCAATACATTCTTAATTCTAGATTTTTTTTATTGAATTCAAATTCCACCAACTGCCATGGTGGGATACTTCTGGATTAATAGTCTAGTAATAATACCACTAGACCATCATCTCCCTGAATTACAAAACTTAAACACAACTGCTAATAGCTAGCCATTTTTTGTTGTCCCAAGTCAAATTCCATTCTAAAGACATTTATCTTTCTCTGGACTTGGCACAAAAAGCAAGTATGCTCACCTGATGCTGGATCTCCCATTTTTTTTATACTGCTCTGAATTGGACCTTTGAGTTTTGGATTAAATCTCAGAGGTTTTTCAATCCTGAAACTTTCAGGAAGCTACTTGAGAGAGACACAGAGAGAGAGAGAGAGAGAGAGACTGCCTTCTTCCAACAGCTTAGAATCATAAGTTGTAGAGGTTTATTTACAGCATGGAAACAGGCCTTTCTGCCCAACTTCTCTATGCCAGCCAATTTTACCATTAGGCGAGTTCCAATTGCCCACATTTGACTCTAACCCTCGAAACATCTTTCACATGTAACTGTCTCAGAGCCTTTTAAAAGACAAAATTGTACCCATCTTTATTAACTCTGGCAGCTTGTTCCAGGTAATTGCTACCAGTGTTGTTTGAAAACATTGTCCTTTGGAACATTTTGAATCTCCCTGCTCTTGTCTTAAAGTTATCATCTCTAGTTTTAGATGAGAAACTGAAACCTGACCAATAAAGGCAAGCATGCTATCTGCCTTCTTTCCCATCCTGTCTCTTTGTGTGGGTACTTTCCCCCGCATATCCCTTAAATGTTCCCCGCTTTCACCTTGAACCTGTGCCCTCTTGTAATTGACACTTCCACCCTGGGGAAAACCCTCTGACTATCCACCATATCTATGCCTTGCATAATTTTGTTGACCTCTATCTGGTGTCCCTTCCGTCTCCGTCACTCCAATGAAAACAAACCTCTCCTTTTAGGCAACATCCTGGTGAACCTTGTTTGCACTCTCTCCAAAGCCACGTTCTGCTGGTCATGTGGTGACCAGAACTGCACACAATACTCCAAATACAGCCAAACAGTGTTTTATATAGTTGCAACATGATTTGCCAACTCTTCTAATCAATTCCCCAACTGATGAAGGGAAGCATGTCATTTGCTTTCCTTAATCACCTTGGCCATCTGTGTTGCCACTTTTTGGCAACTGTGGACTTGCTCTCTCTCTGTACGTTAGTGTTTCTAAGGGTTCTGCCATTTACAGAATAATTCACACTTACATTTGATCCTCCAAAATGCATCACCTCCCGTTTGTCTGGATTAAACTCCACCTGCCATTTCTGTGCCCAAGACTTCAATCTATCTACATATCCTAGGATTCTCTGGGAGGCGAGAGAGGCAATTGCAGAGCCTCTGACTCTGATCTTCAGGTCATCGTTGGTTACGAGTATAATGCCGGAAGACTGGAGGACAGCGAATGTGGTCCCATTGTTCAAGAAGGGGAAGAGAGACTTTCCTGGGAATTATAGGCTGGTGAGTCTTACTTCTGTTGTGGGCAAAGTATTGGAGAGAATTATTAGGGATAGGATTTATAGTTATTTAGAGAGAAATGAATTGATTGGGGATAGTCAGCATGGTTTTGTGAAGGGTAGGTCGTGCCTTACTAACCTCATTGAGTTTTTTGAAAAAGTGACCAAAGAGGTGGATGGGGGTAAGGCAGTTGATGTGGTATATATGGACTTTAGTAAGGCGTTCGATAAGGTGGCCCATGGAAGGCTCCTGCAGAAAATGCAGATGTATGGGATAGAGGGTGATTTAGCTAATTGGATTAGGAATTGGCTAGCAGATAGAAGACAGAGGGTGGTGGTTGATGGGAGATATTCATCGTGGAGTTCGGTTACAAGTGGTGTACCTCAGGGGTCTGTTTTGGGGCCCCTGCTGTTTGTAATTTTTATAAATGATCTGGATGAGGGTATTGAAGGATGGATTAGTAAATTTGCAGATGACACTAAAGTTGGAGGAGTGGTAGATAGTGAAGAGGGGTGTTATAGTTTGCAGAGGGACTTGGACAAGTTGCAGAGCTGGGCCGAGAGGTGGCAAATGGGGTTTAATGTGGAAAAGTGTGAGGTAATGCACTATGGCAGGAATAATAAATGTGTAGAGTATATGGCTAATGGTAGGATTCTTAATAGTGTTGATGAACAGAGGGATCTTGGTGTATTTGTGCATAGATCCCTGAAAGTAGGCAGTCAAGTCGATAAGGTTGTTAAGAAGGCATATGGAGTCTTAGCTTTTATTGGTAGGGGGATTGATTTTCGGAGCCGCAACGTCATGTTGCAACTGTACAAAACTCTAGTGCGGCCGCACTTGGAGTATTATGTGCAGTTCTGGTCCCCACATTATAAGAAAGATGTGGAGGCATTGGAGAGGGTACAGAGGAGGTTTACCAGGATGTTGCCTGGTATGGAGGGCAGGTCTTATGAAGAGAGGCTGAGGGATTTGAGGTTGTTTTCGTTAGAAAGAAGGCGGCTAAGAGGAGACTTATTGAAACATATAAGATGATTAGAGGTTTAGATAGGGTGGACAGTGATAGCCTTTTTCCTAGGATGGAGAAAGCTAGCACGAGGGGACATAGCTTTAAATTAAGGGGTGGTAGTTATAGGACGGATGTCAGAGGTAGGTTCTTTACCCAGAGGGTGGTAAGGGTATGGAATGCCCTGCCTGCTGCAGTTGTAGATGCGCCAAGTTTGGTGGCGTTTAAGAGGTTAGTAGATAAGTTTATGGACGAAAAGGGAATGGTTTAGGTTAGAGGGTCATTACTTTTTCCTAATTGGTCGGCGCAACATCGAAGGCCGAAGGGCCTGTTCTGCGCTGTAATGTTCTATGTTCTATGTTCTATCCTGTTGTATCCCCCGACAATACCTGGTACTATCAGCAGCTTTACCAATCTTCATGTCATCCGAAAACTTACTAATCAAACCCCCTACATTTTCATCCAAATCATTTACGTATGCTACGAACAACAGGAGTTCCAGCACTGATCCCTGTGGCACACTGACTTCATGTTTTTTTGACTTGATATGATTTATTATTGCCACATATGTTCGTATTCAGTGAAATGTAGTGCTTTTTGCGTGCAAAACAGACAAAGCATACCACGCATTAAGAAGGAAAGGAGTGAATGCAAAATGCAGTGTTACAGTCAAAGCTCGGGTGTAGGGAAAAATCAACTTAATGTGAGATACACCCATTCAAAAGTCTGGTGGCAGCAGGGAAGAAGCTATTCTTGAGTAGGTTGATACGTGACCTCAGGCTTTTGTATCTTTTTCCCGATGAAAGAAAATGCCCAGGGTATGTGGGGTGCTAGATTATGCTGGCTGCTTTTCCAGAGCAGAGGGAAGTGTAGACAGAGTCAATGGATGGGAGACTGGTTTATGTGATGGATTGGGTTATATTTATAGTTGTAGTTCTTTGTGGCTCGGACTGAACAGGAGTTCTGCCAGGATTAGAGGATATGAACTCTAAGTGGAGGTCAGACAAACTAAGGCTGTTTTCTCTGGAGTGGTGGAGGCTCAGAGGAGACCTATCACAGAAGAGATTTAATCCAGGAAAGTGTGAGGCGTTGCACTTTAGGATCACAAATGTTAAGGGTAAGTATACAGTTAATGATAGGAACATGACTAGCATTGATGTGCAGAAGGATCTTGGGGTTCAATCTTGTGGCCTCACAAATAGACAGGGTGGTAAAGAAGGTCAATGACACATTTGTCTTTATTGGCCGGGGATTGAGTGCAAGGGTCAAGATGTCACGTTGCAGCTCAATAATATTTTGGTTAGGCTGCACTTGCATTCAATTTTGTGATAACAACCAGGAAGAATGCTTTCTATGGTGCATCTGTAAATGTTGGTGCAAGTCGTAGCTGACATATCAAATTTCCTTAGTCTTCTGAGAGAGTAGAGGCACTGATGGGTTTTCTTAGCTATAGCGTCGGCATGGCAAAACCAGGACACGTTGTAGGTGATTTAGTGCTTAGCGCAACATTGTGGGCTGAAGGACCTATTCCTTCTGTGCTGGACTGTTCCATGTTCGATGTTCTAATTATTCAAAAAGATAGCACCACATTGAATATGAATATATCATCCTCACCCCCTATCATTCATTAACCATTGATCTGTCAAATTGCTACTCTGGCAATCAGTAATGAATGAGAAGGGGAAGAGATTCTCCTGCATCGCAGCTGCATTCTTCCTGCTGGCGGGAGTTGGCACGTTGTTTGCTAACAATGGGATTCTCGGGTCTCACCACTGTCATTTTGAATTCCTGCCATCATTCCACACCGTGGGGAACACACGGGCAGGAGTGTGCTGCCAGTGGGACAAGGGAATCCCACTGGCATGAAAAGACAGAAAATTTCAGCCAAGATCTTCCTCCAAGTTAGGGGAAGAATTGGAGAAGAGTGTAACTGTTGACTTTGGCAACGTCACAACTTGAGTCCAATAGTCATGGAATCCACACCCACACTCTGGCCACCGGCTGAGAACATAAGAACTAGGAGCAGGAGTTAGTCATCTGGCCTCTCAAGCCTGCTCCATCATTCAATAAGATCATGGCTGACCTTTTCAATGGGCTCAGCTCCATTGAAGCCAAATCAGGCTGTTTGTTGAATCCCTACAGTGTAGAACAAGACTATTTGGCCCATTGAACATGCACTGACAACCATCCCATTCAAGTCTTATTCCCGTAACCCAACATATTTATCCTAGCTAATTCCCCTGACACTGTGTCAATTTAGTATGGCCAATTCAGCTAACCTGCACATTGTTGGACGCTAAGGGATAATTTGACATAGCCAAATTATCTAATCTCCACATCTTTGAACACTAAGGGGCAATTTAGCCTGTTCAATGCACCTAACCTGCACATCTTTGAATGCAAAGGGATAATTTTCAAGTAATTTCCAAATAATTCGAAGGAATGAGGGGAGATTTCATAGAAACATACACGATTATGAGTGAATAGATAAGCTAGAAGCAAAGAGGTCATTTCCATTTGTGGGTGAAACAAGAATAGGGGGGCATGGTCTCAAAATAAGGGGGAGCAGATTTAGCTCTGAGTTGAGGAGGGCTTCTTCGCTGAAACGGTTGTGAATCTGTGGAATTTGCTGCCCAGTAATGCAGTTGAATGTTTTTCAGGCAAGAACAGATAAATTTTTGAACAGTAAAGGAATTAAGGTTATGCTCAGTGGGCAGATAAGTGGAGCTATATCCACAAAAAGATCAGCCATGATCTTATTGAATGGTAAAGCAGGCTTGAGGGGGCAGATGGCCTACTCCTAGTTCTTATTAATTTGCCATGACCACTCCACCGATCCTGCATATCTTTGGACACTAAGGGGCACTTTAGTATGGTCAATCCACCTAACCTGCACATCTTTGGACACTAAGGGACTATTTAATGTGGCCAATCCACCTAACCTACACATCTTTGGACACTTAGGGACTATTTAACATGGCAAATCCACCTAACCTACACATCTTTGGACACTTAGGGACTATTTAACATGGCAAATCCACCTAACCTACACATCTTTGAACTGTGGAAGGAAACCAAAGCACCCATAGGAGCATGCAGGTACGGGGCGAATGTACAAACTCCAGACAGAATTGAACCTGGGTCCCTGGTGTTGTGAGGCAGTGATGCTAACCATTGTGCTGCTATGCCATCCTTCTCAAAATCTTAAACAATAATCTCCCCATGATTCATGACTTACTTCTATTAGTTTAAATTTTATTTATCAGTGTCATACATAGGCTTACATTAACACTGCAGTGAAGTTATTCTGAAAATTCCCTAGTTGCCACACACTGGCTTCTGCCAGGGTAATGCTGAGGGAGAATTTAACATAGACAATGTCTCCAACCAAGCTTTCAGACTGTGGGAGGAAACTGGAGCACCAAGAGGAAATCCATGCAGATATGAGGAGAATGTGCAGATTCAGTGCAGACAGTGACCCAAGCTGGTAATTGAACCCAGGTCCTTGACATTGTGAGGCAGCAGTGCTAACCACTGTGCCACAATGCCATCAAAAAAACTGATAAATTTAAAATCTTGAAATTCCTCTCTCTGTTCTTGTTTTCCTGAGTCACAGAAAAGATCCTCGAATCCCTACAGTGGAGTAGGAGGTCATTTGGCCCATCGTGTCTGCACCAATTCTCCGACAGTGTATCTTATTCAGACTCAATCCTCATATTTACCACATATTTACCCTACTAATCAGCCCTAACCTACACACAAAATTTTGTATTTATATTCTATTGCAAAGCAGTATTATACAGCTATATTTTGTGAGGTTATAACTGGAGTATTGTGTGCAATTTTGGTATCCTTATCTGAGGAAAGATGTCCTTGCTATAGAGGGAACACAGCGAAGGTTTACCAGGCTGATTCCTGGGATGTCATATGAGGAGAGATTAAGTTGGTTAGGATTATAGTCACTGGAGTTTCGAAGAGTGAGAGGGGATCTCTTATAAGTTTACAAAATTGTAACAGGATTAGATAGGCTAGATTTTGAAAGAATTTTTCTGATGATGGGAGAGTCCAGAATTAGGGGTCATATTTTGAGGGTAAGGGGTAAACCTTTTAGGACTGAGGTGAGGAGAGATTTCTTCACCCTGAGGGTGTGGCGAATATGTAGAATTCACAATCACAAAAGCATTTGAGGCCAAAATATGTGATTTCAAGGAGAGATTAGATATGCTTCTTGGGGCTAATGGCATCAAAGGATATGGGGAAAAGGGGATCAGGATATTGAACTTAATAATCAGACATGATCATAATGAATGGTGAAGCAAGCTCAAAGATCCAAATGGCTTATTCCTGCTTTTGATTTCTGTTTCTATATTAAGAAAAGCATCGTGAAAATTCCTCTCAAAAATTACAGAGTCCCTTCCCTCGTCTTCAGGGAATTCTCTAATTGGAAATTCTGCTGTGATTGTTCAGAGTTTTGGAACATTAACTTGCGGCGTTGTTTGTTCACTGACTGGAAGTAAGTCCAGGCATCACGGGACACTTTTCCTGACCTGCTTTTTCTCTAATTCCTATAAATAAGGGGATCCTCGTTAAAACATACAAGACAGAAATTCTTCCAAAAAAAATACCAAACCAGCCAGACTTAACAGAAGAAAAAATGTCTCTAAGTTTTCTGATGAAGCTCAAGATCCTTCGGGCACTTTACGAGATTGAAAAGATTTACTTCCCCATTCTGGCTGCAATTGGAGTCCCGGGTAAGTCACTGCCTATCTCCAGGGCAATCAAGTATCTTGGAATGATTAGATTTTGTTATGAGATTTGATCAATGTGAACTGAACTTACTTTCTTTCTTCCTCTGTTTCTTTCTCTTCTTCTTTCTTTCTTTCTTTCATTATTTCTTTTTTTTTCTTTCTCTATTTCTCACCCTCACTCTTTCTCTTTCTTTCTCACTCTTTTTCTTTCTTTCTCTCTATTTTTCCTTTTCTTTCTCTCGTTCTTTCTCTCTTTCTCTTTCTTTTTTTTCACAGTCACTTTCTGTCTTTCACTCTTTCACTCATGCTTTCTCTCTCTCTCTCTCTTTCTCATCCTTTCTCTCTTTCTTTCTTTCTCTCTCTTTCTATTTTTCATTCATTCTGTCCCCCATGTGTTAGGGATTCTATGAATATGCATCTGAAGATTCTTCAACAATGAACTGAAATTTATGAAGTATCTGCAGCAATGAAATATAGTATTTTGTAATATTTTACATATATCATAGTGTTTTGTAGCGAGGGTAGGAAATATTGCAATTTGCAAAATAAATCATACAAATTATAGAATTTCTTCACTGCCCATTGGGGGCCCATTGAGGCTGCAGCAACTCTCCAACAGAGCATCTTACCCAGGCCCTATCACCTCATGCATTTACCCCAATAATTTCCCAATTTGATCAGTAAGGGTCAATTTAGCATGGCCAATCCATCTAAACTGTACATCTTCCAACATATTAGTGTTTCCCTCCCTCTCTTCTCCTCTAATCAAAAAAAAGGCCACTGTGAGAAGGTAAAAGTGAAGGCAAGTGTTTTATAAATGTTCTTAAATAATTTAATTGGTGCTAGAAACGTCGGTCAATGGGGTTAAGTGCTGCATTTAAGTGATCTGTAATGCTTCCAGCCCACCGGACAACTATATCTGCAGAAAGTTGCAGCTCCTTATAGACCACATTGATAGGTTGAAACAGCAGTTGGGTGCACTTAGGAGCATGAAGGTGGCGGAAAGCATCATAAATGGACAGTGATAGCCTTTTTCCTAGGATGGAGAAAGCTAGCACGAGGGGACACAGCTTTAAATTAAGGGGTGGTAGTTATAGGACGGATATAAGATGTAGGTTCTTTACCCAAAGAGTGGTTCGGGAGTGGAATGCCCTGCCTGCAGCTGCTGTAGATGCGCCAAGTTTGGTGGCGTTTAAGAGGTTAGTTGATAAGTATATGGAAGAGAAGGGAATGGTTTAGTTTGGAGGGGCATTGTTTTTTATTTTTGGTCGGCACAACATTGAAGGCCGAAGGGCCTGTTCTGTGCTGTAATGTTCTATGTTCTATGTTCTATAAATAGGAGCTTTGGTCACGCCCAAAGTGCAGGCAGAGAGATGATTGATCACTAGAAGGAGCAGGCAGTCAGTGTGGTCATTCCCCTCTGGATACTTTTGGGAGCCTATCAGGGGGTAACAGCAGCAGCAGCAAGAGCAGTGTATCGTCAGCAAACTTACCAACCCATCCTTCCACTTCCTCATCCAGGTCATTAATAAAAATAACAAACAGCAAGGGTCCTAGAACAAATCCCTGGGGCACTCCATTGGTGACTGATTTCCATGAAGAAAAAGACCCATCCACAACCACTCTCTGCTTCTGCAGGCAAGCCAGTTCTGGATCCACAAGGCCAAAGCCCCTTGGATCCCATGCCCTCTCACCTTCTCAAGAAGTCTTGCGTGGGGGACCTTATCAAAATGCCTTGCTGAAATCCATGTAAACCACATCCACCACTCTTCCTTCGTCAATGTATGTTCAGTCCACTAGGCTCGTAAGGCACGACCTGCCCCTGACAAAGCTGTGTTGATTATTTCTGATCAAGCTAAACTTCTCTAAACGCTCATAAATCCTGTTCCTCAGGATCATCTCCATCAACTTACCAACCACTGAGGTCAGACTCACAGGTCGGTAATTTCCTGGACTATCCCTGTTCCCTTTCTTGAAAATAGGGACCACATCCCCTATCCTCCAGATATTACAGATATTGATCCATAATATCTGGGCCATTGGGATCTCTTCCGGGGCAGGTGGGACCTGTACAAGAAGGACAAGTTGCATCTAAACAGGAAGGGCATAAATATTCTGACCGGGAGGTTTCCTCATGTCACACGGGAAGACGGTTGGAGAATAGCCAATGTTGTTCCTTGTTTAAGAAGGATAGCAAAAACAATCCAATAGTCATGGATATGTCATTAAGACGTTAGGACGGCGGCACGGGCTCGTTGGGCTGAAGGGCCTGTTTCCTGTGCTGTGTTGCTCTTTGTTCTTTGTTCTTTGTTTGGTGAGCCTTATGACAGTGATAGGTGAGTTATTGGAGAGGGTTCTTTGCAACAGGATTTACTCCCACTTGGAAGTAAGTAAATGTATTAGTAAGAGGCAATATAGTTTTGCAAAGGGAAATCTTGTAGGCTGCTCATAATCTTCCTCATAATCTTGTAGACTTTTATCAGGTCGTCCTTGACAGTTAGTGAGACAGTTATGTCTCACTAACTCGATTGAATTTTTCGAGGAAGTGATGAAGATGATTGATGAGGGTATGGTAAGTATGTTGTCTACATGGACTTCGGTGAGGCTTTCGACAAGGCCCCTCATGGCAGATTGGTGCAGAAGGTGAAGTTGTGTGGAATCAGATGTAAGCTGGCAAGGTGGATACGGAACTGGCTCAGTCATTTAAGATAGAAAGTAGCAGTGTAAGGATGAGTTTCTGAATGGAGGGCTGTGACAAATGGCATTCCATAGGGATCACTGCGGGGACCTTTGTTCTTTGTAACATATATAAATGATTTAGAGGGACTTGTCTGTAGTGACAGAAAAGAAGTTTGATGAGGACTTGTCTGTTGAGGTAGTATGGGCTGAGATTAGAAACAGGAGAGGAGAGGTCACCCTGTTGGGAGTCTTTTACAGACCTCCTAAAAGTTCTAGAGAGGTTGAGGAAAGGATTGCAAAGTCAATTCTGATTAGGAGTGAAAGTAATCGGGTAATTGTGATGGGGGACTTTAACTTTGCTAATATTGATTGGAATAGCTATAGCTCTAGCTCGTTAGAGGGGTCAGTTTTCGTACAAAGTGTGCAGGAAGGTTTTTTGACTCAGTATGTAGATAGGCCAACTAGAGGTGAGGCTACATTGGATTAGGTGCTGGGCAATGAGCCAGACCAGGTGTTAGGCTTGGAAGTTAGTGAACATTTTGGTGATAGTGACCACAATTCGGTTACGTTCACCTTAGTGATGGATAGGGATAGGCATGAAGCTGGGGGCAGTAGTTATAGCTGGGGGAAGGGTAATTATGAGGCCATCAGGAGAGAATTAGGGTGCGTAGATTGGACTAGGAAACTACAGGGACTGGGAACATCTGGAATGTGGAGCTTATTCAAGGAGCAGCTGCTGCGAGTCCTTGATAAATATGTCCCTGTCAGGCAGGGAGGAAATGGTCGAGTAAGAGAGCCTTGGTGTACAAAAAAAGTTGATTTGCTGGTTAAGAAGAAAAAGGAGGCTTATGTCAGGATGAGGCTTGAAGGCTCAGTTAGTGCAATGGATAGCTATAGATTAGCCAGGAAGGAGCTAAAAAGTGAATTGAGAAGAGCTAAGAGGGGACACGAGAAGACGTTGGCTGATAGGATTAAGGAGAATCCTAAGGCTTTCTTTCGATATGTTAAGAATAGAAGATTGGTTAGGGCAAGATTAGGGCCAGTCATAGACAGCAGTGGGAAGTTGTGCGTGGAGCCTGAAGAGATTGGAGAGGCACTGAATAAATATTTCTCTTCGGTATTCATGCAGGGTGCTGGAAATGTAGTTATGGAGAACACTGAGGTACAGGGTTGCAAATTGGGTAGTATTGTAGTAGATAGGGAGGATGTGCTAGAAATTCTCGAGGGTTTGAAGTTGGATAAGTCCCCTGGGCCGGATGGGATTTACCCTAGGATTCTCTGGGAGGCAAGAGAGAAGATTGCAGAGCCTCTGGCTCTGATCTTCAGGTCCTCGTTGGTTACGGGTGTGGTTCTGGAGGATGGCGAATGTGGTCCCATTGTTTAAGAAGGGGAAGAGAGACCTTCCAGGGAATTATAGGCCAGTGAGTCTTACTTCTGTTGTGGGCAAGGTATTGGAGAGAATTATTAGGGATAGGATTTATAGTTATTTAGAGAGAAATGAATTGATTGGGGATAGTCAGCATGGTTTCGTGAAGGGTAGGTCATGCCTTACTAACCTCATTGAGTTTTTGAGAAAGTGACCAGAGAGGTGGATGGGGGTAAGGCGGTTGATGTAGTATATATGGACTTTAGTAAGGCTTTTGATAAGGTGGCCCATGGAAGACTTCTACAGAAAATGCAGATGTATGGAATAGAGGGTGATTAGCTAATTGGATTAGGAATTGGCTGGCAGATAGAAGACAGAGGGTGGTGGTTGATGGGAGATATTCATCGTGGAGTTCGGTGACGAGTGGTGTGCCTCAGGGGTCTGTTTTGGGCCCCTGCTGTTTGTAATTTTTATAAATGATCTGGATGAGGGTATTGAAGGATGGATTAGTAAATTTGCAGATGACACTAAAGTCGGTGGAGTGGTAGATAGTGAAGAGGGGTGTTATAGTTTGCAGAGGGACTTGGACAAGTTGCAGAGCTGGGCCGAGAGGTGGCAAATGGAGTTTAATGTGGAAAAGTGTGAGGTAATGCACTATGGCAGGAATAATAAATGTGTAGAGTATAGGGCTAATGGTAGGATTCTTAATAGTGTTGAGGAACGGAGGGATCTTGGTGTATATGTGCATAGATCCCTGAAAGTAGGCAGTCAAGTCGAGAAGGTTGTTAAGAAAGCATATGGAGTCTTAGCTTTTATTGGTAGGGGGATTGAATTTAAGAGCCGAAGCATCATGTTGCAACTGTACAAAACTCTAGTGCGGCCGCACTTGGAGTATTGTGTGCAGTTCTGGTCCCCACATTATAAGAAAGATGTGGAGGCATTGGAGAGGGTACAGAGGAGGTTTACCAGGATGTTGCCTGGTATGGAGGGCAGGTCCTATGAAGAGAGGTTGAAGGATTTGAGGTTGTTTTCGTTAGAAAGGAGGCGGCTAAGAGGGGATCTTATTGAAGCATATAAGATGATTAGAGGTTTAGATAGGGTGGACAGTGATAGCCTTTTTCCTAGGATGGAGAAAGCTAGCACGAGGGGACTCAGCTTTAAATTAAGGGGTATGAGTTATAGGACGGATATCAGAGGTAGGTTCTTTACTCAAAGAGTGATTAGGGAGTGGAATGCCCTGCCTGTAGCTGTTGTAGATGCGCCAAGTTTGGTGGCGTTTAAGAGGTTAGTTGATAAGTATATGGAAGAGAAGGGAATGGTTTAGTTTGGAGGGGCATTGTTTTTTATTTTTGGTCGGCACAACATCGAAGGCCAAAGGGCCTGTTCTGTGCTGTAATGTTCTATGTTCTATGTAACTGATCTGAATGGTAACTTTGCGGACGACACAGGGTGGTGGATTTGCAGATAGAAATGAGGACCATCAAAGGATATAACAGCATACAGATTGGCTGGACACTTGAGGGGAGAGATAGCAGATGGAATTTAATCTAGACAAATGTGAGGTAATGCATTATGGAAGGTCTAATATAGATAGGAAATATACTGTAAATTGCAGAAGTCGTAAGAGAATTGATAGGCAGAGGGATCCGGGTGTACAGGTACACAGGTCATTGTGGCAATGCAGGTGGAGAAGGTGGTCAAAACATCAGCCTCGGCATTGAGTTTAAAAATTGGCAAGTCATGTTGCAGCTTTATAGAATCTTATTTAGGCCACCCTTGAATATAGTCTTCAATTCTGGTCACCACAAGACCAGAAAAGTGTGGAGGTTTTGGAGATGGTACAGAAAAGATTTACCAAGCTTTTGTCTGATATGGAAGGCATTAGCTATGAGGAGACGTTGGAGAAACTTGGTTTGTTCTCACTGGAACAACGAAGGTTGAGGGACGCCCTGATAAAAGTCTACAAGATTATGAGGAAGATTATGAGCAGTCTATAAGATTATTATGGACAGAATGGAGAGTCAGAAGGTTTTCTCCAGAGTGAAAGAGTCAATTACTAGGGGCCACAGTTTTAAGATGTGAGCAGCAAAGCTTAAAGGAGATGTACGAGCCATTTTTTTTTACACGGAAGGTGGTAGGATAATGGAGAAGGTCAAGAAGAGAAACAATAGTGACTTTTAAGTCTTGACAAGTACATGAATGGGATGGGAATGGAGGGATATGGTCCCCAGAAGAGTCAGGGTTTTTAGTTCAGTCAGGCAGTATGGTCTGTGCAGGGCTGAAGGGCCTATTCCTGTATTGTTATTTTTTTTGTTCTTTGCTCTTTGTACTAAGGGTCAATTTAGCATAACCAATCCACATATCCTGCACATCTCTAGACACTAAGGGGCAATTTCGCATGGCCAATCTACATAGCCTGCCGTAATGGACAATTTACCACGGCCAATACACCTAATCTAAACATCTTTGGACACTAAGGGACAGTTGAACACAGCCTACTCACCTAACCGATACATCTTTGGAGGGTGAGAGGATACCAAAGCACCTGGAGATGGGGAGAACATGTAAACTCTACACAGACAGTGATCTGAGGCTGAATTGAACCTGGGCGGCACGGTAGCACAGTGGTTAGCACTGCTGCTTCACAGTTCCACGGTCCTGGGTTCGCTCCCTGGCTTGGGTCACTGTCCGTGTGGAGTTTGCACATTCTCCTCGTTTCTGTGTGGGTTTCCTCCGGGTGCTCCAGTTTCCTCCCACAGTCCAAAGATGTGCAGATTAGGTTGATTGACCATGCTAAGAAATTGCCCCTTAGTAACCAGGATGTGTAGATTAGAGGGATTAGTGAGTATAATATGTAGGGATATGGGGATAGGCCTGGGTGGGATAGTGTTCGGTGCAGACTCGATGGGCTGAAGGGCCTCCTTTGGCACTGTAGAGTTCTATGGTTCTATGGGTCACTGGTTCTGTGAGGCAGCAGTGCAAACCACTGTGCCATCAGAAATTGTCCATCAACTCATGTAAAATACATTAGTTGCGGGCTTTTGCAGCCTTGCATGCCCCGAAATTAGAAAATACTGCCCAAGGTCAACTGAACTTTCCATAGTCCACCCCTCATCTGTTATGATTCCTGTGGTTGGCGGAATGGTAAATTCACCCTTACATTTCAGGGAGGCGATATATTATCGCTAGACTATACATCCAGAAACTCAGCTAATGCTCTGGAGGCCTGAGTTTGATTCCCATCATGATGCAGATGGTAGAATTTGAATTCAATTTAAAAATATTCGGAATTAAGAATCTACTGATGGCCATGAAACCAATTGTCACAAAAGCTCACCTGGATCACTAATGTTCTTTTGGGAAGGAAATCTGCCACCCTTACTTGATCTGGTCTACATGTGACCTCAGAGCCACAGAAATGAGGTTGACTTTCAACTACCCTCCATGGGATACTAGGGATGGGCATTAAATGCTGGCCAACCAGTGACACCCATGTCAATTCGGAGTGTCTCCCATCAATTAGGAGTCATCTCAGTAAATTAAGAGTGTCCCATGTCAATTTAATATTGTGGAGGTTGGTGAATAATTCTACCCTCTTCTTGTACCTGCAGTTAACATTGTGATGATCATAATCATGTGCCAGGGCAAGTGTGTCAATTAGGAGTCACCTCAGTGAATTAAGCATAGCCCCTGACAATTATATATTGTGGCGGTTGATGAATAATTCTACCCTCTCCTTGTGGTTGCAGTTAACATTGTGACGATCGTGATCATGTGTCGGGGCAAGTGTGGCCTCTCGAAATGTGTAACCAGCTATCTGGTTGCAATGGCTGTGATGGATCTAATGGTTGTTATCATCGACCTGATACTAAGGCAGATTCCTATTGTCTATCGAGAACATTCAACTTTTCTGTACTATGTCAGATTTTGCAATTTCCACGCTGTCCTGCTTTACGCCGTCACTGATTGTTCTGTCTGGTTCACCGTCACTTTCACCTTTGATCGATTTATAGCTATCTGCTCTCAAAAACTGAAGACTAAGTACTGTACTACAAAAACGGCCTCTGTGGTTCTTGGGACAGTGACTGCACTGAGCTGTCTGAAGAACATTTTCTGGTATTTTATGTATACAGGTGAATACTCACTTTCCAACAGTCCATGGTTTTGCCATGTGAAACTCGCTGTACTCCGTTCATTGACGTGGTCCATCATTGAATTGATACATTATATCTTAACTCCTTTTATTCCATTTGTTTTGGTCCTACTGTTCAATGCATTGACCGTGAAAAACATTATTGTGGCCAACAGAGCCCGCAGGAGACTCCAGAGTCAGAGCAGTGGGGAGAATCCCAGTGATCCAGAGGTGAGGAGTAGACGGAAATCCATGATTTTGCTGTTTATTATATCGGGGAATTTCATACTTCTATGGGTGGTCTTTATGCTGTGCTCTGTATTGAAACGATTTGACTACTTGGGGTATCCAGTTCCTCTCCCGACATTTGTTCGGGAAATAGGCTTCATGCTTCAGCTCTTGAGCTGCTGCACAAACTCTTTTATTTATGCCATCACGCAGAAGAAATTCAGAGAGGAGCTGAGAAATGGAATAAAATATCCTTTCACAATGATGGGAAAATTATTTCAGTAGAAGGCCTCACACTATTTACCAATGTATTTTCCTTAATATAGTCTGTAGAATTCATGACTTATTTTCCTCATTTGGAGACAAGCATCTTCCTATATTGAAAACATATTGTTCTTCCTCCTTTGCTGCTGTATCAAAATCCTTAGAATCCCTCCTTAATAGAAATATTGGTGTACCTACTGGGACTGCAATAATTTCAGAAGGCAGCTCACTACTGCAGTCACAAGGGTTATTTGAAATGGGAATAAATGATGACCAGCCTGCACTAGAACCATACAATCCCTGCAGGGAAAAAGAGGCCATTCAGTTCACCCAGCCTGCACCAACTACAATCCCACACAAACCTTATCCATGTAACCCCAATATTTACCCTGCCAGTGGCTCTGACATAAAAGGATAATTTAGCATGGTCAATCCATTTAATCCGCACATCTCTGTGCACCAAGAGCAATTTAGATTGGCCAATATACCTAACCTGCACACCTTTGGACAATGAGGCAATTTAGCATGGCCAATCCATATAATCTGTACATCTTGGGACACTAAGGGGCAATTAACATGGCTAATCCACCTAACCTGCACATCTCTGGACACTAAAGGGCAATTTAGCACATCCAATTCCCACCTAACCTGTAAGTCTTGGGATACTAAGTGGCAATTTAGCATGGCCAATCCATCTAACTAACACATCTTTCAGACAATGGGAGGAAACTGGGCCACTCAAAGGAAACACATGCAGATACGAGGAGAATGTGCATACTCCACATACACAGCCATTTCAGAGAGTAGTAGCTGTGGCTTTGAAATCACACGTAGACTTGACTGGATAAGGAGGGTGGTGGATTTCCTTTCCAAAAGGAACCTGGCTCCCAAGAATATTAGCTGAATTTCTGGATTAATAGTCTAACAATAATGTGGGGGGCTAGGGAGGAAATTGCGAGTCCCCTAGTAGAAATATTTGAATCATCAACAGCCACAGGTGAGATGCCTGAAGATTGGAGGATGCCATTTGTTTAAGAAGGGCTTCAGGAAAAAGCCTGGGGACTGCAGGCCAGTGAGTCCATTGTCTGTAGAGGATAAGTTGTTAGAAGGTATTTTGAGAGACAGGATTTGCAGGCATTTAGACTGGCAAGGACTGATTAGGGACAGTGAGCATGGCTTGGTAAGTGAAAAATCATGTCTCACAAGTTTGACTAAGTTTTTTGAAAGAGTAACCAAGAAAGCAGATGAGGGCAGTGCAGTCAAAATTGTCTGCATGAATTTTGGCAAGGCCTTGGACAAGGAATTGCAAGGTAAGTTGTTGCATAAGGTTCAATCTCATGTGATCAAGGGTGAGGGAGCCAATTGGATACAAAATTGGCTTGACGGCAGAAAACAGAGGGTGGTTGTAGAGGGTTGTTTTTCAAACTGGAGGTCTGTGACTAGCCATGTGCCTCAAGGATCATTGCTATTATTTGTCAATTATGTTAATGATTTGGTTGAGAATTTAGGAGGTATGGTTAGTAAGTTTAAATTTTAAAGTTTATTCATTAATGTCACAATTACATTTACACTTACATTACAATGACGTTACAGTGAAAATCTCCTGGTCGCCACACTCCAATACCTGTTTGGGTGCACTGAGGGAGAACTTAGCATGGCCAATGCACCTAACAGCAAATGTCTGGAGTGTGGGAGGAAACCAGAGCACCCAGAGGAGCCCCATGCAGACACGGGGAGAACGTGCAGATTCCACACAGGCAGGGTCTCTGGTGCTTTGAGAATCATAGAACCAAACAGTGAAGAAAGAAGTCCTTCAGCCAATCAATTCTGCACTGACCACAATTTCACCCAGGCCCTACACCCACATTTCCACATATTTTACCCACTAATCCCTCTAACCTAAGCATCCCAGGACGCTAAGGGGCAATTTTAGCATGGCCAATCAACCTAACCCTCACATCTTTGGACTGTGGGAGGAAACTGGAATACCTGGAGGAAACCCACACTGGCACGAGGAGAATGTGCAAACTCCACATAGACAGTGACCAGAGCCAGGAATCAAACCCAGGTCCCTGAAGCAGTGAGGTACCAGTGCTAACCACCGTGACATCATGCCACCCAGATATAGCAAGATTAATGGACAATGAAGAAGTTTATCTAGGATTGTGACAGGATCTTAATCAATTGGGCCAGTGGGCTGATGAATGGCAGATGGAGTTTAATTTAGTTAGATGCAAGATGATGAAATTTTGTAGATTGAACCAGGGCAGTACGTACTCAGTTAACGGTAGGGTGTTGGGGACAATTATAAAACAAAGAGATCTCAGGGTACAAGTTCATGGCTCCTTGAAAGTGAGGTTACAGGAGGACAGAAAGTGAAGAAGGCATGCCACATGCTTAGTTTCATTGATCAGAACATTGAATATGGGAATTAGGACATCTTATTGAAGTTGTACAAGACATTGGTAAGGCCACACTTGGGAAACTGTGTACAGTTCTAGTCACCCTATTACGTATAAGTCATTGAACTGGAAAAAGTGCAGAAAAAACTTACCAGGATGCTAACAGAACTTGATGGCTTAAGATATAAGGAGAGGCTAGACTGGAACTTCTTTCCCTTGAGCATAGGAAACTTAGGGTTAATTTTGTAGCGGTCTAAAAAATAGTAAGGGATATAGATAAAATAGACAGTAACCATTGTTTCCAAGAGATAAAGGAGTCTAAAACTAGAAGGCATAGTTTTAAGGTGGGAGGGGAGAGATAAAAAAGGATCTAGAGGGGCAACTTCTTCACACAGAATGTGGTGAGTGTCTAGAATGAGCTGCCAGAAGTTGTAGAAGAGGCGGGTACAATTTTTTATTTTAAAAAGCGTTTAGACAGTTACATGGGTGAGATTGGTGTAGAGGGATGTGGGTCAAACATAGGCAATTGGAAATAGCTTAAAGGTAAAAACTGGGTGACATGGACAATTTGGACCAAATGACCTGTTTCCATGTGTAAACCTCTATGACTCTATGATTATTAGGCTACTGCATCCCGGACATACATACAAACATATGCACTATGGCTGATCATTAAGTTCAATATCTTGATCTTATCTCCCCCTATATCCCTTGAACCTTTTAGCCTCAAGAGTTAATATAGATAATTTCTTATGGACATCACACGATGTTTTGGCCTCAACTACACCTTGCGGCAGTGGATTCCACACATTTGACACTCTCTAGATGAAGAAATTTCTCCTCACCTCAGTCCTAAAAGGCTTGCTCCCTTGCATCCTGGTTACTTTTTTCCGCACTCTTTCTACTTCAATAATGCCTTTTACATAATAAGATGACTAGAACTGTACACAGTATTCCCCAGTGTGGCTTACCAATGTCTTGTACAATTTCAACATGACATCCCAACTCCCATATTCAATGTTCTGACAATAGGATTCCTATGACCCTGAGTTCTGGACTCCCTCACGATCAGGGACATTCTTTCTGAATCTACCCTGTTAGAATTTTTTAAGTTTCTATGAGATCCCCTCTCACTCTTCTAACCTCCAGTGAATAACATCCTAACTGACTTAGTCTCTTCTCATGGGGCAGACTTGCCATCCCAGGAATCAGCCTGGTAAACCTTCACTGTACTCCCTTTATGGCATGGACATACTTCCACAGATAAGAACATCAAAACTGCACACCATACATCAGAAATGGCCTTATCAACTCCCTACTAGCACGAGGGGACACAGCTTTAAATTAAGGGGTATGAGTTATAGGACGGATATCAGAGGTAGGTTCTTTACTCAAAGAGTGATTAGGGAGTGGAATGCCCTGCCTGCAGCTGTTGTAGATGCGCCAAGTTTGGTGGCGTTTAAGAGGTTAATTGATAAGTATATGGAAGAGAAGGGAATGGTTTAGTTTGGAGGGGCATTGCTGTTTATTTTGGTCGGCACAACATCGAAGGCCGAAGGGCCTGTTCTGTGCTGTAATGTTCTATGTTCTATGTTCTATGTTCTACACAATTGCAGTAAAACATCCCCAAACTATGACCCCTATCTCTGGGCTCCCCCACCATTGGAAACATTTTTTCGGAATCTACCATGTCTAACGCTGTTAGATTTTTACAAGTTTCTACATCTCACTCCTTGAAATGTCAGTGAATACAAACCTAACCAACTTAGTCTCTCCTCATATGACAGACCTGCCATCCCAGGAATCAATCTGGCAAACTTTCAATGAATTCCTTCCATGTCAAGGACAGCCTTCCTCAGATAAGGACATCAAAACTGCACACAATACTTCAGGTTCAACCTCACCAATGCCCTGTAAAATTGCAGCAAAACTCGATGGGCTGAATGGCCTCCGTCTGTACTGTAGGATTCTATGAAAACTCTATCTCTATACTCAAATCCTCTTGCTATGAAGGCCAACATACCATATGGAACATCAGGTTTAAGTTTTGTAAATCTGGGGAATTAATAGATTTTAGATACTTTAATATCTCTCATGCCTTTCCTCTGTCCATATTAATGAATTTAGCACTTCATTCTTATAGTTACTTGGCTAATGTGTATTTTTGACCTACAAGTTATATTTGTGAAGACAGATACAAAACTATCTGTTGACAGTCACCATAACATCTTCATACTCTGTGATAATTTCTTCTGAGTGGACTCAGAACTGAAATGATGAAAATGTCCCAAAAGCTAAATAAATGAGAAGTCAAAGATGTTATTCAGACTGCCTGCTCAATTTCAAAAATAGAAGCACTTTGAAGTAGCCGTTTCTAATAACCTATGAGTATAGGAACTGTGCAGCAGGCGTAGGCCATTCTATAAAAAAATCTAGCATTAAGAATCTACTAATGAACTTGGATGTGGTCGCAGTGACAGAGACATGGTTAAAGGAAGGGGAGCAGGAATACCATTCCTGGGTATAAGTGTTTCAGGCGTGACAGTGGAGGGTCCAGAAGAGGTGGGGAGTGGCGTTGTTAGTTAAGGAGAGCATCACGGCGGTGCAGAGGGAGGACAATACAGAGGAGTTAGGAGTGGATTCGCTGTGGGTGGAGTTGAGGAATAGAAAGGGGGGCGATTACTATGCTAGGCCACCCAACAGCCCACGGGCAGTTGAAGAAGACATATGTAAAGACATTTTGGATAGGTGCAGAAAGAACAGAGTCGTTATAGTGGGAGATCTCAATCTCCTTAGGGTGGATTGGAAAGTACCTAGAGCTGGGGGTTTGGATGGGCAGGAATTTGTAAAATGTATACTGGAAGGATCGTTGGAACAGTATGTGGCTAGCCCGGCAAGAGAAGGGGCTATATTGGATTTAGTTCTGAGTAATGAGCCAGGGCAGGTGGTCAATGTTGTAGTTGGGGAACATGTGGCTAACAGTGACCACAATTCTGTCTACTTTAGGATTCAGATGGAAAAGGATGCTTGTTGCCCTAGGGGCAGGGTGCTGAATTGGGGGAAGGCTAACTACGGTCAGATTAGGCAGGAACTTAGGGAAACTGATTGGGAACGGTTGTTTGAGGGTAAGTCCACGCTAGGCATGTGGGACTCTTTCAAGGGAATACTGAAAATGTTGCAAGATAAGTATGTGCCGGCCAAGAGGAAAGATGGGAAGGTAGGATTAGAGAGCCGTGGATTACTAGGGATATTGAGGACTTGTTGGAAGAAAAGAGAAGCGTATGATAGGTCGAAGCAGCTGGGAACAGAGACAGCATTGAAGGAATATAGAGAGAGTAGGAGGGAGCTCAAACGGGGAGTTAGAAGGGCAAAAAGGGGGCATGAAATGATTTTGGCGGATAGGATTAAGGAAAACCCAAAGGCTTTTTACTCCTATGTTAGGAATAAAAGGGTGGTTGGAGGAAAAATCGGACCTCTTAGGGACAGAGGAGGGGAACTGTGCTTAGAGCCCGAGGGAATGGTGGAGATCCTGAATGAATACTTTGCATCAGTATTCACGAAGGAGAGGGGCTTGTTGACAGCTCCTGTCTCTGAGGGAGCTGTGGCCCAGTTGAGGGAAATATCCATACCGAGGGAGGAAGTGTTAGAGCTTCTAGGTAGCATTAAAACTGATAAATCTCCGGGGCCTGATGGCATTTATCCCAGGCTGCTTAGGGAGGCACGAGGTGAAATTGCTGGGCCCCTGACGCAAATCTTTGTCTCTTCTTTGGACACAGGTGAGGTCCCAGAGGACTGGAGAATAGCTAATGTTGTACTGTTGTTTAAAAAGGGTAGTAGGGATAACCCTGGAAATTATAGGCCGGTGAGTTTGATGTCAGTGGTAGGGAAGCTGTTGGAAGGGATTCTTAGAGATAGGATGTATAGGCACTTAGAGCATTGCGATCTGATTAGGGATACACAGCATGGATTTGTTAAGGGGAGGTCGTGCCTTACAAATCTGGTAGAATTTTTTGAGGAGGTGACGAAATCAGTGGACAAAGGGCGAGCCGTTGATGTTGTCTATTTGGATTTTAGTAAGGCGTTTGACAAAGTCCCTCATGGGAGGTTAGTTGAAAAGGTCAAGGCTAATGGGATACAAGGACAGGTAGCTAGATGGATAAGTAACTGGCTTGGTAATAGGAGACAGAGACTAATAGTGGAAGGGTGTTTTTCTAGCTGGAGGTCGGTCACTAGTGGTGTGCCGCAGGGCTCGGTGCTGGGACCTCTTCTATTTGTGATATATATAAATGACTTGGAAGAGGGAGTAAGTGGAGTGATCAGCAAGTTTGCAGATGATACAAAGATGGCTGGACTTGCGGATAGTGAGGGGCATTGTCAGGCGATGCAGCAGGACATAGATAGGCTGGTAGCTTGGGCAGACAGATGACAGATGGAATTCAATCCTGATAAATGTGAGGTGATGCATTTCGGGAGAAAGAATGTAGCGGGGAGGTATATGATATAGGATAGACCTATAGAAACGCAGAGGGACCTGGGGGTGCAGGTGAACATGTCTCTGAAGGTGGCAGAGCAAGTGGAGAATGTTGTGAAGAAAGCATATACTATGTTAGCCTTTATAGGAAGGGGTACAGAGTACAAGAGCTGGCCTTTAATGTTGCAGTTGTATAAAACGCTGGTTAGACCTCATTTGGAATACTGTGTCCAGTTACAAAGAACAAAGAACAACACAGCACGGGAAACAGGACCTTCGGCCCAATGAGCCCGCGCCACCATCCTAACATCTTAATGACATATAGAGACCAATATAGGGACAGTTCTGGTCGCCTTACTACCGGAAGGACATGGAGAGTCTGGAGAGAGTGCAGAGGAGGTTTAGCCTGGTATGGAAGGTCTGAGTTACAAGGGGAGATTAGGCAAATTGGGACTGTTTTCCTTAGAAAGACATAGACTTAGAGGAGATCTGATAGAGGTGTACAAGATTTTGAAGGGGATATTTAGAGTAAACAGGGTTAAGCTTTTTCCTAGGATGGACTCAAATAGCACAAGGGGTCACGGGCTTAGGGTGAGGGGGTTAAGGTGTAATTTAGATGCTAGAATGAATTTTTTCACTCAGAGGGTGGTGGGGGTATGGAATGCACTGCCAAGTAAAGTGGTGGAGGCAGGTACTCTGGAGTTATTAAGAAATACTTAGATGGGCACACGAACAGAATGGGAATGGAGGGGTATAGAAAACTGATTTAAAATAGGGATCATGAGCCTTGGGAGACCCTGGGAAGTGTGTAAATAGATGATGATATTGATGTACTTGTTTTTATCCTACAGGTGCTTTGGTCCACCTTGTTGTCTAACAAGGGGCAGACACGCAACGGGTCATGAGAGGGCTGCTCTTGGATCTTTTTCAAGAGCATCCTACTGCTTCACGTTGTTAATGTATGCTTGACCTGGACCATCTGATGGGCAACACGACAGCTCAGTGACTATCGCTGTGCTGTGCAGGTACATGGATTTGGGCCTGTGTCTGTGGGAGTTTGCGCATTCTCCACATGCTTGCGTGGGTTTTCTCCGGGAGCTCCGGTATCCTCCCACACCCCAAAGATGTGCTCTTAGGCTAATTGGCAAAACAAATTCTCCCTAAATTGTCTCAAATTTGGTTTTTAATCCATAGATCTATAAACATGGACAGGGATCACAGGTAGAGGTGGGAACATCATAGAACATAGATCATAGAACATTACAGCACAGAACAGGCCCTTCGGCCCTCGATGCTGCGCTGACCAATATAAAAAGCAATGACCCAAACTAAACCATTCCCTTCTCTTCCATATACTTATCAACTAACCTCTTAAACGCCACCAAACTTGGCACATTTACAACTGCTGCAGGCAGGGCATTCCACTCCCAAACGACCCTTTGGGTGAAGAACCTACCTCTGATATCCGTCCTATAACTATCACCCCTTAATTTAAAGCTGTGTCCCCTCGTGCTAGCTTTCTCCATCCTAGGAAAAAGGCTATCACTGTCCACCCTATCTAAACCTCTAATCATCTTATATGCTTCAATAAGATCCCCTCTTAGCCGACTCCTTTCTAACGAAAATAACCTCAAATCCTTCAACCTCTCTTCATAGGACCTGCCCTCCATACCAGGCAACATCCTGGTAAACCTCCTCTGTACCTCTCCAATGCCTCCACATCTTTCTTATAATGTGGCGACCAGAACTGCACACAATACTCCAAGTGCGGCCGCACTAGAGTTTTGTACAGTTGCAACATGACTTTGCAGCTCCGAAATTCAATCCCTCTACCAATAAAAGCCAAGACTCCATATGCCTTCCTAACAACCTTCTCGACCTGACTGCCTACTTTCAGGGATCTATGCACATACACACCAAGATCCCTCTGTTCATCCAGACTACTAAGAATCCTACCATTTGCCCTATACTCTACACATTTATTATTTCTGCCGTAGTGCATTACCTCACACTTTTCCACATTAAACTCCATTTGCCACCTCTCGGCCCAGCTCTGCAACTTGTCCAAGTCATCGGGGTAGCGGCGTGGGCTCGTTGGGCCGAAGGGCCTGTTTCCCGTGCTGTTTTTGTTCTTTGAAACCATTGTCCGAAAAATGCTATCTGTCTTTTAAAGAAAGCAATCTGCCGTCCTTGCATAGTCTGGCCAACATATGAATCCAGAGCCACAGCAATATCATGACAGTTAATTACCCTCTGAAATTGTCAAATAAGTCTTTCAGTTCAAGTCCAAAAATGTGCAGGTTAGGTGAATTGTCCATGCTAAATTGCCCCTTGATGTGCAAAGATATACAGGTAGGGTGGATTGGTCGTGTGCTAAAATATTCATTGGTGTCCAAAGATGTGCAGGTTAGGTGGTATGGCCATGCTAATTTGTTCCTTATTGTCTAAAGATGTGTAGGCTATGTGGATTGGTCATCATAAATTGTCCCTCAATGCCCAAAAATGTGAAGGTTACATTGAGTAGCCATGCTAAATTGTCCGTTAGTTTCCCAAAATGTGTAGGTCGGGTGGATTAACCATGCTAAATTGCCCCTGAGTGTCCAAAGATGTACCCATTAGGTGGATTGGCCATGCTAAATTCCATTTAGTGCCCAAAGGTGTGCAGGTTAGGGGGATTCACCATGGTAAACGTGTGGGGTTGCGGGAATAGGTCCTGGATGGTAATGATCAGACTCTTAGGGCCGAATGGCCTCCTTCTGCACCGTAGGCCTTCTATGATTTTACGAATTGAAGATGAACAATAAATGGTGGTCATAGCAGCTGGAATCACATGCTATGAAAGAATAAAGAAAAATCATTCTTTCCCTCCAACTTGCTAATGTTTCTAGTGCAGTTTTGACAGTTAGGTAGCAGTAGTAGAACTTCATCTGTTCCAAATATTTAGAGGCAACTTCCATGCCTCAATCCAAACTCCTGCTGTTTCTGTATCCCAAGAGATTCAAAAAAAAGACAATTTCTCTGCAGTTACCCAATGCCACTCTTGCCCAGATCAAGAGTGGGAAGTTTGTATCCTAAGTTTCAATTCTCCATCAAGTGTGAAAAAGGAAGACGACTCTGGAATTTCACTTTGTGACATAGTCTCATAGTATCAGGGACCCAGGTTTGATTCCCAGCTTGGGTCACTGCCTGTGCAGAGTCTGCATGTTTTCTGCGTGGATTTCTTCCAGGTGCTCCAGTTTCCTCCCACAGTCTGAAAGACATGATGGTTAGGGTGCATTGACCATGCTAAATTCTCCCTCAGTGTTACCCCAACAGGCGCTGGAGGGTGACGACGAGGGGTTTTTCACAGTGACTTCATTTCAGTATTAATGTAAGCCTACTTGTGACTAATAAATAAACTTTAAAACTTTAAACATTGTGTGCTGTCTGTGACTAAAACGGAAAATGCTGGAGAATCTCTGCAGGTGCTGCCTGCACTTGCAAAACTATGGTGGGGCTTCCCTATCTTCCCCTGTATACTTGCATTGAGTGTTTGGCAGCTCTATGCAAAGGGAGATTTTCACTTAATGCAGACATGCTTCAAGGCAATGGTCTAGTGGTATTATTACTGCACTCTCAATCCAGGAACTCAATTGATTTTCTGAAGATCTGGGTTTGAATCCCTCTAATGCAGGCAGAACCATTGAATCTCTATTGTGGAGAAAGCAGGCTACCAAATTGGCACCAACAAGAATCAGGCACAGTGGTTAGCACTGCTGCCTCACAGTACCAGGCTGTATCCTTGCAATCCCTTATATTTACCTTCCTAATCCCTTGAACACTAAGGGGCAATTTAGCATGGCCAATCCACCTAACCTACACATCTTTGGACAGTAAGGGGCAATTTCGCATGGGCAATTCCCGTAATCTGCACATCTTTGGACATTAAGGTGCAATTTAATAGGGCCAATCCACCTAATCTAAACATCGTTGGACATTAAGGAGTAATTTAGCATGGCTAATCCACCTAACCTACATATCTTGGCCTTTATAGCTGGGGGATAGAATATAAAAGTAGGGAGGAACTTTTGCAGCTGTACTGGTGAGGCCACAGCTGGAGTACTGTGTGCAGTTTTGGTCGCCGCATTCGAGGAAGGATATATTGGCCTTGGAGGGGGTGCAGAGAAGGTTTACTAGGCTGATACTAGAGATGGGAGCATTGGATTACGAGGAGAGACTAAATAGGCTAGTTTTGTACTCTTTGGAGGTTGGAAGGCTGAGAGGGGATCTTATAGAGACGTATAAGATAATGAAGGGGATGGATAGGGTAGAGGTTGAGACACTCTTCCCGCTTAGCAAAGATAGCAGGACTAGAGGCCATAGCCTCAAGATTAGGAGGAGGGGGGCGGGAGTGTTGTGGTTCAGATCAAAGTTGAGGAGGAATTTCTTCACACAAAGGGTGATGAATCTTTGGAATTCTCTGCCTGATGAAGTGGTGGAGGCTTCCTCGCTGAATATGTTCAAGTCAAGAGTGGATAGGTTTTTGATTGACAAGGGAATTAAGGGTTAGGGGGAGAAAGCAAGAAAATGGTACTGAACCACTACAGATCAGCCATGATCTTATTGAATGGTGGGGCAGGTTCGAGGGGCTGGATGGCCTACACCTGCTCCTATTTCTTATGTTCTTATGTCTTGGGACACTAAAGAACAATTTAGCATAGCCGATCCACCTAACCTACACATCTTTGGACATGAAGGGACAATTTAGCATGGCCAATCCATCTAACCTGCACATCTTTGGATATGAAGGAACAATTTAGCATGGCCAATCCACCTAACCTGCACATCTTTGGATATGAAGGAACAATTTAGCATGGCCAATCCATCTAACCTGCACATCTTTGGATATGAAGGAACAATTTAGCATGACCAATCCATCTAACCTGCACATCTTTGGATATGAAGGAACAATTTAGCATGTCCAAACCACCCTGAAGTGCACATCTTTGGACACTAAGGAACAATTTAGAATGGCCAATCCATCTTACCTGTATATGTTTGGATTGTGGGAAGAAACCGGAGCATCCAGAGGAAACCCATGTAGACATGGAGGAGAACGTGCAGACTCCACATAGACAGTGACCGAGTGACCTGGGAATTGAACCTGGGTTCCTGACACTGTGAGGCAGCAACGTTAACCACTGTGCCACCTTGTTAATCCTCATAAAATGAATATATTGCTCAGTGAATGTAAAAAGGGATTGGAGATATCTCAATGAGGAATTGCAGTTATAGTTGAAGGGAACACGATAGGGGGTTACAAAAGAAGGGTAAAAGATATGACACTCAAATGAGGAGAATTCATCAGAAGAATATGAAGGGGCAGATGGACGATTTCAAATTAGAGTGCAGTTTGACAAATATGGGGAACTGAGTGACCCAAGTGGCAAGGATAAAAACATTACAATTTAAGGATTCTTCAGACACATCGAGCCTGCTCCACCCTTCAACACGGTTAACCTGCTCTCCCAGAAGGTTAGGATCTGTTAATAATGAATGTTTCATTACGTTGATTGATTCTCTCTGGAATTTAGAAGAACAAAAAGTGATCTCATTGAACTAGACAACTAGACTTTATTTCTCTGATGGAAAGATCCAGAACATAGGGTCAAACATAAGAGATTTTGGAAAATTATTTGATTAAATACTGCGAGCTTTTGGTATTATTCGTTCTAAAGGTTTCTAGATGCTCCAACAGTGAGTATATTCAAGGTTAATGCAGAGAGATTTTGATTTTCATAGGATCATAAAATCTTCACAGTGCAGAAAAAGGCCATTCAGCCCATCAAATCTGCACCAAACTGACATTCAGGACCTATTGTCGTAACCCCACATATTTACCTTCTAATTCCCCTGGCACTGTGGAGTAATCTAACATTGAAGAGTAAGGGACAATTTAACATGACCAATCCAGCTAACCTGCATATTTTTGGATACTAAGGAGCAATTTAATGGCCAATTCCCCTAACCTGCACTTCTTAGGACACCAAGGTGTAATTTAGCATGGCCAATCCATCTAACCTGCACATCTTTGGACACTAAGGGGCAATTTAGCATGGCCAATCCAGTTAACCTTCACATCTTTGGACACTAAGGAGCAATTTAGCATGACCAATCCACCTAACCTGCACATCTTTGGACACTAAAGAGCAATTTAGCATGGCCAATCCAGCTAACCTGCACATCTTTGGACATTAAGGAGCAATTTAGCATGACCAATTTGCCTAACCTGCACATCTTTGGACACTAAAGGCCAATTTAGCATGGCCAATCCATTTAACCTACACATCTTTGGACACTTAAGGAGCAATTTAGCATGGCCAATCCACCTAACCTGCATATCTTTGGACACTAAGGAGCAATTTAGCATGGCCAATCCACCCAACCTGCACATCTTTGGACGCTAAGGGGCAATTTAGCATGGCTAAATTGTTCCTTGTGTCAGGGGATTTGCATGGTAAATACGTGGGGTTATGGAGATGGGGTCTGGGTGGGAGTGTTGTCGCTAAAGGTTCAATGGTCTGAGTGGCCTCTTTCTGCACTGTAGGGAGACTATGGGAGAGTTTTTCCAGTCGTGCTCATCACAAAACCGGAAAATCCTGCCTGATGTCAACGGACATTTCATGGTAAAATTTGCCCCGTTGTTCTTGTGCGTCTCTGGTTAGGGTCTGCACTCAGTGACTCCATCCTTGTAATAATCTCTCTGAAAGAGGAGTGTGATCTGGGACAGCAAGCGAGATTTTACAGTTGGGCTCATCCCGAATCCGTGAAATCCTGCCCAAGATCATCGGATGCTCACCTGCTCTGATTCCCGTGGTGGGTGGGATGGTAAAATTCCAGCCTAGACTGCCACACTGATGAGAAGCCTTGAGTTGGGGCTTTAAACAGAGGCCCTGTCACAGCATTGATTTCCTGCTGAAATGGGTTAGCAGTTAGAGATTGTCAATGTCTCTTTGAGTGGATGGGGTACGGTGTAACTGGTACAGGCTTCTCTGTGCTGTAATCTCCCTTGTAAGTGGGGACTGTGATCACAGGCCCATGTTTCCTGTGAGTGTGGTCGATCCATGACCCAATGCCGTCCTTACTGTCAATGAACACTGTGTGGCTGGCAATCCCGTTTCACATCTCCAAGATGATCCTGATGTCTTTCTGGTGCAGGGCATGTTGAGTTGATGAAGTCTGTCTCTCTCTCTCTCTCACCTTCTGGTTTGCCTCTGCGCCCACAAATTTGGCACAACTGAGCTAAATGATGATGTTTTGTGAAGAATTGTCAAGGAGTGAGTGCTTCATAATTCAGTGTCTTTCTTCAAACAATCACATTTCTGCAACTTTTCTACCAGATCTGCACCCTCACAATTAATGTCAACATTTCAAATGGTGGGGGGTTTTCTTCAAATATTGTGTACTGGAGGCGGGTATCAATAATTGTGGCACCTTTTTCACCCTGTTCCCACAAGTTTAAGGGCAAAGGGCTATAGTCATAGATTGTAGAATCCCCAGGGGTGCAGAAGGAGGCTATTTGGCCCTTCAAGCCCAACCAACCCTATCCCCGTAACCCCAGCATTCATCCTGCCAATCCCCCTGACACTAAGGGGAAATTGAGCATAGCCAATCAACCTAGTACACACATCTTTAGAGTATGGGAGAAAACCCCTGCGACATGGGGAGGATGTGCAAACTTCGTGCAGATAGTGACCCAAGGTGGGAATTGAACCCAGACCCTTGCAGCATGAGGCAGCAGGACTAATCACTGTGCCACTGTGCTATCCTGCATTTTCCATATATAGAAATATAGGAACATAAAAATGTTAAACAGGTGTAGGCCATTCGACCCTTCGAGCCTGCTTCGCTGATTCATCATATAGCTGATCATTAAATTCAATATCCTGATTTCCCCCCTTTCCTCCCCCCCACATCCCTTGATCCTGTTCGCCCCCAGGGATGTACCTAATTTCTTCTTGAAATCACACAATGTTTTGGCCTCAACTACTTTCTGTGGTAATGAATTCCACATATTCACCACTCTGTGGGTGAAGAAATTTCCCTCACTTCAGTTCGAAAAAGTTTACTTTTATCTTCAAACTATGAAGTCTTAGTTCTGGACTTTCCCACTACTGGGAACATTCTTTCTGAATTTGCCCTGCCTTACCCTGTTAGAATTTTATAAATTGCTATGAAATTCACTTTTCTAACTCCAGTGAATATAATCCTAACTGACTCAGTCTTTCCTCATATGACAGACCTGCCACCCAGGAATCAGTCTGGTAAACCTTTGCTACCTCTTTAGCAAGGTAAGGACACCAGATAAGGACACCAAAACTGCACACTTGGTGACACAGTGGTTATCACTGCTGCCTCATAGCTCCACAGACCCGAGTTCTATTCCTGGCTTGAACATAGAACATAGAACATTACAGCGCAGTACAGGCCCTTCGGCCCTCGATGTTGCGCCGGCCAGTGGACCCTCTAACCTAAACTATTCCAATATCATCCATGTGCCTATCCACCGAACATTTGAATGCCCCCAAAGCAGGCGAGTCCACAACTGCTGCAGGCAGGACATTCCATGCCCTCACCACCCTCTGTGTAAAGAACCTGCCTCTGACATCCGTCCTATAACTACCACCTCTTAATTTAAAGTTATGTCCCCTCGTGTTGGTCATCACCATCCGAGGAAAAAGGCTGTCACTATCCACCCTATCCAGTCCCTTGATCATCTTATACGCCTCAATTAGGTCACCGCGTAACCTTCTTCTCTCTAATGAAAATAACCTCAGGTCCCTCAGCCTTTCCTCATAAGGCCTTCCCACCATACCAGGCAACATCCTAGTGAGTCACTGTCTGTTTGGAGTCTGCACGTTCTCCTCTGTGTCTGCGTGGTGCTCCGGTTCCCTCCCAAGTTCAAAGGTGCACCGTAATAAATTGCCTCTTAGTGTTCCAAGATTTCTGTGTTAGAGGGATTAGCAGGGTAAAAACATGGGATTACAGGGATTGGACCTGGGTGGGATTGTTGTTGGTACAGGCTCAATGGGTTGAATCTTCTCCTTCTGCACTGTGAGGATTCTGATTGTATCCATGAGTATTACAGTACTCCAGATGTGGCCTCACCAATAATTTATAAAATTGCAGTGAAAGTATAAAGGCCAACATTCCATTGGTCTTCTTTACTCCCAGCTGTATCTTTAGAGAGAGAGAGAGCAACACAGCACGGGAAACAGGCCCTTCGGCCCAACGAGCCCGCGCCGCCTTCATAACTATATAGTAGCAATTCCATTATCATAATATAAAATTAGGTTATTCCAAATATGGAAGACTCTCACTATAGGGACAATTTGTTTCCCAATCAGCCGAAGAGCGAATTTTTGGGTTGTGGGAGGAAACCGGAGCGCCCGGAGAAAACCCACGCAACCACGGGGAGAATGCGCAAACTCCCGCAGACACCAGCCCAATTCCAAGTGTCTGCACAGCCACATCGATAGTCTCTGAGCTGATGCATAGTCTCTATGCATCTAAAGTTAAAAGTTTATTAGTCACAAGTAAGGATTACATTGATACTGATACTGCAATGAAGTTATTGTGAAATTCTCCTAGTCCCCATACTCTGGCACCTGTTCGGATCAATGTACCTAAACACCATGTCTTTTGGATTGTGGGAGGAACCCAGAGAACCTTGAGGAAATGCACGCAGGCATGGGAAGAATGTTCAAGTTCCACACGGACAATGACCCAAGCCAGGAGAATTGAATCCGATTTCTTGGCACTGTGAAGCAGCATGGCTAACCACTGTGCCACCTTCAGCGACTGATGCACGAGGATACCAATGTCTCGTTGAGTATCCAAACAATACTCAACCTATCACTCTGTCCCATTTCTCTAACCCTGAGTTTCCGTGCTGCCAGGCAGGAAGGGAAGTAATAGTTCGCCTTTTTCACTGTGCTGAAACCTGACCAATGCAAGACATATGGTAACAATGTGCTCTTGAATGCCAACCACACCAGTTATCAGCCAAATATCAATGCCAGCCCTAATGTCTTCCAAGCCAAGCTAAGCTACATCACCGTTTACACGCATACGGGGGGTAATGTGTTCAGAATTCAAGATATTACACGATCAGTGTAGTAATGAGCACTTGTGTGAGTGGTCTGGGGAGTAGTTGAGGAAATTGTTGAACCCAGGGAGCTGTCTGAGGTTCTTCATTGGAAAGCACCCTCTCCCCCCCGCCTCCCGCCCGCCTCGCTTCCACACCATGAAATGTTTCAACGGAAAGCACTTCATGGACCTTGTGGCCCCTCTCAAGCACTAGTCTTCATCCACTGGAGAACGGACATTAAAAATAAGGTTCAGAATTGCTTTGTCCAAGGAGAGTTGAGTAATTAGGTGTCCAGATCACCAAAATCCTGTCCTAGTGCCCCCATGCCAACACTATAGTTAAGAAAGCCCACTAACGGCCCTACTTTCTCAGAAGATGAGGGAAATTTGACGTGCCAGCTACATCTCCCACCAATTTTTACAGATGCACCATAGCATCACAGCTTGATACGGCTCCTGCTCTGCCCAAGACCGCAAGGAACTACGAAAGGCTGTGAAAGGCCCATTCCATCATGCAAACCAGCCTCCCATCCACTAACTCTGTCTGCACTTCCCACTGCCTCGAGAAAGCAGCCAATATAATTAAGGACCCCAGATACCCCAGTCTTTAGGAAAAAGATACAAATTCTGAGGTCACATACCAATCAAGTCAAGAACAGCTTCTTCCCTGCTGTCATCAGCCTTTTGAATGAACTTACATTGCATTAAGTTAATCTTTCTCTACACCCAAGCTATGGCTGTAAGACTACATTCTGCACTCTCTTGTTTCCTTCTCTATGTATGGTATGCTTTTTCTGTATAACGTGCAAGAAACAATACTTTTCACTGTGTACTAATACTTGTGAATAACACGTCAAATCAAATCAAATCAAACTTAAGGGGCATGGTTCGTAAGTTTGCAGATGACACCACAATTGGTGGCGTGGTAGACAGTGAGGAAGGTTATTGTGGACCGGAGCGGGATCTTGATCAATTGGGCCAATGAATTCATGAATGGTAGATGGAGTTTAATTTAGATAAATGCAAGGTGATTGAGACAGGTCGGCACTTATTTAGTTAATGGTAGGGTGTTGGGAAGTGTTATAGAACAAAGAGATCTAGAGGTACAGGTTCATTGCTTCCTGAAAGTGGAGTCACAGGTGGATAAATAGTGAAGAAGGCATTCAGCATGCTTGGTTTCATTGGTCAGAACATTGAATACAGGAGTGCGGGTGCCTTGTTGAAGTTGTACAAGACATTGGTTAAGGCCACGCTTGGAATACTGCGTACAGTTCTGATCACTGTTCTAGAAAGGATACCATTAAACTCGAAAGAATGCAGAAAAAGTTTACTAGGATGCTACCAAGACTTGATAATATGACTTATAGCGAGAGGCTGGACAGACTGGGACATTTTTCCCCCCTGGAACACAGGAAGTTTACAGGTGAGCTTATAGAGGTCTGTAAAGTGATAAGGGGCATAGATAAAGTAGATAGTCAACACACTTTCCAAGAGATAGAGGAGTCTAAAACTAGAGGGTATAGGTTTAAGGTGAGAGGGGAGAGATACAAAAGGGTCCAGAGGGGCAGTATTTTCACACAGAGGGTGGTGAGAGTCTGGAACAAGCTATCAGAGGTACAAAGAACAAAGAACAAAGAACAAAACAGCAGGGGAAACAGGCCCTTCAGCTGCCGTCTTCGGTTGTTGGCATGAAGTCATCAATTTCTTTCGATTTGGACTGATTAGAAATAGTCAGCATGGTTTTGTCAAGGGCAGGTCATGCCTTACGAGCCTAGTTGAGTTCTTCGAAAATGTGACTGAACACATTGACGAAGGAAGGGCGGTGGACGTAGTGTACATGGACTTTAGTAAGGCATTTGATAAGGCCCCCATGCAACGCTCCTGGAGAAGGTGAGAGGGCATGGGATCCAAGGGGCTTTGGCCTCGTGGATCCAGAACTGGCTTGCCGGCAGAAGGCAGAGAGTGGTTGTGGATGGGTCTTGTTCTGCATGGAGGTCGGTAACCAGTGGAGTGCCCCAGGGATCTGTTCTGGGACCCCTGCTATTTGTCATTTTCATAAATGACCTGGATGAGGAAGTGGAGGGATGGGTTAGCAAGTTCGCCGATGATACAAAGATCGGTGGTGTTGTGGATGGTCTGGAGGGATGCCAAAAGTTGCAGCGGGACATAGACAGGATGCAAGACTGGGCGGAGAAGTGGCAGATGGACTTCAACGCAGATAAATGTGTAGTGGTCCATTTTGGCAGGAATAATGGGATGAAGGAGTACAATATAAGGGGTAGGAGTCTTAGCTGTGTTGTAGAGCAGAAGGATCTCGGGGTCCGGGTCCATAGGACTCTTAAATCGGCCTTGCAGGTGGAGGAAGTGGTCAAGAAGGCGTACGGTGAACTGGCCTTCATTAATCGAGGAATAGAGTTTAGGAGTCAGGAGGTAATGATGCAGCTCTATAAGACTCTTGTCAGACCCCAGTTGGAGTATTGTGCGCAGTTCTGGTCGCCTCATTATAGGAAGGATGTAGAGGCTATTGAGAGAGTTCAGAGGAGATTTACAAGGATGCTGCCTGGATTGGGAGGCAGGCCTTATGAAGATAGGTTGAGGGAGCTGGGACTCTTTTCACTGGAGAGACGTAGATTGAGAGGCGACCTGATAGAGGTTTATAAAATGTTGAGAGGGATAGATAGGGTGGACTCTCAGAGACTATTTCCCCGAGCTGAAATGGTCACTACGAGAGGACACAGATTTAAGGTGCAGGGAAGCAAATACAAAGGAGATATCAGGGGTAGGTTTTTCACTCAGAGGGTGGTGAGTGAATGGAACCGACTGCCGTCGGAGGTTGTTGAGGCAAACTCACTGGGGTCTTTTAAAAGACTTCTGGATGAGCATATGGAAAAGAATAGGATAGGGGGTTATAGATAGGTCTGTGTACTGGTAGATGTGATCGGTGCAACTCGTGGGCTGAAGCGCCTGTTTGTACTGTATTGTTCTATGTTCTCGCAGAACTGGAAAAAGGCATGAATGACTCGGTCATTTGAGGCAGACAGTGATTCCCATTTTCGGATCAACCGCAGATGGAATCTGGATCTCGAGCTTGGGAATTCCCAGACCTCCATTCCGAGTCTGTAAATAGAGGATGCCATCTGTTGTATGAGGTGGAAGGTGTAGGAATTGCTTGACAGCGTTGCAAATGATTTGGTCCAGTTTAGTTAGCGTATTTTGAGACGCTTCTGACAGGATCAGATGATAATATAGTCTCGGGATGACATGGACTGTAAGCAACTCAACGCGTTGTCTTGGGCGAAGAGCTGCTGCCTATAGGCTGGAGATCCAGGTCTTCAGCCTCTCTTCCCATGCTCCTTCTTCCACACCAGCCCACGGGTCTATCCGGGCTGCCAGGTATTTCTCAGTCTCTCTTGGGGGGATGTACGCGATGTCTTCCTTCTGAATCTGCCAGTTTTTGCATTGGTTGTATGTGAAAGTCTTCCTCTTGTAAGTAAAGTGGAATCCTTTGGTCTTGCTGGTGTTGACAGCAAGACCAGTCATTTCGCAAAAAGACTGGAGAATCTTCAGGTTTCGTGCCATCCCGGTGTGCAAGTCACTGAGCAAGGCGATGTCATTCGCGAATGCAAGGGCCGAGCAGTTGATTCTTGCTCAATCTAGCGTCATGCTGACACCAGATTTCACTGCTTTGAGACTACATAGCAGCGGATCCAAAGCAATATTGAATAATATTGGTGAGAGCGGGTCTCCCTGTTTGACACCCCTCTCAATCTTTATTGGGGTGGTTTTGGACTTCTCACCTTCCACCACCATTGTGTTGCCAGTGTAGAGGTCCTGGATGAGCTCCACAAAGGCTTTTGGGAGGTTAACTCTCTGCAGTGATTTAATGAGTAACTTATGGCTGACAGAGTCGAACGCTTTCGCCAAATCAACAAACACAACTGCGAGGTCCTTGTGGTTCTTCTTAGCTCCCTTCATGATGTTCTGCAACACTGCGATGTTTTGGTTGCATCTGGGAGTAGCTGCCAAAAACCCTTTCTTCTTGGGTTTATTTCAACTGTTTTGCTTAGTCCCTTCGCCATGATCTTGGCGAACAGGCGCAGTATGGGACCGATCATAATTGGTTGCCAGCTGTCTATGTTTTTAAGGCGTTCCCTATCCTCACACTTTGGGATCAGGACTGTTCGACTCTGCTTCATACAGTTCGGGATCATTTTTGAAGCCAACCACAAGGTGAAGAGGCGAGGTATGCGGGTCTCGTAAGCCTCATGAATATCCCGGATGTCCTCCAATTTCTGACCATCCGGTCCGGGCGCGCTGTCCTCCTTAATGCCTTTGATAGCCTGGGTAATCTCTTCCTCGGTGATCGGCTTCATCAACTCACCATTATCGGTTTTCCTGCTGTATGGATGGAACTTGTTAATGTTCACTATATTGTTTTGACTGAAGAGTTTCTCTTGAAAGATTGCCTCCAGTTCCTCTATGGAAAGTGGACATTTCATCTGTGAAGGCGCACCCATGATCTGCCGGGCAAGTTGGTCCCTATTGCTTTAGTAAGGCATTCGATAAGGTGGCCCATGGAAGACTTCTGCAGAAAATGCAGATGTATGGGATAGAGGGTGATTTAGCTAATTGGGTTAGGAATTGGCTAGCAGATAGAAAGTGGTTGATGGGAGATATTCATCATGGAGTTCGGTGACAAGCGGTGTACCTCAGGGGTCTGTTTTGGGGCCCCTGCTGTTTGTAATTTTTATAAATGATCTGGATGAGGATATTGAAGGATGGATTAGTAAATTTGCAGATGACACTAAAGTCAGTGGAGTGGTAGATAGTGAAGAGGGGTGTTATAGTTTGCAGAGGGACTTGGACAAGTTGCAGAGCTGGGCCGAGAGGTGGCAAATGGAGTTTAATGTGGAAAAGTGTGAGGTAATGCACTTTGGCAGGAATAATAAATGTATAGAGTATAGGGCTAATGGTAGGATTCTTAGTAGTCTTGATGAACAGAGGGATCTTGGTGTGTATGTGCATAGATCACTGAAAGTAGGCAGTCAAGTCGAGAAGGTTGTTAAGAAGGCATATGGAGTCTTAGCTTTTATTGGTAGGGGGATTGAATTTCGGAGCCGCAACGTCATGTTGCAACTGTACAAAACTCTAGTGCGGCCGCACTTGGAGTATTGTGTGCAGTTCTGGTCCCCGCATTATAAGAAAGATGTGGAGGCATTGGAGAGGGTACAGAGGAGGTTTACCAGGATGTTGCCTGGTATGGAGGGCAGGTCTTATGAAGAGAGGCTGAGGGATTTGAGGTTGTTTTCGTTAGAAAGGAGGCGGCTAAGAGGGGACCTCATCGAAACATATAAGATGATTAGAGGTTTAGATAGGGTGGACAGTGATAGCCTTTTTCCTAGGATGGAGAAAGCTAGCACGAGGGGACACAGCTTTAAATTAAGGGGTGATAGTTATAGGACGGATATCAGAGGTAGGTTCTTTACCCAAAGGGTGGTTCGGGAGTGAATGCCCTGCCTGCAGCAGTTGTAGATGCGCCAAGTTTGGTGGCGTTTAAGAGGTTAGTTGATAAGTATATGGAAGAGAAGGGAATGGTTTAGTTTGGAGGGGCATTGCTTTTTATATTGGTCGGCGCAACATCGAAGGCCGAAGGGCCTGTTCTGTGCTGTAATGTTCTATGTTCTATGTTCTATGTTCTATTGTTCTATGTTCTATTGTTCTTATAGAGCAATTACGTTGCTCTAAAAATGGATTTCTCTTTTGCCCATCGTTTCCTCGCTCCGCTGTTAACCTTGTGCCTGGGCCTTCGGTTATCCTTCTCTCATGCCTTCTCCTTCAGACCATCCTTTCCTTGCCAGTTAGTTGCACTGCCCATCAGAAGGTCGTAATGCTCTTGATTATCCCCACTGCCAGGGCTCGTTTGTCGGGGTCGTTCCTCGCAGTTAGGAGCCTCTCGGCCTGGATGAGGTGTTCAACCACGTCCCTGTGTTTAAGGACTTGAGCCGGGGGCTGACCGGTGGTACTTACCTGCGGGACTGGCACTCCGACATCCTCCGGCTCCTGATCTTGCTTAGAACCTGGGTTTTCAGAAACAACTGGGACTGCGTTGTTTGCTGCTTTGCGCACATTTGCAAGTAGCCTGCGCTTGTCAGAGATTTGTTTGGCTGTTTTAGATGTTAGAATACTCCCAATCTCTTTGTTGATAAATCGTGCACCAGCGAATCTCTTTTCAAGCTCTTCGAGGAGTGATTCCTCCTCCTCGGACCATACGCTCTTACTCCTTCCCCTTATGGCTGAAAGTTTGGGCAGTGCCTTCTCTGCTCGTTTTTCATTGCGAAGAACTGGATGACGGTGTCGCTCATGCTGGCTGAGCCCACTCTCTGTGGTAAAGGCCAACTCACAGGCACTGCACTTATACTGCCCAACTGTCAGGGGCTTCTCGCCCTGATATTTCGGGTAGGGGCTGGCGATAGAGTGGAACTCCCCGGACTTACCACATCGAGAACATTCAGTCACAATGTTCTTGGTCTTGTGCACTGTCTTGAAATGGTCTCTGAAAGTTCCAACCATGGGGAGTATGGAATTGCAGGGCTTGCAATACAATGCATCAGTGTGATAATGGATCACCACCTCCTTAACCCCTGAATGGTCTTCTGTAGGTTTGATTATAACAGTCTCGATGAAGCTGCCTTTGTCTTGGGCACCCACATCGCTTGTGGTAGTTGCGATGTTTGCTTTAGCTCCCCTACCCTTATTCAGGGCTTGATATGCCTTGTTATAGCAGCTGCAAGTGGTTATCTCCACTTCCTCGGCTGGATGGGTCGACCAGACCAACTCTTCTACAACAGGTTCTTCATTTTCATATATTTGAGTAATAGATTCCTCAGACCTGGGACCCGAGTCTACCACCCAATAGTGCCCTGCAATTTGACTCGGTCTCAAGATCAGCTCTTCCATTTGGGTCGAGACTGATCTTGTCACTAACTCTTTTGAGTTAGTTACTGTGTAACCTAGCCTTTGTAACTTTTCACAGAGAGCGGTTACAGACTCGTCTGTGGGGTTGTTGTTTGTCCGGTTTGCAACCCAGCCGGTCTCCTGCCTTCCAGACAGACATTCACTTTTTTTCGCTGATCCAGCTGCTGAGACAGCCGGATCACCCATTGCGTGGTTTTTGGAATTGGACATTTAGCCCTCGATCGAAATCGATCAAGGTTACCAGCGGGGCCCCAGGGAGGCAGAACCAACGTCTATGATCATCAAAGCACGCAAATCCGATCACATACGGCAACTGTGCCAGATTACTCTCCGGTGAGAGAACACCATAAAGTCATGAGTCATAGTTACTCCCACCTATTTCTAGGGTTATCCCTACTATTCTTTTTAAACAACAGTACAACATTAGCTATTCTCCAGTCCTCTGGCACCTCACCTGTGTCCGAAGAAGAGACAAAGATTTGCGTCAGAGATCCAGCAATTTGCCTCATGCCTCCCTAAGCAGCTGGGATAGATGCCATCAGGTCCCGGAGATTTATCAGTTTTAATGCTACCTAGAAGCTCTAACACTTCCTCCCTCGGTATGGATATTTCCCTCAACTGGTCTACAGCTCCCTCAGAGACAGGACCGGTCAACAAGCCCCTCTCCTTCGTGAATACCGACGCAAAGTATTCATTCAGGATCTCCCCCATTCCCTCAGGCTCTAAGCACAGTTCCCCTCCGCTGTCCCTAAGAGGTCCGATTTTTTTTCTCTAACCACCCTTTTATTCTTGACATAGGAGTAAAAAGCCTTTGGATTTTCCTTAATTTTATCTGCCAAAACCATTTCATGCTTCCTTTTTGCCCTTCTAACTCCTTGTTTGAGCTCCCTCCTACTCTATATTCTTCCAACGCTCTCTCAGTTCCCAGCTGCTTTGACCTAACATATGTTCTATGTTCTATATGCCTCTCTTTTCTTTCTAAACAAGTCCTCAATATCCCTAGTAATCCATGGCTCTCTAATCCTACCTTTCCCATCCTTCCTCTTAGCTGGCACATAACTTTCTTGCAACATTTTCAGTATTCCCTTGAAAGAAAAGTAGTAGTAGATGTGAGTACAACTTGGTCTTTTAAAAAGCATTCAGATAGTTACATGGGTAAGATGGCTATGGGGATGGAGTAAGAACTCTGTAAGATCCTTTAAAGGCTCCTTCCCTTTCTTTCAGCTTTCTTCCAATGATACCACTTCCAAAGTGCTGCTTCTAACATGCACTCCCTTTTCCTCAGCTGTGGTTTCCCACCTACCGTTGTCGACAGGGCCCTCAACAGCGAGTTGGAAGTCTCCTATGCCACGGCCCTCGCCCCCTCACCTCCCTCCCAGAACAGGGATAGAGTTCCCCTTTTTCTTACATTTCACCCCCCACCCCGCCTCCGCATGCAAAGCATAATCCTCTGCCATTTTCACCAATACAACTGTGATGCCACCACCAAGCACACCTCCCCCCCTTCACTCCCTCTGTCAGCATTCTGCAGAGACCGTTCCCTCTGGGATAACCTAATCTACTCCTCCACTATACCCAACACCTCTCCTGTTCCTCATGGCACCTTCTCATGCAATTGCAGAAGGTGTAACGCCTGCCCCATTTACACCATCCAAAACCCAAAACGCTCTTCCAGGTTAAGCAGTGTTTCGCTTGCACCTCTTTCAATTTGGTCAATTGCCTTTGCTGCCCCCATTTGTGGTCTCCTCTATATCGGAGACACCAAACATAGACTGGGTGATCGCTTTGCTGAGCACCTTCAGCCTGTGTGCAATCAGGACCCTGACCTTCCTGTTGCTTGACATTTTAATACACAATCCTGCTCCCCCAAGCCCACATGTCTGTCCTTGGCCCTGCTGCAATGTTCCAGTGAAGGTCAACGCAAACTGGAGGAACAGCGTCTCATCTTCCACCTCAGCACATTACAGCCTTCTGGTCTCAACATCAAATTCAACAACTTTAGATGATTAACTCTATCCCACCTCTCCTCCTTTGTTTTTATTTTATTTCATTTTTCAATGTTCTCTACCTTTTATTTCTTTAATTTCTCTTTGCTCCCCTACTCTTTTCCCTGACTTTATCCCCCTTTCTTACATTTCCTGCCCTTTTTCTTCCCCTTTACCCCCTTTTCTCAATTTTACCTCTATCCTCCTATCTCCACTCTTCCGCCACATCTTCATTTCTCATACTTAACCTCTGATTTCAGCTTCTCTGTCGTTTGGCTATTCACAGAACATAGAACAATACAACACAAACAGGTCCTTCGGCCCACGAGTTGCGCCGATCACATCTACCAGTCCACAGACCTATCTATAACACCCTATCCTATTCTTTTCCATAGACTCATCCAGAAGTCTCTTAAAAGACCCCAGTGAGTTTGCCTCAACAACCTCCGACAGCAGTCTTGCATCCTGTCTATGTCCCGCTGCAACTTTTGACATCCCTCCAGACCATCCACAACACCACTGACATTTGTGTCGTCGGCGAACTTACTAACCCATCTCTCCACTTCCTCATCCAGGTCATTTATGAAAATGACAAACAGAACAAATCCCTGGGGCACTCCACTGGTTACCGATCTCCATGCAGAACAAGACCCATCCACAACCACTCTCTGCCTTCTGCCGGCAAGCCAGTTCTGGATCCACGAGACCAAAGCCCCTTGGATCCCATGCCCTCTCACCTTCTCCAGAAGCCTTGTATGGGGGACCTTATCAAACGCCTTACTAAAGTCCATGTACACTACGTCCACAGCCCTTCCTTCATCAATGTGTTCAGTCACATTTTTGAAGAACTCAACTAGGCTCGTAAGGCATGACCTGCCCTTGACAAAACCATGCTGACTATTTCTAATCAGTCCAAACTTCTCCAAATGTTCATATATCTTATCCCTCAGAAGCCTCTCCATCAGCTTACCAACCACTGAAGTCAGACTCACCGGTCGGTAATTTCCTGGACTAGCCCTGTTCCCTTTCTTAAAAATAGGAACCACATCCGCAATCCTCCAATCCTCCAGAACCTCTCCCGTTTCCATGGACAACGCAAAGATCATCGCCAGGGGCTCAGCAACCACTTCCCTCACCTCCCACAATAACCTGGGGTACATCCCATCCGGTCTCAGCGACTTGCCTATCTTGATAGAATTTAACAGGTCTAACACATCCTCTTTCCTAACATCCACATGCTCAATCTTTTCCGTATGCCTCAAACCTGAAGTGCAATCTCCCAGTTCACTTTCCACCGTGAATACCGAGGCAAAGTACTCGTTAAGCATCTCTGCCATTTCTTCCGGATTCACACAGACTTTTCCCCCTTCACCTTTTATAGGCCCTATCCCTTCTCTTCTCATTCTTTTACTTTTCACATATTTGTAGAAGGCCTTGGGATTCTCCTTAATATTCCCTGCCAAGGCCTTCTCATGACCCCTTCTGGTTCTCCTAATTTCCTTTTTAGAACATAGAACATAGAACATTACAGCGCAGTACAGGCCCTTCGGCCCTCGATGTTGCGCCGGCCAGTGGACCCTCTAACCTAAACTATTCCAATATCATCCATATGCCTATCCACCGAACATTTGAATGCCCCCAAAGTAGGCGAGTCCACAACTGCTGCAGGCAGGGCATTCCACGCCCTCACCACCCTCTGTGTAAAGAACCTGCCTCTGACATCCGTCCTATAACTACCACCTCTTAATTTAAAGTTATGTCCCCTCGTGTTGATCATCACCATCCGAGGAAAAAGGCTCTCACTATCCACCCTATCCAATCCCTTGATCATCTTATACGCCTCAATTAGGTCACTGCGTAACCTTCTTCTCTCTAATGAAAATAACCTCAGGTCCCTCAGCCTTTCCTCATAAGGCCTTCCCACCATACCAGGCAACATCCTGGTAAACCTCCTCTGCACCCTTTCCAATGCTTCCACATCTTTCTTATAATGCGGCGACCAGAACTGTACGCAATACTCCAAGTGCGGCCGCACTTATCGAAACATATAAGATGATTAGAGGTTTAGATAGGGTGGACAGTGATAGCCTTTTTCCTAGGATGGAGAAAGCTAGCATGAGGGGACACAGCTTTAAATTAAGGGGTGATAGTTATAGGACGGATATCAGAGGTAGGTTCTTTACCCAAAGGGTGGTTCGGGAGTGGAATGCCCTGCCTGCGGTAGTTGTAGATGCGCCAAGTTTGGTGGCGTTTAAGAGGTTAGTTGATAAGTATATGGAAGAGAAGGGAATGTTTTAGTTTGGAGGGTCATTGCTTTTTATATTAGTCGGCGCAACATCGAAGGCCGAAGGGCCTGTTCTGTGCTGTAATGTTCTATGTTCTATATTCTATATGTAACATAACCTCACGGCTCCTAAATTCAATCCCTCTACCAATAAAAGCTAACACACCGTACGCCTTTTTAACAACTTTATCAACCTGGGTGCCAACTTTCAAAGAGCCATGTATTTGTACCCCAAGATCCCTCTGCTCGACAACGCTATTAAGGGTCCTTCCATTAACCCTATATTTCATATGCCTGTTATTCCTACCAAAATGAATCACCTCACACTTATCAGTATTGAATTCCATTTGCCATCTTCCTCTTAAAATTAACATTTTAACATCTTCTATTCTCACTATGGGCTGCCATTAGCAGCCTTTCCCCTGGCTTCTGTGGCTATGACTCATCTTTCATTTCCTCACCCAGCAGTATAAATATCTCTCTTTTCTCTGCTTTTTAACTTTGACAAAGGGTCATCTGGGCTCGATACATCTTACAGAAGCTGCCAGACTTGCTGAGATTTTCCATCCATCTGTCTCATAAAATTTTATAAGTTTCTATGAAATCCCACCTTCTAAACTCCACTGAATATAACCCTAACTGACCTTGATTCTCCTCATATGACAGACCTGCCATTCCAGGGATCATCTGGGTAAACCTTTGCTGCAGTCCCTCTGTAGCAAGGGCACCCTTCCTTAGAAACAGATACAAAAACTACACACAATAATCCAGGAATGTGGGGATGAAGGGGAGGGATCAGGATATTGAACTTGATAACCAGCTATGATCAAGATGAATGGCAAAGAAGGCTCGAAGGGCCGAATGGCTTACTCCTGTTTCTACACGTACTCCATGTTTCTATGTGTGATAAATGGGACCAGTTCAGTCTAGGAAACCTGGTCGGCAGGAATGAGTTGTGCCGAAGGACCTGTTCTCCTGTTGTATATCTCTATGAGTTTATAAGCTTATTATTTCATTCTTCCTGCCAAAATGAATCATTTCACATCTGCCCCACTTTCAAACTTGGTGCCTTGTTTTGTGATGTTAGATCAGAGCTATTAACATTGGTGCTGGGGTTTGGTATAAAGTGGTCATTCACCCTGAGGAGAACTTCCCACAATACCACCGAGATGCTCTTGTGTCCCACTGATGGACTGTGTATTCCCTCACACCTCACTCACGTGTTGAAATTAAACTCCCACTTTGATAGGGAAAAAAAAACTCAGGACTCAACAAGATTGCAACTCAAGCTTTATTGCCAAGCGGATACTAACACAAGGAAAAGCAATCCCACTGGACTGAATGTTGTTTCTTTCCACATTGATAGATTGTAGCTTTTACAAATTGAACAAAGCGTCTCAGCATAATTGTTTAGCAGTTTTAACTTGTTGCGTTCACGCGATTGCACCAGCTATGCTCTACGTTGCAGGCAATTGGGAGGCAGGGTGAGGATCTATGTGAGAGAAAGTGAGATTATTGTGGGGATGCATTGGGAGGTGGTGATGTGTGAGCCCAGGGAGAACACCCGGAGAGAACTATGAAAATAAAGGTCACGTTTGGAGAGACAGAAATGAACATAGAGAAGGAATAGGTGCGTGCATGTGTGTGTATGTGTGTGGATTGGTACTGAATTGGGGTGTGTGTGTGTGTGTGTGTGTGTGTGTGTGTGTGTGTGTGTGTGTGTGTGTGGTGTGTGTGTGTGTGTGTGTGTGTGTGTGGTGTGTATGGGTGCTGGATTAGGGTGTGGTGTGTGTGTGTGTGTGTGTGGATTGGTGTGTGTGTGTGGATTGGTGTGTGTGTGTGGATGGTATGTGTGTGTGTGATTGGTGTGTGTGTGGATTGGTGTGTGTGTGGTGGATTGGTGTGTGTGTGTGTGTGGATGGTGCTGGATTGGTGTGTGTGTGTTGTGTGGTGGTTGGTTGTGTGGTGGTGTGTGTGTGTGTGTTTGGATTGTGCTGGATTGGTGTGTGTGTGGTGGTGTGTGTGTGGTGTGGTGTGTGTGTGTGTGTGTGTGTGTGTGTGTGGGTGTGTGTGTGGTGTGTGTGTGTATGGATTGGTGCTGGATTAGGGTGTGTGTGTGTGTGTGTGTGTGTGGGATTGTTGGTGTGTGTTGTTTGGATTGGTGCTGGATTGGTGTGTGTGTGTGTGTGTGTGTGTGTGTGTGTTTGGATTGGTGCTGGATTGGTGTGTGTGTTGTGTGTGTGTATGGATTGGTGCTGGATTAGGGTGTGTGTGTGTGTGTGTGTGTGTATATGGATTGGTGCTGGATTGGGGTGTGTGTGTGTGTGTTTGTGTGTGTGTGAACGGTGGTTGAACTGAACGGTGCTTGGGAAGGAGGCAGGGGGGTAGGAAGCGATTGCAATTAACAATTATTGTGTGAGAGTTTGTGAGAGTTAGAAAGACAGGAGTGCGAAGAATAGAGAGACTCATGGGGTGGATCGTTTAAATGTGGCAGCGGCAGGGGTACGGGGGGGATTGTTTGAATGCAGACTGAGCAGTTTGAATGGGAAGTGGGGAAGGGATTTGGGGAATTGTTTGAATGGGAAATGGGGGTGAGCAGGATTGTTTGAATGGAAAATGGGGGAGGAAGATGTTGGAATGGGGAGCCAATTGAAGAGTTTTATTAGTGTCACAAGCAGGATTACATTAACATTGCAATGAAATTACTGTGAAAATTCTGTAGTCGCCACACACCATCTTCTGTTCAGGCGCACTGAGGGAGAATTTAGTGCAGCCAATGCACCTAAGCAGCACATATTTCAGACTGTAGGTCAAAATTGGAGCAGCTGGAGGAAACCCATGTAGACATGAGGGAGAATGTGCAGACACCGCACAGGGGCAGTGGCCTAAGCTGGAAATTGAACCCAGGTCCCTGGTGCTGTGAGGCAGCGGTGCTAACCATTGTGCCACCATTCCATCTGGTTTCTTTTTGGACTCATCAGGGAACAAAGTGCACGGATGGACTAAGGACACAGGGCATTGGTGAGGCCACACCTGGAAGTATTGTGTGCACTTTTGGTGTCCTTATCTGAGGAAGGATGTCCTTGCTATAGAGGGAGTACAGCGAAGGTTTACCAGGCCAATCCCTGGGGTGGAAGGTCTGTCATATGAAGAGAGACTAAGTCGGTTATTATTATACCCACTGGAGTTTAGAAGAGTAAAAGGGGATCTCGTGAAAACTTATAAAATTCTAACAGGGTTAGACAGGGTAGATTCAGAAAGGATGTTCCCAATGGTGGGGTTGTCTGGAACAATGGGTCATAGTTTGAGGATAAGGAGGAATGTCTTGGAGGTGAAACCTCCAGGTGGTGCTGCTCCCACGTATCTGCTGCTCTTGTCCTTCTAGACGTTTGAGATTGTGGGTTTGGAAGGTGCTTTTGAAGAAGTCTTGGTGAGTTGCTGCAGTGCATCTTGTACATGGCACACACTGCTGCCACTGTGCATCAGTGGTGGAGGGAGTGTATGTTTGTGGAAGGGGTGCCAATCAAGCGGGGCTGCATGATTGGCAGTCCTTTATAGAAACCTTTTATAACAGAGGTGAGAAGAAATTTCTTCACCAAGAAAGTGGTGAAAATGTGGAACTCACTACTATAGAAATTAGTCGAGCCCAAAACATTGTATAATTGCAAGAAAAAATTAGATATAGCTCTTGGGGCTAAAGAGATCAAGGGATATGGGGGGTGGGGGGAAGGTGGAGATCAGGATATTGAATTTGATGATCAGCCACGATCAAAAAGAATGGTGGAGCAGGCTCAAAGAGCTGAATCGCCTACTCACGCTTCTAGTTTCTATGTTTCTCTGAGTGCTAGAGCATTCGGAGGTAGTCTGGATGGGCAGCAGAATGAGTTGGAAGTGGGTGTGGGTGTTTGTGTCTGTTCGATGTTAAGTGGCGGAAAGATTGTGCGACTGAAGAAACTTCTCCAGGCATACTGGGGTTGGGGAGGTTATCGGAAGTACCCGGGGTGTGGGTACTTCACAGAAGGAAGTGGCGGTGGGCAGACTGGAGAATCTTTTGAGCATCAGAAATGTAGCTTGTCAGAGAGTGGATTGTGCAAAGTGAGTCAGACACTGAAGGGAATTGGGAGTGTCTAGGCAGTGACCCTTACCCAGAATAAGGGTACAGCAGGAAAGAATGCATGATAGATTGGGGAGGGGGGAGAGCGGGTGTGGGGGTGGGGGGAAATGGGGAGATTCAGGGACCGAAGGAGATTGATTCATTTAAATTCACGCAGTAACTATTCTCACGGGTACATTTGTCACACGGCAAGTTGTTCCGACATCTCCGGAACAGGAAGCTACCATTCGGGTCCTGTGCAGATTTATCCAGACAGTCAAAACCGCTAATGATTTTGTCTTTTCTTCCTTCGTCATGCTCGTAGATTTTCGTGTAAACAAAGTATTTGTGAATTGCATTCTGACCGTCAGACGTCCAATCTTTGAATGGTTTGGACAGAAGGGGGACTGAGATATCCTCCCCTTCCTTCTTACTAAAACAATGAAAGATGCATGGTGTGTTTTTTGTGTAGAATATCACGCAGCCCCCCTGTGACTTCATGTCAATCTTATCTGCAAACCACTCCGGCAGCAACCTGTTCTCCCGGCGTCCAAATAAAATCTTCTTCTCCGAACACACTTTACCCTTCCTTGGGTACACTGCCAAGTAGTTGAGGGGAGCATTAAACTCGTTGAGAGATGTGCTTATATATGGTTCTGATGTGCAGTTATTATTTCTCAGGTACTGCACCTGCTGGGGATATGAGCATTGCTGAGGATTCAGGGCAATGAGAAAGGAGAATTGCCCACGCTTTGATGCTCTGGCTTTTGCTAAGAAACTAGAAGGGGAGACACAGTGGAGAATTAGAATCTGAATCATGAATGATGAATTCAAAAATTAATCATTCTGTCTACCTCCCCCACCCCAACTCCCACCACCACCATACACACACACACACACACCAGCAGCCCTAAACCTTCCAAATTATCAAGCAGCCAAAGAAGATGCATGGTGTGTTTTTTGTGTAGAATATCACGCAGCCCCCCTGTGACTTCATGTCAATCTTATCTGCAAACCATTCCAGTAGCAACCTGTTCTCCCGGCGTCCAAATAAAATCCTCCTTTCCAAACACACTTTACCCTTCTTTGGGTACACTGCCAAGTAGCTGAGGGAAGCATTAAACTCATTGAGAGATGTGCTTATATACGGTTCTGATGTGTAGTTATTATTTCTCAGGTACTGCACCTGCTGGGGATTTGAGCATTGCTGAGGATTCAAGGCAATGAGAAAGGAGAATTGCCCACGGTCTGATGCTCTGGCTTATGCTAAGAAACTGGAAGAGGAGACACAGTGGAGAATAAGAATCTGAATCATGAATGATGAATTCAAAAATTAATCATTCTGTCTACCTTCCCCACCCCAACTCTCACCACCACCATACACACACACACACACACACACACAAACCTAAACCTTCCAAATTATCAAGCAGCCAAAACTGCAAGTTCATCCAGTGTGAATTTTCGAGCAGTCTGTGTCCAAATGCAGCAATATCCACACTTTGGGCTGTCAAGTGACAAGCACCATTAGCACCACTCAAATGCCCCAGACAATGATCATCTCAATCAAGAGGAGCTAGTCATTGACTTCAGGTAGCATAGTGGAGAACATGCCCTCATCTATATCAACAGGGATGAAGTGGATATGGGCGAGAGCTTCAATTCTCTAAGTGTTCAGACCACCAGATAACCTGCCCTGTCCTGTTCCCTCCACACCAATTGCAATTGTTAAGAAAGCCCACCAACACCTCTATTTCCTCAGGAGGATATGGATATTTGGCTATGACTCTCACCAAATTTTACAGGTGCACCATAGAAAGCATCCTTTCCGGATGTATCACAGCTTGGTTTGGCTCCTCCCCTGTCCAAGACCAGAAAAAAAATTACAAAGTCCAATCCATCATGCAAATCACCCTTCTGTCCATTAACTCTGTCTGCACTTCCCACTGCCTTGGAAAAGCAGTCAGCGTAATCAAGGACCCCACACACCCTGGGCATACTACCTTCCATTTTCTTCCATTGGGAGGGTGGCACAGTGGTTAGCACTGATGCCTCATAGCACCAGGTACCCGGGTTCGATTCCCGACTTGGGCCATTGTCTATGTGGAGTCTACACGTTTTACCTGCGTCTGTTTCTTCCCCAGTCTGAAAGATTGCTGGTTAGGTACATTGGCCATATACACCTACTCCAAAGTGTTTTATGAAGATAATCTAGATCATCGTTGGTTACGGGTGTGGTTCCGGAGGACTGGAGGATAGCGAATGTGGTCCCATTGTTTAAGAAGGGGAAGAGAGACCTTCCAGGGAATTATAGGCCAGTGAGTCTTACTTCTGTTGTGGGCAAGGTATTGGAGAGAATTATTAGGGATAGGATTTATAGTTATTTAGAGAGAAATGAATTGATTGGGGATAGTCAGCATGGTTTCGTGAAGGGTAGGTCATGCCTTACTAACCTCATTGAGTTTTTGAGAAAGTGACCAAAGAGGTGGATGGGGGTAAGGCGGTTGATGTAGTATATATGGACTTTAGTAAGGCGTTTGATAAGGTGGCCCATGGAAGACTTCTACAGAAAATGCAGATGTGTGGAATAGAGGGTGATTTAGCTAATTGGATTAGGAATTGGCTGGCAGATAGAAGACAGAGGGTGGTGGTTGATGGGAGATATTCATCGTGGAGTTCGGTGACGAGTGGTGTGCCTCAGGGGTCTGTTTTGGGGCCCCTGCTGTTTGTAATTTTTATAAATGATCTGGATGAGGGTATTGAGGGATGGATCAGTAAATTTGCAGATGATACTAAAGTTGGTGGTGTGGTAGATAGTGAAGAGGGGTGTTTTAGTTTACAGAGTGACTTGGACAAGTTGCAGAGCTGGGCCGAGAGGTGGCAAATGGAGTTTAATGTGGAAAAGTGTGAGGTAATGCACTATGGCAGAAATAATAAATGTGTAGAGTATAGGGCTAATGGTAGGATTCTTAGTAGTCTTGATGAACAGAGGGATCTTGGTGTGTATGTGCATAGATCCCTGAAAGTAGGCAGTCAAGTCGAGAAGGTTGTTAAGAAGGCATATGGAGTCTTAGCTTTTATTGGTAGGGGGATTGAATTTCGGAGCCGCAACGTCATGTTGCAACTGTACAAAACTCTAGTGCGGCCGCACTTGGAGTATTGTGTGCAGTTCTGGTCGCCACATTATAAGAAAGATGTGGAGGCATTGGAGAGGGTACAGAGGAGGTTTACCAGGATGTTGCCTGGTATGGAGGGCAGGTCCTATGAAGAGAGGTTGAAGGATTTGAGGTTGTTTTCGTTAGAAAGGAGGCGGCTAAGAGGGGATCTTATTGAAGCATATAAGATGATTAGAGGTTTAGATAGGGTGGACAGTGATAGCCTTTTTCCTAGGATGGAGAAAGCTAGCACGAGGGGACACAGCTTTAAATTAAGGGGTATGAGTTATAGGACGGATATCAGAGGTAGGTTCTTTACTCAAAGAGTGATTAGGGAGTGGAATGCCCTGCCTGCAGCTGTTGTAGATGCGCCAAGTTTGGTGGCGTTTAAGAGGTTAGTTGATAAGTATATGGAAGAGAAGGGAATGGTTTAGTTAGGAGGGGCATTGCTTTTTATTTTTGGTCGGCACAACATCGAGGGCCGAAGGGCCTGTTCTGTGCTGTATTGTTCTATGTTCTATGTTCTATGCTTACCTACCCACTCACCATAACCCTTAATTCCTTTACTGTTTAAAAATTTAACTATCCTTGCCTTAAAAACATTCAGTGAGGTAGCCTCAACTGCTTCACTGGGCAGGGAATTCCACAGATTCACAACTCTTTGTGTGGAGAAGTTCCTCCTCAACTCTGCTTCCCCTTATTTTGCCGTCATGACCTCCCAGTTCTAGTTTCACCCGCCAGTGGAAACAACTCCCCTCCTTCTATCTTATCTATTCACTTCATAAATTTATATGTTTCCATAAGATCTCCCCTCATCCTTCTGAATTCCAATGAGTAAAGCCCCAGTCTACTCAGTCTCTCCTCATAAGCCAACCCTCTCAACTCCAGAATCAACCTAGTGAATCTCCTCTGCACCCTCTCCAGTGTCAATATATCCGTTCTCAAGTAAGGAGACCAAAATTGTATACAGGTACTCCGGGTATGGACTCACCAGCACCTTATACAGTTGCAGTGTAACTTCACTTTTTTTAAACTCCATCCCTCTAGCAATGAAGGACAAAATTCCATTGTTGTACCTGCAAACCAACTTCTTGTGATTCTTGCACAAGGACACCCAGAAACCTTTGCACAGCAGCATGTTTCATTATTTTTACCATTTAAATAACGGTCCATTTTGCTATTATTCCTACCAAATGGATGACTTCACATTTACCAATGTTGTACTCCATCTGCCAGACCCTTACCAGTGCATTTAGACTATCTATATCTCTTCGCAGAATTTCAGCATCTTCTGCACACTTTGCTCTGCCACTCATCTTAGTGTCATCTATGATTTTTAACACACGACACTTGACCTGCAACTCCAAATCATCTATGTAAATCGTAAACAATTGCAGTCCCAACACTGATTCTTGAGGCACACCGCTAGTCATTGATGGCCAACCAGAAGAATACTCATTTACCCCGACTCTTTGTTTTTTGTTAGTTAACTAATCCTCTATCCACACTAACAATTATAATACATTTTAATGGTTTGGAGAAAAATGTAACTGGTTTGATTAGTAAGTTTGCAGATGACACAAAGATTGGTGGATTTGCGAATAGTGATGAGAATCATCAGAGAATACAACAGGATCTAGATCAGTTGGAGACTTGGGTAGAGAGATGGCAGAAGGAGTTTAATCCGGATATATGTGAGGTAATGCATTTTGAAAGTTCTAATACAGATAGGAAATAGACAGTAAATGGCATAACCGTTGAGCGTATTGATAGGCAAAGGGATCTGGTTGTACAGGTACACAGGTCACTGAAAGTGGCAATGCAGGTGGAGAGAATAGTTAAGAAGGCATTCGGCATGCCTGCCTTCATCGGCTGGGACATTGAATTTAAAAATTGGCACATGTTGCAGCTTTATAGAATTTTAGTTATGCTGCATTTGGAATCAATTCTAGTCACCACACTACTAGAAAGATGTGGAGGCTTTGGAGAGGATACAGAAAAGATTTACCAGGATGTTGGCTTGTATGAAGGCATTAGCTATGAGGAGAGGTTGGAGAAACTTGGCTTGTTCTCACTGGAACGACAGAGGTTGAGGGGTGACATGATAGAAATCTACAAGATTATGAGAGGCATGGACAGAATGAATAGTCATAGAATCATAGAACCATAGAAAAATCAGAAGCTTTCTTCCCACAATGGAACAGTAAATTACCAGGAGTCATATGTTTAAGGAGCAAGGGCAGGGTTTAAAGGAGATATATGAGGCAGATTTTTTTTATATAGAGAGTAGTGGGTGCCTGGAACTCGTTGTGAGGAAGCAGATACGGTAGTGACTTTTGAGAGCTGTCTTGACAAATACATGAATAGGATGGCAATAGACAGATATGGTCTCCAGAAGGATAGGGGATTTTAGTTAAGTCAGGCAGCATGGTCTATGCAGGCTGTGCTGTAATTTTTTTTGTTCTTTGTTCTGATATATTACCCATAACATTGAATCACAGAAATCCTACAGTGCAGAAATAGGCCATTCGGCCTATTGAGTCTTTGCTGACCACAATCTTACCCAGGCCCAACCTCCATATTTTACCCATTAATCCCTCTAATCTACACATCTCAGGATACTGAGAGGCAATTTTAGTGTTGCCAATCAACCTAACCTGCACATCTTTGGACAGTGGGAGGAAACCAGAGCACTTGGTGGAAACCCAAGCAGACACGAGGAGAATGTGCAAATTCCACATAGACAGTGACCTGAGCCAGGAATCGAACCCAGGTCCCTGGAGCTATGAAGCAGCAGTGCTAACCACTGTGCTGCCATGCCACCCATACATACACCATTATCTTATGGAGTAGTCCTTGCTGCGACACCTTGTCAAATACTTTGGGAAATCTAGATATATCACATCCACAGGTTCCCCATTGTCCACTGTGCATGTAATGTTCTCAAAGACTTCCACCAAATTAGTCAAACATGATCTTCTCTTCATGAACCTATGCTGCATCTTACCAATAGGCCAATTTCTCACTATTTCTTCCCCAATGTTAGATTCAAGCATTTTCCCTACTACAGGCGTTAAGCTAACTGGCCTTTTGTCTACCTCCATTTTTTTTAACAATGGGATCAAATTTGCTGTTTTCCAAACTGCGGAACCATCCCAGAGTCCAACTATTTTTGTCAATAATGTGAAGTTCCATATTTGGCTGAAATTAGGTAGGATAGTCGCAGCAATGTGATTGCTTGAAGGAAGACACTGAATTATGAAGCACTCACTCATCGACAATTTTTCGCAAAACGTCATTGTTTAGCTCAGTTGCATCCAATTCACAGGCACAGAGGCAAACCAGAAGGAGGATGGATACAGACTTCATGGTGGACCAGCTCAACATAGCCTGCAACAGAAAGACATCAGGGTCATCTTGGAGATGTGAACTGGGTTGCCAGCCACACAGTGTTCATTCGCATTGAGACCATAGCTCACACTCACAGGAAACGTGGGCCTGTGATCACAGTCCCCTCTTACAGGGAAACTACAGAGACGTCTGTACCAGATACACCCCTTCACACTCAAAGAGACATTGACACTAGCTCACAACCTCTGACTGCGGTCGATTTCACTGAGAACGAGATCTGAGCATAGTCCCTACAAAAAAAGGTGCAAATTAGCACAGGGGGCCCCGTTAGATCACAGTCCCCATTCAGAGAGATAATCACGGCGACACAGCCACTGTACACAAACCATCATGAAAGAGATGAGAACAATGATGCAGACTGTGTTCCCCGTTGAAGTTTATTTACCAGTGTCACAAGTAGGCTTACATTAACACTGCAATGAAGTTACTGTGAAAATCCTCTAGTAACCATACTCCGGCACCTGCTTGTGTAACACTGAAGGAAAATTTAGCACGGCCAATGGACCTAACCAGCACATCTTTCAGACTGTGGGTGGAAATCAGATCACCTGGAGGAAACCCACACATACACACAGGGAGAACGTGTAGACTCCACACAAACAGGACCTTTGAGGGAACTGAACCCAGATCCCTAGTACTGTGAGGGAGCAGTACAAACCTCTGTGCCAACATACCACCCAATACATATGTGTTGTGAAGTTAGTGTTTTTAAGGTTATTTAAAAAATTAAAGACGCTAAAAGTTGTAATTTTTTTTGCTTTAAAAAACGTTTTGTGTTTTTGTTTGCAGAGGCACTTCAGGTGCATCCAATACAGACTGAAACAATGCATCAGAGGTGAAAACAACAGGCTTTAGGTATTTGAATCAGAACATATTTCTGAATTTTAACCAATCAATTTGAAATACCCGCAGCCTATCGGATTTGAATTTTATGTTTTGATAACTTGTAAACCAATCCAATTGTGGGGGTTTTTGATATGTTGTCAGGACTATAAAACCAGCTCCCAGCTCAAAGTTGCAAAAAGAAAATGCCTGCTCGTGATTGCCACAGATCATAGTTCTCAGCGAGAGAGAGATACATAAACAGTAGCTGCCTCTGCCAGTGTAGCGGCCACATTGGTGTCTTAAAAGAGAGCCTCATCTCAATCTTGACAGAGAAACAGAATATAGTGAAAGCAGAAGATACCAGCAAAGAAGAAAGAGCAGCCCAGAAGACAATAAACCTGATTGCATTTTGAGTGTGATTAAACCTTCTATTTTCTTTCGTTAATAAGTGAGAACTGTAATGATTTAAACAGCATTCTATTAGAACAGCGTTATATTCAGTTTGTTAATAGTTTAGTTAACCTGTTCACTGTTAGTTAGAAGAAGAGTATTACTTGTTGATATTTACAGAGATGTTCTTAGGTGGTTATTCTGGTTTAACCACTAAAAGCTGTTGAAGGGCAGATAATCTCCTTCTCACAAATTCTTTAACAGATTATGAAACTTCTCTTTGAGTCGTTGAGTATTAGTTCTTAGAGAGCAATCATCCTTTCCTTGGTAATACATATGACAATAATAAATAAGTCAAATCAAATATATCCCAACGTAACTGCTCGCTAGCCATGGAATGAGTTATTCTTTACGTGGATTCCACACCAATTGGAAGGCACAAGCGCTCACCTGGGAGAGTAACCTGAAAGAATAGGAATGAAAATGATGCAGAGTCAAATGGTTGAAGGAACGAATGAATCCAAAGAGAAATTGTCTCTTACCTTCACTTCTAACTGTGTCTTCAGTGTCTGGATATCTGTGAGTTAGGGAGAGGTGTATCTGGCTGGTACTTAAGAGCAATGTGCCCCATTGCTGTCCACGTGACAACCTTAAATTGCACATATCCTTGGAGCAGCTTCAGCTGTAACACGTGCTTATCCAGTTTGGCAACATTGCATCTCTCTATTACTGCAATGCACAGATATTGACTGTGGTGAAATTATTGCTCTCATTCTGGGGTCATGGGAGGATACAGTTGGCCTCACCATCCACAGAGCCGTGGAGAAGTAAATGAGTCCATTTCTCCTCCCCGCCAATTGCAAATGTCTCATCGCAAATGCCAATGTGCCTTTATGTACTCGGTAAACACAGAGCCAGGTCGAGATGCATTCTCTGGCTAAAGAAATTCCTCCTCATCTTGGTTCCAAAGGGCCTCTTTTTTCTGAGACTGCATGCTTGGATCCTCATCTCTCCTACTAATGGAAACATCTTCTCCACTCTATCCTCTCCTCTTCTGTTTCTAATCTCAGCCCATACTACCTCAACAGACAAGTCCTCAGCAAACTTCCTTTCTGTCACTGTGATACAGTCTTTGACTAATAATGCCACTTCTCCTCCACTTCTACTGCCTTCTCTACTCCGACTGAAGCATTTGAACCCCGGAACCTGCAACAACCATTCCTGTCCCTGCTCTATCCATGTCTCTGAAATGGCCACAACATTGAAGTTCCGGGTACTGGTCCAAGCTGCAAGTTCCTCCACCTTATTGCGAATACTTCTTGCATTAAAGTATACGCATTTCAATTCATGCAATACTCCACCCGTATGCTGCTGTGCTTTACAGTTCTCATCTATGACCCCCCTATTCTCGTCCCTCTTAACATCCAAACTACTCAGGATCCCACCCTCCCTCTGAATCAGTTTAAACCCCCCTGCATAGCCTTTGCAAATTTTTCCCCAAGATATTGGTTCCCCTCTGGATCAGGTGTAGACCATCTCTCTTGTAGAGGTCCCACCTATCCCAGAATGAGTCCCTCCTGGCTAAAGAAATTCCTCCTCATCTTGGTACCAAAGGGCCTCTTTTTTCTGAGACTGCATGCTTGGATCCTCATCTCTCCTACTAATGGAAACATCTTCTCCACTCTATCCTCTCCTCTCCTGTTTCTAATCTCAGCCCATACTACCTCAGCCCATACCCGCAGCCACAAGTTCAAACATTCCCTCTCTCTGTTCTTCTCTAAACTATCCCGTGGCACAGGCAAGAGTCCAGAGATAACCACTCTGTCTGTTTTGGCCCTAAGCTTCCACGCCAATTCCATAAATTTCTGTTTAATATCCCCTTCCCTTGTCCTACCTACATCATGTGTCCTTACATGAACTATGACTTGGGGCTGACTCCCCTCTCCCTTAAGAATCTTAAAAACCTGCTCTGAGACATCCTGGACCCCGGCCCCTGGGAGGCAACACACCAGCCCTGAGTCCCGTTTATTACTATTTACTCTCCTATCTGTTCCCCTAACTATGGAGTCTCCAATTACCAGGCCCAATCTCTTATTCCCCCTACCCACCTGAGCATTCTCAGCAGGCTCACCCCCAGAGACCTGCTCCCTTTGGCTATCTCCAGTTGATTCTTCCTCAACTGTAGCCTCCAGGACAGAAAACTTGTTTTAGAGGGGAACAGCCCCGGGGGATTGTCTCCCCGATTGTTTCTTACCCCTCTTCCTAATAGTGACCCAAGAATCACTTTTAGGAGTGATTATACCTGAAAGTAGGCAGTCAAGTTGAGAAAGTTGTTAAGAAGGCATATAGAGTCTTAGCTTTTATTGGTAGGGGGATTGAATTTCGGAGCCGCAACGTCATGTTGCAACTGTAGAAAACTCTAGTGCGGCTGCACTTGGAGTATTGTGTGCAGTTCTGGTCCCCACATTATAAGAAAGATGTGGAGGCATTGGAGAGGGTACAGAGGAGGTTTACCAGGATGTTGCCTGGTATGGATGGCAGGTCTTATGAGGAGAGGCTGAGGGATTTGAGGTTGTTTTCGTTAGAAAGGAGGAGGCTAAGAGGGGACCTGGTCGAAACATATAAGATGATTAGAGGTTTAGATAGGGTGGACAGTTGATAGCCTTTTTCCTAGGATGGAAAAAGCTAGCACGAGGGGACACAGCTTTAAATTAAGGGGTGATAGTTATAGGACGGATATCAGAGGTAGGTTCTTTACTCAAAGGGTGGTTCGGGATTGGAATGCCCTGCCTGCAGCAGTTGTACATGCGCCAAGTTTGGTGGCGTTTAAAAGGTTAGTTGATAAGTATATGGAAGAGAAGGGAATGGTTTAGTTTGGAGGGGCATTGCTTTTTATATTGGTAGGCGCAACATCGAAGGCCGAAGGGCCTGTTCTGTGCTGTAATGTTCTATGTTCTATGTTCTATCTCTTTGTAACTCCTGTCAATATCCGCCTCAACCTCCCAAATTATCCGGAGTTCCTCTAATTCCAGCTCCAGCTCCTTAACATGATCCTCAAGGAGCTGCAAATGGGCACACTTCCTGCAAGTATAATCAGCAGGAACACTACTGGTGTCCCTCACCTCGTACATACTGCAGGAGGTGCAACGTACTACCCGCACTGCCATCCCTGATACTTTAATTTCTAGGAGAGAGAGAAAAAAGAACTTCCCACACACTTTTATTATTAGGTTAGAGGAGGGGGGAGGGTGGGATACTCTACCTGTGTAGAACATCGGGTTTCCTCTCTGGACCAATTTATAGAGTCAGAGAGAAAAACTACAACTACTGGCAAGCCTCCTAATGACAACTTCCGGTTTCCAGTTAGTTTAAAAAAACGGCAAAAAACTACCACCGCTCACTACTTTAACCAGAAAGAAAATGTTAAAAATCACTTTAAACTCGAACATTACACTCGCCCAAATCGCTGCCTCTCCGTGCTGCTCCACAGGAACAATGAGGCCGATACCCAGAGGTTAGTACTTATATAGCTTAAAAACAACAACTACCAGCAAGACCTTATTGGCAGTCTTTTATAGACCTCCTAAAAGTTCTAGAGAGGTAGAGGAAAGGATTGCAAAGTTGATCCTGGACAGAAATGGAAGTAATAGGGTAATTGTTATGGCGGACTTTAACTTTACTAATATTGATTGGAATAGCTATAGCTCTAGCTCGTTAGAGGGGTCAGTTTTTGTACAAAGTGTGCAGGAAAGTTTTTTGACTCAGTATGTAGATAGGCCAACTAGAGGTGAGGCTACATTGGATTTGGTGCTGGGCAATGAGCCAGACCAGGTGTTAGGCTTGGAAGTTAGTGAACATTTTGGTGATAGTGACCACAATTCGGTTACGTTCACCTTAGTGATGGATAGGGATAGGCATGAAGCTGGGGGCAGGAGTTATAGCTGGGGGAATGGTAATTATGAGGCCATAAGGAGGGAATTAGGGTGCATAGGTTGGACTAGGAAACTACAGGGACTGGGCACATCTGAAATGTGGAGCTTATTCAAGGAGCAGCTACTGCGAGTCCTTGATAAGTATGTCCCTGTCAGGCAAGGAGGAAATGGTCGAGTAAGGGAACCTTGGTGTACTAAAAAAGTTAATTTGCTGGTTAAAATGAAAAAGGAGGCTTATGTCAGGATGAGGCTTGAAGGCTCAGTTAGTGCAATGGATAGCTATAGATTAGCCAGGAGGGAGCTAAAGAGTGAGTTGGGGAGAGCTAAAAGGGGACACGAGAAGACTTTGGCTGATAGGATCAAGGAGAATCCTAAAGCTTTCTTTAGATATGTTAAAAATAGAAGATTGGTTAGGGCAAGATTAGGGCTAGTCATGGACAGCAGTGGGAAGTTGTGCGTGGAGCCTGAAGAGATTGGAGAGGTACTGAACAAATATTTTTCTTCAGTATTCAAGCAGGGAGATGTAAATGTAGTTGTGGTGAACACTGGGATACAGGGTTGCAAACTGGAAAGTATTGAAGTAGATAAGGAGGATGTGCTAGATATTCTTGAGGGTTTGAAGATAGATAAGTCCCCTGGGCCGGACGGGATTTACCCTAGGATTCTCTGGGAGGCAAGAGAGGCGATTGCAGAGCCTCTGGCTCTGATCTTCAGGTCGTCGTTGGTTACAGGTGTGGTTCCGGAGGACTGGAGGATAGCGAATGTGGTCCCATTGTTCAAGACGGGGAAGAGAGACCTTCCAGGGAATTATAGGCCAGTGAGTCTTACTTCTGTTGTGGGCAAAGTATTGGAGAGAATAATTAGGGATAGGATTTATAGTTATTTAGAGAGAAATGAATTGATTGGGGATAGTCAGCATGGTTTGGTGAAGGGTAGGTCGTGCCTTACTAACCTCATTGAGTTTTTTTGAAAAAGTGACTAAAGAGGTGGATGGGGGTAAGGCGGTTGATGTGGTATATATGGACTTTAGTAAGGCGTTCGATAAGGTGCCCCATGGAAGGCTTCTGCAGAAAATACAGATGTATGGGATTGAGGGTGATTTAGCTAATTGGATTAGGAATTGGCTAGCTGATAGAAGACAGAGGGTGGTGGTTGATGGAAATTATTCATCATGGAGTTCGGTTACAAGTGGTGTACCTCAGGGATCTGTTTTTGGGCCCCTGCTGTTTGTAATTTTTATAAATGATCTGGATGAGGGTATTGAAGGATGGATTAGTAAATTTGCGGATGACACAAAAGTTGGAGGAGTGGTAGATAGTGAAGAGGGGTGTTATAGTTTGCAGAGAGACTTGGACAAGTTGCAGAGCTGGGCCGAGAGGTGGCAAATGGAGTTTGATGTGGAAAAGTGTGAGGTAATTCACTTTGGCAGGAATAACAAATGTGTAGAGTATAGGGCTAATGGTAGGACTCTTAATAGTGTTGAAGAACAGAGGGATCTTGGTGTATATGTGCATCGATCCCTGAAAGTTGGCAATCAAGTCGATAAGGTTGTTAAGAAGGCATATGGAGTCTTAGCTTTTATTGGTAGGGGGATTGAATTTCGGAGCCGCAACGTCATGTTGCAAATGTACAAAAGTCTACTGCAGCCACACTAGGAGTATTGTGTGCAGTTCTGGTCCCTGCATTATAAGAAAGATGTGGAGGCATTGGAGAGGGCACAGAGGAGGTTTACCAGGATGTTGCCAGGTATGGAGGGCAGGTCTTATGAGGAGAAAAATGGGAAGGAGGTGAAAAGCAAGTTGTTAAACTTTACATTCTGGAGAAATGTTGGGAATCAATAATTCAGGAAGTAATCATGACACATTTGCAAAATCATTATCTGACCAAACAGAATCCCCAGAGGTTCATGAAAAAGAAATCATCAGAGTTTTTTGAGCAAGTAGGTAAGATTGAGAACCCTGTGGCGTTCTCCAAATATGTGGAGAGTAAAAGGATGAGATGTGAAGGAATAGGAACTATAAAATATGAAGGTGGGAAAGTTCATACAGAACGGGTAGAAATAGCAGAGGTGCTTAATGAATACTTTACCTTGGTATTCATGGTGGAAAAAGATCTGAATGGTTGTACTGCAGGCTTGCGGTGGACTGAAAAGATTGAGTATGTGGACATTAAGAAAGAGGATGTGTTGGAAATTTTGAAAAGCATCAAGATAGATAAATCACAGGGACCAGATGAGATGTACCCCAGGTTACTGTGGAAGGCGAAGGAAGAGATTGCAGAACCTCTGGCAATGACCTTTACATCATTGATGGAGACGGGAAAGGTTCTGGAGGATTGGAGGATTGCAGATGTAGTTTGTATATTCAAGAAAGGGAAAGATAGCCCAGGAAATTACCGACTGGTGAGTCAAACCTCAGTAAGTTAATGGAGAAGATTCTGAGGGACAGGATTTATGAACATTTAGAGAAATTTAGTATGCTCAGTAGTAGTCAGCATAGCTTTTCAAAGGCAGATTGTGCCTTATGAGCCTGGTTGAGTTCTTTGAAAATGTACTAAACACATTGATGAAGGAAGTGCGGTAGATGTGGTTTATGTGGACTTCAACAAGGTGTTTGATAAGGTGCCCCATGCAGGGCTTATTTAGAAAGTAAGAGAGTATGAGATCCAAGGGGCTGCCTTATGGATCCAAAACTGGCTTGCCTGCAGAAGGCAGAGAGTGGTTGTGGATGGGTCTTTTTTTTGCATGGATGTTGGTCATCAGTGGAGTGCCCCAGGGATCTGTTCCGGAAACCTTGCTGTTTGTAATTTTCAAAAATGATCTGGATGAGGAAGTGGAGGGATGGGTTGGTAAGTTTGCTGATGACATGAAGACTGGTGGTGTTGTGGATAGTTTGGAGGGATGTCAGAAGTTGCAGCATGACATAAGTAGGATGCAAGGCTGGGCAGAGAAGTGGCAGATGGACATCAACCTAGATAAATGTGTAGTGGTCTATTTTGGCAGGTCCAATGGGATGAAGGAGTATAATATGAAGGGTAAAACTCTTAGCAGTGTAGAGGATTAGAAGGACCTTGGGGTCCAGTTCCATAGGACTCTTAAATCAACCTCGCAGGTAGAGGATGTGGTCAAGATGGCATACAGTTTACTGGTACTCATCAATCGAAGGATTGAGTTTAAGAGTCAGGAGATGATGCTGCTGCTGCTTAAGATCCTTGCCAGACCCACACGGTGGCACGGTGGTCAGCACTGCTGCCTCACAGCGCCAGGGACTCAGGCTCAAATTCTTGGCTTGGGACATGTATCTGTATGGAGTTTGCACGTTCTCCCTGTGTTTGCATGGATTCTCCTGGGGCTCTGGTTTCTTCCCACAGTCCAAAGATGTGGATTGGCAATGCCTCCTTAGCCTCAGGAGGACTAGCTAGGGTAAATACATATGGTTATCGGGGTAGGGCTTGGGTGGGATTGTGGCCAGTGCAGACTTGATGGGCTGAATGGCCTCCTTCTGCACTATAGGGATTCTATGATTCTATGAAAGGTTAAGCAAGCTTTGATCCTACTCATCAGAATTTAGAAGAATGAGAGGTGATCTCATTGAAATATAAAAGATTCTTAAGGGGCTTCACAGAGTAGATACTGAGAGGATGTTTCTCTCATGGGAGAATCTAGAACCAGAGGGCATTGTCCCAGAATAAAGCGGCACCAATTTAAGACTGAGATGAGGGGGAATTTCTTCTCTCTGAGTGCTAAGAGTCTTTTGAACTCCATGCCACAGAGAGCTATGGGGGCAGTGCCTTGTGTAGATTTAAGGCTGAGATAGATAGATTTTTAATCTTACCAACCTTCTGCCCACTTATTTAACATATCACAATCTCTTTGTAGGCTATCGGTATCTCTCTCCCAATTTGCTTTTACAGCTATTTTTGTGTTATCTACAAACCTGGCAATATGGCATTCACCTCTTTCCTCCAAGTCATTAATATATAGTGTAAACACTTGTAAACCCAACTCTGATCACTGTGGAACCGTACTGGCTATAGGTTGCACCTGAAGATGAACACTTATCCCCACTCACTATTTCTTGTTCATTAGCTAATTCTTTATCTAAGCCTATAAATATCTCCATAAAGCCCATCCACCATCTACAAGACACAAGTTAGGAATGTGTTGGAAAAAAAAGTAAAGTTTATTTATTAGTCACAAGTAAGCCTTGTGCATATTGCAGTAACACCACAATGAAGTTACTGTGAAATTCTCCTAGTCACCACGCTCCAGCATCTGTTCAGATCAATGCACCTAACCAGCACGTCTTTGCAAGGAAACTGGAGCACACGGACTAAACCCACGTAGACACGGGGAGAATGTGCAAACTCCACACAGACCGTGACCCAAGCCAGGAATTGAACCCTGGTTCCTGGCAATGTGAAGCAGCAGTGCCAACGTGTGCTGCCATGCCTCCCCATACTCTTCACTGCCTGGATGGGGGCAGCTCCATCAACACTCAAGGAGTTTGACACCATTCAAGACAAAGCAGCCCTCTTGATTGGCACCCTTTCCACCAAAACTCTACCCTCCTGCCACCGATGCACAGTAGCAGCAGTGTGTACCCTCCACAGGATGCACTGTAGCAACTCACCAAAGCTCCTTTGGCAGCACCTTCACAACTCTGCCATCCAGAACAACAATGGTAGCAGATAACTAGGAACACCATTCACCATCCCGACTTGGAGATATTTTGCCAAATCAGAATGGCATGGTGGCACAATTGTTAGCACTGCTGCCTCACAGCACCAGAGACTGGGATTCAATTCCAGCGTGTGGTGACTGTATGTGTGGAGTTTGCACATTCTCCCCATGTCTGTATAGGTTTCCTCTGGGTGCTCCGGTTTCTTCTCGCAGTCCAAGGATTTGCAAGTTAGGTGAATTGGCCATGTTGAATTGTTCCTTAGTATCCAGAATGTGGAAATTGTTGGATTGACCATGCTATATTGCCCATAGTGTCCAAAGAAGTGCTGTTAGATGGATTGGCCACACTAAATTGCCCCTTAGTGTTCAAAGATGTGCAGGTTAGGCAGATTGACCATGCAACATTGCACCTTTATGTCTAAAGGTGTTCAGATTAGGTGGATTGGCCATGCCAAATTGCCCCTTAGTGTCCAAGGTGGTGTAGGTTATGTGTATTGGCCATGCTAAATTTCCCCTTGATATTCAAACGTGTGCAGTTTGGTATGGAAATGACAATTCGCAGGCGCGGATGGTAGCACAGTGGTTAGCACTGCTGCTTCACAGCTCCAGGGACTTGGGTTCAATTTCTGGCTCGGATCGCTGTCTGTGTAGTTTGCACATTCTTCTCGTGTCTGCATGGGTTTCCTCCGGGTCCTCTGGTTTCCTCCCACAATTCAAAGATGTGCGGGTTAGATTGATTTGCCATGCTGAAATTGCCTCTTAGTGTCCAGGGGTGTGTAGGTTAGAGGGGTTCATGGCTATAATATGTAGGGATGCGGGTGTAGGAGCTGGGTGGGATTGTCGTCGGTGCAGACTCGATAGGCCGAAGGGCCTGATTCTGCACTATAGGGTTCTATTGTTCTATGTTCTATTACAAGGAGCACACATTCAAGATAAGGGGAGAAAGGTTCTGTGTAGATGTGTGGGGGAGGTTTTTTAACACAGAGGGTGGTGGTGACCTCTAATGCACTGCCAAATGAGGTGGTTGAGGCAGATATGTTACGACATTTAAGACTTACCTTGATAGGCATATGAACAGATAGGGAATAGAGGAATATAAGGAGCTGGTTTAGATAGGTAAACATGATAGGTGCAGTCGTGGAGGGGCGAAGGGGCTGTTCCTGAGTTGTACTATTCTTTGTTTATTTTTTTTGACAGTGCAACTTAATCTGAGCTGGAATGGTCCAGTGAGTTTGTGAAGGAAATTTACCAGTGACTGTCCATCCAGAAAGTTTTATACAAGCCCTTGGAATCATCGTGGGGCTTTACTGAGTACCTTACCCTGTGTTGTATCTGTCTCCTGAGTGTTTGAGGTATCTATACACAGAGAGAGCATTACACGTTATCATCATTGCTTCATAGTTTCAGGTTGTTGTTCTTTGGAAACTAAAATTTGTTTCAACAACACATTTGTCAGTTGATGGGTATTTCGATAAAACTGCCATGTTGAAATGACAGACTATGAACAAATATCTTGTTTCTGTTTTCATTGTGTAGAACACACCTCACACACAAATAGTTATTTACAACTGTACAAGACTGTAAATTCATATTTGGTACACTGCATACAATTCTGGTCTCCCTGCCATAGGAAGGATATTATTAAACTGGGAAGAGTGCAAATAAAATTTGCAAGGATGATTTTTTAAATTAATTTGTGGGGTATGGTTGACGCTGGCTGGCTAGCATTTACTACCCATCTCTAGTTACCCTTGGAGGACAATTGATAGTCAAACACATTGCTGTGGCTCTGGAATCACATGTAGTTCAGACTGGGTAAGGATGGCAGATTTCCTTCCCTAAAGGACAGTAGTGAACCAGATAGATTTTTTTTCCAACAATTAACAATGGTTTCATGGTCATCAGTAGATTCTTACTTCCAGATATTCTTTATTGAATTCAAATTCCAACATCTGCCATGGCAAGATTCGAACCCAGGTTCCCCCAAACATTGTCTGAGTTTCTGGATTAACGGTCTAGTGATAATACCTCTATGATTATATTATCACAGCCAACTGAGATAGGGAATTCCAAAGAGCCAGAATTGCTGATTAAGTACTCTCATCTCAGTGTTATCTTAGAGAGTGACCATCTCAGTAATCATTGGTCTAATTCTCAAAGTATCTTTCCATAAGGTCACCTAATACAGCCCTCTATGGGGTGGCACAATAGCACAATTAGCACTGTTGCCTCACAGTACCAGAAATCCGCCTTCAATTCTTGGCTCGTATCGCTGTCCCTAAAATCCATCAAATCCTTATAGTGCAAAAGGAAGCTATTCGGCCCATCTAGCCTGCACCAGCCACAATCCCACCCAGACCCTGCTAATACTTCGACACTGAGGGAGAACTTAGCATTGTTAATCAACTTGACCCACGCATCTTTGGATTGGGTGGAAACTGGAGCACCCAGAGAAAAACCACACAGACATGGGAAGACCATGCAAACTTCGCTCAGAGAATGACCTAAGTTGGGTTCCTGGTGCTGTGGGGCAGCAGTGCTAACAACTGTACTACTGTGCCACCCCTAACAAATTACTTTGAAGAAAATTGTACCACAATGCTCAACAGTGTAACTAGTTAGCTATCACTATTTAGATTATTTATTCGTCACAAGTCAGCTTACACTAACACTTCAATGAAGTTACGGTGAAAATCCCCTAATCGCCATATTCCCGTGCCTGTCCAAGTACACTGAGGGGGAAATTTAGCATGGCCAGTGCACCCTAATCAGCACATCTTGACTCAGGGAGAAAAGTTTAACACCTGGGAGAAACCCACACAGATACAGGTAGAATGTGCAGACTCTGCACAGACAGCGACCCAACCTGCTAATGGCATTCTTCTGCACTGTCCACATTCTATGGATTCTATGGACATGATGTGAAGACACCGGCGTTGGACTGGGGTAAACACAGTATGAAGTCTCACAACACCAGGTTAAAGTCCAACCAGTTTATTTGATAGTAAACCCACAAGGTTTCTGGCTTCAGCAGACAAGGGCATTTGGCCTCTGATCTTCGGGTAAGCGTTCTCGAAGGTGGCCTTCATGACATGCCACAGCACAAGGTGGCTAAGCAGAGACTGATAGCCAAGTTCTGCACACATGAGGACAGCCTCAACCGGGATCTTGGGGTCATGTCACACTATCTGTAACTCCCATGACTTGCTTGAACTTGTAAAATCTCACTTACTGTCCTGTCTGGAGAAAATATACATCTTTTTAGTCTGTGCCGATGCTATCTCCGCTCACATTGTCTGCATCTTTAAGACTTGAATAGCAGGTTAGCCGTAAAGACTCGCATTCTAATCAGTATTCTGTAAACTGTATGTGCCTTTTATATACTCTGTTTGAGACCAGAACTCTCCACTCACCTGACAAACGGGCAAACCCACAAGCCTGTGGCTTTACTATCAAATAAACTTGTTGGACTTTAACCTGATGCTGTGGGACTTCCTTCCATGTAGAGGAATCAAAGGCAGATCCGTGGCACTGTGAGGCTGCAGTGTTGACCATTGTGCCTCCTTACCATCGCATAGAGAACTATGTTAGGGGACGTTATGGAAAGATACTGAGAGTTAGACAAGTGATTACTGAAATGGCAGACTGGTGCAGAAGGTGAAGTTGCAAAGGATCAGAGGTGAGCTGGTAAGGTGGATACAAAACTGGTTCGGTCATAGAACTCAGTAAGAATTTAGCAACACCAATTATTAATCCAACCGATTTATTTGATAGTAAAAAAGCGAGCTTTCAACACTCCCGTGTCTTCATCAGGCAAGTGCAGTGTTCTGGTCTGCAATAGCACACATCAGCACAGACAGTCAGAGATTGCTGATTAGAATGCGAATCCTTACATCTAACCTGCTATTCAAGTGTTAAAGTGGCTAACAATGTGTGTGAAGGGGATCCTGAGCATTGTTAGAGAATTGTGTATTTTCTCCAGACAGCACAGTAAGTGAGGTTTTTTGCTAACCCAGGCAAGTTACGGGGGTTACAGATAGTGTGTCATGAAGCCAAGATCCCTGTTAAGACCGTCCTCATGTGTGCGGAGCTTGGCTATCAGTCTCTGTTCAGCGACTCTGCGCTGTCGTGTATCACGAAAGCCCCCTTGAAGAACATTTACCCGCAGGTCGGAGGCCGAATGCCCATGACTGCTGAAGTGTTCGCCCACAGGAAGGGAACTGTTTTGCCTGGTGATTGTTGAGCGATGCTCATTCATCCGCTGTCGTAGTGTTTGCATGGTCTCCCCAATATACCATGCTTCGGGACATCCTTTCTTGCAACGTATTAGGTAGACAACGTTGGCCGAGTTGCAAGAGTATGTACCGTGTACCTGGTGAATGGTATCCTCACGTTTGATGATGTCGTCCATGTCTATGATCTGGCATGTCTTGCAGAGGTTGCTGTGGCAGGGTTGTGTGGTATTGTGGTCACTGTTCTCCTGAAGGTTGGGTAGTTTGCTGCGAACAATGATCTGTTTGAGGTTGTGCGGTTGTCTGAAAGCAAGAAGTGGGGGGGTGGGGATGGCCCTAGCGAGATGTTCATCGTCATCAATGATATGTTGAAGACTCCGGAGAAGATGTCGTAGCTTCTCCGCTCCGGGGAAGTACTGGACAACAAAGGGTACTCTGTCCACCGTGTCCCGTGTTCGTCTTCTGAGGAGATCAGTGCGGTTTATCGTTGTGGCACGTTGGAACTGTCGATCGATGAGTCGAGCGCCATATCCTGTTCTCACGAGTGCATCCTTCAGTGTCTGGAGGTGTCTGTCACGATCCTCCTCATCTGAGCAAATTCTGTGTATACGGAGGGCTTGTCCATAGAGAATGGCTTCTTTAACGTGTCTAGGGTGGAAGCTGGAGAAGTGGAGCATTGTGAGGTTGTCTGTCGGTTTGCGGTACAGTGAGGTGCTGAGGTGACCGTCCTTGATGGAGATGCGCGTGTCCAAGAATGCAACTGATTCTGGAGAATAGTCCATGGTGAGTCTGATGGTGGGATGGAACTTGTTGATATCATCATACAGTTGTTTCAATGATTGTTCACCATGAGTCCAAAGGAAAAAGATGTCATCAATGTATCTAGTATATAACCTTGGTTGGAGATCTTGTGTGGTGAAGAAGTCTTGTTCGAACCTGTGCATGAAGATGTTGGCATACTGAGGTGCGAATTTGGTCCCCATGGCTGTTCCGTGTGTCTGGATGAAAAGCTGATTGTTGAAGGTGAAGACATTGTGGTCCAAGATGAAGCGGATGATTTGTAAAATTGCATCTGGAAACTGGCAGTTGTTGGCATTGAGTACTGAGGCAGTTGCAGCAATACCATCGTCGTGGGGGATGTTGGTGTAGAGCACCGAGACATCCATTGTGACAAGGAGTGTCCCTGTTTCCACTGCTCCATGTGTGCTGAGTTTCTGCAGGAAGTCCGTAGTGTCAAGACAAAAGCTGGGGGTTCTTTGTACGATGGGTTTCAGGATGCCCTCGATATAGCCGGAGAGGTTCTCACACAGAGTCCCATTGCCAGATACGATGGGATGGCCGGGTATGTTTGCCTTGTGTATCTTTGGGAGGCAGTAGAGATCTCCAATGCGGGGAGTACGTGGAATGAGAGGGTTCTCCCTTCAGGAGAACAGTGACCACAATACCACACAACCCTGCCACAGCAACCTCTGCAAGACATGCCGGATCATAGACATGGACGACATCATCAAACGTGAGGATACCATTCACCAGGTGCACGGTACATATTCTTGCAACTCGGCCAACGTTGTCTACCTAATACGTTGCAAGAAAGGATGTCCCGAAGCATGGTATATTGGGGAGACCATGCAAACCCTACGACAGCGGATGAATGAGCATCGCTCAACAATCACCAGGCAAAACAGTTCCCTTCCTGTGGGTGAACACTTCAGCAGTCATGGGCATTCGGCCTCCGACCTGCGGGTAAATGTTCTTCAGGGGGGCTTTCGTGATACACGACAGCGCAGAGTCGCTGAACAGAGACTGATAGCCAAGCTCCGCACACATGAGGACGGTCTTAACAGGGATCTTGGCTTCATGACACACTATCTGTAACCCCCGTAACTTGCCTGGGTTAGCAAAAAAACCTCACTTACTGTGCTGTCTGGAGAAAATACACAATTCTCTAACCAATGCTCAGGATTCCCTTCACACACATTGTTAGCCACTTGAACACTTGAATAGCAGGTTAGATGTAAGGATTCGCATTCTAATCAGCAATCTCTGACTGTCTGTGCTGATGTGTGCTATTGCAGACCAGAACACTGCACTTGCCTGATGAAGACACGGGAGTGTTGAAAGCTCGCTTTTTACTATCAAATAAATCGGTTGGATTAATAATTGGTGTTGCTAAATTCTTACTGAGTTCTTACCACTCCAATCCAACGCCGGCATCTTTACATCGGTCATAGAAAACAGAGGATAGAATTGTAAGAGTGCGTTTCTGGATGGAAGTTTGTGATAAGCAGCATTCCTCGGGGATCAGTCCAGGGTAGATAGATTCACCATGCTAAATTGCCCCTTAGTGTGCAAAGATGTGCAGGGTTAGGGGGATTGACCATGATAATTGTGAATTGACAGACTGTAACAAATATCTTGTTTCTATCTTCATTGTACAGGGCACACCCATGCACAAATAATAATGAGGCAACTTTAAATAAGCAGCTTTACTACATAGCACCTCATGGTATTATCACTATTTGAAACTTACCTAGTATTTCAAACCTGGGAACCCAGGTTTGAATCCAGCCAAAGTCTATGGTGGAATTTGAATTTAGCAAAAAAGACCAGCTCGAATTAGGACTCACCTGATGAAGGAGCAGTGCTGCAAAAACTCATGACACCAAATAAACCTATTGGATTTTAACCTGTGTTGTGAGACTTCTTACTGTGCCCATCCCAGTCTAACAACAGCATCTCCACATCATATCTGGAACTAAGGACCTACTGATGACCGTGAAACCATTGTCGATCATTGAAAAAAACGTATCTGGTCAACTCACTGATGTCCCTTCAGGGAAGGAAATCTGCCATCTTTACTCAGTCAGACCTACATGTGACTCCTTTGCCACAGCAATGTGATTAACTCTCTACTGCCCACTGAAATGGCTGAGCAAGACACTGTTAGAGTCATACAGATATGCAACACGTAAACAGGCCCTTTGGCCCAACTTGTCCATACCAACCAGCTTTCCTAAACATCTTTTGCCTGCATTTTGCCCACATCCCTCTAAATGTTTCCCTGTCCATATAGCTGTAATTGTACCTGCCTCTATCACCTCCTGTAGTAGCTCATTCAGTTCAAGGGCAACTAGGTTTGGGCAATAAATGTTGACCTTTCAGCAATGCCCACATTCCACGAATAAATTAGAAAAAAAATTAATCAATTTCAGAGACTAAAAGTGGACAAATTCCTAACAATTGAAATTCTACTCCCAGTGCTATAACAGAGCTAGGTCACCTGGAGGAATGAATGCTTAGCTAAGATTCTACACCCCCACCCCCCCCCCCCCCCCCCCCCCCCCCCGGGCTAGAACAGAGGTGGGTCTCCCAGAGATAATGAATGCTCGGCTGAGATTCATCACCCCAGGGTTAGAACACTGGTAAGTCTCCAGAGGTAATGAATGCTCCGCTGATGATTTTGCAAATTGCTGCATTCCTCAGCAGTCCCAAGGGGGGTGGAGACCGGCACAGAATCGGGAGGGTGAACAACAGAAAAGAAAAATTAAAGATTGACACCCAGTTAGTCTGATAGAATTAATGTGGGTAATATTGTAATCTCGAATGAAGGTACGCTTAACAAAGCAGTGAGAAAGGAAAAATCAGATCTCGCAACATGTATACGGAAAATCAACTCTGGCAAATTTACCAGAGATTTTGTGGAAAAATAATTTACAGGATAGATAAAGGAAAACAGTAGATGTAGTTGACAACTGTACAAAACATTGGTAAAGCCATCTTTGGAGTACTGTGTACAATTGTGGCTACCCTGTAATAGGAAGGATGTTATTAAACTGGAAAAGATGCTGAAAAGGATTTATAAGGATGTTACCAGGACTGGAAGCTTTGAATTATGAGAGGGCAGATAGGCTGGGATTTTTTTTCCCTGGAGCGCCGGAGGAAGAGGGGTGACCTTATAGAGGTTTATAAAATCATGAGGGATATAGATATGGTAACTTGCCAAGATCTTTTCCCCAGGGTAGAGGAGTTTAAAACTAGAGGGCATAGGTTTAAGGCAAGAGAGGAAAGGGACACGAGGGGGTAACTGTTTCCAACAGAGGATGGTGCATGTATGGACTGAAGTGTCAGGGGAGGTGGAAGAGGCGGGTACAATTACAGCATTTAAAAATCTGCTTGGTTTCATCGGTCAGAATATTTAACACAAGAGTTGGAACATCTTGTTGAAGTTGTACAAGACATTACATAGAACATAGAACATAGAACAATACAGCACAGAACAGGCCCTTCGGCCTTCGATGTTGTGCCGACCAAAATAAAAAGCAATGCCCCTCCAAACTAAACCATTCCCTTCTCTTCCATATACTTATCAACTAACCTCTTAAACGCCACCAAACTTGGCGCATCTACAACAGCTGCAGGCAGGGCATTCCACTCCCTAACCACTCTTTGAGTAAAGAACCTACCTCTGATATCCGTCCTATAACTCATACCCCTTAATTTAAAGCTGTGTCCCCTCGTGCTAGCTTTCTCCATCCTAGGAAAAAGGCTATCACTGTCCACCCTATCTAAACCTCTAATCATCTTATATGTTTCAATAAGGTCCCCTCTTAGCCGCCTCCTTTCTAACGAAAACAACCTCAAATCCCTCAGCCTCTCTTCATAAGACCTGCCCTCCATACCAGGCAACATCCTGGTAAACCTCCTCTGTACCCTCTCCAATGCCTCCACATCTTTCTTATAATGTGGGGACCAGAACTGCACACAATACTCCAAGTGCGGCCGCACTAGAGTTTTGTACAGTTGCAACATGATGCTGCGGCTCCTAAATTCAATCCCCCTACCAATAAAAGCTAAGACTCCATATGCCTTCTTAACAACTTTATCCACTTGACTGCCTACTTTCAGGGATCTATTGACACATACACCAAGATCCTTCTGTTCCTCAACACTATTAAGAGCCCTACCATTAGCCCTATACTCTACACATTTATTGTTCCTGCCAAAGTGCATTACCTCACACTTTTCCACATTAAACTCCATTTGCCACCTCTCGGCCCAGCTCTGCAACTTGTCCAAGTCACTCTGTAAACTAAAACACCCCTCTTCACTATCTACCACACCACCAACTTTAGTATCATCTGCAAATTTACTGATCCATCCCTCAATACCCTCATCCAGATCATTTATAAAAATTACAAACAGCAGGGGCCCCAAAACAGACCCCTGAGGCACACCACTTGTCACCGAACTCCACGATGAATATCTCCCATCAACCACCACCCTCTGTCTTCTATCTGCCAGCCAATTCCTAATCCAATTAGCTAAATCACCCTCTATTCCACACATCTGCATTTTCTGTAGAAGTCTTCCATGGGCCACCTTATCAAACGCCTTACTAAAGTCCATATATACTACATCAACCGCCTTACCCCCATCCACCTCTCTGGTCACTTTCTCAAAAAACTCAATGAGGTTAGTAAGGCATGACCTACCCTTCACGAAACCATGCTGACTATCCCCAATCAATTCATTTCTCTCTAAATAACTATAAATCCTATCCCTAATAATTCTCTCCAATACTTTGCCCACAACAGAAGTAAGACTCACTGGCCTATAATTCCCTGGAAGGTCTCTCTTCCCCTTCTTAAACAATGGGACCACATTCGCTATCCTCCAGTCCTCCGGAACCACACCCGTAACCAACGAGGACCTGAAGATCAGAGCCAGAGGCTCTGCAATCTCCTCTCTTGCCTCCCAGAGAATCCTAGGGTAAATCCCGTCCGGCCCAGGGGACTTATCCAACTTCAATCCCTCGAGAATTTCTAACACATCCTCCCTATCTACTACAATACTCCCCAATTTGCAACCCTGTACCTCAGTGCTCTCCATAGCTACATTTCCAGCACTCTGCGTGAATACCGAAGAGAAATATTTATTCAGTGCCTCACCAATCTCTTCAGGCTCCACGCACAACTTCCCACTGCTGTCTATGACTGGCCCTAATCTTGCCCTAACCAATCTTCTATTCTTAACATATCGAAAGAAAGCTTTAGGATTCTCCTTAATCCTATCAGCCAACATCTTCTCGTGTCCCCTCTTAGCTCTCCTCAATTCACTTTTTACCTCCTTCCTGGCTAATCTATAGCTATCCATTGCACTATCTGAGCCTTCAAGCCTCATCCTGACATAAGCCTCCTTTTTCTTCTTAACCAGCAAATCAACTTTTTTCGTACACCATGACATTGGTCATGCCACACTTGTATTACTTTGTGCAATTCTGGTCATTCTATTGTAGAAAGGATATTATTAAACTAGAAAGAGTGCAGAAAAGATTTATTCATATGCCACCGGGACTTGATTGATTGAAATATAAGGAAAGGCTGGGTAGACCGGGACTTTTTCCTCTGGAGCACAGGAGGTTGGAGAGTGATCTATATGATCTATGAGAGGTCTATAAAATAGTGAGGAGCACAGATCAGCTAGATAGTCAATATCTTTCCCCAAATGTAGGAGAGTCTAGAACTAGAGGGCATAGGTTTAAGGTGAGAGGCGAGAGATACAAAAGTGTCCAAAGGGCATTTTTTTCACACAGAGGGTGGCGAGTGCCCAGAACAAGCTGCCAGAGGTAGAGGCGGGTACAATTTTATCTTTTAAAAAGTCATTTAGATAGTTACATGGATTTTATGGATATAGACAAAATATGGGACAAATGTGGGGACTAGCTTAAGGTCTTTTAAAAAAAGGGCGGCATAGACAAGTTGGGCCAAAGGGCCTGTTTCCATGCTGTAAATCTCTATGACTCTATGACATTTGGATAGGTACATGGATAGGGAAAGGTTTACAGGGATATGTGTCAAATGCAAGCAAATGGGACTGGTTTAGTATAGAAAGCCTGAACGACTTGGGCCAAAGATCCTGTGTTTGTCCTGTATCTCTCTCATAGAACATAGAACAATACAGCACAAACAGGCCCTTCAGCCCACGAGTTGCGCCGATCACATCTACCAATCCACAGACCTATCTATAACCCCCTATCCTATTCGTTAACATATACTCATCCAGAAGTCTTTTAAAAGACCCCAGTGAGTTTGCCTCAACAACCTCCGATGGCAGCCGATTCCATTCACTCACCACCCTCTGAGTGAAAAACTTACCCCTAACATCCCCTCTGTATTTGCTTCCCTGCGCCTTAAATCTGTGTCCTCTCGTAGTGACCATTTCAGCTCGGGGAAATAGTTTCTGAGAATCCACCCCATCTATTCCTCTCAACATTTTATAAACCTCTCTGACTCTATATTCAATAAAATGCCTGAAAAAGTCACCTCAGTGGCGGGGAAATTACTAGAAAGAATTCTGAGGGACAGAAATGTCTGCACCTGCAAAGACAAGGATTGATCAGGGCTAGTGAGCATGGATTTCATAAAATCAAAGATCCTACAATGTAGAAGGAGGTCATTCAGCCCATCGAGTTAACACTGGCCACAATCCCATTCAGATTCTATCCCCATAAACCCATGTATTTACGCTAGCAAGTCCCCCGACACTAAGGATTGTTTGACAATGTCCCTCATGGGAGGTCAGTTGAGAAGGTCAAGCCTCATGAGATACAAGGACAGGTAGCTAGATGGATAAGTAACTGGCTTAGTAATAGGAGACAGAGAGTAATAGTGGAAGGGTGTTTTTCTAGCTGGAAGTCAGTCACTAGTGGTTTGCCGCAGGGCTCGGTACTGGGACCTCTTCTATTTGTAATATATGTAAATGACTTGGAAGAGGGAGTAAGTGGAGTGACCAGCAAGTTTGCAGATGATTTACGAGGATGCTGCCAGGATCGGGAGGGCAGGCCTTATGAAGATAGATTGAGGGAGCTGGGACTCTTCTCACTGGAGAGATGTAGGTGGAGAGGCAACCTGATAGAGGTTTATAAAATGTTGAGATGAATAGATAGGGTGGACTCTCAGAGACTATTTCCCCGAGCTGAAATGATCACTACGAGAGGACACAGATTTAAGGTGCAGGGAAGCAAATACAGAGGAGATGTTAGGGATAAGTTTTTCACTCAGAGGGTGGTGAGTGAATGGAATCGGCTGCCGTCGGAGGTTGTTGAGGCAAACTCGCTGAGGTCTTTTAAAAGACTTCTGGATGAGTATATGGAAACGAATAGGATAGGGGGTTATAGATAGGTCTGTGGATTGGTAGATGTGATCAGTGCAACTCGTGAGCCGAAGGGCCTGTTTGTGCTGTATTGTTCTATGTTCTATGTTCTATGATACAAAGATGGCTGGACTTGAGGATAGTGAGGAGCATTGTCAGGCGATGCAGCAGGACATAGATAGGCTGGTAGCTTGGGCAGATAGATGGCAGATGGAATTCAATCCTGATAAATGTGAGGTGATGCATTTCGGGAGAAAGAATGTAGGGGGAGGTATATGATAAAGGATAGACCTATTAAGAGTATAGAAACGCAGAGGGACCTGGGGGTGCAGGTGAACAAGTCTCTGAAGGTGGCAGAGCAAGTGGAGAAGGTTGTGGAGAAAGCATATAGTATGTTAGCCTTTATAGGAAGGGGTACAGAGTACAAGAACTGGCCTTTAATGTTGCAGTTGTATAAAACGTTGGTTCGACCTCATTTGGAATACTGCGTCCAGTTCTGGTCACCTTACTACCAGAAGGACATGGAGACTCTGGAGAGAGTGCAGAGGAGGTTTACCAGGATGCTGCATGGTATGGAAGGTCTGAGTTACGAGGAGAGATTAGGCAAATTGGGACTGTTTTCCTTAGAAAGACGTAGACTTAGAGGAGATCTAATAGAGGTGTACAAGATTATGAGGGTATAGATAGAGTAAACAGGGTTAAGCTTTTTCCTAGGATGGACTCGAATAGCACGAGGGGTCATGGGCTTAGGGTGAGGGGGGTAAGGTATAATTTGGATGCTGGAGGGAGTTTTTTCACACAGAGAGTGGTGGGGGTATGGAATGCGCTGCCAAGTAAAGTGATGGAGGCAGGCACTCTGGAGTTATTTAAGACATACTTAACTGGGCACATGAACAGAATGGGAATGGAGGGGTATAGAAACCTGATTTAATATAGGGATCATGAGCCTTGGGAGTCCCTGGGAAGTGTGTAAATAGATGATGATATTGATGTATTTGTTTTTATCCTACAGGTGCTTTGGTTCACCTTGTTGTCTAACAAGGGGCATACATGCAATGGGTTGTGAGAGGGCTGCTCTTGGATTTTTTTTGAGAGTATCCTAGTGCTTCATGTTGTTAGTGTACGCTTGACCTGGACCATTTGATGGGCGACATGACAGTTCAGTGACTATCGTTGTGTTGTGCAGGTACATGGATTTGGGCCTGTGTCTGTGGGAGTTTGTGCATTCTCCCCATGCTTGTGTGGGTTTTCTCCGGGTGCTCCAGTTTCCTCCCACATCCCAAAGATGTGTTCTTAGGCTAATTGGCAATACAAATTCTCCCTAAATTGTCTCAAATTTGGTTTTTAATCCATACATCTATAAACATAGACAGAGATCAAGGGTAGAGGTGGGAACATCGGGGTGGCGGCGTGGGCTCGTTGGGCCGGTGGGCCTGTTTCCCATGCTGTTTTGTTCTTCGTTCTTTGTTCTATGACCAATCCACCTAACCTGCACATCTTGGTACTGTGGAAGGAAACCCACCTAGACATGGGGAAAATGTGCAAACTTCACACAGACAGTGACCCAAGGTGGGAATTGGACCCGGGTCCATCCACCTAATCTGCACAACTTTGAATGCTAAGGGATAATTTAACATGGCCAGGGCATTTACCCTGCACTTCTTTGGACACTAAGGAGCAATTTAACATGGTAATCCACTTAATCTGCAAATCTTTGGACATTCAGAGGTGATTAGCATGGCCAATCTACCTATCCTGCATATCTCTGGATTGTGAGAATAAACCAGAGCATCCGTAGGAAACTCACGCAGGGAGAACATGCAAAGTTCACACAGTGAGTAACCCAAACTGGGGATTGAGCTCAGTTCCCTGGCAGCAGTGCTAACCACTGCGCTACTGCTAACAAGTTATTTTGAAACAAATTGTACCACAATGATCAACAGCTCTAACTGGTCAGCTATCACAATTTAGATTATTTATTAGTCACAAGTCGGCTTACACTAACACTACAATGAAGTTACTGTGAAAATCCCTAGTCACCACACTCTGGTATCTATTCGGGTACACTGAGAAACAATTTAGCGCAGCCATTGCACCTAAGAATCAGGACTTCCAGACTGTGGGAGGGACCAGAGCACCCAGAGGAAATCAACTCAGAGACAAGTCCACCTTGTTGTCTAACAAGGGGCATACACATGATGGGTTGTGAAGGGCTGCTCTTGGATTTTTTCGAGAGTGTCCTAGTGCTTCATGTCATTAGTGTACGCTTGACCTGCACCATTTGATGGACAACACAACAGCTCAGTGACTATCGCTATGCTGTGCAGATACATGGATTTGGGTGTGTGTCTGTGGGAGTTTGCACATTCTCCCCATGTTTGCGTGGGTTTTCTCTGGGTGCTCCGTGTTCCTCCCACATCCCAAAAATGTGCTCTTACGCTAATTGCAAAACAAATTCTCCCTAAGTTGTCTCAAATTTGTTTTTTAATCCATAGATCTATAAACATAGACAGGGATCACAGGTAGAGGTGGGAACATAGAACATAGAACAATACAGCGCAAACAGGCCCTTCGGTCCATGAGTTGCGCCAATCACATCTACCAATCCACAGACCTATAACCTATATCTATAACCCCCTATCCTATTCTTTTCCATATACTCATCCAGAAGTCTTTTAAAAGACCCCAGTGAATTTGCCTCAACAACCTCCGACAGCAGTCGGTTCCATTCACTCACCACCCTCTGAGCGAAAAACCTACCCCTGACATCTCCTTTGTATTTGCTTCCCTGCACCTTAAATCTGTGTACTCTCGTAGTGACCATTTCAGCTCGGGGAAATAGTCTCTGAGAGTCCACCCTATCTATTCCTCTCAACATTTTATAAACCTCTATCAGGTCGCCTCTCAACCTATGTCTCTCCAGTGAGAAGAGTCCCAGCTCCCTCAACCTATCTTCATAAGACCTGCCTCCCAATCCAGGCAGCATCCTTGTAAATCTCCTCTGAACTCTCTCAATAGCCTCTACATCCTTCCTATAGTGAGGCGGCCAGAACTGCGCACAATACTCCAACTGGGGTCTGACAAAAGTCTTATAGAGCTGCATCATTACCTCCTGACTCCTAAACTCTATTCATCGATTAATGAAGGCCAGTACACCGTACGCCTTCTTGACCACTTCCTCCACCTGTGAGCCCGATTTAAGAGTCCTATGGACCCGGACCCCGAAATCCTTCTGCTCTACAATACAGCTAAGACTCCTACCCCTTATATTGTACTCCTTCATCCCATTATTCCTGCCAAAATGGACCACTACACATTTATCTGCGTTGAAGTCCATCTGCCACTTCTCCGCCCAGTCTTGCATCCTGTCTATGTCCCACTGCAACTTTTGGCATCCCTCCAGACCATCCACAACACCACCGATCTTTGTATCATCGGCGAACTTCTAACCCATCCCTCCACTTCCTCATCCAGGTCATTTATGAAAATGACAAACAGCAGGGGTCCCAGAACAGATCCCTGGGGCACTCCACTGGTTACCGACCTCCATGCAGAACAAGACCCATCCACAACCACTCTCTGCCTTCTGCTGGCAAGCCAGTTCTGGATCCACGAGGCCAAAGCCCCTTGGATCCCATGCCCTCTCATCTTCTCCAGAAGCCTTGCATGGGGGACCTTATCAAACACCTTACTAAAGTCCATGTACACTACGTCCACCGCCCTTCCTTCGTCAATGTGTTCAATCACATTTTCAAAGAACTCAACTAGGCTCATAAAGATTGACCTGCCCTTGACAAAACCATGCTGACTATTTCTAATCAGTCCAAACTTCTCCAAATGTTTATATATCTTATCCCTCAGAAGCCTCTCATCAGCTTACCAACCATAGAACATAGAACATAGAACATAGAACAATACAGCACAGAACAGGCCCTTCGGCCTTCGATGTTGTGCCGACCAAAATAAAAAGCAATGCCCCTCCTAACTAAACCATTCCCTTCTCATCCATATACTTATCAACTAACCTCTTAAACGCCACCAAACTTGGCGCATCTACAACAGCTGCAGGCAGGGCATTCCACTCCCTAATCACTCTTTGAGTAAAGAACCTACCTCTGATATCCGTCCTATAACTCATACCCCTTAATTTAAAGTTGTGTCCCCTCGTGCTAGCTTTTTCCATCCTAGGAAAAAGGCTATCACTGTCCACCCTATCCAAACCTCTAATTATCTTATATGTTTCAATAAGATCCCCCCTTAGCCGCCTCCTTTCTAACGAAAACAACCTCAAATCCTTCAACCTCTCTTCATAGGACCTGCCCTCCATACCAGGCAACATCCTGGTAAACCTCCTCTGTACCCTCTCCAATGCCTCCACATCTTTCTTATAATGTGCGACCAGAACTGCACACAATACTCCAAGTGCGGCCGCACTAGAGTTTTGTACAGTTGCAACATGATGCTGCGGCTCCGAAATTCAATCCCCCTACCAATAAAAGCTAAGACTCCATATGCCTTCTTAACAACTTTATCCACTTGACTGCCTACTTTCAGGGATCTATTGACACATACACCAAGATCCTTCTGTTCCTCAACACTATTAAGAGCCCTACCATTAGCCCTATACTCTACACATTTATTGTTCCTGCCAAAGTGCATTACCTCACACTTTTCCACATTAAACTCCATTTGCCACCTCTCGGCCCAGCTCTGCAACTTGTCCAAGTCACTCTGTAAACTAAAACACCCCTCTTCACTATCTACCACACCACCAACTTTAGTATCATCTGCAAATTTACTGATCCATCCCTCAATACCCTCATCCAGATCATTTATAAAAATTACAAACAGCAGGGGCCCCAAAACAGACCCCTGAGGCACACCACTCGTCACCGAACTCCACGATGAAAATCTCCCATCAACCACCACCCTCTGTCTTCTATCTGCCAGCCAATTTCTAATCCAATTAGCTAAATCACCCTCTATTCCACACATCTGCATTTTCTGTAGAAGTCTTCCATGGGCCACCTTATCAAAAGCCTTACTAAAGTCCATATATACTACATCAACCGCCTTACCCCCATCCACCTCTCTGGTCACTTTCTCAAAAAACTCAATGAGGTTAGTAAGGCATGACCTACCCTTCACGAAACCATGCTGACTATCCCCAATCAATTCATTTCTCTCTAAATAACTATAAATCCTATCCCTAATAATTCTCTCCAATACCTTGCCCACCACAGAAGTAAGACTCACTGGCCTATAATTCCCAGGAAGGTCTCTCTTCCCCTTCTTAAACAATGGGACCACATTCGCCATCCTCCAGTCCTCCGGAACCACACCCGTAACCAACGAGGACCTGAAGATCAGAGCCAGAGGCTCTGCAATCTCCTCTCTTGCCTCCCAGAGAATCCTAGGGTAAATCCCGTCCGGCCCAGGGGACTTATCCAACTTCAAACCCTCGAGAATTTCTAACACATCCTCCCTATCTACTACAATACTCCCCAATTTGCAACCCTGTACCTCAGTGCTCTCCACAGCTACATTTCCAGCACTCTGCGTGAATACCGAAGAGAAATATTTATTCAGTGCCTCGCCAATCTCTTCAGGCTCCACGCACAACTTCCCACTGCTATCTATGACTGGCCCTAATCTTGCCCTAACCAATCTTCTATTCTTAACATATCGAAAGAAAGCTTTAGGATTCTCCTTAATCCTATCAGCCAACATCTTCTCGTGTCCCCTCTTAGCTCTCCTCAATTCACTTTTTACCTCCTTCCTAGCTAATCTATAGCTATCCATTGCACTACCTGAGCCTTCAAGCCTCATCCTGACATAAGCCTCCTTTTTCTTCTTAACCAGCAAATCAACTCTTTTCGTACACCAAGGCTCTCTTACTCGTCCATTTCCTCCCTGCCTGACAGGGACATACTTATCAAGGACTCTCAGCAGCTGCTCCTTGAATAAGCACCACATTCCAGATGTTCCCAGTCCCTGTAGTTCCCTAGTCCAATCTACGCACCCTAATTCTCTCCTGATGGCCTCATAATTACCCTTCCCCCAGCTATAACTACAGCCCCCAGCTTCATGCCTATCCCTGTCCATCACTAAGGTGAACGTAACCGAATTGTGGTCACTATCACCAAAATGTTCACTAACTTCCAAGCCTAACACCTGGTCTGGCTCATTGCCCAGCACCAAATCCAATGTAGCCTCACCTCTAGTTGGCCTATCTACATACTGAGTCAAAAAACCTTCCTGCACACTCTGTACGAAAACTGACCCCTCTAACGAGCTAGAGCTATAGCTATTCCAATCAATATTAGCAAAGTTAAAGTCCCCCATCACAATTACCCTACTACTTTCACTCCTAATCAGAATTGACTTCGCAATCCTTTCCTCAACCTCTCTAGAACTATTAGGAGGTCTGTAAAAGACTCCCAACAGGAGTCTGAGTCCCATCTGGGTGGCGGCACAGACTTGTTGGGCCGAAGGGCCTGTTTCCCATGCTGTTTTGTTCTTTGTTCTTTGTACAGATAGTGACTCAAGCCGGAATCAAAACCAGGTCCCTGGTGCTGTGAGGCAGCAGTGCTAACCACTGTGCCACCATGCTGCACTGATTGCATGATGTTTGCATGTTCTGTCTGTCTGTGCGGGCTTCCACGGGTGCTCTGGTTTCCTTCCACAGTCTGAAAAATATGCTGGTTAGGTGCATTGACCATGCTAAATTCTCTCTGTGTTGCCCAAACAGTCCCAAACAGGAGTATGGTGACCAACTTCACTGCGGTGTTAATGTATGCCTGCTTTTGATACTAATAAATAAATTTAAAATTTTCCATGTTCAGTGCCCAGGAGGATCCATGTTTCACACCTCACTCTCCCAACGCCAGCTTTCCATCCTGAGCATGACTTATTTGTCCAATCCATGCTATCATAGAATCCCAGCAGAGCAGAAGGAGGCCATTCAGCCCATCGGGTTTGCACCAACTCTGACAGTGCATCTCATCCAGACCCAATCTCTGTAATACCACATATTTACCCTGTTAATTTCCCCTTACCCTCACATCCTGGGACACTAAGTGACAATTTAGCATGGCCAATCCATCTAACCTGCACATTTTTGGACAGTAAGGGCAAGCTGGCATGGCCAATCTACCTAACCTACACATCTATGGACACTAAGGGACAATTTAACATGGCCAATCCACCCAATCTGCATATCTTTGGACACTAAGGGACATTTTAGCATAATCAATTCACCAAACCAACAAATTTTTGGACGCAAAGGGGCAACTTAGCATGGTCAATCCACATAAACTGCACATCTTTTGATGCTCAGGAGAAACTTGACGTGCCAATCCAGCTAACATATACATCCACGGACACAAAGAGACAATTTAGCACGTCCAATTCACTAACTGCATATCTTTGGACAGTAAGGAGCAACTTAACATGATCAATCCATCTAATCTGCTCATCTTTAGAAACTAAGGAGCAATTTAGCATAGCCAATCCACTTAACCTTCACATCTTTGGACACTGGAGGGGAATTTAGCGTGGCCAATATATTGAACCTTTTCATCTTTAGACACTAAGTAACAATATAGCATGGCCAATCCACCTAGCCTGCACATTTTAAGACACTAAGGGCAAATTTAGCATGGCCAATTCATCTAATCTACACATATTTTGATACTAAGAGGAAATTTACCATGGCCAATCAACCTAACCTGCACATCTTTAGACTGTGGGAGGAAACTGAAGCAGATGGAGGAAACCAATGCAGATATGAAGACAACATGCAAGCTCCACAGAGAAAGCTGGGGATTGAATCCGAGCCACTGGTGCTCTGGGACAGCAGTTCAAACCACTGTGCTACCACTAATAAATTATATGAATCAAATTGTACCACAATGTGCCACAGTTGTAACTGGGCAGCTATCACTGCTTATTGTTATTTATTAGTTACAAGTAATTTTACATTAACACTGCAATGAAGTTACAGTGAAAATCCCCCAACCACCACACTCCAGTGCCTATTCAGGTACACTGAGGGAGAATTTAGCATTGCCAATGCACCAAACCAGCATGTCTTTTGGACTGTGGGAGGAAACTAGAGCATCCAGAGGAAACCTTTGCAGACACATGGAAAATGTGCAGACTCCGTATGAACAATGACTGAAGCTGGGAGTCGAATCCAGGTCCCTGGCTCTGTGAAGCACTGTACTACAGACAATTTAGCATGGCCAATCCATCTAAACTGCAAATCTTTGGACATAAGGGCCAACAGAGCATGGCTAATCCACTGAATGTCTTGTCTGGGTCATGTTTGCATGTTCTCTCTGCATCTGCATGTGTTTCCTCCAGATGCTCCTCCAGGTGCTACTATCCCTGGCAGCTTGTTTCAGAAACTCAAGATGCTCTGTATGAAAAAATTGCCCTCTGGGCACTTTTGTATTTCTACCCTCTCATCTTAACCCTATGCCCTCAAGTTTTAAGCTCCCCTACCTTTGGAAAAAGATTTGACTATCTCACTGATCCATGCCCTTCATTATTTTTTTTAAAAGCAACACAGCACGGGAAACAGGCCCTTCGGCCCAACGAGCCCGCACCACCGTAATACCAAATCATTATCCTATTTTAATAGTCCTATATAATAGTATATATATTAATCCTAATTTGGAAAATTTTCACCATAGGGACAATTTGTTACCCAATCAGCCTAAGAGCGAATTTTTGGGTTGTGGGAGGAAACCGGAGTGCCCGGAGAAAACCCACGCAACCACGGGGAGAACGCGCAAACTCCCGCAGACACCGGCCCAATTCCAAGTGTCTGCACAGCCACATCGATAGTCTCTGAGCTGTCATGGTGCCCTTCAGGTGGTCCACATAAAGCACTCATATACGACATGAGGTACCAGGCAACCCATGAATCAACATCCAAGAGCTGTACCCGCACCACCTGCCGAATGCGTGCTCAAATTATGGACCGAATTACCTGTGGAAAAAAGCCGTAGTTAAACAGTCCTAATATATCCCTCTATCTGCATACCGCTCATGTGGCTGTCCAAGAGACCCTTAAACAGCCCCAGCGTGCCTGCTCCCACCACCTTACTCGGCAGTGCATTCCACACCCCCACTACCCTTTGTGTGAAAAACTGCCCTCTAATATTCGTCCTATACATAGCCCCCCTCACCCTATGGCCATGACCCCTCGTCCTATCCATTTCTAAAGGTGGAAAAAGTTTACCTCCATTTACTCTATCTATACCCCTTATAATCTTATACACCTCTATGAGATCCCCTCTAAGCCGACGTCTTTCAAGGGAAAACAACCCCAGTCTATCTAATCGTTCCTCATAGGACAGTCCTTCCATACCAGGCAGCATCCTGGTAAACCTCCTCTGCATTCTCTCCAAGGACTCCACATCCTTCCGATAGTACGGAGACCAGAACTGGGCGCAGTATTCCAAGTGAGGCCTAACCAAAGTTGTATACAACTGCAACATCAAACTCCTACTCTTATATTCTATACCCTTTTCTATGAAAGCTAACATACTATACGCCTTCTTTGTCACCTTCTCCACCTGTGAGGACACCTTCAGAGACTTGTGAACCTGCACCCCCAAGTCTCTCTGCGTCTCTATGCTCCTTATAGTTTTACCTTTTATCCTATAATTCTCTTCTACATTTTTCCGGCCAAAATGCATCACCTCGCATTTTTCCGGATTAAATTCCATTTGCCATCTATCTGCCCAATCTACCAACCTGTCTATGTCCTGTTGTATTGCCTGACACTGCTCTTCTGTACCCGCCAATCCAAGCATCTTGGTGTCATCAGCAAATTTGCTGATTTTTATAGACCTCTATAAGATCATCCTTCAGCCTCCTACGCATCAGAGAAATGTTCCAGTCTATTCAGCCTCTCCTTATAACTCAATCCATCAAGTCCTGGTAGCATTCTAGTAAACATTTTCTGCACTCTTTCTAGTTTAATAATATCTTTTGTGCTCTTTCTAGTTTAATAATGTCCTCGCTCCATAATCAGGGTAGCGATCAGGAAATAGAACATGCTGGAAAGTCTCAGCAGGTTGAACAGCAATAGTGGAGAGAGAATAGAGCCAATGTTTCGAGTCTGAATGACCCTTTGTCAGAACTCACTGGGCAGCAGGGTGGCACAGTGATTAGTACTGCTGCCTCACTGCCAGCGACCCGAGTTCAATATCCAGCTTGGGTCATTGTGCGTGCCGAGTCTGCATATTCTCCCTGTGGAATTCCTTTGCAATGTTCCAGTTTCCTCTCATAGTCGGAAAGACGATCTGGTTAGGTGCACTGCCATGTTAAATTTTCCCTCAGTGTATCCGAACAGGCACTACAGTTTGGCAATTAGAGGATTTTCTCATTACAGTGACTTAATGAGTGTGCAATGGGGGCTGCCTCTCCCACAATGCACCGGGCCTGAGAAAGCCATCTATCAGTCAGAGAAGTGGCCGCGCTGCATTCTGGGAGGAGCGTCCCATAGCAGCTTTTTAATTTGTTTTTTTTAAAATTTATTATTCCCCTCCGCATTCCGGTTCTTCCTTCCGCTGCTCACTTTTAAAATTAAACGGAGGATTTGACGCTGTTGGTGAAACCAACATGGCGACCCCTCGCGGAGCCGCGGCCGAGTCAAGAGGTGACCCTAGGAGGACCAGAAGCAGCTACGAGGAGGGCCTGAGAGCTCTCAGGGCGGCCACTAGCGGACCGGAGGAGAGACAGCAGCGGCTGCAGAGTCTCTCCCCAAACAGAGGTACTGGGAACCTCTTCATATAAACTTTTAGATCCACCAGTAATCCAGCGTCCCAGGCTAATGAATGAAGAACAGTGCAGCACAGAAACAAGCCCTCCAAGCCCGTGCCGATCATGATGCTGAACAAAATTAAAATAAATTTCTGCCCGAGTTGTTCGCTCTATGTCTCCTGATTCATGTACTCATCCAGATGCCTCTTAAATGTTGCAAACGTGACTGCTTCTGCCACCATCACTGGCACTGCGTTCCAGGCTCCCACCACCCTGCGTGAGAAATTTCTCCTGCACATCTCCCTTAAATTTTTCCCCTCTCACCTTGAACATGTGCAGTCTTGTGATTGAAACTTCAGCACCAGAAACAGCCCCTGACTATCCGTCCTGTCCACACCTCTCATAATTTTGAAGATCTATAACAGGTCTCCCCTCAACCTCCGTCTTTCCAGTGAAAACAATCCTGGTTTATTCGATCTCTCCTCATAGCCAACACCCTCGAGACCAGGCAACATTCTGGTGAACCTTCTTTGCGTTCTCTCCAGAGCTTCCACGTTCTTCTGGTAATGTGGTAACCAAAACTCCAAATGTAGCATAACCATATAAAGCTTTGGGAACCTGGGTTTGATTCCCAACACAGACAGGGAGGTGGTGGCCTAATGGTATTATCGCTGGACTATTAATCCAGAAATTCATGATCTGGGGACCCGGGTTTGAATCCTGCCACAGCAGATGCAATTAATAATCTATTGATGACCATGAAACCATTGTCAATTGTTGGAAAAACTCCATCTGGTTCACTCATGTCCTTTAGGGAAGGAAATCTGCTGTCTTTATCTGGTCTGATCGACATATAACTCCAGAGCCATAGCAACGTGCTTGACTTTCAATGGCCCACTGATATAGCCTGGAAGACATTCAGTTTAAGGGCAGAAAGGGATGGGCAACAAATGTTGGCTAGACAGTGATGGCCATGTCCAATGAATGAATAAAAGAGTCATCTATCTGAATATTCCTGCAAAATCATGTGTGCATGCATGCACAGAATGCTGATTGTAATTTACAGAGATAGTGGAATGTGAGAATGTGTTTGTATAGGCAGTATGGTGGCACAGTGGTTCGACTGCTGCCTCACAGCACCAGGGACTTAGGTTCAATTCCAGCCTCGAGTCACTGCCTATGTGGAGTTTGCATGTTCTCCCCGTGTCTGTGTGGGTTTCGTTTGGGTGCTCCATTTTCCTCACACAGTCCAACAGATGCACATGTTATGTGAATCAACTGTTTTAAGTTGCACATTAATGTCCAAAGATGTGCAGGTTAGGTGGATTGGCCATGCTAAATTGCCCTTTAGTGTTCAAAGATTTTGTTCAGCATCATGCATTGGCCATGCCAAATTCTCCCTCAGTGTTGTCCGAACATTTGTCCGAGTATGGCAACTAGAGAATTTTCACAGTAACTTCATTGCAGTGTTAATATAAACCTAATTTTGACACTAATAAATAAATTCAAAACTTTCCATGTTTAGTGTCCATGAGGATCAAAATCCCTTGAATGTCAATGTTTACACCTCATTCTCCAAACGCTATCTTTCCATCATCCTGAGCATCACCTAATGGTCCAATCCATGCGATCATAGAATCCCAACAGAGCAGAAGAACGCCATTCAACCCATAGAGTCTGCACCAACTCTTTGGCAGTGCATCTCATCTAGACCCAATGTCATAACCCCACATATTTAGCAGCTAATCAATTCCCTTTATTCTCACACTCTGAAATGCTAAGGGTCAATTTAGCATGGCCAATCCCCCTAGCCTCTACATCTCTGGACAGTAATGGGCAAGTTAGCTTACCCAATCCACCTAACATGTATATTTTTGGACATTACGAAGCAATTTAGCATAGCCAATCCAACTGACCTGCACTTTGGATATGAAGATGTAATCTGGCACGGGTTTTTCATCTAAACTGCATATCTTTGGACTTTAAGGGGCAATTTAGCATGGCCAATCCATCTAACTTGCACATCTTTGGATACTAATGGGCAAAGTAGCATGGCCAATCCAAACTAACTTGCACATCTTTGGACACTAAGCAGCAAATTAGCATGGCCAATCTCCCTAATGCACACACCTTCAGATACTAAGGATTAATTTAGTATGGCCAATCCCCCTAATTTGTACATCATTGGACACGAAGGGGCAACTTAGCAGACTAATCCTTTAATTTATACATTTTTGGACAGTGGAGGCAATTTGGCATGGCCAATTACCCTAACATGCACATGTATGAAGTGTGGGAGGAAAGCGGGGCATCTGGAAGAAAACCATGCAGACACAGGGAGGACATGCAAATTCCACACAAACAGTAACCCAAACCAGAATTAAACCCAGGTCTCTGGCTCTATAAGGTTGTGACAGGGGCTTTACTGTGTACCTTAACCTATGTTGCATCTTTCAGCTGTACAGAGAGAGAGCTTTGCACATTATCATCATTACTTCATAGTTTCAGGCTGTTGCTCTTTGGAAATTAAGCAGTTTGTTTCAACAACACATTTGTCAGTTGATGGGTATTTCGATAAGGCTGGCGTGTTGAAATGACTGACTGTGAACAAATGTTTTGTTTCTGTCTTCACTGTATAGGATATATCTCACACAAATAATAACAAGGCACCATTAAATATCCAGCATCACTGAGAAAAACATGGGTGGAAAAGTGGTATTATTGCTAGACCATTAGTCCAGAAACTCAGCTAAAAGTTTAATTATTCATCACAAGCAGCTTACATTAACACTGCAATGAAGTTTCTATGAAAATCCCCTAGTTGCCGCACTCCGGCGTCAATTTGGTAACACTGAGAGAGAATTTAGCATGGCCAATTCACCTACCCTGCAATTTTTTGGACTGTGGGAAGAAACCAGAGCACCCAGAGGAAACCCACACAGACATTGGAAGGACATGCAAACTCTACGATAACGTAATCAAAGCCCGGAATCAAACCCGCATGCACAGTGAGGCAGCAGTGCTAACCACTGTGCCATCAGGGGATCCAGATTTGAATTCTGAGATGGCAACAGTGGAACTTGAATTCAATTTTTAAAAATCTGGATTTAAGAACTTACTGATGACCATGAAGAAAGTAGATAAGTTGCAGAGCAGGGCCAAGAAGTGGCAAATGGAGTTTAATGTGGAAAAGTGAGAGGTGATTCACTTTGTTAAGAATAATATGTGTGCAGAATACAGGACTAATAGTAAGACTCTTAGTAGTGAAGATGAGCAGAGAGATCTCGGTGTACAGGTGCATAGATCCCTGAAAGTTGGTACTCAAGTTGATAAGGTTGTTAAGAAGGTGTAGAGTGTGTTAGCATTTATTGGTAGAGGGATTGAATTTCAGAGCCGAGATGTCATGTTGCAACTGTACAAAACACTGGTGCGGCCGCACTTGGAGTATTGTGTACAGTTTTGGTCCCCACATTAGAACAAAGAACAAAACAGCACGGGAAAAAGGCCCTTCGGACCAGCAAGCCCGCGTCGCCTCTCCGATGTTCCCACCTCTACCCTTGATCCCTGTCTATGTTTATAGATCTATGGATTAAAAACCAAATTTGAAACAATTTAGGGAGAATTTGTTTTGCCAATTAGCCTAAGAGCACATCTTTGGGATATGGAAGGAAACCGGAGCTCCCAGAGAAAACCCACGCAAGCACGGGGAGAACGTGCAAACTCCCACAGACACAGGCCCAAATCCATTTATCTGCACAGCACAGTGATAGTCACTGAGCTGTCGTGTTGCCAAATGGTCCAGGTCAAGCGTACACTAACGACGTGAAGCATTAGGATCCTCTCGAAAAAAAAATCCAAGAGCAGCCCTCTCACGACCCATCGCGTGTATGCCCCTCGTTAGACAACAAGGTGGACCAAAGCACCTGATGTACTTGTTTTTATAACACAAGATAAAACAAGAATAAAAACAAGTACATCAATATCATCATCTATTTACACACTTCCCAGGGACTCCCAAGGCTCATGATCCCTATTTAAATCAGTTTTCTATACCCCTCCATTCCCATTCTGTTCATGTGCCCATATAAGTATTTCTTAAATAACTCCAGAGTACCTGCCTCCACCACTTCACTTGGCAGCGCATTCCATACCCCCTCCACCCTCTATGTGAAAAAATTCCCTCTAGCATCCAAATTATTCCCTCTAGCTTCCCCCCTCACCCTAAGCCTGTGACCCCTCGTGCTATTTGAGTCCATCCTAGGAAAAAGCTTAACTCTGTTTACTCTATCTATACCCCTCATAATCTTGTACACCTCTATTAGATCTCTTCTAAGTTTACGTCTTTCTAAGGAAAACAGTCCCAATTTGCCTAATCTCTCCTCGTAACTCAGATCTTCCATACCAGGCAGCATCCTGGTGAACCTCCTCTGCACTCTCTCTAGACTCTCCATGTCCTTCCAGTAGTAAGGCGACCAGATGAAGTCTAACCAACGTTTTATACAACTGCAACATTAAGGGCCAGCTCTTGTACTCTGTACCCCTTCCTATAAAGGCTAGCATACTATATGCTTTCTTCACAACCTTCTCCACTTGCTCTGCCACCTTCAGAGACTTGTTCACCTGCACCCTCAAGTCCCTTTGCATTTCTATACTCTTAATAGGTCTACCCTTTATCGTACACCTCCCTCATACATTCTTTATAAGAAAGATGTGGAGGCATTGAAAAGAGCGCAGAGGAGGTTTACCAGGATGTTGCCTGGTATGATGGTAGGTCTTATGAGGAAAGGCTGAGGTACTTGAAGTTATTTTCATTAGAGAGAAGAAGGCTAAGAGGTGACTTAATTGAGACATATAAGATGATCAGAGGTTAGATAGGGTGGATAGTAAAAGCCTTTTTCCTCAGATGGAGATGGATAACGCAAGGGGACATAGCTTTAAATTAAGGGGTGGTAGTTATCGGACGGATGTTAGAGGTGGGTTCTTTACTCAGAGGGTAGTATGGACGTGGAATGCCCTGCCTGCAGCAGTTGTGGACTCGTCAAGTTTAAGGGCATTCAAATGGTCAGTGGATAGGCACATGGATAACATTGGAATAGTTTAGGTTAGAGGGTCATAAAATTGGCTCCATTAGGCAGTACAACATCGAGGGCCAAAGGGCCTGTATTGTGCTGTAATGTTCTATGTTCTATGAATCTATTGTCAATTGTTGGAAAAATCTCAGCTGATTTGCCTGTGTTTGGCCCATCACCTCTAAACCTTTCCCAATCACAGACTTGTCTGAATGTAGTACCTGCCTCCACCACCTCCTCTGGCAACTCATTCAGTTCAAGTGCAATTAAGGATGGGCTATAAATGCTAACCAGCCACTGACGCCCATGTCCCAGGAATGATTTTTTTTAAAAAGTGACCAATTTTAATGAGTAAAAATGAACAAATTCCCAGTGGCTGAGATTCTGCTCCCTGGGCTATAACAGAGATAGATTGCCCAGAGGTATTGAATGCTCGGCTGAGATTCTGCTTCCTGGGCTATAACAGAGATAGATTGCCCAGAGATACTGAATGCTCAGCTGAGATTCTGCTCCCTGGGTCATAATAGAGATAGATTGCCCAGAGGTATTGAATGCTCGGCTGAGATTCTGCTCCCTGGGCTATAACAGAGCTAGATCACACAGAGATATTGAATGCTTGGGTGATGATTTTTCAAATTGATGGATTCTTCAATTGTACCAAGATGGTGAATATTAACAAATTGTACATCACTCTTCAAGAATCAGGAAGGAAAAAAACAGAAAAGAAAAATTTTAAAAATGACAGGCTAGTTAGACAGGACAGAATGAATGTGAATAATGTTGCAATCCAGAATCAAAGAACTCTTAACAAAGCACTAAGATTGTGGAAGGAAATACATTAAACATGGCCAATCCATCTAACCTGCGCAGCTTTAAGCAGTAAGGAGCAATTTAACATGGTCAATCCACCTAACCTGCACATATTTGGACACAAAGGGGGAATTTAGCATGGCCAATCCATCTATCTGCACATCTTTGGACAGTAAAGGGCAATTTAGTCTGGCCAATCTACCTAACCTGCCCATCTTTAGACACTAAAGGGCAATTTAGCATGGCCAATCCATCTAACCTTCATTTCTTTGGACACTAAGGGGCAATTCTGCATGCCCAGTCCAGCTAAACTGCACACCTTTGGACACTAAAGGGCAATCTAGCATGGTCAATCCATCTAACCTGCTGATCTTTAGACACTAAGGGGCAATTTGGCATGGCCAATCTGCCTAACCTGCTCAATTTTAAGCATTAAGGGGCAATCTAGCATGGCCAATGCACCTAACCTGCACAGTCTGGTGCTAAGGGACAATATAGCACGGCCAATCCACCTAACCAGCACATCTTTGGATACTAAGGGGCAATTTAGCATGGCCAATCCACCTAACCTGCACATCTTTGGACACTAAGGGGCAATTTAGCATGGCCAATCCACCTAACCTGCACATCTTTGGATACTAAGGGGCAATTTAGCATGGCCAATCCACCTAACCTGCACATCTTTGGATACTAAGGGGCAATATAGCATGGCCAATCCACCTAACCTGCACAGCGTCCGATGCTAAGGGACAATATAGCACGGCCAATCCACCTAACCTGCACATTTTTGGACATTAAAGGACAATTTATCATAGCGAATTCATCTAACCTACACACATTTGGACATGAAGGGGAAATTTACCATGGCTAATCCACATAACCTGCACATCTTTAGACACTAAGTAACAGTATAGCATAGCCAATCCACCTGACCTGGATATGGTTGGACTGTGAGAGGAAACCGGAGCACCAGCAGGAAACCCATGCAAACATGAGGACAACGTGCAAACTCCACACAAAAATTGACCCAAGCTAGGGGATAAACCTGGGTCTGGGGTGCTGTAAGGCGTGATGTAGAGGTGCCGGCATTGTACTGGGGTAAACACAGTAAGAAGTCTGACGACACCAGGTTTAAGTCCAACCGATTTATTTGATAGTAAACTCACAAGCTTTCGAGGCTGTCAGGTGAAGAAAAGGATGACTTCTTATTGTGCTGTAAGGTAGCAGTGCTACCTTACAGTGCCACCACTAACAAATTATTTTGGGTCAAATTGTACTACAATGTGCAACAGTTATAAACTGGGCAACTATCATTATTTAAATTATTTATTAGTCACAAGTAGGCTCACATTAACACTGCAATGAAGTTACTGTGAAAATCCCCTAGTTCCCACACTCCAGGTACACTGAAGGAAAATTTAGTGTGGCCAATGCACCAAGTCAGCACGCCTTTTGCACTGTAGGAGGAAACCAGAGCACTCAGAAGAAATCCACGCAAAGATGGGAGAAGGTGCAGGCTCCACACAGGCCAGGAGTCGAACCCAGGTCCCTGGCACTTTAAGGCACCTGTGCTAACCATTGTGCTGTTTTGTCTGTATGGAGACTGCATGTTCTCCCCATGTATGTATGGGTTTCCTCCGGGTGCTCCAGTTTCCTTCCACAATCCGAAGCTGTGCACATTAGGTGGATTGACTGTGCTAAATTGCCCCTTAGTGTACAAGGAAATGCAGGTTAGGTGTATTGGCTATGCTAAATTGTCCCTTAGTGTCCAAAGATATGCTGGTAAGGGTTCATTAGCCATGCTAAATTCGCCTTCATTATTACGTGAAAATTTGTCAGAGTGCAGCGCCTATGGAATTTTCAGAGTAACTTCATTAATATAAGCCTGCTTTTGATACTAATAAATAAATTTAAAACTTTATATGTTTAGTGCCCATGAGGATCTAAATCCCTTGGATGCTGATGTTTGACACCTCACTCTCCGAACACCAGCTTTCCAGCATGACCTATTTATCCAATCCATGCTATCATAGAATTCCAACAGGGCAAAAGGAGGCCATTCAGCCCATCAAGTCTGCACCAACTCTTTGGCAGTGCATCTCATCCAGACCCAATGTCTGTAACTGCTAATTCCCCCTTACTCTCACATTTCCGAATGCTAAGGGCCAGTTTAGTATGGCCAATCCCCCTAGCCTGTACAACTCTAGACAGTAAGGGGAAATTCAGCCTAACCAATCCACCTAACCTGCACATCTTTGGTCACTAAGGGGCAATTTAGTATGCCCAATCCACCTAACCTGCACATTTTTGGACACTAAGGAGCAATTTAGCATGGCCAATCCACCTAACCTGCACATTTTCGGCCCATTGGGGTCAATTTAGCATGGCCAATCCATCAAATCTATACATGTTTGAACATGAAGGGGAAATTTACCATGGCCAATCCATATAACCTGCACATCCTTAGACACTAAGTAACAATATAGCATAGTCAATCCACCTGACCTGGACATCTTTGGATGTGGGAGGAAACTGGAGCACCCACTGGACATCCATGCAGACATGAGGACAATGTGCAAGCTCTACATAGAAATTGACCCAAGCCGGTGATTGAACATGGGTCCGGGGTGCTGTAAGGCAGCAGTGCTAACCACTGTGCCACCACTAACAAACTATTTTCAGTCAGATTGCACCACAATGTGCAACAGTTATAACTGGGCAACTATCACTATTTAGATTATTTACTATCACAAGTAGGCTCACATTAACACTGCAATGAAGTTAGAGTGAAAATCCCCTAGTTCCCATACTCCGGGTATACTGAGGGAGAATTTAGCATGGCCAATGCACCAAATCAGCATGCCTTGTGGACTGTGGGAGGAAACCTGAGCACCCGGAGGAAACTCACATAGATATGGGGAGAATGTGTAGACTCCATATTGACAGTGACCCAAGCTGGGGAATCGAATCCAGGTTCCTGACGCTGTGAGACAGAAGTGCTAACCGCTACTGAGCTACTCAGTCTGTGTTGTGCTTGCATGTTCTCTCCACATCTGTGTGGGTTTCCTCCAGTTGATCCCATTTCCTCCCACTGTCTGAAAGACAGACTGTTAGGGAGCATTGGCAACGCTAAATTCTCCCTCAGTGTTACCTGAGCAGGTGAAGTGTGGCGACTAGGAGATTTTCACAGTAACTTCATTGCAGTGTTATTGTAAGCCGATTTTGACACTAATAAATAAATTTAAAACTTTCTATGTTCAGTGCCCATGAGGATCAAAATCCCTTGAGTGCCAAAGTTTGACACCTCACTCTCCAAATGCCAGCTTTCCATCCTGAGCATGACCTATTTATCCAATCCATGCTATCATAGAATCCCAACAAGCCAGAAGGAGGCCATTCAGCCCATCGAGTCTGCACAACTTTTTGGCAGTGCATCTTATCTAGATCCAACCTCCCTAATTCCACATATTTACCCACTAAACTCCCTTTCCCTCAATTCTGGAATACTAAGGATTAATTTAACATGGCTAATCTCCCTAGCCTGAATATCTCTAGACAGTAAAGAGCATGGCCAATCCTCTTATCCTGCATATCTCTAGAACTAAGAGGCAATTCAGCACAGCCAGTGCATCTAACCTGCAAATCTTTGAACACAATTTAGCATGGCCAACCCACTTAACCTGCACATCTTTGGACACTAATGGGCAAATTAGCATGGCCTTATCCCTAATGTATACATCTTTGGACACTAAGGACTAATTTAGCATGACCAATCCCCCTAATTTACACATCATTGGACACAAAGAGGCAATTTAGCAGACTAATCCCCTAATTACACAGTTTTGGACACTGAGGACAATTTGGCATGGCCAATTCCTCTAACCTGTATGGAAGTGTGGGAGGAAACTGGGGCATCCAGAGGAAACTGACGCAGATACAGAGAGAACATGCAAATTCCACATAGACAGTGACCGAGCCAGAATTAAACCCGGGTCTCTGGCTCTATAAGGTTGTGATGGGGGCTTTACTGAGTAACTTACCATGTATCTGCCCTGAGTGTTTCAGGTATCTGTATAGAGAGAGAGCTTTGCACGCTATCATCATTACTTCATAGTCTCAAGCTGTTGCTCTTTGGAAACTAAACAGTTTGTTTCAACAATACATTTGTCAGTTGATGGGTATTTCAATGAGGCTGGCGTGTTGAAATGACTGACTATGAACAAATATCTTGTTTCTGTCTTCACTTATCACACAAATAATAACAAGACAATATCAAACATCCAGTATCATTGGAGAAAACATAGAGAAGCGATTACCTACTGGTATTATTGCTGGATAATTAGTCCAGAAACTCAGCTAAAAGTTTATTTATTAGACACAGCAGCTTTCATTAACACTGCAATGAAGTTTTTGTGAAAATTCCCGAGTCGCCACACTCAGGCGCCAGTTCGTAACACTGAGAGAGAATTTAGCATGGCCAATTCACTTAACCTGCCTATCTTTGGACTGTGGGAGGGAACCCACACAGACACGGAGAGATCATGCAAACTCTACGACAGTAATCAAAGCCAGGAATCGAACCCACATGCCAGGCACAGTGAGGCAGCAGTGCTAACCACTGTGCCATCAGAGGACCCAGATTTAAATTCTGCTATTGCCAACGGTGGAATTTGAATTCAATTTAAAAACTATCTGGAATTGAGAACTTACAGATGACCATGAACTCATTGTCAATTATTGGCAAAATCTCAGCTGATCTGTCTGTGTTTTGCCCATCTCTCTCTAAACCTTTCCCAACCACAGACATGTCCAAATATTGTAATTGCACCTGCCCCCACCAACTCCTCTGGCAGCTCATTCAGTTCGAGGGCAATTAGGGATGGGCAATAAATGGTGCCCAGCCACTGACGCCCATGACCCAGGAATGATTTTTTTTTTAAATTGACTAATTTCAGAGAGTAAAAATGAACAAACTCCCAGTGGCTGAGATTCTGCCCACTGGGCTATAACAGAGGTAGATTGCCCAGAGATACTAAATGCTTGGCTGAGATTCTGTTCCTATTGGACTATAATAGAGGTAGATTGCCTGGAGGTAATGAATGCTCAGCTGATGATTTTGCAAATTGATGGATTCCTCAGCAACCCCAGGAGTGTGAATATTAACAAATCGAATGTCACTGTTCAAAAATCAAAAATCAGAAAAACAGAAAAGGAAAATTTTAAAAATTACAGGCTAGTTAGACAAGCCAGAATGAATGTGGACAACGTTGCAATCTAGAATGAAAGAACTCTTAACGAAGCACTAAGACTGTGGAAGGAAACACATTAAGCATGGCCAAAGCATCTAACCTGCACATCCTTCGGTACTAAGAGGCAATTTAGCTTGGGCAATCCACCTAAGCTGCACATACTTGAATACAAGGGGCAATTTAGCATTGCCAATCCATCTACCTGCACATCTTTGGACACTAAGGGGCAATTTAGTCTGGCCAATCTATCTAATCTGCAAATCTTTGAACACAAAATGACAATTTTGCATGGCTATATGCCTAACCTGCACATCTTTGGACACCAAGGGGCAATTTAGTCTCACCAATCTAACTAATCTGCAAATTTTTGAACACAAAATGATAATTTAGCATGGCCAATCCATCTGACCTGCATATCTTTTGGCACCAAAGGGCAATTTAGCATGGCTAATACGTCTAACCTGCACATTTTTGGACACTAAGGGGCAATTTACCATGGCCAATCCACCTAACCTGCACATCTTTGACAATAGGGGGCAATATAGCATGGCCAAACCAGCTAACATACACATCTACAAACACAAAGGGGCAATTTAGCATGGTCAGTCCATCTAAATTATACTTCTTTAGACACTATGGGGCAATTTAGCATTGACAATCCACCTAGCCTGCACATCTTAAAGACTGTGGGAGTCAATTCTGATTAGGAGTGAAAGTAGTAGGGTAATTGTGATGGGGGACTTTAACTTTGCTAATATTGATTGGAATAGCTATAGCTCTAGCTCGTTAGAGGGGTCAGTTTTTCGTACAGAGTGTGCAGGAAGGTTTTTTGACTCAGTATGTGGATAGGCCAACTAGAGGTGAGGCTACATTGGATTTGGTGCTGGGCAATGAGCCAGACCAGGTGTTAGGCTTGGAAGTTAGTGAACATTTTGGTGATAGTGACCACAATTCGGTTACGTTCACCTTAGTGATGGACAAGGATAGGCATGAAGCTGGGGGCAGTAGTTATAGCTGGGGGAAGGGTAATTATGAGGCCATCAGGAGAGAATGAGGGTGCATAGATTGGACTAGGGAACTACAGGGACTGGGAACATCTGGAATGTGGTGCTTATTCAAGGAGCAGCTGCTGCGAGTCCTTGATAAGTATGTCCCTGTCAGGCAGGGAGGAAATGGTCGAGTAAGAGAGCCTTGGTGTACGAAAAAAGTTGATTTGCTGGTTAAGAAGAAAAAGGAGGCTTATGTCAGGATGAGGCTTGAAGGCTCAGTTAGTGCAATGGATAGCTATAGATTAGCCAGGAAGGAGCTAAAAAGTGAATTGAGGAGAGCTAAGAGGGGACACGAGAAGATGTTGGCTGATAGGATTAAGGAGAATCCTAAAGCTTTCTTTCGATATGTTAAGAATAGAAGATTGGTTAGGGCAAGATTAGGGCCAGTCATAGACAGCAGTGGGAAGTTATGCGTGGAGCCTGAAGAGATTGGTGAGGCACTGAATAAATATTTCTCTTCGGTATTCACGCAGAGTGCTGGTAATGTAGCTATGGAGAACACTGAGATACAGGGTTGCAAATTGGGAAGTATTGTAGTAGATACGGAGGATGTGCTAGAAATTCTCGAGGGTTTGAAGTTGGATAGGTCCCCTGGGCCGGATGGGATTTACCCTAGGATTCTGTGGGAGGCAAGAGAGGAGATTGCAGAGCCTCTGGCTCTGATCTTCGGGTCCTCGTTGGTTACGGGTGTGGTTCCGGAGGACTGGAGGATAACGAATGTGGTCCCATTGTTTAAGAAGGGGAAGAGAGACCTTCCAGGGAATTATAGGCCAGTGAGTCTTACTTCTGTTGTGGGCAAAGTATTGGAGAGAATTATTAGGGATAGGATTTATAGTTATTTAGAGAGAAATGAATTGATTGGGGATAGTCAGCATGGTTTTGTGAAGAGTAGGTCGTGCCTTACTAACCTTATTGAGTTTTTTGAAAAAGTGACCAAAGAGGTGGATGGGGGTAAGGCGGTTGATGTGGTATATATGGACTTTAGTAAGGCGTTTGATAAGGTGGCCATGGAAGACTTCTGCAGAAAATGCAGATGTATGGGATAGAGGGTGATTTAGCTAATTGGGTTAGGAATTGGCTAGCAGATAGAAGACAGAGGGTGGTGGTTTATGGGAGATATTCATCTTGGAGTTCGGTGACAAGTGGTGTACCTCAGGGGTCTGTTTTGGGGCCCCTGCTGTTTGTAATTTTTTATAAATGATCTGGATGAGGGTATTGAAGGATGGATTAGTAAATTTGCAGATGACACTAAAGTCGGTGGAGTGGTAGATAGTGAAGATGGGGTGTTATAGTTTGCAGAGGGACTTGGACAAGTTGCAGAGCTGGGCCGAGAGGTGGCAAATGGAGTTTAATGTGGAAAAGTGTGAGGTAATGCACTATGGCAGAAATAATAAATGTGTATAGTATAGGGCTAATGGTAGGATTCTTAGTAGTCTTGATGAACAGAGGGATCTTGGTGTGTATGTGCATAGATCCCTGAAAGTAGGCAGTCAAGTCGAGAAGGTTGTTAAGAAGGCATATGGAGTCTTAGCTTTTATTGGTAGGGGGATTGAATTTCGGAGCCGCAACGTCATGTTGCAACTGTACAAACTCTAGTGCGGCCGCACTTGGAGTATTGTGTGCAGTTCTGGTCCCCGCATTATAAGAAAGATGTGGAGGCATTGGAGAGGGTACAAGAGGAGGTTTACCAGGATGTTGCCTGGTATGGAGGGCAGGTCTTATGAAGAGAGGCTGAGGGATTTGAGGTTATTTTCGTTAGAAAAAAGGCGGCTAAGAGGAGACCTTATTGAAACATATAAGATGATTAGAGGTTTAGATAGGGTGGACAGTGATAGCCTTTTTCCTAGGATGGAGAAAGCTAGCACGAGGGGACACAGCTTTAAATTAAGGGTATGAGTTATAGGACGGATATCAGAGGTAGGTTCTTTACTCAAAGAGTGATTAGGGAGTGGAATGCCCTGCCTGCAGCTGTTGTAGATGCGCCAAGTTGGTGGCGTTTAAGAGGTTAATTGATAAGTATATGGAAGAGAAGGGAATGGTTTAGTTTGGAGGGGCATTGCTTTTTATTTTGGTCGGCACAACATCGAAGGCCGAAGAGCCTGTTCTGTGCTGTAATGTTCTATGTTCTGTGTTCTATGAAAGCGGAGAACCTGGAGGAAACCCACATAGACACAGATAGAAATTGCAAACTCTACAGATGCAGAATTGAATTTGGGTCCCTGCTGCTGCAAGGCCTCAGTGCCTAGCACTGTGCCACATTGCTGGCCTTGACTTGGTATACGCTTTCAAGAAACTGAAATATTTTTGACCTGCAACTTTCTCCCTTCTTTTGCCTGCTAGTTACATGTACATTCTTCACACATGGACCCAGTTATTGAATTTTCCGAACTTTTGACTGTCGTAGGGGCTTTACAGTTAACCCGGATGCTTTACCTGCTACGCAAAGTGGCTTTATCGAGTGCACTTCAGAGGCTTGCCTGTCATAGGATGAATTAGGTTCATATAGTCATACAGCAATATAGCAGAACTTTTGGCTCTGCTGCTCCATGCCCACCATGATGGGCTCCCAGCTTGTCCCAATTGCCCCCAAGTTTGGCTCATTTCTAGACTGATTTCCCAACTCTACAACCCCAGTGGATACAAAGACCAACTCTACATCACCCTCCCCATCCCCTCGGTCCCACCCTGAATGATAGCAGTGACTTAGCCAGCCACTATCTGTGTGGTGCAGTCTCAGAGAGAACGCAGCTTTGCCATACTGAGTAATCAATCTATTATGTCTTGAATCTGCGACAGGACATGTGTAATCCTTGTCCCTTTAAGTTTATCACACACACACACACACCAGCACACCTGAACTACTATCAAATATTGAGCACGTCCACCTCTCTCAAATTCACAGACCTCCCAACAGTGAAGAAAACTGTAGTCAAAAGTACAGGTGGCAGTTTTGAAGTCATAGAGTCATTGAGGTTTACAGCATGGAAACAGACACTTCAGCCCAACTTGTCCATGCCACCCTTTCCTTTTTAAGAAAAAGCTATGCTAATCCCAACTGCCCACATTTGGCCCATATCCCTCTATACCCATCATATCCATTTAAATATCTAAATGCTTTTTAAAAGACAAAATTGTACCCATTTCTACCACTATCTCTGGCAGCTTGTTCCAGACACTCACTACGCTCTGTGTGAAAAATATACCCTTTGGGCACTTCTGTATCTGTCCCCTCTCACCTTAAATCTATGCCCTCTAGTTTTAGACTCCCCTACCTTTGGAAAAAGATATTGACTATCTCGCTGATCCATGCCCTCATTTTATAGACCTCTATCAGAACATCCTTCAGACTCCTACGCATCAGAGAAAAATGTCCCAGTCTATTCAGCCTCATCTTATAACTCAATCCATCAACTCCCAGTGGCTTTCTAGTAAGTCTTTTCTGCACTCTTTCTGGTTTAATAATATCCTTTGTGCTCTTTCTAGTTTAATAATATCCTTGCTGCGTAATCAGGATTGCGATCAGGAAACAGAAAATGCTGGAAAGTCTTAGCAGGTTGAACAGAGAGAGAATAGAGCCAATGTTTCGAGTCTGAATGACCCTTTGTCAGAACTCATTGGGCAGTAGGGTGGCACAGTGGTTAGCACTGCTGCCTCACTGTGCCAGTGACCCGGGTTCAATATCTGGCTTGGTCATTGTGCAGTCTCCACATTCTCCCTGTGGGTTTCCTCTCATAGTCGGAAAACTGTGCTGGTTAGGTGCACTGCCATGCTAAATTCTCCCTCAGTGAATTCGAACAGGCATTACAGTGCGGCAACTAGGGGATTTTTTTTTCATCAGAGTGACTTTGTGAGGAAGCAATGGGGACTGTCTCTCCCATAATGCGTCGCGCCGGGGAAAGGTATCTATCAGTCAGAGCAGCAGCCGCGCTGCATTCTGGGAGGAGCCTCCCATACATGCGCACCTCCCGCAGCACTTTTTTATTTGTTTTTTTATTATTCCCCTTCGCATTCTGCAGAGCCGTTTCTTCCTTTCGCCGCTCCCTTTTAAAATGAAACGGAGAAGGATTTGACGCTGTCCGTGAAATCAACATGGCGGCCCCTCCCGGGAGCCGGAGCTCGACAAGGAGCCGCAGCCGAGTTAAGAGGTGACTCGAGGAGGACCAGAAGTGGCTGAGACGATGACCTGTGGGCTGTCAGGGCAGCCCCTAGCGGACAGGAGGGGAAAGAGCAGCGGCCACAGACTTCCCAAAGACGTTTCAGGGGCATCGGGAATCTCTGAATATAAACTTTTAGATCCACGAGTAATCCAGCGATTCAGGCTAATGAACAAAGAACAGTGCAGCACAGGAACAAGTCCTTCAGTCCTCCGAGCCCGCGCCGATCATAATGCTAAGCAAAATTAAAATAAATTTATGTCCGAGTTACTCAGTCTATATGGTATGGAAGGTCTGAGTTACCAGGAGAGGTTAGGCAAATTGGGACTGTTTTCCTTAGAAAGACGTAGACTTAGAGGAGATCTAATAGAGGTGTACAAGATTATGAGGGGTATAGATAGAGTAAACAGGGTTAAGCTTTTTCCTAGGATGGACTCAAATAGCACAAGGGTTCACGGGCTTAGGGTGAGGGGGGTAAGGTATAATTTGGATGCTAGAGGGAGTTTTTTCACACAGAGGGTGGTGGGGGTATGGAATGCGCTGCCAAGTAAAGTGGTGGAGGCAGGTACTCTGGAGTTATTTAAGAAATACTTAGATGGGCACATGAACAGAATGGGAATGGAGGGGTATAGAAAAATGATTTAAAATAGGGATCATGAGCCTTGGGAGTCCCTGGGAAGTGTGTAAATAGATGATGATATTGATGTACTTGTTTTTATCCTACAGGTGCTTTGGTCACCTTGTTGTCTAACGAGGGGCATACACGCGATGGGTCGTGAGAGGGCTGCTCTTGGATCTTTTTCGAGAGTATCCTAGTGCTTCATGTCATTAGTGTACGCTTGACCTGGACCATTTGATGGGCAACACGACAGCTCAGTGACTATCGCTGTGCTGTGCAGATACATGGATTTGGGGCCTGTGTCTGTGGGAGTTTGCGCATTCTCCCCGTGCTTGCGTGGGTTTTCTCCGGGCGCTCCGGTTTCCTCCCACATCCCAAAGTTCTTAGGCTGATTGGCAAAACAAATTCTCCCTAAATTGTCTCAAATTTGGATTTTAATCCATAGATCTATAAACATGGGTAGGGATCGCGGGTAGAGGTGGGAACATCGGGGTGGCGGTGCAGGCTCGTTGGGCCGAAGGGCCTGTTTCCCCATGCTGTTTTGTTCTATACATCTCATTCATGTATTCGTCCACATGCCTCTTAAATGTTGCAAAGATGACTGCTTCCACCACCATCTTTGGTAGTGCATTCCAGGCTCCCACCACTCTCTGGATGAAAAACTTCTCTTGCACATCTCCCTTCAAATTTTCCCCTCTCATCTTGAATCTGTGCAGCCTTGTAATTGAAACTTCAGCACTGGGAAAAAGCCTCTGACTATCCGTCCTGTCCACATCTCTCATAATTTTGAGGACCTATAACAAGGTCTCCCCTCAGCCTCCGTCTTTCCAGTGAAAACAATCCTGGTTTATTCAATCTCTCCTCATAGCCAACATCCTCGAGACCAGGCAACATCCTGGTGAACCTTCTTTGCGTTCTCTCCATGTCCTTTTGGTAATGTGGAAACCAAAACTCCACATGCACCAAGGGTTTATATAGTTCTGGGAACCTGGGTTTGAATCCCACCAGAGACAAGAAGGCGGTGGCCTAATGGTATTATCAATAGACTATTGATCAGAAACTCAGCTAATGTTCTGGGTCCCAGGTTTGAATCTTGCCACGGCAGATGCAATTAAAATCTATTGATGACCATGAAACCATTGTCAATTGTTGGAAAAACCCCATCTGGTTCATTCAGATCCTTTAGGGAAGGAAATCTGCTGTCTTTATCTGGTCTGATCTACAATGTGACCCCAGAGCCATAGCAACGTGCTTGACTCTCAATGGCCCGCTGATATAACCTGGGAACACATTCAGTTTAAGAGCAAAAAGGGATGGGCAACAAATGTTGGCTAGACAGTGATGGCCATGTCCAATGAATGAATAAAAGAGTCATCTATCTGAATATTCCTGCAAAATCATATGTGCACGTACATACAGAATACTAATTGCTTCCTGTAGAAAAACCTGAATATGAGGATATATATGTGTACAGATGGTATGGTGGCACAATGGTTTGCACTGCTGCCTCACAGCACCAGGGACTCAGGTTAAATTCCAGCCTCGACTTACTGCCTGTGTGGAGTTTACATGTTCTTCCTGTGTCTATATGGGTTTCCTTTGGGTGCTCTGGTTTCCTCCCAAACTCCAAAGATGTGCCAGTTAGGTGGACTGGTCATACTAAATTGACTCTTGTGTCTGAGGGATTAGCAGGGTAAATGTGTGTGGTTACGGGAACAGGGCCTGGATGGGATTGTGGTGAGTACTGGCTCAATTGGCCAAATGGCCACTTCTGCACTGTAGGGATTCTCTAATTCTAAACAATTCCAATAAATGAGTTTAACACATATTTCTTTTCAGAAATGCCCAATATCATAGAACATAGAACATAGAACACTACAGCACAAACAGGCCCTTCGGCCCACAAGTTGTGCCAAACACATCAAAAACCTACCCAGCCATAGACCTATCTATAACCCCCAATCCCATTGGATCCCATATACTCATCCAGAAGTCTTTTAAAAGACCCCAGCGAGTTCGCCTCGACCACCACCGATGGCAGCCGATTCCATTCACTCACCACCCTCTGAGTGAAAAACTTTCCCCGAGCATCCCCTCTGTACTTGCTTCCCTGCACCTTAAATCTGTGCCCTCTCGTCGCGACCATTTCAGCCCTGGGAAATAGTCTCTGAGAGTCCACCCTATCTATTCCTCTCAACATCTTGTAAACCTCTATCAGGTCGCCTCTCAACCTTCGTCTCTCCAGGGAGAACAGTCCCAGCTCCCTCAACCTGTATTCATAAGGCATGCCTCCCAATCCAGGCAACATCCTTGTAAATCTCCTCTGCACCCTTTCAATAGCTTCCACGTCCTTCCTATAGTGAGGCGACCAGAACTGCGCACAGTACTCCAAGTGTGGTCTGACAAGGGTCCTATAAAGTTGCAGCATTACCTCCTGACTCCTGAACTCAATCCCTCGATGAATGAAGGCCAGTACACCGTAAGCTTTCTTAACCACATCCTCCACCTGGGAGGCCGATTTGAGAGTCTTATGGACCCGGACCCCAAGATCCCTCTGATCTTCCACACAGCTAAGACTCCTACCTTTGATAGTGTACTCATTCATCCCGTTGGATCTGCCAAAATGGACCACAACACATTTATCCGCGTTGAAGTCCATCTGCCACTTCTCCGCCCAGTCTTGCATCCTGTCGATGTCATGCTGCGACTTCTGACATCCCTCCAGACCATCCACAACACCACCGACCTTCGTGTCATCGGCGAACTTACTCACCCATCCCTCCACTTCCTCATCCAGGTCATTTATGAAAATGACAAACAGCAAGGGTCCTAGAACAGATCCCTGGGGCACTCCAGTTCACTCCAGAATTTCAATAGGTTTTCTTAGTGCGCTGCTATACTCTCGTTCAAAAGTTCGAATAATAGCTGTGAAGCTGACTGACTTGTAGTTTGCTGCTTTCTGTCTCCATCCTTTCCTGAATAGTATCACATTTGCTACCTTCTGATTTGATCAGACCTTTCTAGAGTCTAGGTAAGTTTGGACAGCTACCACATCTACTTTCTTCGCAGCCACTTCTTGTAAGTCTTGGATAAAGTGACTTTTTTTGATTTGATTTGAGTTATTATTGTCACATCTATTAGTCTACAATGAAAGGTATTGTTCCTTGCATGCTACACAAAGCGTAGAGTATATAGGGGAGAAGGATTTGATTTATTATTGTCACATGTGTTGGAATACAGTGAAAAGTATTGTTTCTTGCGAGCTATACAGACAAAGCATACCATTCATAGAGTACACAGAGAGAACATAGAACATTACAGCACAGAACAGGCCCTTCGGCCTTCGATGTTGTGCTGACCAGATTTGATTTATTATTGTCACATTTATTAGGATGCAGTGAAATGTGGTGTTTCTTGTGTACTATATAGACGAAGCATACAATTCATAGAAGACATAGGAAAGGAGAGGGTGCAGAGTATAGTGTTACAGTCATAGCTGGGATGTAGAGGAAGATCAGCTTAATGTGAGGTAGGTCCATTCAGGAAAGAAGCTGTTCTTGAGTCATTTGTATGTGACCTCAGACTTTTGTATCTCCTTCCTGATGGAAAAAGGTGGAAGAGAGAATGTCTGGAATGGGTGGGGTCCTTGATTATGCTGGGTGCTTTTCTGAGGTAGTGGAAAGTGTAGATGGAGTCAATAGATGAGAGGCTTGTTTGTATGATAGACTGAGCTATGTCCATGACCCTTTGTAGTTTCTTGCGGTCTTGGTCAGAGCGGGAGCCATACTAAGCTGTCATACAACCAGAAAGAATGCATTCTCTGCTGCATCTGTAAAAGTTGGAGCATTAGGTTTTGGGGTCTTTTCAGCTCTTCATTGTCATAATCATCTCAGTTTCCCTTCCCTGGGTAATAAGGATTAATGTAAACTCCTCTCTTTCTTTTAGCTGTTCATCATAAGTATTACTCAAATTAATTGTGCTTCTTATCACAGAGATATGTGTGCATAATATGTACACAGGTTCTGTGCTCATGTGTCTATGTTTCTGTATCTATGATTATGAGTGTGTGTGATTACACCGTACCCGTAAGAAATGTAATCTTTATCATGGTTCTTGTAAGGGGTATGTTTAAAAGTCAGCTCTATTACAGGGTGCCAATTTGTCTGGGCACCAGGCAGCTCCACGTTGAGAGTGCAGGATAATAACTGATTTTAGGTAATGGGATGTTGCCCAAACACTTAATGAATTTGTGTTTACTTTGATTTCCCTAGCGTTTTACCCCAGTCCAGCACCAGCATCTCCATTTTGTTACAGAACAAAGCATTGATAGGTTGATTGGCTGGTATTGGTAGAGCCAAGCTTGCAGGAGATACCATGTTTTAAGACAGTCAGCTTGTGCCTGGTTTTGAAAGATACAAGATGTGTGTGTGTGTGTGTGTGTGTCTCTCTCTCTAGCAATAATCTGAAAACTCAAGGACTGGCAATTTAAGCACAATAAGAGAAGCAGGAGTGGGCCATCAGAGCCTTCAACCCTGCCATGCCGATCAATGTGATCACGACTGATCTACCAGCCTCAACCCCTTTTCTGTGCCATTTCTCCAAAGCCCTCTATTTCTCAATCTATCAAACATTTATCCAGCTCCATGTCAAAAACTTGTAATTTTTTTTTACACAGTGGGTGCCTGGAACTCGCTGCTGGAGGAGGTAATGGAAGCAGATACGATAGTGATTTTTAAGGGGTATCTTGACAAATACCTGAATAGGATGGGAATAGAGGGATATGGTCCCTGGAAGGGAAGGGGGTTTTAGTTAAGTCAGGCAGCATGGTTGGTGCAGGCTTGGAAATCCAAAGGCTTGTTCCTGTGCTGTAATTTTTTTTGTTCTTTGTTGCATGGTACCTGTGTACACATTCTGCATACACGCAAACACATCTTTGTTCTTTGGCCCAGCCCCTACGACTCTTTGGGGCAGAGAATTCCAGAATTGTGTGAAACCTCCCTCTGTGAAAAGGGATTTCTCTACAGTTTTAAATGACCAGCCCTCTCTCTTGTAACTATGTTCCCTTGTTCAAGACTCTGCCACCATTGGAAACATCTCACCATCTGCCCTGTCAAACCCCTTTCAGAATCTTATACGTTGGGATAAGGTCACCCCTCACTCTTCTGAACTCCCAAGGGATATAGAGCAAGACTACTCAGTCTCTCTCAATAGGACAACCTGCTCATCCCAGCAATTAGCCTGGTGAATCTCCTTTGCCCTGCCTTCAATGTTGCTACATTCTTTTTAAGGTAAGGGGACCAGCACTGTACACAGTATTCCAGGAGAGACCTCACCAACACTCCGTAGAATTGCATCAAAAGCTCCCTATTTTTGAATTCCAACCCCATTGCTATGAAGTTCAAAGTACCATTTGCCTCCTTAACTATTTGTCAGACTTGCCAGGTAGCTTTTTTGTGAATCATGCACTGGAACATCTAGATTCCTCTCTATGTCACTGACTATCTGTGGCAGAGTGGTTTTAGCACTGCTGCATCCCAGCGCCCCAGGGACAGGGGTTCGATTCTCGATTTGGGTCACTGTCTGCACATTGTCTTGCGTGGGTTTTCTCCGGTTTCCTCCCACAGTCCGAAAGACCTGCGGGTTAGGGTGCATTGGCCGTGCTCAGTTCTCCCTCAGTGTTCCCTGAATGGGCGCCAGAGTGAAATCAAGGATTTTCACTTGAGTAACTTCCTTGAGGTGTTAACACAAGCCTACTTCTGACGCTGTTAAATAAAAACTAAAACCTGAAGTCTCTCTCCCATTTAGATAATAATCTGACTTTTGATTCCTTCTACCAAAGTGCATGACCTCACACCTCCCCACGTTAAACCCAGAGTCAGTTCAGAAGCAGTGACAGATGGCTTGTCTGCGGGTGAAAGAAAGAATGAAAGTGTCCCCGTGTCTCTTGAGCCTGTTTCTTTCTCTGATTAAAGTGACACGCTGCCCTCTCCCCTGCTCTCTGCTAGTGAATGGACGCTACAGCGGCAAGCAGAGGGTGACACAATGAGGATTTCAGTATTCGGAAGGGTACATTTAAAGCATTCGCCCACAATGACAGGAGCATCAATACAAGCAGAGTCAACACTAAGAGACAGAGTTCACTATTTAGTGGGACTCTGAGAACTTTGATAAAGATTGAGGCCAATTTAAAAAAAAACATTATTTGTGTCATAAATGGGCTTACGTTAACGCTGCAATGAAGTTACTGTGAAAATCCCCTCGTTGTCACACTCCAGCGCCTGTTCGGGTAACACTGAGGGAGAACTTAGCACCCTAACCAGCGCGTCTTTCAGCAGGGAGGGAACCGATGCACCCAGAGGAAACCCAAGAGGACGCGGGGTGTGAGGAGGCGGGTGGAGAAGATGCAGACTCCCCGCAGGCAGCGACGCAAGCCGGGAATCCAACCTGAGTGCTAACCACTGCGCCACTTCTGAAAATTAACACATGTTTAGGGGTGGCACATAGCACTGTTCGATTCCCAGCCTCTGGTCACTGTCTGTGTGGAGTTTGCACTTTCTCTCCCTGTGTCTGTGTGGGTTTTCTCCAGATGCTCCGGTTTCCTCCCACAGTCCAAAAGATATGCTGGTTAGATACATTGGCCGTGCTAAATTCTCTCTCAGTGTTACCCAAACAGGTGCCGGAGTGTGGCAACATAAGGATTTCCACAGTAACTTCATTGCAGTGTTAATGTAAGCCTACTCATGACATTAATAAATAAATAAACAATTGTAAAGTGCGGTCTGTAAAAAGTTAACAAAAGTAAAACTGTCTTTAAACAGGACACTCCATATCGAATACTCTGTGGTACCTGAAAGATGTTGGCATGGTAACACAGTGGTTAGCACTGCTGCCTTACAGTGCAAGGGACCCGGGTTCCATTCTCGGCTTGGGTCACTGTCTGCAGGAAGTCTTCACATTCTCCCCCCCATGTCTGCATTGGCTTCCTCCGGCTGCTCCAGTTTCCTTCCACGTTCTGAAAGACGTGCTGAACCAAACAGGAACCAGACTGTGGCGACTAGGGGAATTCACAGTGATTTCATTGCAGTCTTAATGTAAGCCTACTTGTGATTAACAAATAAATGTTACTTTACTTGACAAACACTTCCCAAGCAAGTTCATACAGATTTTATTCTGCCTGTGATGCTCAAATCAGCTTCGCAGGTAGAGGATGTGGTTAAGAAGGCATATGGTGTACTGGCCTTCATCAATCGAGGGATTGAGTTTAGGAGTCAGGAGACAATGGTGCAGCTATTAGGACCCTGGTCAGATCTCAGTTGGAGTACTGTGCTCAGCTCTGGTCGCCTCATTACAGGAAGGATGTGGAAGCCATAGAAAGAATGCAGAGGAGATTTACAAAAATATTGCCTGGATTAAGTGGCATGCCCTATGAGGATAGGCTGAGAGAGCTTGGTCTTTTCTCCTTAGAGAGACGAAGGATGAGGGGTGACCTGATAGAGATGTATAAGATGTTGAGAAGTATTGATCGAGTGGATTCTCAGAGGCTATTTCCCAGGTTGAAATGGTTGCTATGAGACGACATAGCTTTAAGGTGCTGGGGATTAGGTACAGAGGAGATGTCAGGGGTAAGTTTTTTTCACTGAGTGTGGGTGTGTGAAATCAGGCAGTGGTGGTGGAGGTGGGTTTGACAGAGTCTTTAAGAGATTTTTAGATAAGTACGTGGAACTTAGTAAGATAGAGAGGTATAGTAGGTAGGGACGTATTCGGCACAACTTGTGGGCCGAAGGGCCTGTTTGTGCTGGAGTTTTTCTATGTTCTATATAACCCTTGCTTTACTTGTCCTGGTAATTTCTATGGGATGGTATGAACAGAGAGGTTTAGGACTAATGTTTTTGTGGGAGGAGATGATGTTTCATAATTGATGCTCATAGTCTTAACTGGGCGACTATAGGCAGGATAGGAAACTGACGGAGAAGATAGCAATTGTTTCAGATTGAAGGGAGGTACAGAGAGTGCTATCCCCTCCCTTAGGAGGCGTATTACAGGACAGAGTGTGGTATAGTGCTCATGTCTGCGGATTGGTTATTCAGAATCAAGCTAACTGATGGTGGGTTGATGGGTTTATATCCCATCGTGTCAGCTGGTGGGGTCCAAGTTCCACAGCCCAGTGGTCAGCACTGTCGCTCACAGCGCTAGGGACCCGGATTCGATTTCCAGCATGGGTCACTGCCTGTGCAGATTCTGCATGTTCTCCCCCGTGTCTGCGTGGCTTCGTTCGGGTGCTCCGGTTTCCTCCCACAGTCAGCTCTGCTGATTAGGTGGCGAGGTTATGCTAAATTGCCCCTCGGTGTACCCGAAGAGGTGCCAGAGTGTGGCAACTAGGGGATTTTCACAGTAACTTCATTGCAGTGTTAATGTAAGCATACTTGTGACACTAATAACTAAACTTAAATCAGGAATTATAAAGCTTTTCTAAGCATTGATGACACTATGACGTATTGTTATGAAAGCCCATCTGATTCACGAATGTACTTTGGGGAAGGAAATCTGCTGTCTTTATCCTGTCTGACCTACACGGGACTCCAGAGCCACAGCAATGTGGTCAATTCCTAACTGCCTTCAGAAATGGTCGAGCAAGATACTCAGTTCAAGGGCAATTAGGGATGGGCAATAAATGCTGTCTCGCTGGTGATGTCTAATCAGTCCAAAAGGTGTGCTGGTTCAGTGTACTGGCTATGCGAAACTCTCCCTCTCCAAACAGGCACCAGAATGTGGTTGCAGTGTTAATGTAAGCCTGCTTGTGACATTAATAAATGAATGAATGAAATAATGTGGTAAAATATCAAAAGCCATGCTTATTCTGTATTATACGAACTGGGAGTGGGTTAACAGGATATCAGGCTGATATGGAGAAGTGCCACACAATGTGGAGAAGAGGGACAATAAAAGCAATGTCCAAGAGTATGTAGGCAATCAGTTGAAATAGCCCAGTGTTTGGGGAGGGGGGAGCATTTCTATGCACAAGCTCCCACTGCAATCCACACACGATTGGTTCTGCCTTACCTTAGCCTATGCTAGGCATATTGACACTAAATCCCCAGCCCAGCAGCAGATTGGGAACATAGGGTGCAGACCCTGTTTCCAGTCCGTCTCTGTCAGCTGTTCCCTCTCTCAAGGCCCTGCAATCTCCAATCTTGTGCCCAACTTTGCTGTTGCTCGACCTTGGAACCCTCCACCCAGCCTCACGCTGTGCTATGCTGAAATACCCCAATAACCACAGTCACCAATGCTGTCATGCCAAAGAGCAACCATCTCCCAGCCTCCAAAAAGATCCACCGCCTGTATCCAAACTCGTGCCAAGTTCATTCATCATCCCCTGTCCTCACTGAGGACTTGTATTAAAATCCTCCTTTCTTTCCATTCAATCCCCTCCAGTGACACAATGGTTGGCTCTGCTATTTCGCTATGCCAGGTAGCCAGGTTCAATTCCAGCCTTGGGTCACTGTTTGCATGTTCTCCCCATGGTGGGTGTGTGGGTTTCCTCCTACAGTCCAAAGATGCGCAGGTTAGGTGGATTGGCCATGTTAAAGGCCAATGGGAATTGGCCTTTGGGGATTTGGGGATTGAATTTAGGAGCCGCAGCGTCATGTTGCAGCTGTACAAAACTCTAGTGCGGCCGCACTTGGAGTATTGTGTGCAGTTCTGGTCGCCACATTATAAGAAAGATGTGGAGGCATTGGAGAGGTACAGAGGAGGTTTACCAGGATGTTGCCTGGTATGGAGGCAGGTCCTATGAAGAGAGGTTGAAGGATTTGAGGTTGTTTTCGTTAGAAAGAGGCGGCTAAGGGGGGATCTTATTGAACATATAAGATAATTAGAGGTTTGGATAGGGTGGACAGTGATAGCTTTTTCCTAGGATGGAAAAAGCTAGCACGAGGGGACACAACTTTAAATTAAGGGGTATGATTTATAGGACGGATATCAGAGGTAGGTTCTTTACTCAAAGAGTGATTAGGGAGTGGAATGCCCTGCCTGCAGCTGTTGTAGATGCGCCAAGTTTGGTGGCGTTTAAGAGGTTAGTTGATAAGTATATGGATGAGAAGGGAATGGTTTAGTTAGGGGGGCATTGCTTTTTATTTTGGTCGGCACAACATCGAAGGCCGAAGGGCCTGTTCTGTGCTGTATTGTTCTATGTTCTATGTTCTATAAAGTGCCCCTTACTTTCCAAAGATGTGCAGGTTAGGTGGATTGGCCATGTTAAAGTGCCCCTTACTTTCCAAAGATGTGTAGGTTAGGTGGATTGGCCATGTTAAAGTGCCCCTTACTTTCCAAAGATGTGTAGGTTAGGTGGATTGGCCATCTGAACTTCCCCTTAAGTGTCCAAAGATGTGCAGGTTAGGTGGATTGGCCATGTTAAAGTGCCCCTTACTTTCCAAAGATGTGTAGGTTAGGTGGATTGGCTATCTGAACTTCCCCTTAAGTGTCCAAAGATGTGCAGGTTAGGTGGATTGGCCATGTTAAATTCCCCTTACTTTCCAAAGATGTGCAGGTTAGGTGGATTGGCCATGTTAAAGTGCCCCTTACTTTCCAAAGATGTGTAGGTTAGGTGGATTGGCCATGTTAAAGTGCCCCTTACTTTCCAAAGATGTGTAGGTTAGGTGGATTGGCCATGTTAAAGTGCCCCTTAGTGTCCAAAGATGTGTAGGTTAGGATGGATATAGGGTAAATACGTGGACTTATAGGAATAGTCTAGGTAAGACACTTTTTCAGAGTTGGCCGAATGGCTTCTTTCTGTACTAAGGAATCCACGATTCCCCTCTCTCACCGCTTCACCACCCCCCACCCCAGATCTCTAACCATCTCCAACTCTTCAAAACTTCTACATTCCTCCACCTCCTGTGCATGCCCATCTTCCTAGGCGGGAATTAGCCATACCTTGAGTTGCCAAGGCCCCAAGATCCGAGATTGCACTTGTTGCCCTTTCCATTTTGCTACTCCTTCAACTCTGCACCAAAACCGCACATTCAATAGTGCCTTGAATATCACAGACATTGGGGAGGAGGGGGGAGACAAAGTGACACTGAGTGAAAGAGGGGGAGCTTCCTGGCCAGCTTAGTTTGCGTATCTGGAAAGTGGTTGGTAAATGCCTTGTAAATGTATATTTTACGATAACAAGGATTTGATTGCATGAAGGGAATGCAAAGGAGATTCCCCAGGATTCTGCCTGGGATGGAACATTTAAGTTAGGAAGAGGGGCCGGGTAGGCTTGGGTTTTTTTCGAAGGAGCGGAAAAGAGCGAGGGGGCGACCTGATCGATATGTACAAGATTGTGAGGGGCACAGACAGAATGGATAAGGAGCAGCTGTTCCCCTTAGTTGAAGGGTCAGTCAAGAGGGAACATGGGTTCAAGGTCAGCGGGCAGGAGGTTTGGAGGGGGGGTATTTGAGGTAAAACTCTATTCAGAGGGTGGTGATGGTCTGGAATGCGCTTTCTGGGAGGATGGTAGAGGCCGGTTGCCTCACATCCTTTAAAATGTACGTGGATGACATGTCAGCACTGAAGGCTGTGTGCCAAGTACTGCTAAATGGGATTAGGTGGGAGTTCAGAGGTTTCGCATTGTGTGGGGGCATACTTGATGGGCCAAAGGTTCTCTTCTGCACCGAGTGATTCTATGGTTGTCTGACTTGGGAACTGTGAAGAAAGCTGTGATCCGGGAAGAGAGTTTGAAACAGAATTTGAAACAGAAATGCGGGCTTCAGGCAGAGACATTTGGCTTTAGAGAGGCGTGACTCAGATGGGGATAGGGGATACTGGAAGGCTGAGCAGTTCTGAGAGCTGGAATGAGAGGAATGGAGAGATTGGGATGGTTGGCCAAAGTGGAGGGAGGGCAGTGGATGAGGGAATTGGGGGACAGAGCGTGGAGAACCCGCTCTACGGTTGGTTCAGGAGGATAGAGGGGGGGTAATGACCACGGAGGAGTGTGTGGAGACAACTCAATCCTGAAGGACATCTTCAGGACGGAATCAAGAAATAAAACTTCAGAAATGCGCTTGTCAGAGGGCAGAATTTTATTTCTCAACAGAAACGAAAACTTTCCAACCATAAATTATGTCAAACAAGATACATTCATTCATTGAAGACAAAAAAAAGTCTTACATGGGATTCTTAACTCTCCTAGGTTTTGAAGATGAGGTGGGGGAGGAGTGGGCTTATGGCAGTCGCTCCTAGGCCCCTTCACCAGAAAGGGCCCCAAAACCTGGGACAGGATCATTCAAAATCAGTCGATGTGGCAATGCCCAGAGTGGGCTTCAGCTGGAGTTTTACAGTGCAGTGCCAGTCTGGATGGGGAGAAGGGGCACGGGGAAGTGCAGGGCTAGCTCACCAAGCACCCCGCCCTCCCCAATCCTGCATCCAGTAGGACATGATCAGACGAACTGTAGAAATGTGAGTTGAAGTGAGTGGGCTCATTCTCTAGTACGAAGCAACACAAAAGATGTTAAAAAACCCTACATAAGGCAAGTAATACATTAGTTGGGGGGTGGGGGGGGGGGTGCGGGGTGTGGGCGGGGTAGAATTTGACCCACAGTTTGAAGGCAGTAAAATGAGAAGTAGAACTGGTACTATGAGCTGACTGAGCCTTGCGTTGCTGCGGATGGGGGGGGGTCCCCTTTGGTGCATCGCAATTCACCCATCTTAATGAGGCAATTGTTGTGATTAAATGGCAGTTTGAGAGGATGTGATTGGTAAGATTTGCTCTTCGAGTGAACAAAGGGAGGTGGGAGTGTAAGGATAGGAAGAGATCAAGTGAGCTTGGTGCCAGTTTTGATTCATAGTCAGGTCACCAGTTTGTTAATTACAGTCCAGGTTCAACATGTGCTGATTTAAACTCGTGAGTATTACAATGGCTCAGAGAAACTCTTCACCAACACGGGGCACTGATCTCAAACATCCTTCCACGCCCTCTCAACCCAGAGTGCAAACGTGTGGTCTTCAACTTCTCAAACTGTGCAGCCCTTTGGGGTAGTTCGCGTTTCATAAGTGTGACACAGTAGTTCGCACTGCTGCCTCACAGCGCCAGGGACTCAGGTTCAATTCCACCCTTGGGTGATTGCCTATGTGGAGTTTGCATGTTCTCCCCTGCGTGCATTTCCTCCGTGCTCTGGTTTCCTCCCACAGTACAAAAGATGTGCTGGTTAGGTGGATTGGCCATGGTAAATTGCATCTTGTGTCTCAAGATGTGTAGGTTAGGCGGACTGGCTGTGTTAAATTGCCCCAGAGTGTCCCAAGATATGTAGGTTTGGTGGACTGGCCATGCTAAATTGCCTCTTAGTGTCAGGGGGATTAGCAGGGTAAATATGTGGGGTTAAGTGGATAGGGCCTGGGCAGGATTGTGGTCGGTGCAGGCTTCATGGGCCGAATGGCCTCCTTCTGCTTTGCTAGGATTCTCTGACTCAGTGATGTGGAGTCCAGCTTTTTGGTAGAAATTGCCACCGGGCTGCCCTGGTGTCCTCTCCATTGCCTCTGCAGGTTGCAGAGGCTGCGGTGTTAGGAACCATGGTGGGGACACAAACTTTCCTTGGAGGTGGTAGGGGGAAGGAGACACTCCCTGGGAGGAAACCCCAAATGGGGATTGGTTTAGTTTTGAGAGGAATCAACCCAAGTGAAAGATGGGGGGAGCAGGGAGGTGAAAACAGAACTGGAGGATGGAGTTAAATCTGGGAGAGCGGCACCTGATCAAATACACCAATGGTTGAGTGGCGTCAATAATACCTGACGTACAATGAAAATGTGAGCCATTAATCTGAGGTGGGGTCATGGAAGCAAAGGCCCAATTCATCAACCGGGCTGTGTGTGGGTGGGCAAGACACGTTTGCCCTCTGGATACTCAAATGAAAACCACCCTCCACGTCGTGAGGATTTGTCCCTAAGTAGCATTGCTGTGTGAGCAACACCCCACTCATCCCGTGGCAAAAGCAAGGCCCAGGGCAGGAAGCACAACCCCCAACCCCCACCCCCACCCCATTCCCCCAGTACCAGTCCCTTCCCCGGGTTCAACATACTGTACAGACACCGAGCAATGCTTGCTTCAGTTCGAGATTAATTTGTTTAACTTACTGCAAAAAGACACCAAGAAAATCGGAGAAACAAGAAGCTGTATTGCCACTGGTATTGGGAGCTCAAAAATAGAAAAGAGCGGTTCTGCAGCATGCAAATCACCCCCTCCACGATGCATCATTAGCCCCCTGCTAGCGCTGTGCTGGCTCGTTAAAAAAAAAATCAAAGCATTCAAACTCCGTTTGAAAAGAAAAACAAGATTGTCAGTCCTTCTATTTTGCAAACATTGATTGGAACTAATTGACAAAAGAGAGAAAAATAACAAGACTTCACAAGATTAGATTGCACGTCAAGGGCGGCCATAAGAGTTGTTTCACTTTCTGTACTCGCCATACATGAGAGTGCCAAGTCACAGAATCAAACGCTCACTAGTCACGCAGTCAGGTGGAGGCTCGAGATTCTCATGTTTCAGCCCTTTTACAGATTACCTTCCCTATTTCCGCTATCAGTCAAAATCTAACGTCTGCCAATCTCCTCTATCCCAGTGCTGCCCTCGCCATTGTGAATGAAGGAAGGGTACTCAGGAAGAGTACACCCACCCCCCCCCACCCCACCCCACTCCAGGAAAATCTATCTATTCATCCTGACCCAGTCATGGTCTCATCCTGACCCAGTGTTCGCACTGGCTCTCATCCTGACCCAGTGTTCGCACTGGCTCTCATCCTGACCCAGTGTTCGCACTGGCTCTCATCCTGACCCAGTGTTCGCACTGGCTCTCATCCTGACCCAGTGTTCGCACTGGCTCTCATCCTGACCCAGTGTTCACACTGGCTCTCATCCTGACCCAGTGTTCACACTGGCTCTCATCCTGACCCAGTGTTCACACTGGATCTCATCCTGACCCAGTGTTCACACTGGATCTCATCCTGACCCATCCTCCACAGCGCATCCCATCTTGACCCAGTCTGTACACTGGATCCCATCTTCACCCATTCCCCACATTGCATCCCATCTTGACCCATTCTCCACACTGGATCCCATCTTGATCCAGTCTCCACATTGGACCCCACCTTGACCCAGTGTTCACACTGGGTCCCATTCTGACCCAGTCTCTATACTGGATCCCATTTGCATCCAGTCTCCACACTGGATCTCTTTGGAGATCCATCAAGGACAGAAACCACCTAAGGATTTTGGACTTCTCAATGCTGACTTGCATTTGGCCCCTGGCTGCTATAACAGAGGTGAAACCTCTTGATTACTGGGTTGGAGGCAGAATTGTCACTTTGAACCACCATTGGGCCTGGAGGGCTGGGGTGGGTGGTGGTGCATGACGGTCATTGCTTCACACCCAGGCCCATACAGGAATGTTTATGGCTCCAAGACTGGATGGAGCCTCGGGGTAGGCGAGGAAACCCGATCACTAACTGATAAGAAACGTAATGATCGTCACACAGATAAACATGCAAGGCTTGCAAATTGACAAGAAATTTCCCACTGCTTAAAGCGCCCCATATATGGCACAATGGTCAAAGAAGCAGATTGAAAGAACGCCAAACAAACAGCCACTCTGGAAAGGTTTGAGAGGAGAGCCTCAAACAGGGCAAGATAGGGGAGGAAGGTTATCTTCTCACTTGTCCCAAGAACAAAGAACTCAATCATTTTCTCGCCTTCATCTGTACATCTGACTGTCATGGAAAATTAACCTTCAGCAGGAAATGCTTGATCGTGGCAGATTTAATTCTTTTTTAAAGTCGGAAAGCCATTACAGCACTTGGCTCACCTTTGAGCTTCTGGAATCAGAGCGAGAGAGAAAAGTTACCTAGCTTGGGGAACCCAAGTCAATTTGGCAGGATTTTTCCACTGCCCACCCCTCGCCAGTCCAATTCCATGGCAGGAGGGGTGGGGCGGTATTTGGGGGTGGGTGGCAGGGGGGTGTTGGGAACATGGTGGTTAGCACAGCTCCAGGGACCCAGGTTCGATTCCCGGCTTGTGTCATTGTCTGTGTGGAGTTTGCATGTTCTCTTCCCTGTGTCTGCACGAGTTTCCTCCGGGTGCTCTGGTTTCCTCCCACTCTGAGAGACGTGCTGGTCGAGTGCACTGGCCATGCTAAATTCTCCCTCAGTGTTACTCAAACAGGCGCCAGAGTGTGGAGACTAGGAAGATTTTCACAGTACCCCCATTGCAGTGTTAATGTAAGCCTACTTGTGACACCAATAAATAAACTTTCAACTCACCATTAGCTATGTCACCATTAGCTATGTAACGAGAAGGGCGCGTTACAACAATGATTAACTAAATAAAAGACTTGTTCCCATCACCTACTCCTTGATAAATAACTTAACGGAAATGTGATCACCTTCAGCCAGATCCTTTAGAGTTCAGGGAAATCTGAGTTCCGATGATCATTCACCCTAATCAAATGTCCTACTTTTGGAACATGCATGGAACCTACACACAACATCCAAACATCCATCCTTGTCTCGATCGTCCTGTCCTCCTTCTTAAAAAAAACTTGTGTTTACACAACACTGATTCCAAAATATATTACCACCGAAGCCTATTTAAGGTGGAAGAGGGGGGAGGAAAGTTTATCTTTGAAATGGAAGATGTCCTCTATTTAATCAGGACTCTGGTGGTGAAGAGGCCCTGGTGTTAAATAAGGAATCCCCCCCCCCCCCCAAATCTTGACACCAAATGTTAAGACAGAGAGAACAGGTATCGCAGTCATCAGACTGTGTGGGTGACAGTCGACTGAAACCAATAAGGAAGCAGCATGGCTTGTAGACAGGAAGCTGGGTGGTGGTGCTGCATTTGCTGTTTTTGAACACACAACCTCGGGGAGGGGGCTTGGGGGTGAGTGCGCCCCACCCAGAACAGAGTGGGAATCAAAAGACAGGTGGTGTTTCTGGATGCAAGAAAGACCCCCTTGCATTTCAGCTGTGTCACAAGGGCTCAGCACAAGGACGAGACAGGCAATGGCTGAGGGCTAACGCAAGGAGGGAGGCCTAGCATATGCAGCAAATTCCCCACGTCAATCATGGTCAGCCTTCCCCAATCTCGCCCCGCACACCCCCTCCCCCTCCCCCCACCAACACTACCCAGTCCTCCCCAGCAACTTTTCCAAATGGATGCACTGTAAGTGGAAGCACCATCATCATTAGATGTGGCAGTTTGCATTCTGACTGAATGATAAGGGCAGCGTGCAAGCTGCTGCTACACACTGCCAGAGACCTAGGTTCAATTCTCGCCTCGGGTTACTGTCTGTATGGAGTCTGCATGTTATCCAGTGTCTGCATGGGTTTCCTCCGGGTGCTCCTGTTTCCTCCCACACTCCAAAGATGTGTGGGTTAGGTGAATTGGCCATGTTAAATTACCCCTTAGTAGATTAGAAGGATTAGCAGGGTTAATATATCGGGTAATGCGAATAGGGTCTGGGTGGAATTGATGCTCGTGCAGACTTGATGGGCCAAATGACTTCCTCTGCAATGTATGGTTTCTTTCTATGATGTTCCCTGCTTCTAGTTTCGATGTATAGATCAGCCAGAATGAAGCAGCAGGTTTGAGAGGCTGAATGGCAACCCCCCCTCTCATCCCCCCACCCCTCCCCCTCTCCGTCCCTGCGCGACCACAGAGAGCCCTGCTGTTTGAACAGCACAGGGAACTCTGCAAACAGTCCGGGGAATGTGGAGCAGATACATCACGGGAATACTGATGACTTCTTTTAACACCGCAGGCAGCACACAGTGCCCTACAAAAGACAGCCAGAGAGATTCGAGTAGTCAAGAGGGCTCCCACGGTAACATCTGACAATTTTAAAAGCCAATTTCAGAGCTTTTTATCCTGTGATTGGCCCAGGAGGAGGGGGGAGGAGAGGGTGGCACCAGAGGGGGTGGGGGGGCAGGTTGCAATTATTGAAATGTAACTTTTTTTTATTCATTCTTGGGAGATGGGTGTCACTGGCTGGGCCAGCATTTATTGCCCTTCCCTACTTACCCTTGGAGGGCAGCTGTGAATCAACCATGTTGCTCTGGAGTCAAGTGCAGGCCAGACCGGGTAAGGATGGCACATTTCCTTCCCTAAAGGACATGAATGAACCAGATGGGTTTTTTTCCTACAATGATTTCATGGTCTTCAGTAGATTCTTAATTCCGGATTTGTTTTTAATTTTTTTTTATTGAATTCAAATTCCACCATCTACTGTGGCGGGATTCGAACCTGGGTTCCCAGAACACTGGTTGAGTTTCTGGATTATTAGTCTAGTGAAAATACCACTGGGCCAACGCCTTCCTAACTCGTATGTTAATCAACGGTGGGGAAGAATTCTGTGCTCCGGTGCTGTTGGGAAAAAACAATTATTCAACATTTTAAGATCACGGAGAGAATAATTTGGCCTGGTATAGTACGGTAGCAGCATTATAGCAGAGTGGTTAGCACTGCTGCTTCACAGCTCCAGGGATCTGGGTTCAATTTCTGGCTCGGGTCACTGTCTGTGTGGAGTTTGCATGTTCTCCTTGTGTCTGGATGGGTTTCCTCTGGGTGCTCCTGTTTCCTCCCACAGTCCAAAGATGTGTGGGTTAGGTTGATTGACCATGCTAAGAAATTGCCCCTTAGTATCCAGGGGTGCATAGGTTAGAGGGATTAGTGGGTAAGATATGTAGGGATATGAGGGCCTCTTTCTACACTGTAGGGTTCTATGATTCTATGATAAATGATGAGAGAGCGAGAGGCCACTCAGGCCAATCTGTGCCCTTCACATTTTGCCACTCACGTTTCTACTAACAGGTATCAAAATCAGATATATGAGAGAGAGAGAGAGAGAGGGAGGGAGGGAGGGAGGGAGGTGAATAGATTTAACTGATAGCAGATGGGCAAACTTTGCAGGCAAGACTGTGAAGAAGTAGCTTTAACCAGACACTTGGATTATGGAACAGTCTGGAATCTCTTCAGTTAGGCCTAGAATGGTGGCACAATGGTTAGCACCACTGCCTCATGGAGCCAGTGACCCAGGTTCAATTCCAGCCTGGTGTCAAGAGTCTGCACGTTCTCCTTGTACCTGCGTGGATTTCCACCGGGTGCTCCTCCCACAGTCCAAAAATGTGCGGGTTAGGCTGATTGGCCGTGCTACATTTCACCTTAGTGTCAAGGGGTTAGCAGGGATTACAGGTATGGGGCCTGGGTGGGATAGTCAGGGCCAAATGGCCTCCTCCTGCACTGTGGGGATTTTATGATTCTAATAAGGCCTATCAAACATACCTTGTGTGGACATTTTGAGATGACTCTTCGATAAAAATGGTGCAGAGTGGTGCTTCTTGCAACTTATTTTCTCTCCCCTCACCCCAAAACCACCCTACCTGAGGTGGACTATGATCGAGTCAAAGCAGCAGTGGAGTGAACCACACCTTTCCCGCAATAACACGTGACTTGAACAATAACTGATTGCTTTCTGCGCAACTGGTCACTTGCTGGGGACTCACAAAAGGGATTTGCCAAACTATTATTCTCCCCCAATGTTAGTTCTACTCTAAAATAAACAGCAACAACGACGACGAAGAAAAATAACAAAAACACAAAAAAAAAAGCAACCCCAAAACAGTCGAACTGCCAGCCTGGGCTCAAACCAAGTTCTCCCTAACTGTCCATTTCTGGAACCTGGTGTGAGGTGGCACAGATTGGGTGGCATGAGTAATTGGTGCTGCCTACTACCCCCTCCCCCCCCAAAACAATAGAACAGCAGCTCATTTTACGATCACCATTATTCTTCATCCCGTTCCCCTCCCTCCTCCTTCCTCCCCCCCCCACCCCCCCACCCACCCACTTTTTGCACCCTCCCACAACGCAACACCAACCAGTGCACACTCAGTCCACGCGACCTGCCACCAACAACAAGCAGCAGCCTGGCCTTCGCAAGGGGAAAGCAATGCCGGCTATGTCACCAAGCTGTCAAATTCCTTCTCCAGAAAAGGGGGGGGGGAGGAAAAAACGTTAAAATGGAATAAAAGAAAACAGCTTCATCGACAATGTCTTGAGGCACGAGATCCACTTCGAGTTCCACAGAAACCTTTCTGAGGCCGGTTAAGTCTGGCCTTAAAGCTCTGATCTACAAAATGCACCGTCCTACTTATTTACAGGATCCAACTCTTCAGTAGTCCGACATCTTGTCCCTTTACCAGTTCATGATTGTGTTCCTGTTTAACGTCATGAAGTAAACTTGGCTGCTCCCGCCTGAACGGACAGAGGCAAAAAACACCTGTGGGAAATCAGAAGGGTGGCAGTGAGAAGGGCACAATAAAGGTGTTACTCAAACGAGAGGCTGCACTCATTGCTTTGGCAGCTTTTATTTACTCTCCTTTGTTGGAGCTGGTTTAGTTCCAGTGGCTGGAAAGCTGTTAGTGATGCGGAGCGATGGGAACAGCGTGGGTTCAATTCCTGTACTGCTTGAGGTTATTCATAAAATCCCTACAATGGAGGAGGAGGCCACTGAGCCCATCAAGCCTGCACCAGCGACAATCCCACTCAGGCCCTTTCCCTGTAATCCTACATATTTAAATTGCCCCTAAAATAAGGGGCAATTTAGCATGGCCAATCCACCTAAACCTTTGATTTTTGGCCATGTTAAATTGCCCCTCAGCATCCAAAGATCATAGAATCCTGAGGACATTGGAGAGGTACTGAATAAATATTTCTCTTCGGTATTCACGCAGGGTGATGTGAATGTAGTTATGGGGAACACTGAGGTACAGGGTAGCAAACTGGAAGGTATCGAAGTAGATAGGGAGGATGTGCTAGATATTCTCGAGGGTTTGAAGTTCGATAAGTCCCCTGGGCCGGACGGGATTTACCCTAGGATTCTCTGGGAGGCAAGAGAGGAGATTGCAGAGCCTCTGGCTCTGATCTTCAGGTCCTCGTTGGTTACGGGTGTGGTTCCGGAGGACTGGAGGATAGCGAATGTGGTCCCATTGTTCAAGAAGGGGAAGAGAGACCTTCCAGGGAATTATAGGCCAGTGAGTCTTACTTCTGTTGTGGGCAAAGTATTGGAGAGAATAATTAGGGATAGGATTTATAGTTATTTAGAGAGTAATGAATTGATTGGAGATAGTCAGCATGGTTTTGTGAAGGGTAGGTCGTGCCTTACTAACCTCATTGAGTTTTTTGAAAAAGTGACCAAAGAGGTGGATGGGGGGTAAGGCGGTTGATGTGGTATATATGGACTTTAGTAAGGCGTTTGATAAGGTGGCCCATGGAAGACTTCTGCAGAAAATGCAGATGTATGGGATAGAGGGTGATTTAGCTAATTGGGTTAGGAATTGGCTAGCAGATAGAAGACAGAGGGTGGTGGTTGATGGAGATATTCATCGTGGAGTTCGGTGACAAGTGGTGTACCTCAGGGGTCTGTTTTGGGGCCCCTGCTGTTTGTAATTTTTATAAATGATCTGGATGAGGGTAATTGAAGGATGGATTAGTAAATTTGCAGATGACACTAAAGTCGGTGGAGTGGTAGATAGTGAAGAGGGGTGTTATAGTTTGCAGAGGGACTTGGACAAGTTGCAGAGCTGGGCCGAGAGGTGGCAAATGGAGTTTAATGTGGAAAAGTGTGAGGTAATGCACTATGGCAGAAATAATAAATGTGTAGAGTATAGGGCAAATGTTAGGATTCTTAGTAGTCTAGATGAACAGAGGGATCTTGGTGTGTATGTGCATAGATCCCTGAAAGTAGGCAGTCAGGTCGAGAAGGTTGTTAGGAAGGCATATGGAGTCTTGGCTTTTATTGGTAGAGGGATTGAATTTCGGAGCCGCAACGTCATGTTGCAACTGTACAAAACTCTAGTGCGGCCGCACTTGGAGTATTGTGTGCAGTTCTGGTCCCCACATTATAAGAAAGATGTGGAGGCATTGGAGAGGGTACAGAGGAGGTTTACCAGGATGTTGCCTGGTATGGAGGGCAGGTCTTATGAGGAGAGGCTGAGGGATTTGAGGTTGTTTTCGTTAGAAAGGAGGAGGCTAAGAAGGGACCTGATCGAAACATATAAGATGATTAGAGGTTTAGATAGGGTGGACAGTGATAGCCTTTTTCCTAGGATGGAGAAAGCTAGCACGAGGGGACACAGCTTTAAATTAAGGGGTGATAGTTATAGGACGGATATCAGAGGTAGGTTCTTTACCCAAAGGGTGGTTCGGGAGTGGAATGCCCTGCCTGCAGCAGTTGTAGATGCGCCAAGTTTTGTGGCGTTTAAGAGGTTAGTTGATAAGTATATGGAAGAGAAGGGAATGGTTTAGTTTGGAGGGGCATTGCTTTTTATATTGGTCGGCGCAACATCGAAGGCTGAAGGGCCTGTTCTGTGCTGTAATGTTCTATGTTCTAATCTCTACAGTGCAGAAGGAGACCATTTGGCCCATTGAATCTGCACCAACCACAATCCCACCCAGGCCCTATCCCCATAACCCCCCACTTTTATCTAGTTAAACAGCCTGACACTCAGGGAAATTTATCATGGCTAATCTACCTAATTTGCACATGTTTGGACTGTGGCAGGAAATCAGAGCACCTGGAGAAAACCCACGCAGCCATGGGGAGGACATGCAGACTCCACACAGACAGCGACCCAAGCTGGGAATCAAACTCGGGTCCCTGACACTGACACAGGAATGCTAAGCACTGTGCCACCGTGCTGCCCACTGCACAGGTTAGGTGGATTGGCAATACTAAACTGCCCCTTAGTGTCCAAAGATGTGCAAATTAGGTGGATTAGCCATGGTAAAATGTGCGGGGCTTACGCTGATTGGGTGTGGTACTGGGTTGAGGTAGAGTGTTCTTCCAAAGAGGTGGTGCAGACTTGATGGGCCAAATGGCCTCTTCGATACTGTAGGTATTCTATGATTCTCTGTTCTTTCATGAAGGAGTAACATTGCGTGCACTGATTAACTGGATCAGCCCTGGTGCCTTTAACAATGGGTGTAGGGCCGGAATCAATCCTGGGGCCTTTAGTGATGGGTGTGGGGCCTGGATCAGTCTTGGGGCCTTTAGTGATGGCTGTGGGGTCTAGATCAGGCCTGGGGTTTGGATCAGCTCCAGGAACTTTACCAATGCGTGCAGGATCTGCATTAACCCTGGGGCCTTTAGTGATGGGTGCAGGGTCTGGATCAGCCCTGGGGCCTCTAGTAATAGGCGAAGGGCATGGATCAGCCCTGGGGCCTTTAGCGATGGGTATAGGACCTGGATCAGCCTGGGGCCTTTAGAGATGGGTGTAGGGCATGGATCAGCCCTGGGGCCTTTGGTGATGGGTGTAGAGCCTGGATCAGCTCTGGAGCCTTTAGCGAAGGGTATAGGGCCTAGATCAGCCCTGGGGCCTTTGGTGATAGCAGTCGGGCCTGGATCAGCCCTAGGGCCTTTAATGATGGATGTAGGGTCTGGATCAGCCCTGGGGCCTTTAGAAATAGCTGTCGGGCCTGGATCAGCCCTGGGGCCTTTAGCGAAGGGTGTAGGGTCTGGATCAGCCCTGGGGCCCTTGGTGATAGCTGTCAGGCCTGGATCAACCCTGGGGCCTATGGTGATAGCTGTCAGAACTGGATCAGCCCTGAGGACTTTAGCGAAGGGTGTAGGGCCTGGATCAGCCCTGGGGCCTTTGGTGATAGCTGTCGGGCCTGGATCAGCCATGGGGCCTTTAGCGATAGGTGTGAGGCCAAAGGGGGTCATTATAAGAGAGGGAGATCAAATTATTGGTGGAGCAACATGTATTTTAGTCCATGTAGAGGTATTCCAGCAAACCTCCAACCTCCCTGCAATGTCCAGTAAGAGCGAGATAAATAAACTCTTCTACAACCATTGATGTGTCCGCCAGAAGTCAACGTGTGAGTTTTTGTGTCCAAGAGAATGTCGCGGCTCTCTCTCCCCTCAAACTTTTGCGAATTGAATATTTATCTTCCATCACATCTATCTTGCCCCCTTAGCCTGTGAAGGCCCAGGTGTGTACACCCGGAGATGGATGGGTCGGATTGAAGCAGAAAGGTTTGTAAAGAATGTGCGCCATCTTCACTAAAGGTACTATACACTGTGAGTTCTACATAGAGCCTGTGTGTGGTTCCCTATATCACACGTTACCTTATCATTCCGTTCACAGAGGAACTTTAGCCGCTGCGCTCTTTTATGCATGAAAACTCCATCAAGGTGACCCGTCTCCACTGATCGGATTTCGATTGCCTTCTCGCCCCAACCCATGATTTGGTTCGAGCAGATGTACGCTGCACAAATACACAATTAAAGTTCAGTTAAAATTTATTTATTAATCACAAGTAGGCTTACATTATCACAGGGCGGCGCAGTGGTTAGCACTGCTGCCTCAAAGCGTCAGAACTGAGTCCAATTCTGGTCTCGGGGGATTATCCATCTGCATGTTCTCCCCATGTCTGTGTGGGTTTCCTCCAGGTGCTCTGGTTTCCTCCCACGCTCCAAAGACCTGCAGTTAGGTGGATTGGCCTTGTTAAATTGTCCCTTAGTGTCCAAAGATATGCGGATTAGACAAACTGTCCATGCTGAATTGTCCTTGATGTCAGGGAGTTTAGCAGGGTAAATACATTGGTTATGATGATAGGGCCTAGGCAGGATTGTTGTAGGTGCAGGCTCAATGGGCCAAATGGCTTCCTTCTGCACCGCAGGGATTTTATGATTCTATGAACGCTGAAACAAAGTTACTGTGAAAATTTCTTAGACGCCACAATAAGGGGCAATTTAGAATGGTCAATCAACCTACCCCTGCACAACTCTGGACACTAAGCAAAAATTTAGCATAGCCAATCCACTTAACCTAATTTTTTAGTGGAATCACAAGTAGGCTTACATTGCCTCATGGCATGGTCTTGTCATTGTAGTGTGAGCTTGTGCCAGGTTTTGCTGCAATTTATGTCAGTCACACTTCTTTTTCTCGCTGACTTTTAAGTTTATTTATTGGTGTCACAAGCAAGGCTTACATTAACAGTGCAATGAAGCTACACTAAAAATCCTCTCGTCGCCACACTCCAGTGCCTGTTCAGGTACACAGAGGAAGAATTTAGCACAGCCAACACACCCTAACCAGCACGTCTTTCGGACTGTGGGGGCAAACTGGAGCACCCAGGGGGAACCGCGCAGACACGAGGAGAACATGCAGACACAGACTATGACCCGGGCTAGGAAGCATAGAACATAGAACGTAGAACAATACAGCACAGAACAGGCCCTTCGGCCTTCGATGTTGTGCCGACCAAAATAAAAAACAATGCCCCTCCAAACTAAACCATTCCCTTCTCTTCCATATACTTATCAATTAACCTCTTAAACGCCACCAAACTTGGCGCATCTACGACAGCTGCAGGCAGGGCTTCCACTCCCTAATCACTCTTTGAGTAAAGAACCTACCTCTGATATCCGTCCTATAACTCATACCCCTTATTTAAAGCTGTGTCCCCTCGTGCTAGCTTTCTCCATCCTAGGAAAAAGGCTATCACTGTCCACCCTATCTAAACCTCTAATCATCTTATATGCTTCAATAAGATCCCCTCTTAGCCGCCTCCTTTCTAACGAAAACACCCTCAACTCCTTCAACCTCTCTTCATAGGACCTGCCCTCCATACCAGGCAACATCCTGGTAAACCTCCTCTGTACCCTCTCCAATGCCTCCACATCTCCACATAGGAGGCAGCCAACTTCAGCAAGGAATATCTGACTTTAAAATGATTGTTTACAGGGTCTTATAGGTCAGTCAGTATTCAACAACAACAATTTATATTACAAAGAACCTTCAGTGCAACAAAGGCACTTCACAGGAGACCTATGACACTGAGCCATATAATAAGTTATTAGGACAGATGAACAAAAGCTGAGTCAAAATGATAAGATTTAAGGAATGTTTTGATGGAGCAATGATGGGATTTAGGGAGGGAATGCCAGAGCTCAGGTAACTGAAGGTAGGACTGTCAATGGTGCAGCGATGAAAATTGGGAATGCACAAGAGGCTGAAATGAGAGGAATATAGAGATCTTGTAGGACGGGCACGAGAGTAAAATATTGAACATTCCTATGATCCAACAGGTTCTGCTCCATAGTATAGTCCAGTGAGGATTGATCTGGGACTAGTCATGATGGCTCCGTGTTTGAGAACCAGTTGACACACCAAATCTCGCTCAAAGGTCTCGCTCGAAGATTTGCAGGTTAGGTTGATTGGCCATGGTAAATTGACTCTTGTGGTGGGGGAGGTGGTGGTGGTGGTGGTGGGTGGTGGTGGTGGGGGGGGGGGGGGGGGGGGTGGGGGGGGGGGGGGGGGGGGGGGGGAGAGAGAGAGAGAAGGGATTAGCAAGGTAAATATGTGGGGCCTGGGCGGGATTGTGACTCAATGGGCTGAATGGCCTCCTTCTGCTCTGTAGGGATTCTGTGATATGACAGTGACCCTCTCGTCAAAGAGGCTGCCTCTTTGAGAGCTACTGGAACAGTCACAGGGCAAGTACAGAGTAAGGAGAAAAGTCACACCGTGAGCAACTTACCAACGGAGGTCGGCATCTCACCCCATTGCAACACCACGTCCTTGGTGATACGACCGTACGTATTCACGTAGACTCCCTCGTCTTCGTAGCAAAGAAGCATCTCCATTCCAGCAGTGTTGGGTAAGATTACAATGGCATGAGGCACTACATGGGTCTGAATCTAGATGGAAAAACCAAACAATTAAGAGGTACAATCTGTGCACATGGGACCAGAATGAGGCCTTAAACCCCCTTCCACTGTTTGATAATAGCTGATATCTATTTCATTCCATCTACCCGTTCAGATCCATGTCCCACACCCAATGTCCCACATCCATCCATCCATCTATTTACCCATCAGTTCCAATTGGTGCCCAGTACACATAGCAAGGGGTGATTTCCAAATTTTGTTTTTATAATGTTTCAGACACCCTGCCTGTTTTTATTGCTCATCTTTCTAGGTTTCAGAGAACACAAGTTTATCTCTGCAATGTATCCTCATCAACCAACACTTCACGTTTCAGTGTCATTCTGAACCTTTGCTGTACCCTCTCCTCAAGGCCAAGATATCACACTTGGGATTTATTTGCCAGATCTGAACACAGAAACATGACAACAATCCCACCTTGCTCTCATTCCCAAAACCCCACAGATTTAATCCCCCTGACACTGAAGGACAATTTAGCATGGCCAATCCACCTAACCCTCATATCCTGGGACATTAAGGGTCAATTTAGCATGGCCAATCAACCTAACCCGCAGATATTTGGACCATGGGAGGAAATCAGAGCACCCAGAGGAAACCCACGCAGACACAGGGAGAATGTGCAAATTCCACACAGGCAGTCATCCAAGCCAGGAATCGAACCCAGGTCCCTGACACTGTGAGGCAGCAGTGCTGCCCCTCTGTAGATCATATCACAATTTGGCCTGATACAGCTAATGTTTTTGCCATTTTATCCACTCCTACTTGACGGTTATGAGTGGAAAGCTGCTAGTTTGTCTCTTCCTCAGAGGCAGGCTGAGGTGGCATTCTCTCTGCCGGCCAGCCAGATTGCCTCTGCGCCTTATTGTTAAAGTCTGACACCAGCAAAAATTCCACCACTCTCAACACCCATCCCACAGGAGGCCACTTCACCCCCTCCAATCTTCCAGATGCATGATTCCATGGGGACCAGACATCATGCAGCCTCTCTCCAAGAAGCCAGCCCTCACCAGAGCCTGGGTGCTCAGGGCTAAGTGCTACCGACAACTCGTATCGCGTGAATTTGAACACTGTCTCTGCTTGCTATGCCCTATCCAAGCTTGTCCTCACAAGACTGCAGTCACTGTCATTCACAGTATCATGCAGTGCCGAAGAGGCATTTCAGCCTATTGAGTCTGCACTGACATGCAAGAAATACGCCCCACCGAATCCCATTTACCAGCACTGGGCCCCATAGCCTTGATTGTTCTGATGTGACAAGTACTCATCCAGGTACATTTTAAAGGATGTGAGGCAACCCTCCTCACATCCCACACCATCACCACCCTCTGGGTAAAAAGATTTTTCCTCATATCCCATCTGAACATCCTGCCCTTCATCTTGAACCTATGTCCCCTCATGACCGACCCACAGGTCCCCCTCAGTCTTCTCCACTCCAATGAAAACAACCCAAGCCTACCTGATCTCCCTGCCATACAGGGAGGAAGTGGTCGAGTGAGGGAACCATGGTGTACTAGGGAAGTTGAATCTCTGGTGAAGAGGAAGAAGGAGGCTTATATAATGATGAGACGTGAAGGCTCAGTTAGGGCAATAGAGAGCTATAAATCAGCCAGGAAGGAGCTAAAGAGGGAGTTGAGAAGAGCTAGAAGAGGACACGAGAAGACTTTGGCGGATAGGATTAAGGAGAATCCTAAAGCTTTTTACAGGTATATAAATAATAAAAGATTGGTTAGGGCAAGATTAGGGCCAGTCAGAGATAGCAGTGGGAAGTTGTGCGTGGAGCCTGAGGAGATAGGAGAGACACTGAATGAGTATTTTTCGTCAGTATTCACGCAGGAGAAAGACAATGTTGTCGGGGAGAATACTGCGATACTAGGTTGTAGACTGGGCAGGATTGAGGTTCATAAGGAGGAGGTGTTAGCGAATCTTGAGGGTATGAAAATTGATAAGTCCCCTGGGCCAGATGGGATTTACCCTAGGATTCTCTGGGAGGCTAGAGAGGAGATTGCAGAGCCTTTGGCTTTGATCTTCATGTCGTCGTTAGCTACAGGTATAGTGCCGGAGGACTGGAGGATGGCAAATGTTGTCCCTTTGTTCAAAAAGGGGAGTAGGGACCATCCTGGAAATTATAGACCGGTGAGCCTGACTTCTATTGTGGGCAAAGTCTTGGAAAGAATTATAAGGGATAGGATTTATAAGCATCTAGAGAGAAATAAATTGATTAGGGATAGTCAGCACGGTTTTGTGAAGGGTAGGCCGTGCCTCACAAACCTTATTGAGTTTTTTGAGAAGGTGACCAAAGAGGTAGATAAGGGTAAGGCAGTTGATGTAGTGTATATGGATTTTAGCAAAGCGTTTGATAAGTTTGATAAGCATGGTAGGCTACTGCAGAAAGTGCAGATGCATGGGATTGAAGGTGATTTAGCACTTTGGATTAGGAATTGGTTAGCTGATAGAAGACAGAGGGTGATGGTTGATGGGAAATATTCAACCTGGAGTGCAGTTACAAGTGGTGTACCTCAAGGATCTGTTTTGGGGCCACTGCTGTTTGTCATTTTTATAAATGACCTAGATGAGGGTGTAGAGGGTTGGATTAGTAAATTTGCTGACGATACCAAAGTGGGGGGAGTTGTAGACAGCGAGGATGGATGTTACAGTTTGCAGAGGGACATAGATAGGTTGCAGAGCTGGGCCGTGAGGTGGCAAATGGAATTCAATACGGATAAGTGTGAGGTGATTCACTTTGGTAGGAATAACAGGCACATGAAATATAGGGCTAATGGAAGGACCCTTAATAGTGTTGTTGAGCAGAGGGATCTTGGGGTACAAGTACATAGCTCTTTGAAAGTTGGCACCCAGGTTGATAAAGTTGTTAAGAGGGCGTATGGTGTGTTAGCTTTTATTGGTAGAGGGATTGAATTTAGGAGCCGTGAGGTTATGTTACAACCGTACAAAACTCTGGTGCGGCCGCACTTGAAGTATTGCGTACAGTTCTGGTCGCCGCATTATAAGAAAGACGTGGAAGCATTGGAAAGGGTGCAGAGGAGGTTTACCAGGATGTTGCCTGGTATGGTGGGAAGGCCTTATGAGGAAAGGCTGAGGGACCTGAGGTTATTTTCATTAGAGAGAAGAAGGTTACGCGGTGACCTAATTGAGGCGTATAAGATGATCAAGGGATTGGATAGGGTGGATAGTGAGAGCCTTTTTCCTCGGATGGTGATGACCAACACGAGGGGACATAACTTTAAATTAAGAGGTGGTAGTTATAGGACGGATGTCAGAGGCAGGTTCTTTACACAGAGGGTGGTGAGGGCGTGGAATGCCCTGCCTGCAGCAGTTGTGGACTCGCCTACTTTGGGGCATTCAAATGGTCAGTGGATAGGCATATGGATGATATTGGAATAGTTTAGGTTAGAGGGTCCACTGGCCGGTGCAACATCGAGGGCCGAAGGGCCTGTACTGCGCTGTAATGTTCTATGTTCTACAATTCAAATGCTCCATCCCAGGCAGCATCCTGATGAATCTCCCCTGCACCCCCTCTAGTGCAATCACATCCGTCCTATAATGTGGCGACCAGATATTTCAGCTGTCACCTCATCAAAGTTCTATACAACTCCAACATGACCTTCCTGCTTTTGTAACCTAAGCCTTGACTGGTAAAGTGTCCCACGTCCCTTTTTCATCACCCCCCCCCCTAACATACCCCTTTTGCCTTCAGAGGTCTGTGGAGTAACACTCCACGGTCCCTTTGATCCACAGAATATTTCTGTCATGCCATTCATTGAATACTTCCTTGTCAACTGATTCCTTCCAAAGTTTTATCACCTCACATTTTTCAGGGTTAAATTCCACCTGCCACTAATCTGCCCATTGGACCATGCCGTCAGTTAACCGGACCGCTGCTTTGTGATGCATAGCGATGCCAATCGTGTGGGTTCAATTCGCATAACCGCTTAGATTACTCACAACCCAAGTCTGTACAACCTCTCTTTGCAACTTAAATATTCCACCCAAGCAGCATGTTGGCGAATCTCCTCTGCACCACCTCCAGTGCAGTCGCATCCACACTTCGTCCATGACAGTACACGGTGATGGTGGCAAAAAGCTGTGCTTCCAAACAAAAGAGGAACCAGTCTCGCATGAGGCATCACTGTGATCTACGGAAAGGCCCTGTTCGGCACTGGGGTTTGCAAATGAATCAAGCTCCTTAAAACTCACGTGCACTGGGATGTAAATATCGTAGGTGTTTCCAGAATCCACATCGACTGCATGAAAGCCAGTATTTGATCCGTATATAACCTTTAATCTCTGACCTTCTTCCACGGTTAAGTCGACCAAGGTTGGTCGGTGAGGCAGATCTGAAAACGACTGTGAAGAGAATGGGAACAATTTAAATTCTCGCTCCCGCTTTCCTTTTCAGCAGTTAATGCTTTGGATGGTTTTCTTTTAGCCAAGGACATTTATTAATGGAATCATAATCATAGAGGTTGACAGCATGGGAACAAACCCAACTTATCCTTTCTCCTTTTTTTTTAACCTATAAACTGGTCCCAATTGCCCGCGTTTCGCCCATATCCCTCTATATCCATTGTACCCATGTAACTACCTAAATGCTTTTTAAAAGACAAAATTTTACCCGCCTCTACTCCTATCTCTGGCAGCTTGTTCCAGACACTCACCAACCTCTCAGTGAAGAAATGTAGACTAGATCATTTGTTTTTGTTGTAAAATGAAATAGTGTTGTGGGATCTTTTGGACCCCCCCCTCACCTCACCCATCTATTTTTCAAATAGTAATTTTAATATCACTCCTTGAAAGTGGAGCCACAGGTGGACAGAGTGGTGAAGAAGGCATTCATCATGCTTGGTTTTATTGGTCAGAACACTGAATGCAGCACTTGGAACATTGAAGTTGTACAAGACATTGGTAAGGTCATATTTGGAATACTGCCTCTCCCCTCTCACCTGAAACCTATGCCCTCTAGTTTTAGACTCCCCTACCTTTGGGAAAATATATTGGCTATTTAGCTCATCTATGCTCCTCACTATTTTATACATCTCTATAGGATCACCCCTCAGCCTCCTACACTGCAGGGAGAAAAGTTCCAGTCTATCCAGCCTCTCCCTATAACTCAAACCATCAAGTAAATCTTTTCTAGTTTAATAATAACCTGTCTGTAATAGGGTGACCAGAACTGTACACAGTATTCCAAGTGTGGCCTTACCAATGTCTTGTACAACTACAACAAGATGTCCCGACTCCTGTATTCAGTGTTCTGACCAATAAAACCAAGCATGATGAATGCCTTCTTCACCACTCTGTCCACCTGTGGCTCCACTTTCAAGGAGCTATAATCAGGGTATTAAAATTACTATTTGAAAAATAGGTGGAGGAGTGATGGGGGGAGGGTGTCCAGAAGATTCCGCATCGCTATTTGATAGCGATAAACCACTTTACATCAAAAACAAATGATCTGGTCATTTTGCTGTTATTCAGACTTTGCAATTGTTTGGAGAGAGTGCAAAGAAAGGTTCATCAGGATGTTGCCTGGTCTTGAGGGCACTGGCTATGAGTGGAAGTTGAATAAACTAGGATTATTTTCATGGAAAGATGGAGGCTGAGGGGAGAGCCGATTGAAATGATGAGAGGCACAGACACAGTGAAGAGTCAGATGCTTTTTCCCCAGGTGGGAATGGCAATTACAAGGAGGCACAGGTTCAAGAAGAGAGAGGGAAAGTTTAAGGAAGAAAGTTTTTCACGCAGAGTACCTAGAACACTGCCGGAGGTGGTGGTGGAAGCAGGTACATTAGCAATGTTTAAGAGGCATCTCGGAGAGTAGATGAATAGGGAAGGAAGACAGAAATATGGAACAAGTAAGGGTAGAAGGTTTTTTTTAATTTAGTTAGGGCATCATGATCGGCACAGTCTTGGAGGGCTGAAGGGCCTGTTCCTGTGCTGCACTGTTCTTTATCTTTCATACACAATTAGGGTGATTAGTCTCTGCAAGTCTTTAGCTATAAAACATTTGAAACGTGCTCTACAAATGAAATCTTTCCTTCTCTCTCCACTCTCCCACTCACCAGGTAAACTGGAGTGAGTCGCATGGTGGGCCTTTTGCCAGGTCGGGAATCAATTCTTTTACCATGGTCTGAGTGGGTTATTGGAATTACAGAACTTTGGAAAACAGGGATTTGCCATTTAGCTCATCGAGTCTGTACTGGCTCTTTCAAAGAACATTAGTTGCCCATGTTCTTCACGCACAGCCCTGTACATTCCTTCCTCCTCCTTGTTTTTATCCAATCTCCTTTGAAAAATTACCATTAAACCTTCTTATCCAGTGGGGTAAAGCCTCCTACTATTCCCACCCTCATGTATCTCTCAATCATTTCTTTGCAAATCTTTTGTATTTCATTCCTAACATTTGACAGTTTCTCAAAGATTCTACGAAACCCCTCAATTATTTCTTCTCTTCAGCCAAAATGGTTCTTGTCTTTGGCCCCATGTCTCATTCTCTATTTGTCAGGCTATAATTGTGAGTAAGTTGGGCCCCATATCTAAGGAAGGGTTTACTGTTCCTAGAGAGGGTCCAGAGGAGGTCACGAGAATGGTCCCGGGAATGCAAAGCTTCATGTATGAGGAGCGTCTGAGGACTCTGGGTCTGTACTTGATGGAGTTTAGAAGGATGGGGTGGATGAATCTCATGAAATGTATAAAATATTGAATAACAAAGAACAAAGAACAAAACAGCATGGGAAACAGGCCCTTCGGACCAACGAGCCCGCACCGCCACCCCGATGTCCCCACCTCTACCCGCGATCCCTGTCCATGTTTATAGATCTACGGATTAAAAACCAAATTTGAGACAATTTAGGGAGAATTTGTTTTGCCAATTAGCCTAAGAGCACATCTTTGGGATGTGGGAGGAAACCGGAGCGCCCGGAGAAAACCCACGCAAGCACGGGGAGAATGCGCAAACTCCCACAGAAACAGGCCCAAATCCATGTATCTGCACAGCACAGCGATAGTCACTGAGCTGTCGTGTTGCCCATCAAATGGTCCAGGTCAAGCGTACACTAACGATGTGAAGCACTAGGCTACTCTCGAAAAATCCAAGAGCAGTCCTCTCACGACCCATCGCGTGTATGCCCCTTGTTAGACAACAAGGTGGACCAAAGCACCTGTAGGATAAAAACAAGTACATCAATATCATCATCTATTTACACACTTCCCAGGGACTCCCAATGCTCATGATCCCTATTTTAAATCAGTTTTCTATACCCCTCCATTCCTATTCTGTTCATGTGCCCATCTAAGTATTTCTTCAATAACTCCAGAGTACCTGCCTCCACCACTTTACTTGGCAGCGCATTCCATACCCCCACCACCCTCTGTGTGAAAAAACTCCCTCTAGCGTCCAAATTATACCTTACCCCCCTCACCCTAAGCCCGTGACCCCTCGTGCTATTCGAGTCCATCCTAGGAAAAAGCTTAACCCTGTTTATCTATCCCCTTCATAATCTTGTACACCTCTATCAGATCTCCTCTAAGTCTACGTCTTTCTAAGGAAAACAGTCCCAATTTGCCGAATCTCTCCTCGTAACTCAGACCTTCCATACCAGGCAGCATCCTGGTAAACCTCCTCTGCACTCTCTCCAGAGTCTCCTCGTCCTTCTGGTAGTAGGATGACCAGAACTGGACACAGTATTCCAAATGAGGTCTAACCAGCGTTTTATACAACTGCAACATTAAAGGCCAGCTCTTGTACTCTATATCCCTTCCTATAAAGGCTAGCATACTATATGCTTTCTTCACAACCTTCTCCACGTGCTCTGCCACCTTCAGAGACTTGTTCACCTGCACCCCCAGGTCCCTCTGCATTTCTATACTCTTAATAGGTCTACCCTTTATCATATACCTCCCCCTTACATTCTTTCTCCTGAAACGCATCACCTCACATTTATCAGGATACTGGAGAGAATGGACTTTCCATTAGTAGGAAAGATGAGGATCTGAGGGCAAAGCCTCAGTGTAAATGGACAATTCTTTAGAACCAAGATGAGGAGGAATTTCTTCAGCCAGAGGGTGGCGAATCTACGGAATCATTACCGCAGAAGGCTGTGGAGGCCGGGTCATTGAGTGCATTTAAGAGAGAGATAGTTAGGTTATTGATTGGTAAGGGGATCAAAGTTTCAGGGGAAAGTTAAAACAAGGTTGAGAAACTTTTCAGCCATGATTGAGTGGCGGAGCAGACCTGATGGCTCAAATTGCCTAAGTCAGCTCCTATATCCTACGGTCGAATGTATCCTTTCATGCAAACACTCTTCCCCCCTCTCTCTGCAACATGAACAAGCTATGTCTTGATTCCCTTTGACTACTACGGTGAAGATTATGGGGTTATCATCAAAACAGAACTTGACCTTAAATGCCATGAACTTGTGGTAAGGCTTTGGGGCCCAGGCGTAGACCTCAACCGAATTCTTCAGAGCAATCACCAGGAACTTGATCCTCTCGTATTTCACTGTGGATTAGAACATAGAACATAGAACATTACAGCACAGAACAGGCCCTTCGGCCTTCGATGTTGTGCCGACCAAAATAAAAAGCAATGCCTCTCCAAACTAAACCATTCCCTTCTCTTCCATATACTTATCAATTAACCTCTTAAACGCCACCAACTTGGCGCATCTACAACAGCTGCAGGCAGGGCATTCCACTCCCTAATCACTCTTTGAGTAAAGAACCTACCTCTGATATCCGTCCTATAACTCATACCCCTAATTTAAAGCTGTGTCCCCTCGTGCTAGCTTTCTCCATCCTAGGAAAAAGGCTATCACTGTCCACCCTATCTAAACCGCTAATCATCTTATATGCTTCAATAAGATCCCCTCTTAGCCGCCTCCTTTCTAACGAAAACAACCTCAAATCCTTCAACCTCTCTTCATAGGACCTGCCCTTCATACCAGGCAACATCCTGGTAAACCTCCTCTGTACCCTCTCCAATGCCTCCACATCTTTTTATAATGTGGGGACCAGAACTGCACACAATACTCCAAGTGCAGCCACACTAGAGTTTTGTATAGTTGCAACATGACGTTGTGGCTCCGAAATTCAATCCCCCTACCAATAAAAGCTAAGACTCCATATGCCTTCTTAACAACTTTATCCACTTGACTGCCTACTTTCAGTGATCTATTGACCCATACACCAAGATCCTTCTGTTCCTCAACACTATTAAGAGCCCTACCATTAGCCCTATACTCTACACATTTATTGTTCCTGCCACAGTGCATTACCTCACACTTTTCCACATTAAACTCCATTTGCCACCTCTCGGCCCAGCTCTGCAACTTGTCAAGTCACTCTGTAAACTAAAACACCCCTCTTCACTATCTACCACTCCACCAACTTTAGTATCATCTGCAAATTTACTGATCCATCCCTCAATACCCTCATCCAGATCATTTATAAAAATTACAACCAGCAGGGGCCCCAAAACAGACCCCTGAGGTACACCACTTGTCACCGAACTCCAAGATGAATATCTCCCATCAACCACCACCCTCTGGCTTCTATCTGCTAGCCAATTCCTAACCCAATTAGCTAAATCACCCTCTATCCCATACATCTGCATTTTCTGCAGAAGTCTTCCATGGGCCACCTTATCAAACGCCTTACTAAAGTCCACATATACCACATCAACCGCCTTACCCCCATCCACCTCTTTGGTCACTTTTTCAAAAAACTCAATGAGGTTAGTAAGGCATGACTACCCTTCACGAAACCATGCTGACTATCCCCAATCAATTCATTTCTCTCTAAATAACTATAAATCCTATCCCTAATAATTAAGCAGCACAATGCAAAGGTTACACTAACTGTCTTTCATCAAGTTCCCATGAGGTGAGACCTGAACTCTTGTGGCCAGGAACAGCCTGGACTCTCAATTAGCCAGGATCTATTGATCTCCTGGGGTGGGGAGGAGACAGGATAAATCCAGACCATTCAGTAAAGATCAACAGAGCATAGTTCACATTTTGGAAAAGAACGCTTTTTATTGTGCAAGGCTGAAGAATTTAATAGATCAATGCTCAATATAATGGAGGAAGGATCATAGAATCCCTACAGTGCAGAAGGTGGCCATTCATCCCAACGAGTCTGCATGACCCTCAGACAGAGCATCCCACCAAAGTTCCATTTTAAAAGCCCACGTATTTAAAATCCCGTAACCCATACTAAGGGGCAATTTAGCATGACAAACCCACCTAACCTGCAAATCTTTGGACATTAAGGAGCAATTTAGCATGGCCAGTCCACCTAACTTGCACATCTTTGGACACTAAGGGGCAACTTGGTATGGCCGATCCACCTAACCTGCACATTTTTGGACACTAAGGGAGGGAGGGAGGGAGAGAGAGAGACAGCAACAGAGATAGAGAGAGAGAGAGAGAGAGAGAGAGAGAGAGAGAGTGAGACGACTGCTGTTTCTTCTCCTGACCACTAGGGGATGCTGTTATTCTTCCTCTGGTCTCTCCCAGAGTCACTTCTTGCCTTATAATGTCCCATGTTTGCGTGGATCCTACACTCTGAAAGATGTGCAGGATCAGTGGATAGGCCATGCTAAATTGCCTCTTAGTGTCCAAAGATGTGTAGGTCAGATGGATTAGCTATGCCAAATTGCCCCTAGTGTTCCAAGATGTGTAGGTTAGGGTTATTAGTGGGGTACAGGGATGTTCCGTTGGAGATGCAATAGGCCAAATGGCCTCATTCTGCACTGTAGGGACTCTATGATTACACAAGGACACCTGCAATTGAGATAAAGATCCTGGATATTGATCATGACAACTGGAAGATAGATGCTGATGTCTGCCATCTCTGGAGGCCGGCTATTAGGCCAGGGATGATCAGCTGGCCAAGATGAGGGCTCAGAGGAAAGAGAGGCCAGTGAACCGTGCACATTCTCAGCCCAGTGTCGCCCTCTGCAGTTAACCTGGCAGAGACTGCCATGCTGGATTGTGGCCTTGGCTCCCACACAGGGCTGACCAGTGCATGGTCTTGTGAGATGAAATGCACGCTACATTAGAACTAACGACATCCCTTGCAGTACCTGATTCATCGTATATTTGACAGTTAATGCTTTGGCGTTCATGCCCTTATCTCTAAGGTGAGCCACACAATCATAGAATCCCTACGGTGCAGAAGGAAGCATTTCGGCCTATCTAGTCTCCATTCAGGCCCAGCGACGCAGTGGTTAGCACTGTTGCCTCAAAGCACCAGGGAGCTGGGTTCAATTCCCAGCTTGGGTCACTGTCTGTGTGGATTTCCTCCGGGTGCACAATTTCCTCCCATAGTCCAAAGATGTGCGGGTTCGATGGATGGGCCACACTAAATTCTCCCTCAACGTTACCCGAACTGGTAGCGATTTTCACAGTAACTTCACTGCGGTGTGAATGTGAGCCTATTTATGACCAATAAATAAACTTTAATAGCGGCACCGTCTGCTGAAACTTTGAGTGATATGGAGATGCCAGCATTGGACTGGGGTAAACACAGTAACAAGTCTCACAACACCAGGTTAAAGTCCAGGTTTATTTGGTAGTAAATGCCACAAGCTTTCAGAGTGCTGTTTCTTCATCAGGTGAGTGTAAAGTTCTGATCACAAACAGGGCATATAAAGACACACACAGTTTGAATAGCAGATTAACTGTGAAGACTCACATTCTATTCAGTATTTTGTAAACTGTGTGTCCCTTTATATGCCCTGTTTGTGATCAGAACTCTCCACTCACCTGACAAAGAAAAAGTTCCAAAAGCTAGTGGCATTTACTACCAAATAAAACTGTTGGACTTTAACGTGGTGTTGTGAGACTTCTTATTGAGAAATTTGGGCGTGTATGAGGTGTTAGGGAGAGGTAATACCTCTGGTGGGTGAACATGTTGTGTTCTTTCAGGGCGGTTTGTCCACCCTGGCACTCAGCTCTCACCTGTGGTACCCTGTAGCTGTTTGCATGTAACAGCCTCCACACTCAGGCGATGGCTTCGACAAGCCGGCTAAACCAGGTGACGGTAGCCAACGGGTCTCAGCCCTCTGTGAGATAAGGAAATGTCTATCCCAGCATGTGAAGACAGAGTCCGGCGGATTGAGCGAAAGAAACCAATGGAAGGTCCAAAGGTCAAGTTGTCGATCTCTGCAAGTGTTGTGGAACGCGAAGAGCAGGACAAGACACAGAAGACATCGTGGTCATGCATTCCGCCGTCTTGACTCTTGTTTTACCACTGGATCTCGATGGGAATTGGGGAGAGTGAGACTGACGCTGTGCAACTCTCCCTCACTTTAATGCAAATCAAGCACAAGTCTCGACACCATCATCGTTGTCATCAGTGTCTTGTTCAACCCTTGAAATCCTGTCGCGATGGGCGAGCGACGAAGCAGCAAATGTGGATACACTGGGAGCTGTAGTCACAGACCTGCACACAGGTGGCTCAGGTCTAATGGTCACTTTCTGCTGACCAAACCAGCAGTGAAACTCTGCGTTTACCTGGGCGGCTGAGCAGTCCTCTTCAGGAACGCACTGCTCACCTCCCTAGAATGAGGAAGCGGCTAGAAAAGGTGCCCTAAACATTGCCTGCTTCATTACACCCTGGCCAGTTTACCATGGCTGGCGGGGATCCCATCTTGTGGTCAAACAAACAAAATAAAACACAAGGTTACACCTCTCACCATTGGCATTTGGAATGTGCGCATGCTTTTGGACAACCCTACAGCAGACAGACCAGAGAGAAGAACAGCCTTAGTTGCCAGAGAGCTTGCAAGGTACAACATTGACATTGCAGCCCTGAGTAAAACTCGTCTTGCCAACGTAGGTCAGTTGACTGAAACTGGAGGTGGATACACTTTTTTCTGGAGCAGTCACAGCAGCGATGAGCGGCGTGATGCTGGAGTTGGTTTCGCCATCAGGAGTCACCTTGTTCGGAAACTTGATAGTCTACCCAAGGGTGTGAATCACTGGCTTATGACATTACAACTTCCGCTACAGAACAGAAGTTAAGCCACCCTAATCAGCGCCTACGCCCCCACAATGAACAACCCGGACAAGATGAAAGACAAGTTCTACGACGAACTAGATGCCCTACTTTGAGCAGTGAGCAGTACCGATAGGCTGAGCTTGCTTGGCGATTTCAATGCAAGAGTAGGATGTGACTCTACAATCTGGCAGGGAGTCATTGGGAGGCATGGAATGGGCAGTGTAACAGTAACCGACTACTCTTACTGAAGATCCGTGCGGCACACAACCTCAGTACCAACACAATCTTCCGTCTGCCTACCCGTAACAAGACCTCCTGGGTGTACCCCCGTTCTAAGCATTGGCATCTTATCAACTACGTTATTGTCAGGAGAAAAAACAGGCAGGACGTCAGAGTGACCAGGCCATGTGTGGTGCTGACTGCTGGACAGATCACAGACTCATTGTCTCCAAAATGAGGCTCCGCGTCAGATCCAAGAGGCGATCACAAGGAGGCAAAGTCATAAAAAGAATCAATGCGGCCAAACTAAAGAACCCCAGCATAGCTTCAGCACTGGCTGAAGACTTAGAAATCAAGCTTGCTGACATACATCTCAGGCAGTGCTAAGGACGACTGGGAACGCTTTAGGGATGCTGCCCATACATCTGCACTGAAGATGCTTGGGCCCTTTACCTGCAAGCAACATGACTGGTTTGATGAGAATGATGAGGAGATACAGGCTCTACTTGTTGAAAAGCACCATCTTCATCAGGCCTGTCAGAACGACCCATCTTCAGCTGCCTAGAAAAATGCTTTTACCAGTGGTCACAGGACAGTCCAGAATAAACTGGATAAAATGCAGGATACCTGGCTGAACACCAAGGCAGATAAAATGCAGGGATACAGTGACTGAGATGATTTAAAGTGATTCTATGAAGCCCTCAACACTCTCTACGGACCTCAATCTCTTGGAAGCTACCCCCTCCTGAGTACAAATGGTACAACTCTGCTTACAGAGAGGGCTCATATCCTACAGAGATTGGCTGATCACTTTGAAGCCGTCCACAACCGACTGTCATCTATTAACGATGAAGCAATAGACAGGATTCACCACCGGTAGTAGCCGAAGTGACGGAACCTGTCAGCCAAGTATCTGGTGGCAAAGTACAAGGGGCAGATGCCATACCCACAGAGATCTACAAAGCTGCTGGTCCTGTACTTATTGAGAAGTTCACTGAGTTGTTCCAGTCTTTTTGGAAGCAGGGATCCATTCTTCAGGAACTTAAAGCTGCTTCCCTTGTGCATCTCTACAAGAGGAAGGGTAATTGGCAAGTATGCGACAATCACCGAGCAATCTCGCTGCTCCTCTCCATCACAGGAAAAGTCATCGCAAGAATCCTTGCTAAATCATCTGGTCATTCATCTGGAGCTGGGCCTGCTTCCAGAATCACAGTGTGGCTTCCACAAAGATCATGGGACTATTGACATGATTTTTGCTGTGCGCCAACTTCAGGAGAGGTGTCAGGAGCAGAATCGCAAGCTCTATACAACCTTTGTTGACCTCGCGAAAGCCTTCAACACTGTAACCTGACAAGGCTGGAGGATCATGTCAAATTTCGGCTGCCCCCCCCAAATTCATTCAGATGGTACGCCAGTTCCAGTACTGGATGGTGGAGAATCCTCTGAGGCATTCCCAGTCACCAATGGAGTCAAACAGGGCTGTGTGCTCGCACTCACACTGTTCAGCATGATGTTTACTGCCATGCTGAATGATGCCTTCCAGGACAGTGTTGTGGAATCAGCTTTAAGTACAGAGTGGATGGGAAACTCTCCAACCTGAAGAGACTTCAAGCTATTCCTCCTTGCCAATGACAGAGCCATAAATGCAAGTCAGTATCATAGAATTATAAAAACCCTACAGTGCAGAAAGAGGCCATTCAACCCATTGAATCTGCACCGACCACAATCCCACACATTTACCCACTAATCCCTCTAACCTATGTATCTCAGGACACTAAAGCGTAATTTTAGCATGGCCAATCAACCTAACCCACACATCTTTGGACTGTGGGGGGGGAGACTGAAGCACCCAAAGGAAATCTACTTAGATACAAGGAGAATATGCAAGGAATCGAATGCAGGTCCTGGAGCTCTGAAGCAGCAGTGCTAATCACTGTGCTACCATGCCGCCCTATAGCCACATTTTCCATGGCTTGTGACAATTTTAGACTCACCATCAACATTAAGAAGGCCAAAGTCATACACCAGCGCGCTCCTCATACACTGTACATAGAACCCATCATCACAATCAAAGGGCAGAAATTACAGGCAGTGGACCAGTTCACTTATCTTGGCAGCACCCTCTCCCAAACAATGACTATTGATATAGAAGTTAACTGCACAATAGCAAAGGCAAGTTCTGCTTTTGGTAGACTGTGCTCCACTGTATGGGAACACCGAGAAATCAATCCAGCAACAAAACTGAGGGTCTACAGCGCCGTGGTACTCACTACCCTCCTGTAAGTCTGTGAAATGTGGACTGTGTATTGAAGGCATGCAAGACAGCTCAATCATTTCCACATGACTTGTCTTCGCAGAATATTATGCATCAGATGGCAAGACAAAGTACCAGACACTGAAGCTCTCCCTACAGCAAGTCTACCATCAGTCCACACACTGCTGATGAGAGTGCAGACCCGGTGCGCAGATCGTATCATCTGTACGTCAGTTGAGCGCATACCCAAGCAGCTCCTTTTTGGGGAACTCTCTGCTGGAAGGTTCTTGTATGGAGGGCAGAAGAAATGTTTCAAAGACACATTCAAGGCCTGCCTGAAGTCGCTTGAAATAGACACGACCACCTGGGAAATACTGGCATAAAACCACCCTTCCTGGCGCTGCCTCATCCACAAGGGCTGTCAAGCTTACAAAGCACAACTTAAGCATGAGCTGCACAAGTCCAGAGCCACCAGCGCAACAACTACAGCGTCTACACAAGTCTGTCCAATTTGTGCCAGGACATTCCGTGCCCGAATTGGCCCGACCAGTCATCTTCAGACACACCACAACCAATCTCAAAATGACTAATGGTGTCGAAGTCCTCATCGATGATAATGGACAAACAACAACTGTGAAGCCCTGACTGCCCAGGGGCTCTTATGAAAAGCAATGTTAAGTTTGTGGCGAGTATTTCCATCTGGAAAACCTGCCTCCTGGTGGCCAATGATCTAACACCGGGCAGCACCAGCATCATGGGAGGAATTGGTGTGGACACACTTTAGTCTCACCTCCTTACTTACCCACTTTGTAGTGCACGCAGCCCTCCATGTCTCCGACTGTGGTCCAGCCCTGCTTCTTCTCCACTTCCGGGTCATTGTGCAAAATCTTGTTCCGCAGCCAGGACAGGTAATACACACGCAGCTTGTTCCGTTTGCCTAAGTACAATCAATGAAGCAGAATTCAACTGATCAAACACGCCAGTTCCTCTTGAGACAAATGAAAGATTATCATTCCCTTCCTCCCCTCTCCTGAAAGCTCACTGGGGATCGTGGAACTATGAGGATATAGATGGAAACAAACGTAATGGTACCAGTTATAGAACTCCTACAGTGCAGGCTGAAACCATTCAGCCCATTGAGTCTGCACCAACTCTCCAACAGAACATCTTATCGAAGCTCACACCCCACCCTATCCCCGTAAGCCCATACATACGTTTACCCAGCTAATGTTCCCTAACCTGCACACCTTGGGACAATAAGGGACAATTTAGCACGGCCCATCTACCTAATCTGCAAATATTGAGACAATAGGAGATAATTTAGCATGGCCAATGCACTAACCTGCAAATTTTGGGACACGAAGACAATTTACCATGGCCAACCCATCGAACCTGCACATCTTTGGACACTAAGGAACAATTTAGCATGGCCAATCCACCTAACCTGCACATCTCTGACCATGCTAAATTGTCCCTTAGTGTCCAAACATGTGCAGGTTAGGTAGACTGCCCATGCTAAATTGCACTTCATATCCAAAGATGTGCAGGTTAGGTGGATTGGCCATGCTAAGTTGCCCCTTAGTGTCAGGAGGACTAGCTAGGGTAAATACATAGGTTTATGGTGACAAGGCCTGAGTGAGATTATTGTTGGTGTAGACAAGATGGTCCAAATGCCCTCCTTCTGCATTGCAGTATTCTACTATTCTAATGATAATTGAATTAGTGGAAAATACCCCAACAGAAAACACTCCTTTTCCCAACTCCTGCCATTCAGGCTTGATGGAAAGTGTTGTGTCTGGGTGTTAAGTAGGTGAGAATTAAGCAGAACTAAACTCTTTGATATCACTACTTTCTAGACTGGGGAAGCTCACTCACACAGTGGCAATGCTACACAACACTCGCTTCAACTTCCGCCTGAAAACTTTACACACCTGATATTGTGATGAGGAGATTCAACCCTTCCAAGACATCCATCTGCTGGAAGCGTCGACGACTGATGAGGCTGTACACTTTCCCCTGCCCACTGCGGTCGAGCAGCATCAGCCCGTTCTCTGTCCCCACCAGCAGATTCACACCTTCAGCAAGAACAAAATACATTCAACAAGGCACAGGGCAACCACAAAAGGACATGGACAACACAATAATGACCATTGATTGTACCATAATGGCCACTAATTTATAATAATGACCACTGAATTTACAATAATAACCTCTGATCACCAAAGGTTTAGGAGAGAAACAGAAGAGACGGGGAGAAGACAGGGAGGGATGAACAGAGAGAGAAGGGGGGATGAAGAGAGAGAGACAGGCGGGTGAAGGGGGGGATGAAGAGACAGAGAGAGAGACGTGGGGGACGGAGAGAGACGTGGGGGACGGAGAGAGACGTGGGGGACGGAGAGAGACGTGGGGGACGGAGAGAGACGTGGGGGACGGAGAGAGACGTGGGGGACGGAGAGAGACGTGGGGGACGGAGAGAGACGTGGGACGGGAGAGACGTGGGGGACGGAGAGAGACGTGGGGGACGAGAGAGAGACGTGGGGGACGGAGAGAGACGTGGGGGACGGAGAGAGACGTGGGGGACGGAGAGAGACGTGGGGGACGGAGAGAGACGTGGGGGACGGAGAGAGACGTGGGGGACGGAGAGAGACGTGGGGGACGGAGAGAGACGTGGGGGACGGAGAGAGACGTGGGGGGCGGAGAGAGACGTGGGGGACGGAGAGAGACGTGGGGGACGGAGAGAGACGTGGGGGACGGAGAGGAGGATGAAGAGAGCAGAGAATGAAGGAGGGGATGAAGAAAGAGGGGGAATGAAGAGATAGGTTTGTAAGAGGATCAAAAATTACAAGGAAAGGCGGAAGAATGGGAGTTAAAAAAAATCATCAGCCATAGCTGAATGGCAGAGCAGACTCAATGGCCAAGTGGCCTAATTCTGCTCTTATATCAGATGGTCTTACGAATATTTGCCAGAATTGTAACAGATCTCTGCGCTCTTCTTCCGGTAGTGCAGAAATGTTTACAACCACGCAAACAGGCAGGTAGCGTGTCAGTTCAACATCCACTTGAAAGCAATGCAGCACTCCCTCGGCATTCCACTGAGAGTGCTGGCTTCAAGAATGAATTTTCATCTCTGCTGAAGTTAAAAGTGACCAGCATCAGTCCAACTATGGTGCTCCACTGTAGGGCACTGAATTATCTTTGTATGGAATGCCCTGCCTGCTGCAGTTGTAGATGCACCAAGTTTGGTGGCGTTTAAGAGGTTAGTAGATAAGTTTATGGACGAAAAGGGAATGGTTTAGGTTAGAGGGTCATTGCTTTTTCCTAATTGGTCGGCGCAACATCGAAGGCCGAAGGGCCTGTTCTGCGCTGTAATGTTCTATGTTCTATGTACCATTGTGACCCTACCAGGGTCCCAATTAAAGTTTGGATCTAGTCTGCACAATTATTTAAAACCAGACGAACCCCAGCAATAAGGCAGCTTTGGAATCTCACAACACGACTCTGGAGGAGGAATTGAAATTAGCTGGAATAGAAAGGTTAAGATGATTTTCACCCAACGTGGAGAAATTACAGTTTGGTCATGTGTGAATGCTATTTTGATTTGATTTATTATTGCCACATATATTGGGATACAGTGAAAAGTATTGTTTCTTCCACACTAGACAGATAAAGCATACTGTTCATAGAGTACACGGGGAGAAGGATTTGTTTTATTATTGTCACATGTATTAGTATACAGTGAAAAGTATTGTTTCTTGCGCATTATACAGACAAAGCATACTATTCATAGAGAAGGAAAGATGGTGCAAAATGTATCCCTTACAGAGATAGCTGGGGTGTAGAGAAAGATCAACTTAATGCGAGGTAAGTCCATTAAAAAGTCTGATGGCAGCAGGGAAGTTGTTCTCGAGTTGGTTGGGATGTGATATCAGAATTTTGTATTTTTCACCTGACGGAAGAAGGTGGACGAGAGAATGTCTGGGGTCCTTAATTATGCTGGCTGTTTTGCCACAGCAGTGGGAAGTGTAGACAGAGTCAATGGATGGGAGACTGGTTTGCGTGATGGATTCGGCTACGTTAACAATCTTTTGTAGTTTCTTGTGGTCTTCGGCAGAGCAGGAGCCACACCAAGTTATGATACAACCAGAAAGAATGCTTTCTGTAGTGCATCTGTAAAAGTTGATGAGAGTTGTAGCGGACATGCGAAATTTCCCTTAGGTCCCTAAGAAAATAGAGGCACGGGGCGGGTGGAGGACCAGGACAGGTTGTTAGTTATGCGGACAGCTATAAACTTGAAGCTCTCGATTCTTTCTACTTTGTCTCCGTTGATATAGATAGAGGCATGTTCTCCTCTATGTTTCCTGAAGTTCATTACATGCTATTAACTGATAATGAAAAGTTTTACGGAATATTACAATGTATCTTAATATTTTTAAATCAATTATGATTTTAAATGTGGAAGGTTTTATGTTTAAATTTAAAAGAATGCGGTAACATGCTTTAAACATTTTAAATTAATATTTGTATTTCAGTCAGTTATGCAAACAGTGCGGATATGGGTCCAAATGTCCATGACTTGATCAGCAGCAGGCATTTTGGCCTTCTTTGCGAGAGATTTCGAGTACAGGAGTAGGAGTGTATTGTTCCAATTATACAGTGCCTCGGTGAGGCCACACCTAGAGCATTGTGTGCAGTTTTGGTCTTCTTTTCTGAGGAAGGATGTTCTTGCTCTCGAGGGAGTGTAGCGAAGGTTTACCAGGCTGATTCCGAGGATGACGGGACTGAAGTAAGAGGAATGATTGACTGAGTAAGGATTGTTTTTGCTGGAGTTCAGACAACTGGGTATGTGCGTGTGTGTGTACGCACGTGGTGTGTGTGGAATCGCATAAAGACTTAGAAAGTTCTACCAGGATTAGACAGGGGAGCATATTCCCAATGGTGGGGGAGTCCAAAACCAGGGTCACAGTCTGAGGATTCAGTGTAGACCATTTAGAACAGAGGTGAGGAGACATTTCTTCATGCAAAGAATGGTGATCTTAAGGAATTCATTACCAATGAAATAGTTGATGCCAAAACATTGTATGTATTCAAGAGGCGGCTGGATATAGCATTTGGAGTGAATGGGGTCAAAAGTTGCAGAGAAAAAGGAGGATTAGGCTATTGAATTGGACGATCAGCCATGATCGTGATGAATGGTGGAGCAGGCTCAAAGGGCCGAATGGCCTCCTCCTGCTCCTAAATTTTATTTTTCAATGTAACACAAACATTTCAAGTAAAGAACAAATAATGTAACATTATACATGGAATACAATAGGATTAGTTGACAAAACATGGGAGTGTGTCAGATCTCTGCGCCCGAGTTTTATGCTATCAGGATGCTTTGGAAAATTGCCACAGATAATACAATAAAGGAATGGCATCTTGAGATTGTGCCAAATAGCTGGGAATCAGATATTGGGACGGACCAGTCACTGTGCTGGGTGGCGTATTGCAATTAACTGAGAAATTTGACATGATAAAGACTGACATTTTCAAATGCAATGAAATTGAATTAAGCTAATTAGTAGAGATGAAATAAGAAAAAAAGGTACAATTGTATTTAATTTTGGCACAATGTTAGGATCTTTGGAAGATTTTGAGGTATTTTGTACTGCTTGGTAATCTGAGGGTCTCCCTTTGGCTGTTGTTTTATGTTCTTGTTTCTCTAAGTTCTATGTGTTGTTAATAAATCTTGATACACTTTAAAACTGAAGGATTTTGCCTTTGTGAGATTTAATTTTCAAAATATTTAGTTTTTCGAAGGAATCAGCTATCATTCCACAAATCCCCATCTCAACAATCTAAGCAACACCATAAGAAACGGCACAAGGAAGAAATTAGTGGCAGCAGCAGCAAAGAGGCCGGCCTTGAGTTGGTTGGTGTGCATTCCCAGAATTTTGTATCTTTTTCCCATTAGAAGTAGGTGGAAGAGAGAATGTCCGGGGTGCGTGAGGGTCTTTAATCATACTGGCTGCTTTTCCGAGGCAGCGGGAAGTGTAGACAGCGTCAATGGGTGGGAGGTTGGTTTGAGTGATAGACTGAGCTAAATTCACAACCCTTAGTAATTTATTCGATCTTGGTCAGAGCAAGGGCCATACTAAGCTGTGAAATATCTGGAAAGGATGCTTTCTATGGTGCATCTATAACAATTGATGAGAGGTTTAGGGTGGCACAGTGGTTAGCACTGCTGTCTCACTACTCCTGGGACCTGGTTTGGGTAACTGTGTGTGTGGAGTTTGCACGTTCTCCCCGTGTCTGTGTGGGTTTCCTCCAGGTGCTCCGGTTTCCTCCCACAGTCCAAAGATGTGCAGGTTAGGTGGATTGGCCATGCTAAATTGACCCTTAGTGTCTAAAAATGAACAGGTTAGGTGGATTGACCATACTAAATTGCCCCTTCGTCACAGAGGGATTAGCAGGATAAAAACTTGGAGTTATAGAGATAGGGCCTGGGTGGGATTGTTGTCAGTACAGGCTCAACAAGCTGAATAGCCTCTTTCTACACTGTGGGGATTCCTTGAGTTTGAGTGGACATGCCGAATTTCCTGAACCTCCTGAGATTTTCAGCATCTCCATCAGGTCATGTTCTTCGCTTTTCCGCAAGCGTAACTTATTTTTCTTTCCAATGCCAGGACAGCTGTCTGCGCACTGAACGGCAAGCAGCCGTTGTGAACTGGTCAACGTGATGGAGACTGGGACTTCGGCAAAGACTCAGGCAGTTGGGTGATTCATGGCACTAACGCACGAGGGCGTACAGAGCCTTCCACACAGAGTGCGCACCACTCTCCAACAGTCGTCGACAGACATTTTGTTTTTCTTCCGGAGCTTGACTCAATTCCCGGTGCCTGCATCAAATGCGCAGCAGGCTCCCCGAGAGGTTTTACCCACTACGGTTAATTACAGAACGGGAGGTATTAGAATCAAGAGAAATGGGGCATTCATCATCTTAGCACAACACATGGAGCAATTAAAACAGTCCCTCAATGTGAGAAGCACCCCGCAGAGTATTGCTACACCTGCATCATATTACCGAGCTTCATTGTACAACAGCATCTGTACAAAGACAATGTTACAGATTCAGCTGGAGGCAACAGTGGAATGAAACCTTATCTACCAGTGTGGATGGCAGCATTCTGCTGCTTTTAAAAGCAAAGAACAAGAATTTTCAGGCAGGGAATACACTTATCTCACTCCACAGACCAGAGCACAAATCCAAAGCAGAGCCTCCCTGTGCACTGACTAAGGGGTGTTGTGTTTTGGATCCCCTACATCCCCTCTCAGGAGGGTACATTATTCCCTGGGTTCCATTCTGAAGAGGCAGCTCTCCCCAGAGTCCTGGTTAAATAATTGTACTCCTCCCACCAACCAACATCACAAAGGAAAAGCAGCGCTATCTGGTCATTACCACATTGCAGGAATCCTGCCCGGGTTACAATGGTGACCAGATCTCTAAAGTACTTTGTGGGCTGGAATGTGGTTTGACATGTCCCGGGGCTAAGAGAGGTTCAAACTGAAAAGCATTACTGGAATTTTTGGAATGGCTTAAGCAATAACTGGACACTGGAATGTCCCAACTGTGTAAAATGGGCTTCCTCTACAATTATTTTGTGATACTGCTTACTGAGTCTCAACTTATGAGATGTGACTTGACTGGGCATGACTCTTAATTTTAATAAATGAAGTCTTATTGAGGTTGTACAAGGCATTGATAAGACCACACTTGGAATACTGTGTGCAGTTCAAGCCACCCTAGTATAGAAGGGATATTATCAAACTAGAAAGAATGCAGAGAAAATTTACTAGGATGCTAACAAGACTTGATGGATTGAGTTACAAGGAGAGGCTGGATAGATGGAACGTAGGAGGCTGAGAGGTAATCTTTTCGAGGCCTACCAAATAACGAGGGGAACAGATCAGCTAGATAATCAACATCTTTTCCCAAAGGCAGGGGAGTCTAAAACTAGAGGGTATGGTTTAAGGTGAGAGGGGAGGGGTACAAAACAATCCAGAGGGACACATTTTACACACAGAGGGTGGGAGTGGGCGGAATGTGCTGCCAGAGGTAGTAGTGGAGCTGGGTATAATTTCATATTTTAAAAAGCATTTAGACAGTTACATGGGTACGACGGGTATGGAGGGAAATGAGCCAAATGCAAGCAATTGGTACTACCTTAGTGGTTTAAACAAAAAGGATGGCATGGACAGGTTGGGCCAAAGGGCCTGTTTCCATGCTGAAAACCTCTGTCACTCTCTATAAATGAGTAATCCTGCTTATTATAATCAGGTGGCATATATTTTTCAGACTGCACTCATCAAAACCTTTCTTAGGTCAACTCCATTTCGTATTGAGATTGTGCTCTGACAAAGGCTGCAAGAAACTACAAAGGGATGTGAACATAGCCCAGTCCATCACTCAAACCAGCTTCCCATCCAATGGCCCTGTCTACACTTCCCGCTACCTCAGGAAAGCAGCCATTATAATCAAGAACCCCACACACTCTGGACATTCTCTCTTCCACCTTCTTCCGTCAGGAGAAAGGTACAAAAGTCTGAGGACATGTACCAACCAACTCAAGAATAACTTCTTCCCCAATGCCATCAGACTTTTGAATGGACCTATCTTGCACTAAGTTGATCTTTCTTTACACCCTAGCTATGACTGTAATGCTACATTCGGCATTCTCTCCTTTATTTCTCTATGAACGGTATGCTTTGCCTGTGTCGCTTACAAGAAACAATACTGTATCCCTATACATGTGATAATAGTAAATCAAATCAAACCTTGATCATAGAATCCCTACAGTACAGAAGGAGCCCATCGGCCCATTGAGTCTGCACTGACTACAATCCCACCCAGGCTCTACCCCCATCACTACATATACTTACCCTACTGATACTCCTGACACGGAGGAGCAATTTAGCATGGCTAATCAATCTAACCCGCTTTTTTGCTTCAGTGCTTCTTCCCATCTTCAACAGCCAGCTCTCACCTCATTTTCCTTCCTCCCTCAGTGCCCTGCTCAGATTAGTATGGCGCTTCACAGTGCAGGATGATGTTTTTTTCCTCTCTCAGTCCCTGAATACTCTGGGTGAATGTTGGTCAGTACTTAAAGGTGCACACTTTGACATGGACACTGGTTAAATATAGAGCTGTAACTAGGTTTTTTTATTAATTTGTGGGACATGGCCGTCGCTGACTGGTCAGGATTTATTGCCTAGTTGCCCCTGGAGGGCAGTTGAGAGTCAACCATATTGCTGTGGGTCTGGAGTCTCAGGTAGGCCAGACCAGGATAAGGACGGCAGATTTCTTTCCCTAAAGGGACGGTTTTTCCAACAATGGTTTCATGGTCATCAGTAGATTCTTAATTCCAAATTGATTTTATTCAATTCAACACCCACCATTTGCTGTGGTGGGATTCAAACTCGGGTTTCTTGAAATATTAGTTGAGCTTCTGGATCAATATCACAAAGCCATTGCCTCCCCATGTAAACAGTGGCACCATTATGCCAGCCATGGGTTTGTGGCATGGCGCAACTTTGGGCAAACTGAGCCTGAACAAATTGCAACAAACAAAATTATGACCAACTAACGGATAGAACAACTATTCAAGAAAAGAGAGGGGGAGAGAAAACAGGGAACTGCAGGGCAGTTAGCCTGACAGTAGGCATTGATTAAGGAAATCTTAAAAAAGCACTGTGAAAAAAAAACTTACAATCATTGAATCCCTACAGTGGAGAAGAAGGCTGTTCAACACATTCAGCTTCCATTGCAAACAATCCCACCCAGACTCTATCCCTGTAACTCCACATATTTACACTGCTAATCCCCCTGACACTAAGAGGCAATTTAGTATGGCCAATCAGTTTACTTGCACATCTTTCAGACTGTTGGAGGAAACAAGAGCACTCAGAGAAAATCCAATATAAACCTTACATTAACACTGCAATGAAGTTACTGTGAAAATCCCTTAGTCGCCACACTCCGGCGCCTATTCAAGTAACACTGAGGGAGAATTTAGCAAGGCAAATGCACCTAATAAGCTCGTCTTTTGGACTGTGGGAGGAAACCAGAGCAAACCACACGCAGACACCGGGGAGTGCGAACGTGCAAACTCCACACTGTCACACGAGGCCCAAATTGAACCCGGGTCCCTGGCGCTGTGAGGCAGCAATGCTTAACCGCTGTGCCAATGATCAGGACAAGTCAACATGGGCTAACAAAAGGGCAGCACGGTGGCACAGCGGTTAGCACCGCTGTTTCACAACGCCAGGGACCCGGATTCGATTCGAGGCTTGGGATGAATGTCTGTGTGGAGTCTGCATGTTCTCCCGTGTCTGCGTGGGTTTCCTCCCTTGCTCTGGTTTCCTGCCACAGTCTGAAAGACATGCTGATTGGGTTCATTGGCCGTGTTAAGTTCTTCCTTAGTGTACCCAAACAGGCATCGGAGTGTGGCGACTAGGGGATTTTCACAGTAACTTCACTGTAGTGTTAATGTAAGCTTACTTGTGACTAATAAATGAACTTTACCGCCCCTGGCGCTGAGGCAGCAGTGCTAACCACTATGCAGCCCTGTGTCGGTGCAGAATTGATGGGCTGAAGGGTCTGCACTGAACGATTCTATGACTGTGTGCAGCTAACTTGAATTCGAGGGGTTGTGGAGTACTTGGGTTGGGACAGATACTCAGCTAGGCCGTACATTGGAAACACGCCAACTGTAAGTGTGACACAAACTGCCGTATAGGAGCTACAGCTGTGAGACTTACTGCAGCAGACAACAGAATGGAAAGAGACTTCATATTGCTGAGTAAATTGAATCAAGGTATGGAAATTAGTGGGAAAAAAAGAAAAAAAATGCAACTGACATGAATTACAGGAAAATCTAGCACAAGCCCGCATTACAATTACAAGATCGCTTCACGAGGCAACCCAATCCTTCAAACACTACATATGAATGTAATTAAACTCATAAAACAAGCCTATCGTAAACAGCTGTGGAACCAGCAGCTCTCCCTCAATCCCAGGAGAGTTGCTCATTACTGAATTACACCCGTCATCACGAGATATTTCAGGATGAAGTCAGCCAATCTTAATCCATCACTCATGCAGATTTGCTCTCTTACAAGGCATGCATTTAAAATGAGAGAGCAAAAGTTAAAAAGGAGATGTGAGGGCCAAGGTTTTTTTTACACAGAGACTGAGCAGCAGGGTGGCACGGTGGTTAGCACTGCTGCCTCACAGCATCAGGGATCCCAGGTTCAATTCCTGGCTTGGGACACCGTCTAGACGGAGTCTGCATGGGTGCTCCTGTTGCCTCCGAAAGACGTGCTGGTTAGGTGCATTGGCCGTGCTAAATTCTCCCTCAGTGTTACCCGAATAGGTGCCGGAGTGTGCCAACTCTGGAATTTTCACAGTAACGTCATTGTAGTGTTAATGGAAGACTACTGTCACACTAACACTTTATCAACTTTAAACTTGATAATCGGGTAGGAGGAGGCTTCCTTGGGACATTTACGATGGAATGGACTATCAGGCCAAATTCTGCGCTGCAGACTCCATGCAAATCCCCTTAAATCCTTCCAATATGACACCTTATTGTTTGTTAATTGATTCCAGAGTTTTCTGATCCATTTTCCCCTTGGAAGTGGATTCATATGTCAATCACTGCCAATGAAGGCTCTTTTCTCTCACACAATTCTGATACAGTTTTGGTCACCCTGTCATAGGAAAGACATTGACAAAGAGTGCAAAGAAGATTTACAAAGATGCTGCCAGGACAAGTGGGCCTGAGTTATGGAGAGAGGTTGGCCAGGCTACGATTTTATTCCTTGGAACATAGGTGGTCTGACCGAGATGTATAAAATCATCAGGGGTATAGATAGGATGAACGCACATTTTTCCCAGGGAGGGAAACTAGAGGCATAGGTTTAAAGTAAGAGGGAAAAATTTAATAGGGACCTGAAAGGGAAGGGCAACTTCTTCACTCAGAGGGTAGTGTGTGTATGGAAAGAGCTGCCATAGGAAGTGGTTGAGGCAGATTCAATAGCAACATTTGGATCAGTGAAAAGTGTGTTTATTTATTACTGTCACAAGTCAGCTTATAGTCACACTGCGATGAAGTTACTGTGAAAATTTCCTAGTCGCCACATTCTGTTCGGGTACATATACATTTCAGAAGAATTTTAGCATGACCAATGCACCTTAATCAGTAAGTCTTTTGGATTATGGGAGGAAGCTGGAGTACCTGGAAGAAACCCATGCAGACACAGGGGAGAGTGTGCAGACTCTGCACAGACAGTGACCCGAGCCAGGAATCGAACCTGGGTCTCTAGGACTGTGAAGCATCAGTGCTAACCACTGTGCATGGATGGGAAAAAGTTAGAAAGATACGAAGCCAAACGTGAGCAATTGGGACCAGTTGGTCTGAAGGGCCTGTTTTTGTGCTGTATATGATTGTAATTATTTGATTTTCCAGTTACATATTCGTGTAAGACAGCAAAACACGGGAAATCGGAAATCAAAAATCAAAATGCAAGTGCTAAAGTCAATAAAAAAAGCTCGGCTGATCTGGTAGCATCAGTGGAGAGAGAAACAGGCTCCAACGTGACTTGTCAGAACCTTGTATCCTCATCCCAGTTTGAAATAACGCTTCAATTTTTTCCATGCTGTTCACTACCTTATTCTAGCAACGTGCCTTTTCGTTTACGTTTTAGCTTGAGGAATCTGCGTAAATAAATGGAAATTGACAATTGCTGCAGCAGAGAGGCCAGTTCCAAGTGGAGGCCAGTGCAGTGCCAGAAGGTATATTAAACAAATAAGGTTTCAGTTACTGACCCCACAAAGCAGCACAAAGTATTTCCGAATTAAAGCGCTTCTTGTATTTGCGGATTTCTGGCGTATCGCTGTGTGGTCGCGTGTTAGCTGGATTGACATTTACCACCGAGCACTTCCTGTCTTCGTATTTCAGCTGGTTTAACCGACTCACGTCGCTGATGCTCAAACCTAGGAACAAACAAAAAAAAAATACAGCAAGTCAACCATCAGGGTTCATTGCAGAGTCAAGGTACCTAATACCCTCCAAAACCCAAAACCTCTGCACCAACCTCCCACTACATTTACACTCTCCAAACAGGGCAACAAATACTCTGCCAGTGAAATTTGGTGCTGTTTGCTGGAGAGGGGGAAACTGAAGAAGTTCATGGCAGTAGAACATAGAACATTACAGCACAGTACAGTACAGGCCTTTCGGCCCTCAATGTTGCGCCGATCACTGAAACCAATCTAATGACCCTCTAACCTAAACTATTCCAATGTTATCCATATGCCATTCCACTGACCATTTGAACACCCTTATAGTTGGCAAGTCCACAACTGCTGCAGGCAGGGCATTCCACGTCCTTACTACCCTCTGAATAAAGAACGTATCTCTGACATCCATCCTATAACTACCACCCCTTAATTTAAAGCTATGTCCCCTCATGTTACCCATCACCATTCGAGGAAAAAGGCTCTCACTGTCAAATTCACAGAGTGATTACTCTCCAATTGTCACTTCCTGACAATAGGACAGTGAAGATCGAGAGACTGGCGCAGTAGCGGCACAGTAGTTAGCACTGATGCCTCACAGCGCCAGGATCCAATTAGATTCTGACTAGACTGATTGGGAAACAAATTGTCCCTACATTGAGACTCTTCCATATTAGGAATAACCTAAAATTAGAATAGGATAATGGAATTGTTACTATATAGTTATGACGGCAGCGCGGGCTCGTTGGGCCGAAGGGCCTGTTTCCTGTGCTGTGTTGCTCAAAAAAAATTAACCTCAAAAAAAAAAATTCCTAGCTTGGGTTACTGCCTGTGTGGAGTTTGCATGTTCTCCCCATGTCTGCGTGCTCCAGTTTCCTCCCACAATCCAAAGATGTGCGGGTTATGTTGATCGGCCATGTTAAATTGCCTCTTACTGTCAGGGGGACTAGCTAGCTTAAACATGTGGGGTTATGCGAATAGGGCCTGGTGGGATTGTGGTCAGTGCAGACTTGATGGACCGGATGGCTCCTTTGTCCCTGTAGGGCTTTTATGACTCTGTGGTTCACAAGAAATTCGAATTCCCTGATTATTACATTTCTGTTATTCGCACGGAACATGCTCACCTGAGATGCCCCCCTATCATGGCACCATGAACTGTGTAATCACATACAGTCATCACACCAACCATAATGCACCAGGATTCTAAGCTATGACTAACTGGTGAGGGATCAAACTTCCCACTAAACCTGGTGTTAATTAGACTGTAACAACCACAATGTGCACTGGATCAACATGAGACGGGTGCAGTTTACAAGGCTGGAACACAAGATGCTGAATTACTCCGGGAGCCACATCAGAAGCTCGCTGCTTTATAAAATCATCAAAAACTCTGATGTGTTCCAATTAGTGTGCAATGCGTATGGGACTCCCGAGTTGTTTCATAGCATTACTCCCCAGCAATTCACTGCAGACTGAAGTGCTGTTACTTTATCCATCATTGGGGTATTATTATTGTGGGACTTAATGGGCAATTCTGACCAGTGCCAGTTCCAACACTCATCAGAAGGAAAGGGGCTAGGGCTTAAGGAGGTAAAGTGAGCAAGGGTCAGCAAGTCTCGCAATGACTGAAGAATTTGGAGAAGACTACTAATCACTCCATTTAAAATTCCAGTTACCACCCCCACCTTTCAATCTTATCCATTTGTGACATTAATGTCTCTTTAGGGGCAGTTTTAACAGTTTATGAATGGGACTCTTGCACTAAGATTTCCAATGCGTGAGATATTGTATAGGGTAGCACCATGATTGGTACTGCTGCCTCACAACGTTAGAGATCCAGATTCAATTCTCAGCTTGGTGTGATTGTCTGTACCAAGTCTGTATGTTCTCCCCTTGTCTGCATGGGTTTCCTCTGTGTGCTCCGGTTTCCTCCCATGTTCCGAAAGATGTGCAAGCTAGGTGCACTGGCCGTGCTAAATTCTCCCTCAGTGTACTTTGAACAAGTGTCGGAGCGTGGTGACTAAGGGATTTTCAAAGTAACTTCATTGCAGGGTGAATGCAAGCCAACTTGTGACACTAATAAACAAACTTTAAATGGAAAAATAAAGTCAATACTGTGGCTTCAGGACACATGCTATGGGTTTATTCCCAAACGTTAAAGATGTGCAGGTTAAGTGGATTGGCCATGCTAAATTGATTGTTCCTTGGGAGCGGCTGGTGTGAGGAGAGCTGGTGAGTAAATTTCTGTTTTTTTTTCCAAAATCGTGTCTGTTTTTTTTTAACTCTTAAAACCGGAAACAGGAAGTAGTCACAGGGAGGCCTATGCAGGAATTTTTTTTTTCACCTGGACCTCCATAAATTGGGAAGGTGAAGAATCCCGATACTCTACACGTGTAGAGTATCCCAACCCTCCCCCCTCCTCTAACCTAATAAAAAAAGGAGACTAGGAGTGTGAGCCGGTAAGTTTAAGTTTATATTTGTTTCTGGGTAAAGGAAGTAATAGGGATGGCAGTGCAGGCAGTGCGATGTACCTCCTGTGGGATGTTTGAGGTGAGGGACACGGGTAGTGTCCCAGCTGATTACACCTGCCAGAGGTGCATCCAGTTCCACCTCCTTGAGGACCGTGTTAGGGACCTGGAGCTGGAACTGGAGGAAGTAAGAATTATTAGGGAAGCAGAGATGGCTGTTGATAAAAGCTACAGGGAGATAGTTACTCCTAAATGTGATACATGGGTGACTGTTAGAAGGGGTAAGAAGCAGTCAGTGCAGAGTCCCCCTGAGGCTGTTCCTCTACGCAATAAGTACTCTGCTTTGGATGCTGTTGGGGATGTAGACACAACCAGGGTAAGCCATGGAGTACAGGTCTCGGGAGTTGAGCCTGCCCTTGATGCTCAGGTGGGAAGGGGGAAGAAAAGATCTGGATTAGTGATTGGGGACTCCCTAGTTAAGGGGATAGACAGGAGGGTCTGTGGGAAGGAGCGGGACTTGCGGTTGGTATGCTGCCTCCCGGGCGCTGGGGTCAGTGATACCTCTGACCGAGTGTTCGGGATCCTTAAGGGGGAGGGGAACCAGCCCCAAGTTGTGGTGCATGTAGGTACTCATGATGTAGGTAGGAAAAGGGATGGGGATATAAAGCAGGAATTCAGAAAGTTAGGGTGGAAACTTAGGGCTAAAAGTAACAGAGTGGTTATCTCTGGTTTGTTACCTGTGCCACGGGATAGCATAGAAAAGAATAGGGAGAGAGAACATTTGAACTCGTGGCTAAAGGGATGGTGCAGGAGGGAAGGGGTCAGGTATTTGGACAATTGGGGCTCATTCTGGGGAAGGTGGGACCTCTACAAGAGGGATGGTCTGCACCTGAACCGGAGAGGTACCAATATCTTGGGGGGTAAATTTACCAGTGCTATTCAGGGGGGGTTTAAACTGATTCGGGGGGGGATGGGAACCTGAATTGTTGTGCCAGTAAACAAGAGGATGTGAATAGGGAGGTCACGGATAAGGTTTCTAGGTCGCAGCAGTATAGTGGCAAACGGGAGGGTGGTTTGAAATGTGATACTTTAATGCAAGGAGCGTACGCAATAAGGTGGATAAACTTGCAGCCTGGATTGGTGCTTGGGACTTCGATGTTGTGGCCATTTCAGAGACGTGGATAGAGCAGGGGCAGGAATGGTTGTTGCAGGTTCTGGGGTTCAGATGTTTCAGTCAGAGCAAAGGTGGTGGTAGAAGAGGGAGAAGAGTGGCATTGTTAGTTAAGGACAGCATTACGATGGCAGAAAAGACGTTTGATGTGGACTTGTCTGCTGAGGTAGTGTGGGCTGAGATTAGAAACAAGAAAGGAGGGGTCACAATTTTGGGAGTTTTTTTATAGGCCTCCAAAAAGTTCCAGAGAAGTAGAGAAAGGGATTGCAAAGTTGTTCCTGGATAGGTGCAAGGGGGCTTTCGTGATACACGACAGCGCAGAGTCGCTGAACAGAGACTGATAGCCAAGCTCCGCACACATGAGGACGGTCTTAACAGGGATCTTGGCTTCATGACACACTATCTGTAACCCCCGTAACTTGCCTGGGTTAGCAAAAAACCTCACTTACTTTGCTGTCTGGAGAAAACACACAATTCTCCAACAATGCTCAGGATTCCCTTCACACACATTGTTCGCCACTTTAACACTTCAATAGCAGGTTAGATGTAATGATTCGCATTCTAATCAGCAATCTCTGACTGTCTGTGCTGATGTGTGCTATTGCAGACCAGAACACTGCATTTGCCTGATGAAGACACGGGAGTGTTGAAAGCTCGCTATTTTACTATCAAATAAATCGGTTGGATTAATAATTGGTGTTGCTAAATTCTTACTAGGTGTGAAAGTAACAGGGTAGTTGTAATGGGGGACTTTAACTTTTCTAATATTGATTGGAAAAGCTATATTCAACTACGTTAGAGGGGTCAGTTTTTGTTCAATGTGTGCAGGAAGGTTTCATGACTCAGTATGTAGATAGGCCAACAAGAGGCGAGGCTATATTGGATTTGGTACTGGGTAATGAACCAGACCAGGTGTTAGACTTGGCGGTGGGTGTGCACTTTGGTGATAGTGACCACAATTTGGTTACGTTTACCTTAGTGATGGAAAGGGATGGGCACGTACCGAATAACAGTAGTTATAGCTGGGGGAAAGATAATTATGAGGCTATTAGGAGAGATTTAGGATGCATAGGGTGGAGCAGGAAATTGCAGGGGCTGGGGACATCTGAAATGGGGAGCATATTTAAGGAACAGCTTCTGCATGTCCTTAATGAATATGTACCTGCCAGGCAGGGAGGAAGTGGTCGAGTGAGGGACCCATGGTGTACTAGGGAAGTTGAATCTCTGGTGAAGAGGAAGAAGGAGGCTTATATAATGATGAGACGTGAAGGCTCAGTTAGGGCAATAGAGAGCTATAAATCAGCCAGGAAGGAGCTAAAGAGGAAGTTGAGAAGAGCTAGAAGAGGACACGAGAAGACTTTGGCGGATAGGATTAAGGAGAATCCTAAAGCTTTTTACAGGTATATAAATAATAAAAGATTGTTAGGGCAAGATTAGGGCCAGTCAGAGATAGCAGTGGGAAGTTGTGCGTGGAGCCTGAGGAGATAGGAGAGACACTGAATGAGTATTTTTCATCAGTATTCACGCAGGAGAAAGATAGTGTTGTCAGGGAGAATACTGCGATACCAGGTTGTAGACTGGGTAGGATTGAGGTTCATAAGGAGGAGGTGTTAGCGAATCTTGAGGGTATGAAAATTGATAAGTCCCCTGGGCCAGATGGGATTTACCCTAGGATTCTCTGGGAGGCTAGAGAGGAGATTGCAGAGCCTTTGGCTTTGATCTTCATGTCGTCGTTAGATACAGGTATAGTGCCGGAAGACTGGAGGATGGCAACTGTTGTCCCTTTGTTCAAAAAGGGGAGTAGGGACCATCCTGGAAATTATAGACCGGTGAGCCTGACTTCTGTTGTGGGCAAGGTCTTGGAAAGAATTATAAGGGATAGGATTTATAAGCATTTAGAGAGGAATAAATTGATTAGGGATAGTCAGCACGGTTTTGTGAAGGGTAGGTCGTGCCTCACAAACCTTATTGAGTTTTTTGAGGAGGTGACCAAAGAGGTAGATAAGGGTAAGGCAGTTGATGGAGTGTATATGGATTTTAGCAAAGCGTTTGATAAGGTTCCCCACGGTAGGCTACTGCAGAAAGTGCAGATGCATGGGATTGAAGGTGATTTAGCAGTTTGGATTAGGAATTGGCTAGCTGATAGAAGACAGAGGGTGGTGGTTGATGGGAAATATTCAACCTGGAGTGCAGTTACAAGTGGTGTACCTCAAGGATCTGTTTCAGGGCCACTGCTGTTTGTCATTTTTATAAATGACCTAGATGAGGGTGTAGAGGGTTGGATTAGTAAATTTGCTGACGATACCAAAGTGGGGGGAGTTGTAGACAGCGAGGCTGGATGTTACAGTTTGCAGAGGGACATAGATAGGTTGCAGAGCTGGGCCGTGAGGTGGCAAATGGAATTCAATAAGGATAAGTGTGAGGTGATTCACTTTGGTAGGAATAACAGGCATATGAAATATAGGGCTAATGGAAGGACCCTTAATAGTGTTGTCAAGCAGAGGGATCTTAGGGTACAAGTACATAGCTCTTTGAAAGTTGGCATCCAGGTTGATAAAGTTGTTAAGAAGGCGTACAGTGTGTTAGCTTTTATTGGTAGAGGGATTGAATTTAGAATTTACAACTGTAACATAAAGATGTGGAAGCATTGGAAAGGGTGCAAAGGAGATTTACCAGGATGTTGCCTGGTATGGTGGGAAGGCCTTATGAGGAAAGGCTGAGGGACCTGAGGTTATTTTCATTAGAGAGAAGAAGATTACGCGGTGACCTAATTGAGGCGTATAAGATGATCAAAGGACTGGATACGGTGGATAGTGAGAGCCTTTTTCCTCGGATGGTGATGACCAACACGAGGGGACGTAACTTTTAATTAAGAGGTGGTAGTTATAGGATGGATGTCAGAGGCAGGTTCTTTACACAGAGGGTGGTGAGGGCGTGGAATGCCCCGCCTGCAGCAGTTGTGGACTCGCCTACTTTGGGGGCATTCAAATGGTCGGTGGATAGGCATATGGATGATATTGGAATAGTTTAGGTTAGAGGGTCCACTGGCCGGCGCAACATTGAGGGCCGAAGGGCCTGTACTGCGCTGTAATGTTCTATGTAAATTGCCCCTTAGCATCAGGGAGATTGGAAGGTAAATACGGGGAAGGGCTAGGACCTGAGTGGAATTGTTGTCAGTGCAGGTGTGATGGGCTGAGTGGCCCCCTTCTCCACTATAGGATTCTATGACTATCAGATGGAGGTTCTAACCAAAGTCTGAGAAAAAAACCCATTCTGTTAGTGTAACAAAATTGCAGGCTCAAAATATCTATTGAAATCTGTGGTCTTCAGATAAAAATCACTGCTCAATGTCTAGACTTTATCTGTCATCTTTGGTCTACCCCAGATGACTGGATCATCCCTCGACCGGAGACTATGCATTAGTGACTCGTTGTTAGCCAAGGAATTTAAAGATACGACAGTGACCAAGCTTTCTGATGTATTCCCACATGTTGCACTGGCAGAGGTGGCATATCTGAACTGAGTGGGAAAAATAATAAGAATTGCTTTTTCCTTCCTATTCTAATATTGGCAGGAATTGTTCACTGACAGAATTCACCATGATTGGAAACTTCTATTGAAAAATACAATTTTACCAAAAGCCTTTAACAAAATAAGCATATTCTAACGTGATCCTGTTCACCCATTACCCCTCAGCAACATAGCAGGTCCAGCAACACAGTAATTTTCAAATTCTCCTCATTCTTTATAAATCTCTCCACTGCCTGGCACTTGCCTATCTGTGGCCTCCGTCAGACCGACATCCCTTCACCAGCTGTCAACTCTCTGCCAGCTGAAAACCCTCTGCCAGCCCGTCAACCCTCTGATACCTCCCTCTGTGCTCTCCAATTCATGCCTCTTGCACGTTCCTCCAATTTTTTGTCCACCGTTAGTTATAAGACTGTAAGATATAGGTGCAATATTAGGCAATTTGGCCCCTCTGGCCTGCTCCATCAATCAATCATGGCTGATCTGTTTCTCAACCTCATTCTCCTGCCTTTCTCCCGTAACCTTTGATCCCCTTACCAATCAAGGTCTATCTTTGTCTTAAATCACACTCAATAACCTGGCTTCCACAGTCTTCTGTGGCAATGAATTCCACAGATTCACCACCCTCTGGCTGAAGAAATTCCTCCTCATCTTGATCCTAAAGGGTCATCTGAAGCTGTGCCCTTTGGATTCTAGTTTCTTTTACTAGAACATAGAACAGGCACAGTACAGGCCCTTTGGCCTTCAATGTTGTGCTGAGCTGTGTCCAAACCCAACATCAAGCTATCTTACTCCCTATAATTCTGGTATGCTCCATGTGCCTATCCAATAACTGCTTGAAAGTTCTTGAAGGATCTGACTCCACTATCGCAGCAGGTAGTCCATTCCACACCCCAACCACTCTCTGAGTGAAAAATCTACCTTGGGCATTTCTCCTATATCTCCCACCATGAATCTTCTGTTATGTCCCCTAGTAACAGCTACATCCACCTGAGGAAATAGTCTTTGCACATCCACTCTATCTATCGCCCAGTTCTTCAAGGAGCAGTCTCATGAGGAATGGGAACATGCTAAAAAACTGATAGAATTCCAGAATAAACATGGAGGCAAACTCATCATGGAGGATATCAAAAAGCCAGAGCAGGATGAGTGGAGCAATGGTCTGGAGGCAATGCAGACAGCTCTGCAGATGGAGAAGAATGCGAACCAGAATCTTACTAATGGAAACATCACCCCCACGTCCACTCGATCCAGATCTTTCAATAATCTGGAAGTTTCAATGAAATCCTCTTTTCAAATTTTTAAGTTCCATCAAGTACAGATTCAGAGTCCTCAAAACCTCCTCATATGTCAAGCTTTTCATTCCCAGGATCATTCTTGTGAACCTTTTCTGAGCCCTCTCCAGGGCCAGCACACCTTTCCTTAGATACAGGGCCTAAAACTGTTCATAATACTCCAAATGTGGATTATAAAGTCTCAAGTGGCCATATCAAGGCCCAAGAAAGCTCTTATATTTCTTTCCAAATTTCCCCCTTTCTTTCACACTCAATCTCTCTCTCTCCTCCATTGAGGAGACACTTTTTCAAATTCTTTGACCGTGCACTTGGTTCACTTGTCCTATTATCTCATGTGACTGGATATCAAATTTCATGCGCTAACCTTCCCACGAAGCACCTCGCAATGTTTCACTATGTTAATGGGGTTCTGATCAAGAATGCAAGGAACTACAAAGGGTTGTGAATGTTGCCCAATCCATCACTCAAACCAGCCTCCCGTTCATTGACTCCATCTAAACCTCCCCCGCTATCTGCATTATCAAGGATCCTATGCACACCTGACATTCTCTCTTCCACCTTCTTCCATCAGGAAAAGGTATAAGAGTCTGAGATCACGTACCAACTGACTCAAGAACAGCTTCTTCCCTCCTGCCTTTTGAATGGACCTACCTTGCATTCAGTTGATCTTTCTCTACACCCTAGCTACAACTGTAACACTACTTTCTGCACTCTCTCCTTTCCTTCTCTATGAACAGTATGCTTTGTCCCTATGGCACAAGAAACAATACTTTTTATTGTATCTCAATACATGCAATGATAATAAATCAAATCAAATTGAAAGCAAGGATGAGAATTTTAAAAATTCGACAAGTATGTAGAGATTATTCGTGCAGGCGAAATACAAGCAGCGATGAAATACTGTCAGCTTAGATGTCCTTCAAGGTCATAGAGATTTCAGCATGGAAACAGGCCTTTGGCCCAACTTGTCCATGCCGCCCAGTTTCTTCCACTAAGCTAGTCCCAATTGCCCACATTTGGCCCATATTCCTCGATACCCATCTTATCCATGTAACTGTCTAAATGCTTTTTATAAGGCAAAATTGTACCCACCTCTATCTGGCAGCTCGTTCCAGACACTCACCACCTCTGAGTAAAAAAATCGCACCTGTGGACCCTTTTGTATCTCTCCCCTCTCACCTTAAACTAATGCCCTCTATTTTTAGACTCCCCGACCTTTGGGAAAAGATACTGACTATCTACCTTATCTATGCCCCTCATTATTTTATAGAACATAGAACACTACAACACAGAACAGGCCCTTCGGCCTTCGATGTTGCGCCGGCCAATATAAAAAGCAATGCCCCTCCAAACTAAACCATTCCCTTCTCTTCCATATACTTATCAACTAACCTCTTAAACGCCACCAAACTTGGCGCATCTACAACTGCTGCAGGCAGGGCATTCCACTCCCGAACCACCCTTTGGGTAAAGAACCTACCTCTGATATCCGTCCTATAACTATCACCCCTTAATTTAAAGCTGTGTCCCCTCGTGCTAGCTTTTTCCATCCTAGGAAAAAGGCTATCACTGTCCACCCTATCTAAACCTCTAATCATCTTATATGTTTCGATTAGGTCCCCTCTTAGCCGCCTCCTTTCTAACGAAAACAACCTCAAATCCCTCAGCCTCTCTTCATAAGACCTGCCCTCCATACCAGGCAACATCCTGGTAAACCTCCTCTGTACCCTCTCCAATGCCTCCACATCTTTCTTATAATGCGGGGACCAGAACTGCACACAATACTCCAAGTGCGGCCGCACTAGAGTTTTGTACAGTTGCAACATGACGTTGCGGCTCCGAAATTCAATCCCCCTACCAATAAAAGCTAAGACTCCATATGCCTTCTTAACAACCTTCTCGACTTGACTGCCTACTTTCAGGGATCTATGCACATACACACCAAGATCCCTCTGTTCATCAAGACTACTAAGAATCCTACCATTAGCCCTATACTCTACACATTTATTATTTCTGCCATAGTGCATTACCTCACACTTTTCCACATTAAACTCCATTTGCCACCTCTCGGCCCAGCTCTGCAACTTGTCTAAGTCCCTCTGCAAACTATAACACCCCTCTTCACTATCTACCACTCCACCGACTTTAGTGTCATCTGCAAATTTACTAATCCATCCTTCAATACCCTCATCCAGATCATTTATAAAAATTACAAACAGCAGGGGCCCCAAAACAGACCCTGAGGTACACCACTTGTCACCGAAGTCCACGATGAATATCTCCCATCAACCACCACCCTCTGTCTTCTATCTGCTAGCCAATTCCTAACCCAATTAGCTAAATCACCTTCTATCCCATATATCTGCATTTTCTGCAGAAGTCTTCCATGGGCCACTTTATCAAACGCCTTACTAAAGTCCATATATACCACATCAACCGCCTTACCCCCATCCACCTCTTTAGTCACTATAGACCGCTAAGCCTCTTATACTCCTGGGAGAATAAGTCCCAGTCTCTCCTTGTAACTCAAATCACCAAGTCTCAGTAGCATCCTAGTAAATTTTTTCTGTACTTTTTCTAGTTTAATAATTAATAATATCCGTTGTATTATAGGGTGATCAGAACTATAGACAATATTTCAAGTATAGCCTTACCAATGTCTTGTACAACTTCAACAAGAAATCCTAACTCCTGTATTCACTGTTATGACCAATAAAACCAAGCATGCCAATTGCCTTCTTCATAATCCTGTCCACTTGTGACTCCACTTTCAAGGTGCTATGAGACTGAACCCTGGATCTCTTTGTTCCATAACTCTTCCCAATATTCTATTAACTGAGTAAGTCCTGTCCTGGTTCGACATTCCAAAATGCATCACCTCATATTTAACTAAATTAAATTCTATCTGCCATTCGTCAGCCCTTTGGCCCAATTGAAACAGATCCTGATGCAATCCTAGATAATCTTCTTCACTATCCACTGTGCCACCAATTTTGGCATCATCTGCAAACTTACTAACCATGCCTCCTATATTCTCACACTCAAATCATGAATATAATTAACAAATAACAATGGACTCAGCACTGATCCCTGAGGCACACCACTGGTCACAGGCCTCTAGTTTGAAAAACAACCCCTTGTCTTCTGTCATGAAGTTAATTTTGTATCCATTTGACTATCTCACCCTGGATCCCTTCAGATTTAACCTAATGCAACCATGCGGGTACCTTGCTAAAGTTCACGTAGACATTGTTGGTGGCAAAGACCATGCTCGGTTCAGTTGCTGGGTCTCAGTACTCACCACTGATTTGTAACGTCTCCCCGCCAGCATCCATCTGGTACATTCCAAGATCAACAAAGGTCGTAAATGATGACTTGCCGGGTGATTTCACAAGGCCTCTCGACTGGAACTGGAACGAAAAGGCACACTTGTTACAGAAAACTGGAGGACAATCCAGCACAGGAAGCCATTCGGCCCAGCAGGAGTGACCCTTCCCCACAGTAAGAGAAATTAAACAGCTTTGGAAAATATATTCATTTGAAGAAAGCTCCAGGCACTGTCCTACAGGCGACGGCCCCACTGGTTGCCGGCCGCACATTTGCAGTACAGACACACGGGAACACAACCACCTGAAAGTTCCTCTCTAAGCCACACTCTGTCCTGGCTTGAAATAGTATCAGCTGTTCCTTCCCTGTTGCTGGGTCAGAATTCTCCCTGACAGTGCTGTGGCTGTACCTACACCACAGAGTGTGCAGCGGGTTCAAAAAGGCAGTTCCTCACCACCTTCTCAAGGAACAATTAGGGATGGGCAACAAATACTGGGCCTGGCCAGCGACATGCAAGTTTAAAAAAACCAACAAAACGCATGAAGTCATAAAACTGTTTTCTGTATCTCAGAGAGCAGTGAAAGATGACTCAGCTGGGGTAACTGGTATGGTTGATGGCAACTATTTTCAGTGGGTGGGGAATTTTGCACTAGGCTTCACAGCCTAATTAACAGGAAGCCTTTTCTGAAGTGAAGTTAGGAATTATTCCCTGGAGTTTAGAAGAGTGACAGGGAAACTCATAGAAACTTATAAAATTCTAACAGGGTTAGAAAAGGTAGATTCAGAATGAATGTTCCCGATGGTGGGGGCAGTCCAGAACTAGAGGTCACAGTTTGAGGATAAGGGGTAAACCTTTTAGGATTGGGGAGAGGAGAAATTTCTTCACCCAGGAAACGATGAGTGTGTGAAACTCACTACCACAGAAATAGTTGAGGCCAAAATGTTGCATGATTTCAAGAAGAAATTAGATAAAGTTCTTGGGGCTAAAGGGATCAGGATATTGAATTTGATGATCAGCCACAATTATAATGAATGGTGGAGCAGGCTCAAAGTGCTGAATGGCCTCCTGCTTCTAGTTTCTATACATAAAAGGGTGGTAGAAGTGTTCAACTTTTTCACAAATGGCAAATCATACTAGGTATTATGAACTTGAAATCTTTATTGCCTGCAGTATTAAGGGATAAGAGACAGTCACAAATTAACCATGATTGCATTGAATGGGAGAAGGAAGGGTTAAAATTCCTTTGCTAAGCATTATTAACCCTGGAGTGGGGCATAAGCTATGTTGCAAAGATTACTGTGCAAATAGTGGTGAGCATTGCTGCCTCACTGCACTAGGGACCCGGGTTCAAATCCCGATCTAGGGTCACTGTCTCTGCAGAGGTTGCACGTTCTCCTGTGTCTGGTGGGTTTCATCCTGATGCTCTGGTTTCCTCCCGCAGTCTGTAAAACGTGCGGATTAGGTGAATTGGCCGTGCTAAATTGCCCCTTCGTGTTCAAAGGTGTATAGGTTAGGTGGATTGGCTAAGCTAAATTGCCCCTTCATGTCCAAGAATGTGCAAGGTGAGAACATAGAATAGTACAGGGCCTTCGGCCCTCGATGTGGTGCTGAGCTATATCCAAACCTGAGATCAAAGCTATCCCACTCCCTTTCATTCTGGTGATAGATTGAGATGGATTGGCTGTCTAAATTGCCCACTGGTGTCCAAAGATGTGCAGATTAGGTGGACTGGCCATGCTAGCTTGCTCGTTAGTGTCCAAAAATGTGTAGGTTTGCAGGATTGGCTACGCTAAATTGTCTCTTAGCGTCCAAAGATGTCAGGTTTAGGTGGATTAGCAGGGTAAATACTTGGGGCTATGGGAATATGGGTCAAGTGTGATGCTCTGTTGTGGTGTGGAGGGACCTTCTTCTGCACTGTAGGAAATCCTATAGAAATAGGAATTCTATGAAATCTGCACCTCTCCTTACCCTGCATTTTAAATACATCTCTCACTTTGGAAACACACAGCGCCAAGTCAAAGTTCAAACAAAAGTAGCAGATGCTATCATGGATTGGTCGCTTGAGTTGTGCACGAGATGCCCAGGAAACACTTGAGCCATGAAATAGTGTCACGAGGCAAAATTTCTCAACTGCTCACTGGTCCAGGTCTCCAGAACAAACATAATTATCAGTCCTTAGCCCGAAGGCTGTCAATCCCAGAATGTTATGGAGCTGAAGTATACCGTCCATTATTTCACTAACAAGCATCTTATGCTCGACACAATTCAGCGAGGGAAGCAGCTGATCCAGAGAAAGGTATCACTGTATAAATGTAGGACAGCAGATGGATGGCTCAGGGGATACAAGAACTACTTCCAACTGAGGACATGTGACCAATTAGTGCTTTGATGTCTGTTTTAGTGTTGGCTACAGAAACTGGTTCCACAGTATTGCAACATGACGTACAGCAGCGACACGCAGGTTCATGATATTCCGTCAAACGTCCGACGCCACAGAAGGAAACATCATTTCAGCCAAGTTCAAAATGATTAATTCAATTTCTCTAAATATGATCCAGTTAGTACCACAGAAAAACTGGCTAATTCAGTGCGGCCAATCCACCCGGCCAGCACATCTTTTGGGCTGTGGGAGGAAACCGGAATACCCATGCAGACACGAGGTGAACATGCAGACTCCACATAGACAGTAACCCACGCTGTGAGCACTGGGACAATGATCAGAAAGATTTTGTCTTGGCAATTTAGCATGGCCAATCCACCTAACCAGCACATCTTTGGACACTAAGGGGCAATTTAGCATGGCTAATCCACCTAACCAGCACATCTTTGGACACTAAGGAGCAATTTAGCATGGCTAATCCATCCATCATGCATATCTCTGGAGTGGAGAGGGCAGAAACTGGGGAACCCACACAGACACCGGGAAGGTGGGGGGGTGGTGGGGGGGTGAATGTGCAATCTTCACACAGACATTGGTTAATTAAAGTTTGAATTTTTTTTCCCACTTTGTTTATTAGAGTCACAGGTAGGCTTTCATTAACACTGCAATGAAGCTACTGTGAAAATCCCCTCGTCGCCACACCCCAGCGCCTGTTCAGGTAACACTGAGGGAGAATTTAGCATGGTCAATGCACCTAACCAGCATGTCTTTTGGACTGTAGGAGGAAACTAGAAACACATACAGACACAGGAGAGAACATGCAGACTCCGCACAGGTAGTAACCCGAGGCTGGAATCGAAGCTGGATCCCTGGTGCTGTGAGGCAGCAGTGCTAACCACCATGCCATCCGATTGCAGTTTTACTCACCTCTGCCATATTATCGTCCTGTTGAGAGTTTGGTCCTTTGGGATCAGTTGGGGAATGACTCTGCCGCACCAAATCGGGCAGGTTAACGTGACTTGTGAAACCATTGCTATCTGGCAGGTGGACCCCTCGTTCCTCCTCAGGTGTCTGTGGAAAGAGACAACATTTATTCATCTCTCTTTCACACACACGCACACACAGCTACTTGGAGCTTCTCCGTGAACATCTGGCACAGATAAGCAAAATTTGTTTGATAATCATTCCAGAAGTTGTCTAAGTAACATGTTAAATTTTCTTCCACTGTTTATTCCACTTAGTAAAAAATCAGTAAATATGGGGGAAGAAACTGTGAAATCAAAAATTATTTAAAGTAACCAGGGTTGGTTGCATTGCATTATAGAAAACAGACCGAGGACTAAGCATCACGGATGCCAAGAGTGCAGAATCATAAAATCCCTACAGAGCAGCAGGCAGCCATTTGGCCCCTCAAGACTGCACTGGCAACAATCCCTTCCAAACCCTATCCCTGTAACCCCATGTATTTACCCTGCTAATCTCGCTGACAATTTAGGGGCAATTTAGCATGGTAAATCCACATAACTTGCACATCTTTGCACACTAAGGGGTAATTTGGCATGGCCAATCCACCTAACTTCATAGAAACCCTACAGTGCAGAAAGAGACCATCTGGCCCATTGAGTCTGCACCGACCAACCCCTATATCCTTACACATTTACCTGCCAACCCCTCTAACCTATGCATCTCAGGACACTAAGGGGCAATTTTAGCATGGCTGATCAACCTTGGACTGTGGGAGGAAACCGGAGCACATGGAAGAAACCCACGCAGAGAATGTGCAAACCACACACAGACAGTGATTCAAGCTGAGAATCAACCCCAGGTCTCTGGAACTGTGAAGTAGCAGCGCTAACTACTGTGCTACCTTGCTGCCCATCTATACATCTTTAGACATTAAGGGGCAATTTAGCATGGCCAATCCTTTCCACATGTATAACAGCTTGGTATGGTTCTGCTCTGACCAAGGCCACAAGAAACTACAAAGGGTTGTGAAAGCAATACATCACTTAAGATGATCACAAAATCCTATAATGCAGAAGGAGGCCATTCGGCTCATTGAGGCTGCACTGACCGCAATCCCATCCAGACTCTATTTCCATAACTCCATTCATTTGCCTAAGCTTGTCCTTCTGACATAGAGGGCAACTTAGTATGGATAATCCACCTAACATGCCCACCTTTGGCGTGTGGGAGGAAAATGGAGCACTCCGGAGAAACTGAAGCAGACACTGGGAGAACGTGCACTCAGACAATGACCCAAGCTGGGAATTGAACACAGGTCCCTGACACTGTGAGCCTGCTATGCCACAATGCCGCCTACCCACTGACTACGTCAACACTTCCTGCTGCCTCGGGAAAAGCAGCCAGCATAATCAAGGATCCCATGCACCCCAGACATTCTCTCTTCCATGAGGAAAAAGATATAAAAGTCTGAGATCATGTGCCAACTGATTTAACAACAGCTTCCTCTCTGCTGCCATCAGGCTTCTGAATGGACCTACCTTATATTAAACTGATCTTTCTCTACACTCTAGTTTTGATTGTAACACTATATTCTGCATCCTCTCCTTTCCCTGATGTTATTTATGAAGTATATGTTTTGTCTATATAGCGTGCAAGTAACAATACTTTTCACTGCATCCCAATGCACGTGACAATAATAAACCAAATATGGTCTATGGCCTGGTAGGTATAGATATGATTGGCACAACTTGTGGGCCAAAAGGGCCTGTTTGCGCTATAGTGTTCTATGTTCAAATCAAATCACGCCGCACAGTACATCTCACACCTACCCTCTGTACAATCATTGTTCCGTCTCCATATGAATTGCCAGACGATTCAACTGCTGGAGGTTCTTCATCATCGTGCACCACCATTGTGTTGATGCTGTCTGTGTCACCGTCCTTGTTACGGCTTGGTCTAAGGAACAAAGGCCAAAAGAAGAATGAATTAGCAGTGGTCCAGGAGTTTCCTTTCAGTAGCTCCCAGGTCCTTGATAGACCTTCACTGCTGCTTGTAAGGTACGGAATGAAATATACTGATGCAGCTGTCATTTTTACAAAGATAGGCAGCCTCCTCCATGAGGATAAAGTCACTGGCATCATGCCTGTCTGTTTTTTGTATTTTTAAATGTATTTGTTCATGGGATGTGGGTGTTGTCCTTTAAGGGCATTTAAGCGTCAACCACAAGTAGGCCAGACCAGGTAAGGAAGGAAGATTTCGTAGAACATAGAAGCAGAAGTAGGCCATTTGGCCCTTCTAGCCTGCTCCACTATTCATTCTGATTGTGGCTGATCAGTGAATCAATATTCTGATCACACCCCTTGCCCCCATATCCCTTGATCCTTTAGGCCCCAAGAACTATATCTAATTTCTTCTTGAAATCACATCACGTTTTGGCCTCAACTACTTTCTATGGTAGCGAATTCTCTGGGTGAAAAAAATTCTCCTCACCTCAGTTCTAAAAGGTTTACCTCTTATCCCTGAATTCCCCCAACATCGAGAACATTCTTTCTGAATCTACCTTGTTAGAATTTTATAAGTTTCTACAAAATCCCTTTCCACTCTTCTAAACTCCAGTGAATACAATCATAACCTAAAAGGATATTAGTGAACCAGATATGATTTTCTGATAATAATTAATAGATTCACTAATAGATTAGTAATAATGAGACTAGCTTTATATTCCAGGTTTATTTTGATTAATTGAATTTATTAATGGGGTATAAATTCCATTCGCTGCCATAGTGGGATATGAAGCCTTTCCCCTTGGATTACCACCCAGTGACATTATCACTATGTCATTGGATGGTGACAATCTCGAACTCACTGCCTGAAAGGGTGGTGGAGGTGTCAACCCTCATTTAAAAGGTGTTTAAGATGAGCACTTGAAACGCTGTTGCATACAAGACAATAGAACAAGTGCTGGAAAATGGGATGATAGATAGGTTATTGTGGAGTACAGACACGATGGGCTGAAGGGCCTCTTTTTGCGCAGAAAAGCTCCACGAATCTGTAACTTGCCATCACGCATTGTTGCTAGGGTGTGGGGCGATATATTTGGCCATGCTTGTATGTGAGGCACAAGCCAAATTGTATTTTACCTCGGGGAAGAGAGAAATAAATTTGGGCTGGATAATCATAAATCACTTAATAACGATCACCTAATTTTTTTTTTATTCCTTCATGGGACACAGGCATCAGTGGCTGAGCCAGCATTTGTTACCAATCCTTAGTTGCCAGAGAACAGTTGAGAGTCAATCACTTTGCTGTGACTCTGGAATCACATGATTTCCTTCCCTAAAGGGCATTAATGAACTAGATGGGGTTTTTCTGACAATGGTTTCATTGGTCGTCAGTAGATCCTTAATTCATTTTATTTTTATTCTATTCAACCCCTGCCACCTGCTATGGTAGGATTCGGAAATCAAATTGACAAGAAAGAACCCGGGTCCCCCAGAGCATTAGCTGAGCCTCTGCATTAATAGTCGAGCAATAATACCACAGAATCCCTACAGTGCAGGAGGCCGTTCAGCCCATCACATTTGCACTGACCACTGAGAACCTATCTCTATAACCCCATCCATCTACCCTGCTAGTCCTCCTGACCCTAAGGGCTAATTTAACAGGCCAATCCACTTAACACAAACTTCTCTGTAATGTGGGGGGAAACCGGAGCACCTAGAGGAAACCCATGCAGACACGAGGAGAGCACGGAGACAGTTAGCCAAGCTGGGAATCAAACCCACGTCCCTGTTGCTGTGACGCAGCAGTGCTAACCACTGTGCCACCGTGCACCAAGGCCATTCTACCAGTAGGCCATCAATGAATTGGCATCCAATGCTCTCTTTGCGGCACCAACTTTATATTTTGTGGCCTGGTCTCACTTTTACAGCCAACTAGCCAGTCCCAAAGGGACAGTACAGCCACCTCAGCCTGGACAGCAGGAGCCACCTACCCTGACCTGGAACCATCAGAGCTGGACAGATTCTCATCTTGGTGGTCATTTTCCCCTTCCTCCTCTTCGTCATCGCTGCTTCCAGAATCTTCGCTCGAGGAAGAGTAATCCATCACTTTAACTGGTGGCTTGGGCAGCTCATCCGTCCGGATCTCTTTTCCCAGGTTCAGCATGTCCTTTAGAGACACATCAAAGCTCTTATAACTTGGTAGCAAAAACAGCAAAAATCTACATCAACTGCAAGGTGGTCACTGCGAACCTATTCCTTCCATAATGCAACTGCTAGATTTTGCACTCGTTTTGAGATAGAGGCATCTTACTGTGAATATGCCAAACAAAAAAAACAATTATGCATCTTCCATAAACTACCAAAAGAACAACTTAAACTGAACCTTATCGCAGAAATGATATTTTTCTTGACTGAGATCCAAAAACAAAATGACAAGAAAGATCCCAATGCCAAGATGAGAAACAGCATTGCCACATGTAAAAATCATTCATTTGATTGCTTCTTTCATACCCTGCTCCCCATTTAAAAGATTTATATGGTTAGTCCAATGCAGACAGGCCCAGTTTTTTTTAAAGTTCGCCCATCCAACAAGATGCCTTTTGCAGTATGAAATCTGATCTTAGATCCAGGAATATATGCCTTCACTGCTTATTGATGACTTGAATTTTTTGATGTCACATGAACCTGTCTGCCTTTCTGGATTTGATTTCAATATCCCCCATATGTCCTTTCCAAATTCATGGCCCACCTTGTATAGCCATCTTTCAATGAGCTTCTTTTAAAAAGACCACACTTCTCTACTGGAATAGAAACCTTGAAAATAGGAGCTGGAGAAGGCCGTTTGGCCCTTCGAGCCTGCTATACCATTCATTATGATCACTGCTGATCTTCCAACTCAATAGCCTTACCCTGCTTCCCTTCATATCCTTTGATCCACTTTGCCCCCAGTGCTATATCTAACTGCTTCTCGAAATCACACAACGTTTTGGCCTTGACTACTTCTTGCGATAGTAACTTTTACATACCATTTTCTGGATGAAGAAATTTCTCCTCACCTCTGTCCTAAACCTTCTACTCTGTATCCTCAGACTGTGACCGCTGGTCCTGGATTCCTGACCATCAGGAAATCCTTGCTGCATCTATTCTGTCTAGCTCTTTAGAATTGTACAGGTTTCTATGAGATCCCCCCACCTCATTTGTCTAAACTCCAGAAAGTATAATCTTAAATCGGCTCAATCTATCCTCAAACATCAATCCCACTATCCAAGGAATCAGCCTGGTAAACCTTCATTGCACTCCCTCTGGAGAAAGGACAGTCTTCCTCAGTTAAGGACACCAACATTGCTCACAATGTATCAGGTGCGGCCTCCCCAACGCCCTATACAATTACATCAAAACATCCCTATGCATATACTCAAATCCTATCGCTATAAAGGCCAATATATCATTTAAAACTACCCTATCACACAATAAGCTGATCCTTCTCTTCACCTGATGTTTTATTGCAACACTGTATTCTGCACCTGCTTTGCCATTTCTTTGAAAGAGCTACCCAATTAGTTGCACTCCCCTGTACGTAACACCAGTCCTACTCCTGCTCCTCTTCTTCTCCGTGATGTACTCTATGAAAGGTATGCTTTGTCTGTAACAGCTCGCAAGAAACAATACTTTTCACAGTATCCCAATACATGTGACAATAACAAATGAGATCAAATCCTTCATTCCTATGTACTCTATGAATGGTATGCTTTGTCTGTATAATACATAAGAGACAATACTTTTCACTCTATGTTAGTACATGTGACAATAATAAATCAGTCAATCAATTCTGTATCACGATAATCAGAGGTGGATGTGGGATTCAACTTGTGGTCTAACCAGAACATTTCTCTCAATCATATTCTGCGTATCTTGGCTTGCTTGATTGCTTGTCTGCATTGGTTAGAATCATTGAACAAGTCTCTCTTTCATCATTATCCTGGTTTACTTTCGCCCCACTGGCCAGAGAGGCAAGAGAGGCGATTGCAGAACCTCTGGCTCTGATCTTCAGGTCGTCGTTGGTTACGGGTATAGTTCCGGAAGACTGGAGGATAGCAAATGTGGTCCCATTGTTCAAGAACGGGAAAAGAGACTTTCCAGGGAATTATAGGCCAGTGAGTCTTACTTATGTTGTGGGCAAAGTATTGGAGAGAATTATTAGGGATAGGATTTATAGTTATTTAGAGAGAAATGAATTGATTGGGGATAGTCAGCATGGTTTTGTGAAGGGTAGGTCGTGCCTTACTAACCTTATTGAGTTTTTTGAAAAATTGACCAAAGAGGTGGATGGGGGTAAGGCAGTTGATGTGGTATATATGGACTTTAGTAAGGCGTTCGATAAGGTGTCCCATGGAAGGCTTCTGCAAAAATGCAGATGTATGGGATTGAGGGTGATTTAGCTAATTGGATTAGGAATTGGCTAGCAGATAGAAGACAGAGGGTGGTAGTTGATGGGAGATATTCATCGTGGAGTTCGGTTACAAGTGGTGTACCTCAGGGTCTGTTTTGGGGCCCCTGCTGTTTGTAATTTTTATAAATGATCTGGATGAGGGTATTGAGGATGGATTAGTAAATTTGCAGATGACACTAAAGTCGGTGGAGTGGTAGATAGTGAAGAGGGGTGTTATAGTTTGCAGAGAGACTTGGACAAGTTGCAGAGCTGGGCCGAGAGGTGGCAAATGGAGTTTAATGTGGAAAACTGTGAGGTAATGCACTTTGGCAGGAATAATAAATGTGTAGAGTATAGGGTTAATGGTAGGATTCTTAATAGTGTTGATGAACAGAGGATCTTGGTGTATTTGTGCATAGATCCCTGAAAGTAGGCAGTCAAGTCGATAAGGTTGTTAAGAAGGCATACGGAGTCTTAGCTTTTATTGGTAAGGGGATTGAATTTCGGAGCCGCAACGTCATGTTGCAACTGTACAAAACTCCAGTGCGGCCGCACTTGGAGTATTGTGTGCAGTTCTGGTCCCCACATTATAAGAAAGATGTGGAGGCATTGGAGAGGGTACAGAGAGGTTTACCAGGATGTTGCCTGGTATGGAAGGCAGGTCTTATGAAGAGAGGCTGAGAGATTTGAGGTTGTTTTCATTAGAAAGAAGGCGGCTAAGAGGAGACCTTACTGAAACATATAAGATGATTAGAGGTTTAGATAGGGTGGACAGTGATAGCCTTTTTCCTAGATGGAGAAAGCTAGCACGAGGGGACACAGCTTTAAATTAAGGGGTGATAGTTATAGGACGGATATCAGAGGTAGGTTCTTTACCCAGAGGGTGGTTAGGGAGTGGAATGCCCTGCCTGCGGCAGTTGTAGATTCGCCAAGTTTGGTGGCGTTTAAGAGGTTAGTTGATAAGTTTATGGAAGAGAAGGGAATGGTTTAGTTTGGAGGGTCATTGCTTTTTTCATAATTGGTCGGCGCAACATCGAAGGCCGAAAGGCCTGTTCTGCGCTGTAATGTTCTATGTTCTAGTGTGGCAATTCAGCGCAGGTGAATGAGGAGAGAGAGAGAGAGAGATGTCAAATCAACTTGCAAAGCTGAATGTCAAGCCAGACTCAACTTAGGATAATCACAATCCAATGTATAGATATCTCCAAGGACAAAAGCAGTGAAATACGGAATGACACTAACCTCACCTATTGCTCGCTTATAGCTCTGAGGGTTTGCAAAGATTGGGAGGCAAAAAGGCAGAAGGCAACAAGTTATTAGAAAGCAAATGGAAATCATATTGTTGTTAATTCAAACACAATTTTGCAACCATAACATACTCAAAGTCACACCTGTGATATAAAGAGAAGGGTCTGACAACTTCAAGACAGAATTACAAATCAAATTCATAGTTACAGGATACATAGTGTATCTTAAATGACATAATAATTCAATGTTTTTTTACATCAACTGAGATGAGAGATTTGCATCACTGAGTTGAACTGCATGCCAATACTTAATAGAATCCTTACAACTTCATAGAATCCTTACAGTGCAGAAGGAGGCTAAGTGGCCCGTCTCCCTAACCCTACATATTTACCCCACGAATCCCCCTGACAGTAAGAGGCAATTTAGCATGGCTAATCCACCTAACCTGCACATCTGTAGACACTAAGGGATAATTTAGCATGGCCAATCCACCTAATCTGCCATGTGGCCCATCGAATCTGCACCAAGAACAATCCCACTCAAGTCCCAACCCGTAACCCCACGTATTTGCCCCACTAATCCCCTTGACACCAAGGAGCAATTTAGCATGGCCAATTCAAATAAGCTGCACATCTGTAGACGCTAATGGATAATTTAGCATGGCCAATCCAACTAATCCGCTGTGTGGCCCACCAAGTCTGCACCAAGAACAATCCCACCCAGGACGCAACCCGTAACTCCATGTATTTGCCCCACTAATCCCCCTGACACCAAGGGTCAATTTAGCACGGCCAATCACCCAATCTGCACATTTTTGGATTTTGGGTGGAACCTGGAGCACACAGGGGAAATGCAGTTATAGAATCATGGAATCTTACAGTGCAGAAGGAGGTCACTTGGTCCATCAAGTCTGCACTGACCACAATCCCACCCAGGCCTCATTCCCACAACCCTACACATTTACCCTAGCTAGTCCCCCTGGCACTCAGGGGCAAGTTAGCATGGCCAATCTGTCTAACCCACACATCACGGAGGAGAATATGCAGGCTCTGTAGAGACAGTGACCAAACTAGGGATTGAACCCAGGTCCCTAGCGCTGTGAGGCTAGGAAATGCTGAACTCATTGATTTAATTACCAAGTGAAACTGCCCGAGATGGAACACATCCGATGTTTGGCCAGGCATTGAGATTGCAAGATGCTTCTCCACAGGGTTGGAGGAAGAAAAGGAGAGTTGGCAGGCGATGGCAGTGTGTGAATTGCCATGACAAATGCCAGCTTTTAAAGTCAGGACCAAAGCAATTCACCTGTGAGGACTTGATTAAAGGAAAGGCAAACGGCTGAAGGATTTTTTTTGCCAAAAAGAACTACTGCAAGTCGAGAGGGTAGATGTTGCTAGGTAATAAATCTTGCACTGTCAAGTGCTAAAATAGCAGACTGTAGCATATCTGCTGTAGTGTAAGTTTCCCGCCATCAGATAAGTCGATGAGTAACCAAGCCACGCAAACTACAAAGGACCCAAGTTAAATTCCCACCTCAAGTCAGTGTGGGCCACTGTAAGCTGTCAAAACATACACAAGAGTTGGCAAGTCATGTTGCAGCTATATAAAACCTTGGATAGGCTGCATTTGGAGTATTGAATGCAGTTCTGGTCACCAGTGTACCAGAAGGATGTGGAAGCTTTGGAGGAAGGGCAAAGACAGTCCACCAGAATCTTACCTGGTCTTGAGGGCATTGGCTATGACGAGAGGTTGAATAAACTGGGATTGTTTTCACTGGAAAGATGGAGGGGGACACCTGACAGAATTCTACAAAATTATGAGAAGCGTAGACAGGGTGGATAGTCAGAGGCTTCTTCCCCAGGGTGGATGTGTGTCAATTACAAGGGGGCACAGGTTCAGAGTGACAGGGGGAAAGTTTAAGGGAGGTGTGCAGAGGAAACTTTCCACAAAAGAACGGTGGATGTCTGAAACATGCTGCCAGAGGAAGTGATGAAAGCAAGACATTAGCAACATTTAAGAGGCAGCTAGATGGGTACACGAATAGGGAGAGAATAGAGGAATACAGACCGAGTAAGGGCAGGAGGTTTCTGAACTGTAGAGTTCTATGATTTTTCTTTAATTTAGTTAGGGCATCACGATGGCATGGGCTTAGAGGGCCAACAGTTCTGAACCTGTGCTGTACTTTTCTTTGTATTCTTTCTGGGAGTGGCACAGTGGTTAGCACTGCTGTCTTACAGCGCCAGGGACCCGGATTCAATTCCAACCTCGGGTCACTGTTTATGCGCAGTCTGCACGTTCTCCTTTTTACTGCATTGGTTTCCTTCCATAGTCCAAAAGATGTGCAGGTTAGGTTGATTGGGGTATTAGCAGGATAGATGTGTGGGATTAGGGCCTGCGTGGGATTGTGGTTGGTGTAGGCTTGATGGGCTGAATGGCCTCCTTCTGCACTGTAGAGATTCTCGACTGATGAAGGAAATATTGGCCAGGACTATATTCCCTGAATGAAGTCCATACTTGCAGGCATCAAATGAGGAGCATTGAGAAATTCTTGCTGCCCTCCTTGTTCTCACATTGTTCGCACAAAGAATGTTAATTTAACAAGGCATTAAACTGGACTTGGCAAGCAAATCCCAAACCCCACAGCTTGGGAATTGGTCACCGATTATCTAGGCAGCTGACACCTTAAGGTCAAAGCATGTCAAAACTTTCAAATTCTGCTTCAGGCTGAGAATCTCCAGTTGCCTTCTAGTTTTCTTTTCAACTCTTGACATACAATTGGCAAATGATTACTCAGGACAGAAAGTTAGGCATTGGAGGAGATAACATCATGAACTAAAGCCAGGAGCTGTAGGGTACAAAGCAAAAGCTGCAAGTTTAAAGCAAAATGGGTAAAAGATCATATAGATTACACAGCTTCGAGGAAACGGGAAGTCTGCGTAGTCAGTATCTCTGGATTTTCAGAGTAAGTTTAAATTTATTTATTAGTGCCACAAATAGGCTTACGTTAACACTGCGATGAAGTTACTGTGAAAATCCCTGACACTTTGGCACCTGTTCGGGTAACACTGAGGGAGAATTTAGTACGGGCAATGGATCTAACCAGCACATCTTTCGGACAGTGGGAGAAGACCGGAGCACCAGGAAGAAACTCATGCAGGAGAACATGCAGATTCCACAGAGACAGTGGCCCAAGGTGGGGAATAAACCCGGGTCCCTAGCGCTGTGAAGTAGCAGTGCTAACCCGCTGTGCCACCCAACTGGCACCATACTGGCTCTTGTCTGAAGCACGTGGTACTTAGGATTGTGCGGTTACTTTTCAGGTTACGTCACCCCCTTGCCCCTAGATATCACAGTGTGACTGATGTACTCGTTAAGGCTCCTACATTAGTTAGTGCTAACACTTACAGCAGGTCTGCCAGGCCGTGAGGTGGTGCGTATCTCCTCCGACTTCCCGTGGCTTGGGAACTGCGAAAGAACTGGCGATCCTTCAGGTTTAGAGGAAGCTGCGGTGAGAGCGAGGAGAAATGGGAAAGGCGAAAGCATCAAATGAATAGCCTACAAATCAAAACCAAGGTCAGCAGCTAATTTGAATCAGGATAGGATCACTGACAATTGTCATCTTAAAATGATAACCTCAAACTGAGCATCTCTTTAGGTTTTAAACATTAATGTTTCTGTTTAAATCTTCACTCATCTTTCAAAACAATCCCTTCAGTTGAATGCATTGGTCTACAGGGTTCCAAAAACAAAACAGCACAAACTCCTTTTGTGATTGACTGAGGAAAATTATCATAGACAATACCTTCCACATCCTTTGAATCCATAAAATCCCTACAGTGCAGAGAGAGGCCATTCAGTTCATTGGATCTGGACTGATCCTGCGCTCTATCGCAGCCCACTACCCACCCTGTCCCTGTAGCCCTGTGCATTGATCATGGCAAATCCACCTAACCTACGTATCCTTGGACTCTAAGGGACAATTTAGCATGGCCAATCTACCTAACATGCACATCTTTGGACACTAAGGGCCAATTTAGCATGGCTCATTCACCTAACCTACACGTATTTGGATACTAAAGTGCAATTTAGCATGGCTAATCCACTTAACCTGCACATCTTTGGACAGTAAAGGGCAATTTACCATGGCCAATCCATCTAACTCACACAGCTTGAGACACTAAGGGGCAATTTATCATGGCCAATCCACCAAGCCTGCGCATCTTTGGAACATGGGAGGAAACCGGAGCACCCGGAGGAAACCTACGTGATAAGGAGAGAATGTGCAAACTCCACACAGACTGTGACCCAAGGCTAGAACTGAACTCAGATCCCTGGCAACTAACTGTGCCACCATGCTGCTCTTTGTATGTGTACAGTCTCTGAAGCAATTATTAAATTCTACACCTGTATTATTGAGCCTGTAGCACAGAAATAGCCCGTTAAACCTACTACTACTTCTACATGAGCCTTCTCCATCTTGATCTTCCCTTTCAGGCTATTAGGAGGGAATTAGGGTGCATAGGTTGGACTAGGAAACTACAGGGGCTGGGAACATCTGAAGTGTGGAGCTTATTCAAGGAACAGCTACTGCGGGTCCTTGATAAGTATGTCCCTGTCAGGCAAGGACGAAATGGTGGAGGCAAGGAGTAAGGGAACCATGGTGTACTAAAAAAGTTAATTTGCTGGTGAAAAGGAAAAAGGAGGCTTATGTCAAAATGAGGCTTGAAGGCTCAGTTAGTGCACTGGAAAGTTACAGATTAGCCAGGAGGGAGCTAAAGAGTGAGTTAAGAGCTAAAAGAGGACACAAAAGACTTTGGCTGATAGGATTAAGGAGAATCCTAAAGCTTTCTTTAGATATGTTAAGAAAAGAAGATTGGTTAGGGCAAGATTAGGGCCAGTCAGAGACAGCAGTGGGAAGTTATGCGTGGAGACTGAAGAGATTGGAGAGGCACTGAATAAATATTTCTCTTCGGTATTCACGCAAGGAGACATAAATGTAGTTGTGGAGAACACTGGGATACAGGGTTGTAAACTGAAAGTATTGAAGTAGATAAGGAGGAGGTGTTAGATATTCTTGGGGGTTTGAAAATAGATAAGTCCCCTGGGCCAGACGGGATTTACCTTAGGATTCTCTGGGAGGCAAGAGAGGCGATTGCAGAGCCTTTGGCTCAGATCTTCAGGTCTTCGTTGGTTACAGGTATAGTGCCAGAAGACTGGAGGATAGCTAATGTTGTCCCATTGTTCAAGAAGGGGAATAGAGACTATCCTGGGAATTATAGACCAGCGAGTCTTACTTCTGTTGTGGGCAAAGTATTGGAAAGAATTATTAGGGATAGGATTTATAGTTATTTAGAGAGAAATGAATTGATTGGGGATAGTCAGCATGGTTTTGTGAAGGGTAGGTTGTGCATCACAAATCTTATTGAGTTTTTTGAAAAAGTGACCAAAGAGGTGGATGGGGGTAAGGCAGTTGATGTGATATATATGGACTTTAGTAAGGCGTTCGATAAGGTTCCCCATGGAAGGCTTCTGCAGAAAACGCAGATGTATGGGATTGAGGGTGATTTAGCTAATTGGATCAGGAATTGGCTAGCTGATAGAAGACAGAGGGTGGTGGTTGATGGAATTATTCATCATGGAGTTCAGTTACAAGTGGTGTACCTCAGGGATCTGTTTTGGGGCCTCTGCTGTTTGTAATTTTTATAAATGATCTGGATGAGGGTATTGAAGGATGGATTACTAAATTTGCTGATGACACGAAAGTTGGAGGAGTGGTAGCTAGTGAAGAGGGGTGTTATAGTTTGCAGAGAGACTTAGACAAGTTGCAGAGCTGGGCCGAGAGGTGGCAAATGGAGTTTAATGCGGAAAAGTGTGAGGTAATTCACTTTGGCAGAAATAACAAATGTATAGAGTATAGGGCTAATGGTAGGACTCTTAATAGTGTTGATGAACAGAGGGATCTTGGTGTATATGTGCAAAGATCCCTGAAAGTTGGCAATCAAGTCAATAAGGTTGTTAAGAAGGCATATGGAGTCTTAGCTTTTATTGGTAGGGGGATTGAATTTCGGAGCCGCAACGTCATGTTGCAACTGTACAAAACTCTAGTGCGGCTGCACTTGGGGTATTGTGTACAGTTCTGGTCCCCGCATTATAAGAAAGATGTGGAGGCATTGGAGAGGGTACAGAGGAGGTTTACCAGGATGTTGCCTGGTATGGAGGGCAGGTCTTATGAGGAGAGGCCGAGGGATTTGAGGTTGTTTTCGTTAGAAAGAAGGCGGCTAAGAGGAGACCTTATTGAAACATATAAGATGATTAGAGGTTTAGATAGGATGGACAGTGATAGCCTTTTTCCTGGGATGGAGAAAGCTAGCACGAGGGGACATAGCTTTAAATTTAAGGGGTGGTAGTTATAGGACGGATGTCAGAGGTAGGTTCTTTACCCAGAGGGTGGTAAGTGTATGGAATGCCCTGCCTGCAGCAGTTGTAGATGCGCCAAGTTTGGGGGCGTTTAAGTGGTCAGTGGATAAGTTTATGGATGAAAAGGGAATGGTTTAGGTTAGAGGGTCATTGCTTTTTCTCAATTGGTCGGCACAACATTGAGGGCCGAAGGGCCTGTTGTGCGCTGTAATGTTCTATGTTCAATCTTCCTCCCTCATGTGCTGACGAAGCTTTCTGCTCAGTGCTAGTTCCCTCAGTGATTTCCTGTGGCACCACACACTCGCAGCACTTCCTGGATAAATCTGTTCGTGAGAAGATAAGCTAATCTGTTGTTCCTGATTTATATATAGAGTCTAGAATCAGCCGACTTACTTGTAATTCTGTTGCGCTCCATCGAACCAGTCCCAAGCACTCGGTGGGGGCCAATCAGTGGGAGGCTGTCTGCTCGCTCCCATCCTGGGTCAATCCTACGTAGGTCTGGATTGCTGAAACCAAATCAAGTCAGATGAGTCAAGAGGACACTCAACGGTTTATAACACTGGATCACTGTTTCAGTTAAACTGGGCACAAACTACCTGGGGGACAACACACAGCAAAGAACAGCTATTTGTAACCATGTGGCTAATTTTTAGTGTATGGAATCAGAGAATCCCTACAGTACGGAAGGAGGCCATTCGGCTCATTGAGTCTGTACCGACCACAATTCTACCGAGGCCCTATTACCATAACCCCACACGTTTACCCTGCTGACATAAGGGTCAATTTAGCATGGCCAATCCACCTAACCCATTTTTGGACTGTAGGAGGAAAGTGGAAAATCTGGAGGAAACCACACAGCCACAGACAGAATGTGCAGACTCTGCATTGGGACTCGAGGGCAGAATTGAACCTGGGTCCCTGATACTGAGGCAGCAATGCTAACCAATGTGCCAGCATGCCACCTGTGATTCATCTGCCAAACATGGAAGACATACAGACTGTATTTACGTAGCACTTTTCACAACCTGGCGGGGAGGGAATGACTTCGTGGTATTATCGCTAGACTATTAATCCAGAAATTCAGCTGATGTTCTGGGGACCCAGGTTCGAATCCCACCATGACCAATGGTGGAATCTGAATTCAGTAAAAAAAATCATTTGGAATTAGGAATTTACTGATAACCATGAAACCATTGTCAATTGTCGGAAAAACCCATCTGGCTCACTAGTGTCCTTAAGGGAAGGAAATCTGCCTTCCTTACCTGGTCTGGCATACATGCGACTCCAGGCCCTCCAAGCCTGCACCGACCATGCTGTTGACTGAACCAAAACCCCCTACCCCCGGGGACCATATCACTCTATTCCCATCCTATTCATATAATTGTGGTTGATTCTCAACTGCCCTTGGACAACTAGGGATTGGCAATAAATGTTGGCCCAACCAGCAATGCCCAGGTCCCACAAATAAATAAAAAAAAAACTCAGGACATTTTTGTCCTTATCTAAGGAAGGATGTCCTTGCTAGAGAGGGAGTTTAGTGGAGGTTTACTAGGCTGATTCCTGGCATGGCAGGTCTGTCATATGAGGAGAGACTAAGTCATTTAGATTGTATTCATTGGAGTTCAGAAGAGTGAGAGAGGATCTCATAGAAACTTATAAAATTCTAACAAGGTTAGACAGAGTAGATTCAGAAAGAATGTTTCCAATGATGGGAGAATCCAGAACTCGGGGTCATAGTTTGGGGATAAGAATAATTGAGGTGAAGAGAAATTTCTTCATCCAGCAGGTGGCGAAAGTAAGGAATTCACTACCGCAGAATGAGCCAAAATGTCTGATTTCAAGAATTTAGATACAGCTCTTGGGGCTAACGGGATCAAGGGATATGGAAGGAAGTGGGGGAGGGAATCAGGATATTGAATTGGATTATCAGCTGTGATTAAAATGAATGGCAGAGGAGGCTCGAAGGGCCGATTGGTCTACTCCTGCTTCTAGTGTCTGTGTTTCTGTATTTCAATAAGAACTTAAGAAATAGGAGCACGAGTAGGTCATTTAGCCCTTCAAGCCTGCCCTGCCATTCAATAGATCATGGCTGATCTGAAGTGGATCAGTTCCACTTTCCTGCCTTCTCCCCATAACTCTTAATTCTCTTGTCTATCGGAAATCTATCTACCCGTGACTTAAATATATTCAACGAGGCGGCTTCCACCACTTCAATGGGCAGAGAATTCCAGAGATTCACCATCCTTTGAGTGAAGAAGTTCCTCCTCAACTCCGTTCTAAACTGCCCCCCCCTGCCTTATTTTGAGGCTGTGCCTTCTACTTCTGCTTTCTAAGCAGAAAGAATCTCGCTACCTCAGACTGTCTACCTATACTCTTCACAAGCAGCCAAGTGGTGTGATTGCATCAGAGGAGATTCATCAAGATGTGGACTGGAATGGAGTTATGAAGAGATATTTGATAGATTTAGATTGTTTTTTTTTAGAGCAGTGAAGGCTGTGAGATGTATAAGATTATGAGTGAGTAGACAGCAGCTGTTTCCTTGGTTAAGGAGTCAATCATGAGAAGGCACAGTTTTAGGGTGAGGGGCAGGAGGTTCAGAGGACACTTGAGAAAACATTCTTCACTGGAAGGCAGTGGGAGTTTAATAGTCATTGGCTATGAAGGAAGGTTGGAGAAACTTGGTTTGCTCTCACTGGAACAACGGAGGTTGAGGGGCGATCTGATAGAAGTTTACAGGATTATGAGGGGCATGGACAGAGTGGATAGTCAGAAGCTTTTTCCCAAGGTGGAAGTCAATTATTAGTGGGCACAGGTTTCAGGTGCTATGGGCAAGGTTGTTTTACACAGAGGTGGTGGGTTCCTGGAACTCGTTGCCGGGGTAGGTAGTAGAAGCAAATACGATTGTGACTATTAAAGGGCATCTTGACAAATACATGAATGGGATAGGAATACAGGGATATGATCCCCAGAAGAGAAGCGGGGGGTTTCAGTTCAGTCGGGCAACATTGTTGGTGCAGGCTTAAAGGGCTGAAGGGTCTGTTCCTGTGCTGCAATTTTCTTTGTTCTTTATTCTTTAATAATCTGCTGCTTCAACCTTCATGCCTGCAAACATTCAACCACAGCACAACATTTAACTAGTCAATTCATTCCTGGAGGGAACCAAAGAAGAGTGGAGGTGAAGGGGATAACACAGGGCATAGGATGGCTGTGTGCTAAGTAACAACAACTTAACTAGTTATCACTCTGGCATTTACTTCAAACATTGTTGAGGAAACTATGGAGCAAAGAGTGAAATTGCTTTTATATCGACTTAGTAAGCAAGGATACTGGAATGGGGAAAAAGAATAGCCTAATCCAAGTGTTGACAGGTTCACCTCAATTGTTACAGATGCACCACAAAAAGTATTATTTCTGGATGTATCACAGCTAGGTATTGCTCCTGCTTTGCCAAGATTGCAAAAAACTACAAAGGGTCATGAATGTAACCAAATCCATCATGCAAACTAGCCTGCCATCCACTGACTTTGTCTACACTTACTGCTGCCTTGGAAAAGCAGTCAGCATAATCAAGGGTTCTACGCACCCCGGATATTCTCTCTTCCACTTCTTCCACTGGGAAAAGATATAAAAGATACCAACTGACTCAGGAACAGCTTCTTCCCTGCTGCCATCGACTTTTGAATGAACTTACCTTGCATTAAGTTGACCTTTCTCAACATCCTAGCTATGACTGTAACACCACATTCTGTATCCTCTCCTTTCCCTCTCTATGAATGGTATGCTTTGTCTATGTAGCGCGCAAGAAACAATGCTTTTCACTGTATCCCAACACACGTGACAATAACAAATCAAATCAATTTAAAACAAAGCTCTCAACTGCTACTAGGGTTTTACCTTCTTCATCCCATAGTAAACAGGATAAACTCAAATCATAGGACATGGGCACAACTCTCAAAGTGAAAAGTACAGAAGCAGAGACAGCAGTGACCAGGTCAGAAAGAAACAGTCTCAGGAAAGATGAAGTTAATACGACTGAAGCAAATTCAATGATATGGCACTTTTGGGAAGCATACCAAGAAATCCAAGTCATTTAAAATTATAGCAACTGGCTAAGGGCACTTTTAATTTTATAAAAAAAGATAGAATCCCGACAATACAGGAGGCCATTCAGCCCGTTGAGTCTGCACTTACTCTCCGACAGGGCACCCCACCCAGACCCTATCGTCGTAATGTCATACATTTGCCATGGCTAATCCCCCTAAACCTACAAATCTTTGGATACTATGGGACAATTTATCCTAGCAAATCCACCTAACCAGCACATCTTTCCGAATGTGGGAGGAAATAGGAGCACCCGGAGGAAACCCATGCAGGTACAGAGAGAATGTGCAGACTCTGCACAGACAATGAACCAAGCCGGGAATCAAACCAGGGTCACTGGCGCTGAGAGGCAGTAGCGCCACTATGCCACCCATTCTTGGACTTTTAATCCTCACTTTTAAATATGGAATTTCATAACCTATTCACTTCTGCAAAAAAGGTACATATCTTTCTTTCATTCATTGGTGGGACATTGCATTCGCTGGCTGGCCAATGCTTGGGTGCCCGAGGACCATAAGGCCATAATACATAGGACCAGAATAAGGTCACTCAGCCCATCGAGTCTGCTTCACCATTCAGTCATGGCTGATTATTTTTCTTATCCCCATTCTTCTGCCTTTTCCCCACAACTCCTGATCTCCTTATTAATCAAGAGCCTAGCTATCTCTGTCTTAAAGACACTCAGTGACCCGGTCTCCAAAGCCTTCGTCCTAAAACTAAGGGGTGGTAGTTATAGGACAGATGTTAGAGGTAGGTTCTTTACCCAGGGGGTGGTAAGGGTACGGAATGCCCTGCCTGCTGCAGTTGTAGATGCGCCAAGTTTGGTGGCGTTTAAGAGGTTAGTAGATAAGTTTATGGATGAAAAGGGAATGGTTTAGGTTAGAGGGTCATTGCTTTTTCTTAATTGGTCGGCGCAACATCGAGGGCCGAAGGGCCTGTTCTGCGCTGTCATGTTCTATGTTCTGTGGAAAAAATTCGACAGATTCACCACTCTCTGGCTGAAGAAATTCCTCCTCATCTGTTTTAAAGGATTGCCACTTTAGCCTGAGGTTGTGCCCTCTGGTTCAAGTTTTTCCTATTAGTGGAAACATCTTCTCAATGTCTACTGTATCCACGCTTTGCAACTTCCTCTAAGTTCCAATAAGATGCCCTCCCTGTTCTCTAAATTCCAACAAGTACAGACCCAGAGTCCTCAACCGCTCCTTATACAACAAGCTCTTCATTCCAGGGATCATTCTTGTGATCTTCCTATGGACGATTTCCAAGGCCAGTACATCATCCCTTATATACAGAGCCCAAAGCTGCTCACAATACTCCAAATGGGACTAACCAGAGCCTTATAACTCAGAAGTACATCTCTGCTCTTGTCAAGAGAGCTAGAATACACGAATGCTAAAATTGCATTTGCCTTCCTAACTGCAGATTGTACCGGCATGTTAACCTTAAGAGAATCTTGAGCAATGAATCCCATTGTTTCAGTGTTTCTAATTTCCTAAGCATTTTCCCATTTAGAAAATAGTCTGTGCCTCCATTCCTCCTTCCAAAGTGCATAATCACACATGTTGTATTCCATCTACCACTTCTTTGCCCACTCTCCTAACCTTCCAGGTCCTTCTGCGGCCCCATGCTTCCTCAATACTACCTGTCCCTCTACATACCTTCATATCATCTGCAAACTTAGTGCCTTCAGCTCCTTCCTCCAAATTGTTAATGTATACCGCGAAAAGTTGTGATCCCGGCACTGACCCAAGGCATACCATTAGTCACTGGTTGCCATCTTGAGACAGAGACCTTTATAGAACATAGAACACTACAGCACAAACAGGCCCTTCGGCCCACGAGTTGCGCCGATCACATCTACCAATCCACAGACCTATCTATAACCCCCTATCCTACTTATTTCCATATATTCATCCAGAAGTCTTTTAAAAGACCCCAGTGAGTTTGCCTCAACAACCTCCGATGGCAGCCGATTCCATTCACTCACCACCCTCTGAGTGAAAAACCTACCCCTGACATCTCCTTTGTATTTGCTTCCCTGCACCTTAAATCTGTGTCCTCTCGTAGTTACCATTTCAGCTCAGGGAAATAGTCTCTGAGAGTCCACCCTATCTATTCCTCTCAACATTTTATAAACCTCTATCAGGTCGCCTCTCAAACTACGTCTCTCCAGTGAGAAGAGTCCCAGCTCCCTCAACCTATCTTCATAAGGCCTGCTCCCAATCCAGGCAGCATCCTTGTAAATCTCCTCTGCACTCTCTCAATAGCCTCTACATCCTTCCTATAGTGAGGCGACCAGAACTGCGCACAATACTCCAAGTGAGGTCTGACAAGAGTCTTATAGAGCTGCATCATTACCTCCTGACTCCTAAACTCTATTCCTTGATTAATGAAGGCCAGTACACCGTACGCCTTCTTGACCACTTCCTCCACCTGCGAGGCTGATTTAAGAGTCCTATGGACCCGGTCCCCAAGATCCTTCTGCACTACAACACAGCTAAGACTCCTACCCCTTATATTGTACTCCTTCATCCCATTATTCCTGCCAAAATGGACCACTACACATTTATCTGCGTTGAAGTCCATCTGCCACTTCTCCGCCCAGTCTTGCATCCTGTCTATGTCCCACTGCAACTTCAGACATCCCTCCAGACCATCCACAACACCACCGATCTTTGTATCGTCAGCGAACTTGCTAACCCATCCCTCCACTTCCTCATCCAGGTCATTTATGAAAATGACAAACAGCAGGGGTCCCAGAACAGATCCCTGGGGCACTCCACTGGTTACCGAACTCCATGCAGACCCATCCACAACCACTCTCTGCCTTCTGCCAGCAAGCCAGTTCAGGATCCACGAGGCCAAAGCCCCTTGGATCCCATGTCCTCTCACCTTCTCCAGAAGCTTTGCATGGGGGACCTTATCTAAAGCCTTGCTAAAGTCCACGTACACTACGTCCACCGCCCTTCCTTCGTCAATGTGTTCAGAACATTTTCGAAGAACTCAACTGGGCTCATAAGGCATGACCTGCCCTTGACAAAACCATGCTGACTATTTCTAATCAGTCCAAACTTCTCCAAATGTTATATATCTTATCCCTCAGAAGCCTCTCCATCAGCTTACCAACCACTGAAGTCAGACTCACTGGTCGGTAATTTCCTGGACTATCCCTGTTCCCTTTCTTAAAGATAGGAACCACTCTCTGTCCTCTGCCAGTCAGCCAACCCTCTATCCATGCCAGGATCTTACCCTTAACACCATGGGCTCTTAACTTATTTAACAGTCTCCTATTGGGCGCCTTGTCAAAGGCCTTCTGGAAATCTAAATAAATCACATCTACTAGCTCTCCTTTATCTAACTTCATTGTTACCTCCTCAAAGAAGTCAAACAGATTTGTCAATTGAGAGTCAACCATATTGCTGTGGCTCTGGAGTCACATGGAGTCGAGACTGCGTAAGGGTGGCAGATTTTCTTCCTTCAAGGCCATTAAGGTTTTTTTCTGACAATCAGCAATGGTTTAGAACATAGAACATAGACATAGAATTACAGCGCAGAACAGGCCCTTCGACCTTCGATGTTGCGCTGACCAATTAGGTAAAAGCAATGACCCTCTAACCTAAACCATTCTCTTTTCATCCATAAACTTATCTACTAACCTCTTAAATGCCACCAAACTTGGCGCATCTACAAGGCAGGGCATTCCATACCCTTACCACCCTCTGGGTAAAGAACATACCTCTGACATCTGTCCTACAACTACCACCTCTTAATTTAAAGCTATGTCCCCTCGTGCTAACTTTCTCCATCCTAGGAAAAAGGTTATCACTGTCCACCCTATCTAAACCTCTAATCATCTTATATGTTTCAATAAGGTCTCCTCTTAGCCGCCTCCTTTCTAACGAAAACAACCTCAAATCCCTCAGCCTCTCTTCATAAGCCCTGCCCTCCGTACCAGGCAACATCCTGGTAAACCTCCTCTGTACCCTCTCCAATGCCTCCACATCTTTCTTATAATGTGGGGACCAGAACTGCACACAATACTCCAAGTGCGGCCGCACTAGAGTTTTGTACAGTTGCCACATGACGTTGCGGTTCCGAAATTCAATCCCCCTACCAATAAAAGCTAAGACTCCATATGCCTTCTTAACAACCTTATCGACTTGACTGCCTACTTTCAGGATTCTATGCACAAATACACCAAGATCCCTCTGTTCATCAACACTATTAAGAATCCTACCATTAGCCCTATACTCCACACATTTATTATTCCTGCCAAAGTGCATTACCTCACACTTTTCCACATTAAACTCCATTTGCCACCTCTCGGCCCAGCTCTGCAACTTGTCCAAGTCTCTCTGCAAACTATAACACCCCGCTTCACTATCTACCACTCCACCAACTTTAGTGTCATCTGCAAATTTACTAATCCATCCTTCAATACCCTCATCCAGATCATTTATAAAAATTACAAACAGCAGGGGCCCCATAACAGATCCCTGAGGTACACCACTTGAAACCGAAATCCATGATGAATAATTTCCATCAACCACCACTCTCTGTCTTCTATCCGCTAGCCAATTCCTAATCCAATTAGCTAAATCACCCTCAATCCCATACATCTGCATTTTCTGCAGAAGCCTTCCACGGGCCACCTTATCGAACGCCTTACTAAAGTCCATATATACCACATCAACTGCCTTACCCCCATCCACCTCTTTGGTCACTTTTTCAAAAAACTCAATAAGGTTAGTAAGGCACGACCTACACTTCACAAACCCATGCTGACTATCCCCAATCAATTCATTTCTCTCTAAATAACTATAAATCCTATCCCTAATAATTCTTTCCAATACTTTGCCCACAACAGAAGTAAGACTCACCGGCCTATAATTCCCTGTGGTTTCACGGTCATCAGTAGATTCCTAATTCCAGATATTTTTGAATTGAATTCAAATTCCACCACCTGCCGTGGAAAGATTGAAACCGAGATCCCCAGAACATTAGCTGAGTTTCTAGATTAATAGTCTAGCAATAATACCACTAGGCCATTTCCTCCCCATTGGCAGTTCTCGAACATACAATTATTCTAACGAGCTGGCTGGGTGCTTTCCAGCATCTTCTGTTTTGGTTCGTTTGCATTCTGATTGATCACCCTGTTGTCTGGAAAGGTAGACAGAGTGAGAACAACAGTATCAGAGTGTTGAAAGCCTTATATTACCTCGCACGCGGTGCCTGCCCCGCTCGATTTATCAGAGCACTACTGCTGTTCAGTGCTGTAGCTATGGAGGTCGTTCTCTGAGGGACCTGCACGCAAAAGAGAAACACAATCTGTTGGTGCACAATTCCAACTACAATTCAGCACTGAATTAAACATGGATTTTGGCTTCTTTGAAGACACGCTCAGACGGATCTATCCCCCTTTTGGGAGACTACTATGACCTGAAAATGGCACAGAGCTTTTGACAGTCCAGCTGTATTTGAGAAAAATAAATAACCGCGCCTTGAACTTCGTGCTTTGGTCTATCAACCACTTTCTCATGTGAAAGGTCAAAGTGGCAGAGCTGTGAGTGATTGCAGCTTTGTGAACAGTGGCCAATTAATTATAAGCAACAGCCACAGTGGATTGAGTGCTAACCTGTGCAACACTCCATCTGTCACTGAAAGTGCTCTTCAGCCAATCTATAAAAGGATTGCAAGTGCTCCCCGTTACTGCTAATGGTAGGTGCAGTTAATACCACGCAGTTAAACAGTTTCACTAATACAGCGACATGCATCTCGCATGAGTTCAAGTGCAACGAGTGACTCCAAAACACATTTGTTTGGGTGCAGAACTGGCAGTTATTTTGGTCCAAAGCGGTGCAAAAGGTGTCGAGATAACCAGCTAATTTTGTTTTTGTAATATTGTACAAGATGGAAATGTTGGTGTTAAAGTTTATTTACTTTTGTCACAAGTTGGCTTACATTCACACTGCAATGAAGTCACTGTGGAAATCCACTAGTTGCCACACTCCAGCGGTGTTCGGATAATTCTGAGGCAGAATTTAGTTTGGCAGCTCATCATGGCCAATCCATCCAGCCTGCACATCTTGGACACTAAGGAACAATTTAGCATGGCCAATCCACCTAACCTGCACATCTTTGAACACTAAGGAACAATTTAGCATGGCCAATCCACCTAACCTGCACATCTTGGACACTAAGGAACAATTTAGCATGGCCAATCCACCTAACCTGCACATCTTTGAACACTAAGGAACAATTTAGCATGGCCAATCCACCTAACCTGCACATCTTTGAACACTAAGGAACAATTTAGCATGGCCAATCCACCTAACCTGCACATCTTGGACACTAAGGAACAATTTAGCATGGCCAATCCACCTAACCTGCACATCTTGGACACTAAGGAACAATTTAGCATGGCCAATCCACCTAACCTGCACATCTTTGAACACTAAGGAACAATTTAGCATGGCCAATCCACCTAACCTGCACATCTTGGACACTAAGGAACAATTTAGCATGGCCAATCCACCTAACCTGCACATCTTTGAACACTAAGGGGCAATTTAGCATGGCCAATCCACCTAACCTACACGTCTTTGGGCACCAAAGGTCAATTTAACCCCTACACCGACCTACAATTTAACCCCACCTAAACTACAGATCTTTGGGCACTAAGAGCCACTTTAGCACGGTCAATACACCTAACTTACACATCTTTGAACAGTAAGGAGCAATTTGACATGGCCAATCCACCTAGCCAGCATGTCTTTCAGACTGTGGGGGGAAACCAGAGCACCCGGATGAAACTCACACAGACACGGGAAAAACGGGGATACTCCACACAGACAGTGACCCCAGGCCAAACTGAATAATAATTGTTGCTGGCATGTGAGTTGGGATTACCAAAAGAGGTCAATGGAGTCAAGGTACAGTTCGGCCTTGGTGTAATTAATAGGGGGTTAGGCTAGATGAGGGTGAATGGCTGTCTCCAGTTACTGGCACTTTCTTGTTGTGAGCTTGCATCTGAGTATCTGGACTGGACAAACGCTTGAATTGCATTGGCTGAACCTCACTGGTGTCCAAAACACATTTGGAGGATCTAGCTTAAGAGTATTCTGCGTCTCTAAGGTGAAGCACTGAGTGGGTTATTTATTCACAAGTTCTCCTCTGAATCAGAAGGTTGTGGGTTGAAGTATTACTGCATTAAATTAAATTGAATTAAAAAAGTCGGCTTGCACTCAAGTGCAAGGAATGTTACAATGTCAGAGGGGCCACATTTCTTGTGAGATATTAAAAAAAATTCCAATTGGCTGTTACAACACTTTTTAAAACTCTTCAATCAATATTCAAAGACAAACTTAATTCAATTACAACGATGGCACAGTGGTTAGCACTACTGCCTTACAGTATCAGGGATGTGGGTTCAATTCCCAGCTTGGATCACCGCCTGTGTGGAGTTTATACATTTTCCCTCCTCTCTGTGGGTTTCCACTGGGTCTCCGTTTTCCTTCCAAGTCCAAAGATGTGTGGGTTAGGTGGGTTGGCCATGCTAAATTATCCGGGCCTGGCTGGGACTGTGGTCAGCGCAGACTCGATGGGTTGAATGGCATCCGTCTCTACTGCAAGGATTCTATGAAGCTTTCTCACTTAGAGAGTGCTTAAACAGCATGGTAGCACAGTGGTTAGCACTACTGCCTCACAGTGCCAGGGATACAGGTTTGATTTCTGCTTGGGTCACTGGCTGTGTGGACTCTGCACATTCTCCCTATATCTGCATGGGATTCCTCCGGATTCCTCCCACAGTTCAAAGATTTGTGGGTTATGTGGATTGGCCATGCTAAATTGCCCCTTAGTGTCCCAATATGTGCAGGTTAGGCGGATTGGTCATGGAAATTTGTTCATTAGTATTAGATGGATTAGCAAGGTAAATAAGTGGAATTACATGGGTGGGATTGCTGTTGTTACAAACTCAATGTGCCAAAAGGCCTCTTTCTGCACTGTAGGGAATCTATGACTTTATTCACATGAGTGATAAAGATTTCAGTAATGCAGCTTGACAACGTGGCAGTGAAGGTGTTTTTTTGAAATTGGGTGGCACTGTGGCACAGTGGTTTGCATTGCTGCCTCGCAGCACCAGGTACATCGGTTTGATTCTTGGCCTTGGGTCAGTGTCTGTTTGGAGTCTGCACAATCTTCCCATAACTGCATGGGTTTCCTCCAGGTGGTTTGGTTTCCTCCCACAGTAAAAAGATGTGCGGGTTAGGTGGATTGGCCGTGCTAAATCGCTCCTTAGCGTCCAAAGAAGTGCAGGTTAGATGGATTGGCCGTGCTAAATTGCCCCTTAGTGGTCCAAAGGTGTGCAGGTTAGTGTCCAAAGAAGGCAGAAATAAATGTGCCTTTCATAAGCTGAAAACTTTCACAGGGAGACAACTGAGGCGGGGAGGGGGCAAGAAATTACTGCATATCCCCATAACAAATTAGCACTTGGAAACAGCTTCAAAAGCGGAACCAAACTGTGTTTCAAAGTGTTTAATTAAAACAACCACCCATGTGCGTTACTGATATCACCAGCCTCAACATCTCTCCCTGAACGCTATCGAGAGAACTTCTGCTCAGTCCACAGCTTTCACACAAGTTCCCAATGCTGCATACGGCAAGTCCAGATCAAGTATGATCAGCAGAGAAGGCAGTTGGGGTCGCAGAGTTAGAGTTAAAGTTTTAAAGTTTAATGTTTATTTATTAGTGTATCAAGTTGGCTTATGTTAACACTGCAGTGAAATTAGTTAGGTTGGCATGGTGGTACAGTGGTTAGCAGTGCTACCTCACAGCGCCAGGGACTCAGATTTGATTCTCGGCCTTGGGTCATGGTCTACGTGGAGTCTGTGTGGATTCCCGAGTGCTCCGGTTTCCTCCTACATTCTGAATGACATGCTGCTTTGGTGCAATGAACAATGGTGGCTAGGGGAATTTCACAGTAACTTTGTTGCAGTTTTAATGTAAGCCTTACTTGTGACAATAAATAAACTTTACTTTGTGAAAATCCCAAAGGAGAATTTAGCATGCCCAATGCACGTAACAAGCACATCTTTCGGACTGTGGGAGGAAACTGGAGCACAGAGGAAACCCACGCACACATCAGGAAAATGTGCAGGCTCTGCACGGACATTGACACGAGCTGGAAATCGAAGCTGGGTCACTGGCTCTTTGAAGCAGCAGTGTTGACCACCATGCTGTCCTTGAAGGGCATAAGTGAGCTAATGCAGTCATACGGAAGTCATATTATCACTTTACAATCATATAGTATGTCCTAACTTTAATAATGTCATTCTAAATTCACAAATCCACATTTATTATGGAAAATGCCTGGTGAATTATCATACTCTTGAATTCCACACTCTGACCAGTGGTGGTATTGCAGTCCCTCCATCAGGATTTGATTTGATTTATTATTGTCAAATGTATTGGGGTACAGTGAAAAGTACTGTTTCTTGCGAGCTACACAGACAAAACATACTGTTCGTAGAGTACATTCACCAGAGAAAGCATCCCTTCCAGATGTATCAGAGCTTGGTATGGGCTCCTGCTCTGACCAAAATCGCAAGGAACTACAAAGGGTTGTGAACATAGCCCAGTCAACCACATAAACCAGCCTCCCGCACAAACCAGACTCCATCAACATTTCCTGCTGCCTCTGAAAAGCACCCAACATAATCAAGGACCCCACGCACCCCGGACATTCTCTCTTCCACCTTCTTCTGTCGGGAAAAGGATACAGAAGTCTGAGATCATGTATGAGTGACTCAAGGACAGCTCCTTCCCTGCTGTCTTCAGACTTTTGAATGGACTTACCTGACATTAAGCTGATCTTTCTCTACACCCTAGCTAAAACTGTAACACTATGTTCTGTATTCTCTCTTTTCCTTCTCCTCTACGTACTCTATGAATGGTATGCTTCGTCCAAATAGCATACAAGGAACAATACTTTTCATTGTATACTAATACACGTGACAATAATAAATCAAATCACATCCTTCTTCTATGAATGCTAACAACAGTATGCTTTGTGTGTTAGTGTGAAAGAAACAATACTTTTCACTGTATCCCAATACACGTGACAATAAGAAACCAAATCAAATCCTTCTCCACTATATAACTGATGAACGGTATGCTTTGGCTGTATAGCGCGCAAGAAACAATACTTTTCATTGTATCCCAATACATGTGACAATAATAAATCAGACAATTAGTAAGTTAGCAGAAGCCACTGTCTGCTTGGTTGAGGGTGCTTTTAACAGCCTTTTCCCTCTTCTTGTGCTACAAGCTTTAGATTGCCTGGTTACCTTTGGAGGTGCTTCATCTTCCATCTTCACCCATGGCCCAGAGTCGTCTCTGTTTGTGGCGTGGGGAGGTAGCACAGGGGTCTCAGAGGTGGGGTCCGAGTTCTGCCGCAACATCTCGCCACGTTTCACCGGCACGGGCTCTTGGGTCGGGAAGGCAGCCACATTCTTGGTCGGCTGGTCCTGGAGTGACTGAGACCTCGGAACCGGCGCTGATGATGGCTTCAGCGCGACCAGATGCGCCACCTGAAACTGCCAGGAAAGGTTTCGACAAGGTTAAAGTGCGAACGCAAAGATGTAGCTGGAAAACCAAAGGCCAACTGATACCCCAATCATCAGTGAACCATCAAGTCAAAACATAATCAAATTCAGCGAATGTTGGAAATCTGAAATAAATACAGAAAAGGGTTCACAGACTCAGCATGGTTGGTCAAGTCACTGAGTGTATGTAAGACAGAGATAGATAGAACCTTGATTGGTAAGGAGATCAAAAGTTATCGGGACAAGGCAGGAGAATGGGGTGAACAAATTGACTAGCCATGATCAAAGGGGTGGCACAGTGGTGGAGTGGTTAGCACTGCTGCCTCGCAGCACATGAACCCAGCTCGGATGATTGTCTGTCAGTAGTGTGCATGGGTTTCCACCAGGTGCCCCGGTTTCCTCCTACAGTCCAAAAGATTTGTGGGTTAGGTGCACTGGTCATGCTAATTTGCCCTAGGATGTGTAGATTAGAAGAATTAACAGGGTAAGAGGGGGTGGGGGCGGCGGCAGTTATGGTGATAGGGGTCTGGGTGGGATTGTTGACAGTGTAGATGGCCTCCTTCTGCACTGGAAGGATTCTATGAAATGGCAGAGCAGACTCGATGGGCTGAATGGCCTATTTCTGCTCCAATACCTTACGGCTGAAAGCTCAACATGAAAGGTAAATCATTTCTTGTTGTACTGATAATGCTTGGACTGTTGGTTATTTCAGCATTCTTCATTAAGATCGTTTATCTCCTTCCTCGAATATCTTGATATACAAATCAAAGCTTCATGACCAAGTACGAACTGTTTATCACAAAATAGAGGCAGATTCTACTAAGGCATTTTGAGTTTTGCAAAGCAAGTTAGGGTGTACTCGAACAGCACTGTCACATTTATATTCTGGTTCAGTTACTGAGGACGCAAAAACAAACTTGGGCTAAATTGCATACTCGTGCCAAAATTCACCCCCTCCCACCTAGACTCCAATGACTCACCACCTGTCTTCGCTGCTTCCCTTCACAACGAGCCACCTTCCTCCCAACCTTGCCTGTAATCCCCACTATAGCCCAACTCATCCCTCCCTCCCTCTCTGACAACCACTACACAACTCTCCTCCTCCCTCCAAAACATACCCGTTCCTTCCCTGACAACCCCATACAACTCTCCCGCTACCTCCAAGTCTCTCCCCCTCCCTCCCTGACAACCTCGAAACAACGACCCTCCCTCCCTCTAAACTTCCACACAATTTTCCCCCTCCACCTAAGACTCACTCCTTCCCTACCTAAAATTCCCCTCACAACCCTCCCTCCAAGACTTACCCCTTCAAACCTGATACCACCTCACAACTCTCCCCCTCTCTCCAAGACTCACCCTTTTCCTTCCTGACACCCGACTTGCCCAGGAACTCGTTGACCCCACACAACCAGCTGCTTCTCTCCCCCAACCATGCTCTCTGATCCCCAACTTGCTGACATCCATCTCTGCCCGCATTGATGTGTTCCTACCTCTCTCTCCTCCCAATCTTTGCTTCCCTCACCTACCTTCTGACTTGACTCCTTCCTCCCTGACCATCCCACTCACTGATCCGCCCAATTACTGCCTCACATTCACAATTCTTGCTCTCTCACTGTGGCGACACAGTGGCACACTGGTTGGCACTGTTGCCTCACAGCGCTGGGGATCTGGGTTTGATTCCGGGCTTGGAGCACAGTCTGTGTGGAATCTGCACCTTCTCCAGCATGTCTACATAGGTTTCCTCCGGATGCTCCAGTTTACTCCCAGAGTTTGAAAGATGTACCGGTTAGGTGCATTGGTTACGCTAAATTCTCCCTCAGTTATGCAGGTGGGCACCAGAATGTGACAACAAAGGGATTTTCACAGTAACTTCATTGCAGTGTTAATGTGAGCTGACTTGCAACACTAATACAACCATAGAACCCGACAGTGCAGAAAGAGGCCCTTCGGCCCATCGAGTCTGTACCAATCAAATCCCACCCGGACCCTACACATTTTACCCGCTAATCCCTCTAATCTACACATCTCGGGACACTAAAGGGCAATTTTAGCATGGTCAATCAACCTATCCGCCACACCTTTGGACTGTGGGAGGAAACCAGAACACCTGGAGGAAACCCATACAGACACGAGGAGAATGTGCAAACTTCACACCGACATGACCCGAGCCGGGAATTGAACCCAGGTCCCTGGAGCTGTGAAGCAGCAGTGCTAGCCACTGTGTTATCATGCCGCCACAATAACTAAGCTTAAATACGTTCTCCTCCATTCACCACCCCTTGACAGAGCCCCCTCTCTTAATGAGATTATGGCAAAGGGAAACAGTGTGCAGCAGGGTTGGGAGAGTTTGCAGACTGGAGGCAGCAGGTGACACGTAGGAGGTAACTTATTAAGAGTTGGTAAGAGGATTTTTGGACTATGTTAAAAGGCTGCCTTCAACTAAAGAACATCACATGGTGTAGCTGAGGTGAGTAAGATTGATAAATTTCTGGGGAAGCTAGATGAACTCGGGAAGGTGAGGGAATAGAAGGAAGGCTGAGATTAAGTAAAGGGAGGAGGTTTTGGCAGAGCATAGAAACATTAACTGAACTGTAAAGTCTGTACCCCTGCAGTAAATCTAATGTATGTTATAGTTCTTGTGGATGAAATGCAAGCAAGGTTGTATTCAGCCCCTTTTTTACGCATTATGAAATGTTGGGAGCTAGCCAGGAGTTACTCAGTTGAATGCTTCAAGATTTAAGATGCTGACATTAATTAATTTCCTACACATCTGCATTTCATTAAAGTCAGCATAGCCATTAATGTTTTTTTTGTTCGTGTGACAAGTCGGTTTACATTTTTAAGTTTATTTATTAGTGCCACTAGTAACACTGCAACAAAGTTACTGTGAAATTCCTTGAGTCACCACATTCTGGCGCCCGTTCTGGTAACACGGGGGTTGAATTTAGCATGGCCAATGCCCTTAACCCAAGCATCCTGGACATACTCTCTTTCACCTTGTCCCGTCAGGAAAAAGTTGCAAAAGTTTGAGGTCACATATCAACTGACTCAAGACCACCTACCCTCGCACTAAGTTGATCTTTCTCTGTATCCTGGCTGTGTCTGTAACACTACGTTCTGCACCCTCTCCCTTTCCTTCTTTATGAATGGTATGCTTTATCTGTATAGCGCGCAACAAATGATACTTCTCACTGTGACAATAATAAATCAAATCAAATCAAAAGTCTTTCAGACTGTGTGAGGAAACCTGAGCACAAGGAGGAAATCCACACAGACGCGGGGGGGGAGAACGTGCAAACTCTGCACTGACAGTGAGTCAAGATCGGAACTGAAGCCGGGTCCCTGGCACTGAGGTAGTTTGCTAACTACTGTGCCATCCAAGCTTCACATGAATATACATAAAAGGAATGCCAAAAAAAAAAAATCCAAATTAGATCCATTTTGAACTTTGAGAGTGTGGTGAGTGGCAGAATCCGGATGGTGGGGCTGCAGTTTACTTCAGCACATGAACAATTTGTTGCCATAACAATCTCAGGCTTCTACAAGACATGCTCTCTACCCATCAATGTTCCCTGTAATGCTTTCCATCCATATGTGGAATGAATTTTATCTGCATCAAAACCACAATGATGTGTGGATGTTACAGCACTAGAAGAAACAAAGAGAAATTATGTAAAAATACAGATGTAATATATATAAAAAACAGAAGGAGAAAGAACACCAGGCTAGCTGTTGGCACAGTGACAGATTAATCCACAAATCAGCAAATTTACTGAATTCAATTTTAAATTGACCATTACGACATTTAGACTCTCAAACTCCAGGCTTTAAGTTCAGTGCTACAGGACTATAGGGTACAGGAGGAGAATTAGGCCATTTGGCCCATCGAGTCTGCCCACCATTCAATCATGGCTGATATATTTCTCAACATCATTCTTTTCCCCATAAGCTTCGATCCCCTTACCAATCAAGAATCTGTGTCTGTCTTAAATGCACTCAATGACCCATCCTCCACAGCCTTCTGCAAGTGATGAAGTTCACAGGTTCACCACCTTCTGGCTGAAGGAATTCCTCCTCATCTCGGTTCTAAAGAGTTGCTCCTTTACTCTGAGGCTGTATCTTTGGATCCTAGTCTCTCCTACAGATGGAAGAATCTTCCCCATGTCAACTTTATCCAGACCTTTCCTTATTCTCTCAGTTTCAATGAAATCCCTGTTTACACTTCTAAACTCCATCAAGTACAGACCCAGAGTCCTCAAACCGTCCACATATGTCAAGCCTTCCATTCTTGTGAGTCTCCCTGGACTCTCTCCAAGCCAGCACATTCTTCCTTAGGGCCCAAAATTGCTCACAATATTCCATCCATACCACTGCACTGCCTTGCATGAAAAAGGTATTTGTTGGTTTTGATACAGTAACTTGTCTTTCAGTAATTGGACAGAAGAAAAGTTGAATTAGCATGCACTGACTCAAGATAAGTGTCTTCTGCTTCAATACTGAGGAGCTCAAAATCGAAAGAGCTTCCTGAAGTTAGCTTTTTGAATTGACAGAAAATCTGGAAAACGCAACTTTTATTTTTTCAGCTTATTGAGAGTTTTCTTTATTTAATATTGCTCTGAATAAATTTTTAAGTTTATTCATTAGTGTCACAAGTAGGCTGCGACTAACATTGCAATGACGTTGCTGTGAAAATCTCCTAGTCACGACACTCTGGCATTTGTTTGGGTAACACTAACAGGTAATTTAGCACGGCCAATGCACATGTCTTTCGGACTGTGGGAGGAAACCGGAGCACTCAGAGGAAACCCATGCCGACACTGGGAGAATGTGCAGAGTCTGCACGGACTCCAAGCCAGGAATCGGACCCGGGTCCCTAGTGCTGTGAGACAACAATGCTAATCACTGTGCCACCTATTGAAGAAAGCTCAGTAATTTCTCCACATTAATAAATGTGACCAGACAGATGTGAAGCATCTCTGCAAATTTGGAGAAAAGCTTGTTCTAAAAAAACTCAAGGGCGAAGATCAAAAGAGAGAGGCTGAATTTCTACCTGAGGGTGAAGGCGGTATGTTTTGGTGCAGGACAATCATACCTTGATTTTGTTTTGGAGGAAATTTGATTTCACTCTGTTCCCGACCTCCACACCATTTTCTTCTGGTCTTTTTTTGTGGATTGGGAATGCCCATTGTGCATCAATATACCACCTCCCCATTCCGCCCCCACTGAGATTGAATTCCTCATTTTAAATGGGAGATAAAAACTAGATTTTCTCCTGCACACCTATTTCTGTCCGAGATCCAGAAACCCATCAACAAACAGATTGCCAGGTTTGAGAGTTTGTGAAGAAAGTGAAAGACTGCTGAGGAGTCTGAAACATTCTCAAAGGTTTTCATATCTTCATGTGTCACTATTCAGTGCTGTACTGTAACCCAAATGCATTTTCAATGCAGTGATTCATCACAGGGATCTAGTAAACTGAGCCTTAAATTAACCAGCACTGCCTACTTGCTCACATGCATTAGAGTACTTTTCGAATGGAGAAAGCACCACAACGTAATGAAAAAGATTACAAAATGTCATGTTGCTTCGTGCTGTCATTTTTTGTACTGGGATTTAAATACCTTTTGGTGAAAATGGCCTAAGGGGAAGCAGCAAATGAGAAGGTCGAGGAAGGATTGGCAGGCAGGAGGGAGAGGCAGTGAGAGGGCCACAGGAAAGGCAATTACTGATGAAACTTAGGGCTCCAGAAAGTAACAGGAGTAATTCCAACTTAACATGTATCTGCTAGTTTCCTTTCATAGGTGTTTCCACCAGTCCTTTCTTGCAGGCTGGGATGGCAGTAACTTCCTTTAATTAACAGTAAGGTTTAAGCTTATATTAACACTGCAATGAAGTTACTGTGAAAATCCCCCAGTCGCCATATTCTGGCACCTGTTCAGATACACTGAAAGAGAATTTATCATGGCCAATGCATCCTAACCAGCACGTCTTTCGGACTGTTGGAGGACACCAGAGCACCAAGAGGAAACCCACGCAGATGTAGGAGAGAACATATAAACTCCACACAATGACCCAAGCCAGGGACTGAACCTGGGTCCCTGGCACTATGAGGCAGCAGTGCTAATCACTGTGCCACCTTACTGCCCACAATGGACACAGTACTTGATGGACTGCTGTACTGCTACTAACGAGAAAGGAAAACTGCAACCCAAAAGAAATAAAGAAGTTGTGATGGAGAAGCACCTTTGACTGAGCTCCCTGTGGCTCCACGGGACGGTGCATGGGCGGTGTCTGAGAGGCTTGAGTGGCACTGTTGGGCACCGATTCGCTGAGCGACTGTAGCGACGGATCCGATATCGTGGTTCCCATCTTCGGCTTCGCACCAGGCGAGTTCTGCCTGTTCATTTTGGAGCGTTCTTCGACCTTCGCAGACAGAGAGGGATAGTTCAAATGAGCCAAGTGACTTAATAGCAAAATAAAGCAAGCAGATTATAGACATCCTTGGGCTTGGTCTGGTAATGCTGCAAGTTCCAATTAATGCAAAACATGTGGGTAAACAGTGTCACCATTCTTAATATTTTATTTGCCCCAAGCTAGATGTGTCATACTTAAATGACGCTCAGTGAAACATTTGTGGAGGCCAGTGATCCTGAACAGACTGTTGGATTTTGCAAAGTAATAAAGTCTTTCCCTCCAGGCACCCTCAGTCTGACTCTGTTCTAATTTTGATGACATGTTGCCTTGGCCAGTGCTGAATGCACCATATGATCTTCAGCCCCTTCCATATCTCCTGTGTGCTTGAATTTGGCAAGCTTTAAGGACAGTCCAGTAAGATAAATGTTGTTGTCCTGTTCAGATAGGATAGAATAGAATCCCGACAGTGCATGGATCATTCAGCCCATCAGGTCTGCACCAATAACAATCCTACCCAGGCCCTATCTCTGTAACTCCATATATTTACCCTGCTAATCTCCCGACACTAAGGGGGAATTTAGCATGGCTAATCCATGTAACCTGCACATCTTTAGGCACTAAGGGGCAATTTAGCATGGCCAATCCACCTAACCTGCACATCTTTAGGCACCAAGGGGCAATTTAGCATGGTCAATCTACCCAACCTGTACAGCTTTGGACACTAAGGGGCAATTTACATAGTCAATTCACCTAACCTACACATCTTTGGACTGTGGGAGGAAACTGGAGACCCAGAGGAAACTCATACAGCCCACAGGGAGAACGTGCAGATTCCACACAGTCACCTGAGGCTGGAATTGAACAGCAGTGCCAACGAACAGGTCACCAGATCTAGAGAAAGCACTCCAGCCCAGTCAGGTTGGCTGAATATTTGGTTCTTTAATCCCTTCTGGCCGCAAGAAGCAGAAGACTTTTCACCCTGCGAAGAACTAAAAGCTGTGATACAGATTCTGGGTCTCACTGGACACGGCCGGCCAAGTACAATCTGCCCAGAATGTTTCCTGTATATCACTGCGGTTAAATGTAAATCACGCATCGAATCCTGCCACAGCAGATGGTGCAATTGGAATTCAATAATAAAAACAAAAAAATCTGGAATTAAGAACCTACTGATGACCATTGTCGATTCGTGGAAAAACCCATCTGGTTCGGTTATGTCCTTTAGTGAAGGAAATCTATCTCCAAAGGAGCTGTGGTAACAGAGGGTCAACTGGAAATCTCGAAACGGAGATGGTTAGATTTTCATCAGGAGCTTTGGACCCAGACCTTGCAGATACTGGACTGCTACAACCTAACAGAATGATGAAACTGAATGGTGAAATAGGCTCAAGGGGTTGAATGGTCTCCTCCTTTCCCTGTGTCCATCATTGTACTGAGATCAGCCTTATTTGATGGCCTTTAATAAGGTTCCACATGGTAGTCTGCTCTGGAAGGTTAGATCATATGGAATCCAGGCACAGCTGGCAAATTGTATATATAAATTGGTTTGACGATAAAGAAGCATTGGGTTATGGTGGAAGGATGCTCGTCAGACTGGAGGCCTGTGACTATTGTGCCTAAGGGGTCAATGCTGAGTCCATTGTTGTTTGTTATCTATACCAACAATTTGGATGAGACTTTTCGAGGCATGATCAGCATGTTTTCAGATGGCACTAAGATAGGTTGTATTGTAGACAGTAAGGAAGGTCATCAAAAATTGCAGCAGGACTTTGATCAGCTGGGGATGTGGGCCGGGAAATGGTAAATGGAGTTCAATTCAGGTAAGTGTAAGGTGTTGCATTTTGGAAAGTCAAATCAAAGTAAGACTTTCACAGTAAATGGCAAGATCTTAGGGAGTATCGTGTAACAGAGGGACCTTGGAGTTGGGGCGCATGATTCTCCAAAATCACAGGTTGATAGGGCAGTGGAGAAGTGTTTTGGCACGCTAGTCTTCATAGCCTGGGCATTGAGAATATAAATTGGGATTGGTGATATTGCATCTGAGGTATTGTGTTCAGTTTTCATCATATTGCTACAGGAAAGATGTTATTAAACTGAAGAGAGTGCAGAAGAGATTTTACAGGATGTTTCCCAGGACACAAGGAACTGAGTTATAGGGAGAGGTTGGACAGTTTAGGACATTTTTCTTTGGAGTGTAGGAGACTGAGGGGTGATTTTACAGAGATGTATCAGATCACGAGAGGAATGGATAGGGTGAATGCACTCAGTCTTTTTTCCAGGGGTGGGGAATTAAGAACTAGAGGGCATATGTTTACGTTAAGAGGGGAAATAATTAATGGAACCTGAGGAGCAGCTTTTATATACAGAGGGTGGTATGTGTGTGGAATGAGCTGCCAGAGAAAGTGGTTGAGGTAGGGACATTGACAATATTTAAAAGGCATTTGGATAGATACATGGTTAAGGAAAATTAGGATATGGGGCCAAATGCAAACAAATGGGGTCAGCTTAGATGAGCATTTTGGTCAGCATGGACTGGTTTGGGCCGAAGGGCCTGTCTCCATGCCCTAGGTTCTATGCTTTCTCCTCAAGGCCTTTGCTGTGTAGAGACGTGAGTTTCTGAAGAGTTACCTCCTTTGCCCAGGCTGGCTTGTCAGTCGGATTGACATTTTTGTTGTAATAATACAGCTGTTTCTTTTCCTGCGGTTGTTGCTGTTGTTGCTGCTGTTGCTGCTTCTGCAGTTGTTGTTGCTGTTGCTGCTGCTGGAGTGACATCAGGAAGGCGTGCTCCTGCTGCAGCTGCCTCTGGAGTCGCTCCGACTGTCGCTGCTCCTCCAGCTGTTTCCGCTTGTATTCCTGCGCAAGGAAGCAATTCCCAGTGTTAGGTATGTACTCGAGGAAAACTGAAGGGGGAAATGACTGAGGGGAATGTGTAAATCCAATACTGATAGCATCATCAGCAACGAGAACACACATTTCTGCCACCCTGATGTAAGGCCAAAACTGCGTTTGTCGAAATCTTTAGCAAACTGCAGACTATCACTGTTTTACCATAATGAAGCAATAGATGAAGATACTCTAAGCCTAAATCATTTCAAAATATAGAATCTAGAAGCAGTAGACCATTTGGCCCTTCGAGCCTGCTCCACATTCATTTTGATCATGACTGACCATCAAATTCAATACCGATACCTCCCTTCCCCCCACATTCTTTGTTCCCTTTAGCCCCAAGAGCTATATCTAATTTCTCCTTGTAATCACACAACATACTCAGGATACTGGCACCACTGATCCATTCTTATGTGCCATTAATATATTTTATGTTAAGAAGGATGCAATCTTTTGTTATAAGCAGTCAGTTTGTCTGGAAGGAATACAGCAAATGCTGGAAAGTAGAATAATTATTCATTTGAGCCACCTAAATGTTTATTTAGCAGAGGGAATTTTGAGCTTTTCACCAAAGAAAAGGACCCTTCCAGTGCTTCCCTGATTGAGGTAATGGAAGGTGTGGGTGGCATGGTGGCACAGTGTCAGGGACCCAGGTTTGATTTCCGGGACGGGTCAGTGTCGGTGTGGCGTCTGCAGGCTCTCCTCTGATCTGCGGGTTTCCTCCTGATGCTCCGGTTTCCTCCCACAAGAATGTGCGGGTTAGGTGGACTGGCCATAGTAAATTGCACCTCGGTGAATGGAAGGATTAGCAGGATAAATATGTGGGGTTACGAGATAGGGCCTGGTTAGGATTGTGGTTGATGCAGATTTGATGGGCTGAACAGCCTCCTTCAGCACCGTAGGACTTCTATGATAATGTGCGTTAGGCGCACAGGATTACATAGTAAAGTGGTATTAGAAATGTGAGGAGCAAGGCTCCCCAAGCTAATACCTGTTCAGGTACACTGAGGGAGAATTTAATATGGCCACGTACCTAACCAGCACATCTTTGGGACTGTGGAAAGAAACCAGAGCAACCGGAGGAAACCCATGCAGACACGGGGTAGATGTGCAAACTCCCCTCATACTTAAACCTATGCCTTCTAGTTTTAGACTCCCCTACCTAGTTGCTGATAATGCAATGAAACATCCCATGGTGTGATGCAGGAGCTTTCTACAACAAAGTACGACACTGCTTCATATAATGGGATATTAGATCAGGTGACTGAAGCTTTGGAGAAAGCAAAATAGAGAGAAGAAATAGAAATAGTAAGGGTATTTAGGAGCTTGGAGTTTGGGCCACCAAAAACATGGTTATCAATGGAGAAGCGATTAAATTTGGGAAATTTTTTTATTCATTTGAAAGATGTGGGCATTGGTAGCGGGGCCAGCATTTATTGCCCATCCCTAGTTATCCTTGGAGGGCAGCTGAGAGTTAACCATATTGCTGTGGATCTGGAGTCACATACAGGCCAGACCAGGTAAGGATAGCAGATTTTCTTCCTGAAGGACATTAGTGAACCAGATGGGTTTTTCCAACAATAGTTTCACGATCATCAATTGGATGGATTGGCCATGCTAAATTGACCCTAGTGTAGGGGGGATTAGCAGGGTAAATGCGTTACGGGAATAAAGCCTGGGTGGGATTGTGGCCGGTATAGACTTGATGGGCCGAATAGCCTCCTTCTGTATTGTAGGTCCTCTATGAAAGACATTTTTAATTTTAATTAGTTTTTATTGAATTCAAATTCCACCATCTGCTGTGGCGGGATTTGAACCCAGGTCCCCCATGACATTGGCTGAATTTCTGGATTAATAGTCTAGTAATAATACCATCAGGGCATTGCCTCCCTCACACAAGAGGCAAAAATTGGAGCAGTGCAGATATCTCTAGATGGTTGAAGAGATGGTGAAGATTACTCAGGTAGGGAAGGGCAAGGACAAAAGGACAAGCTCTGAAAGCAAGAAGGAGAAAGCTGGAATCAAACTGTTGTTTGATTGGGAGCCAGGTAGGTCAGTAAGGGCACAGAGTGACAGCAGAAAGCGTCCTGGAGCCAGTTAAGACATGAGTAAAGGGGTTTTACATCACCACAGATGTGAGAATTCATAGAATCCCTACAGTGCAGAAGGATGCCATTCAGCCCATCGAGCTTGCACTGATTTGCTCACAGGCCCGGCCCAGCCCTCCCCACCAAGGCCCCCCGCAATCCCTGTAACCCCGCACATTCACCATCTATTTAACTTCCACATCTTGAAGCAGTAAGGGGTAATGTGGCACGGTCAATCCAACTGACCTGCAGATTTTTTGAGTGTGGAAGGAAACCTGTGCAGACATGGGGAGAACATGCAGACTCCACACAGACAGTGACCCAAGGTTGGAACTGAACCCAGGTCCTGTGAGGCAGGAGTGCTAACCACTGGTGTGGTTAGCCAGTGGTAGCCAGGTGTGGGTAACCAGCAAGCAGTGCGCTAGAACTGTCAAGTTTCTAGAAGGTGGAAATCAGGGAACTGTAGGTTGGAATAAGAACGGGGTGGGGGTGGGGGGAGGTTGGTCAAGCCTAGATTGATTTAGAAGACAGAGTTAGAATGACATATGGGGCATCGTTCATTCAGCCTTTTTTTGGCAAATTCACAGAAGTGCAAAATTAAATGCGGTAATCTAACCTGTCAACAAGTTCGTTGGACCATGCAATGCAACAGTGGGGATCAGGAGAGAATAGTTCAGCTACAAAATCTATCAGTGAGTTTGAAAACTAATCTACAAAGTTATTCCCAATTTTCTCAGCAAGATTAGGCTGTTCAAATTTTCTAACACCATGCAAGCACTAATCATTACTCAGAGTGTCATAGAGATACGCAGCATGGAAACAGGCTCTTCGTCCATGCCCACAGGTTTCTGAAACTGAACTAGTCCCATTTGTCTGCATTTGGACCATGTTACTCTAACCCTTTCCCATCTGCATACCCCTTCAAATGTCTTTTAAATGTTGTCATTGTACCCGCCGCTACCACCTCCTCTGAGATCTCATTCCCTACATGCATCAGCCTCTGTGTGAGAAGGTTAACCTTCCAATCCCTTTTACATCTTTCTCCTCTGTAGTCAGCAGGTTTTTAGGTGCATATTGTAGGCAGGAACGTTCGAGAATAAATTAATATTGGTTAGATATATTGCCAAATCCAAGTAACTCTGACCCCACAGAACAGGGTGGTAAATATCTATCTTACAGTGCAGAAGGAGGCCATTCAGCCTATCAATCCTGCACCAACCGTAATCCCACCCAGGCCCTACCTCTGTAATGCCATATATTTACCCTGCTAATCCCCCTGGACACGAAGGGGCAATTTAACACGGCCAATCAACCTAACCAGCACATCTTTGGACTGTGGGAGGAAACCGCAACACCCAGAGGAAACCCGCGCAGGGAAGGGGAGAATATACAAACTCCACACAGACGAAGTCAGGAATCGAGCCTGGATCCCTGGCACTGAGAGGCAGCAGTGCTAACCACTGTGCTGCTATCAGTAAGATGAAATAATTGCTTGCCTTCATCTTGTTGGCTAGATTTACAATTGGCGTTGAGCCAAGTGTTAATTTCATACAAGAAAGGCAGAGGTAGTGATACAAGTTCAGACAATAATGATATTCTATAAATAGCTGTCCTCAGCATATGCTCCCTGAACATGTTTGAGCAATAACCAAGTGGCAGCTGATGTCTAGATATCAGTAATTTATCAGTGCTTAAGTAGCTTTATTTTGCCAGTTATACTGTTGGGTTACCCAATCTGCATACCTTGGATCACTGCCATTGAGCTTGGCTTGGGAGGGGAGGAGGGAGTGCAGTTGAGTTGATACTTACCAGCAGAGATTCAGTAAATACTCCCATAAAGTGCTTCGATGAAGCTCAGTCCATCGTGCAAACCTGCCTCATAGCTTGGTCTGACCAAGACTGCAAGGAACTATACAAAGGATTGTAAATGAAGTCCATCATGCAAACCAGCCTCCTGTCCATTTAATCTGTCTACACTTTCCACTGTCTTGGCAAAGCAGCCAGCATAATTAACGACCCAAAACACCCTGGACATTCTCTCTTCCATTTTATTTTTAAAACTTTTACAGATGTACCATAGAAAGCATTCTTTCTAGATGTATCACTGCTTGCTATGGTTCCTGCTCTGCCCAAGACTGCAAGAAACTACAAAAGATCTTGAATGCAGCCCCGTCCATCATACAAACCAGCCTCCTATTCATTGACTCTGTTTACACTTCCCGCTGCCTCGGCAAAGCAGCCAGCATAATTCAGGATCCCATGCACCCAGACATCCTCTATTCCACTTATTCCTTCAAGAAAAAAGATACAAAAATCTGAGGACACGTAACAACCGACTCAAGAGTAGCACTTTTTCCCTGCTGCTTTTGAATAGAATTACCTTGCATTAAGTTGATCTTTCTCTACACCATAGCTATGACTGTAACACTATGTTCTGCACTCTCTTGTTTTCTTTTCTATGAATGGTATGTAATGTCTGTATAGCTCGCAAGAAACAATACTTTTCAATGTATGTTAATACGTGTGACAATAATAAATCAAATCAAATTCTTCTGTTGAGAAAAGGATATGAAAGTCTGAGATCACGTACCAACCAACTCAACAGCTTCTTCCCTGCTGCCATCAAACGTTTGAATGGATCTACCTCGCATTAAGTTGATCTTTCTGTGCACTCCAGCTATGACTGTAACACATTCTGTACTCTGTCCTTTCCTTCTCCATGAACAGTATGCCTTATCCGTATCACGCGCAAGAAACAATACTTTTCATTGTATCCAATACGTGACAAATAATAAATCAAATCTTTCTCCCCTATGTACTCTATCAATAGTATGTTTTGTCTGTAGGAAGAAACAATACTTTCCACAGTATCCCAATACAGGTGACAATATAAATCAAATCAAAAATTTAAAATCACAAGGCCTTGTGATGACTAAAGGATTAGAAATTTACCACATTACACTGGCAGCCCTGATGATTTTTGTGTTCCAGAATTCAGGAAATTGGCAAATCCAGTGGACATACAATCACGGAGTGGAATTGTTTTATCAGTGTTGAGGGGCAGGTAATGAAGCTAAAACCTGCTCGCAAGCGAAGGACTTACAATTCAACTGGTGTGAATCACCATTACTGGTCAAATCAATGTGCATTTACTCATTTGCCCTGAAATCCACGCCAGGCTTTACTTGGGACAAACAAAGTCCTCATTCTTTGAAAACGTCATCAGAGATTTCCAAACGCGACGCAACACACAGTTGAGTGCACTGCTAACGGCTTAAAGTCAGCACAACAAGCACACAGCAGCACAGCCTTACATAAAGCGTTCCTGATGGAAAATCTCCAGAGCTCGTAAACATCAACAGCATCCAGGAGGAGAGGGATGGTCAGGAAACATTGCACCTTCTCGCAAAACTGCATGCACTCACGTAACTCCAGAATGGAGGCAGATACACATGCTTGATCCAAATTCAATTCAGAGTCAGAGTGAATCCAGTATCCCTTCAAGGTGGTATCCCTTCAAAATGGCAGCTTTTTCCCTCCTATGGAACTATCCTTCACTGGAAAATAATACTTCCCCTTCTTTAGGTCTTCCAATGCTGCCCACCTATTGGCTGGCTGAGGGCATCCTTGATGTGCAGATGCCCACGTTGGACTGAGGCGGACACAGTAATACCAGGTTGAAGTCCAACATGTTTATTTGGAATCACGAGCTTTTGGAGCACTGCTCCTTCCTCAGGTGAGTCACATCTGGCAGGGCCTCCAGATCTCTGTCAAAATTGCTCTGCGTCCAAAGGCATTCATTTCCCATTCATTTTTCCCTTCCCTCTATTCAAACAACCCCTCAAAAGTGGGTGGGTTGAAAATTGCAAATGGGGAGTAAAACAGCAAGAAGGGAAGGGTCCTCTCCTATCCCTCAGTTGGGGTGTGGGGGGGGGGTGTGTTAGAGATTACTGCACTAATTCTGCTGCACTACCACTGAGGGGATAAGTATTCACTTCAGGCTCACTCCAAATTAAATTCGCCCCATTTGCACTCCATGCCTTAATGCAAACAGCTTGTTGATTTGGATTTAAATTGAACCAAATCAAAAAGAAAGATCCTAAATGCAAATGCATTGATAGCGTACTAGGAGGACCTGCAAAAGAATATTGAGGCGCATAAACGCACACACACGCACACACACATTAGAAGGATTGGACTTGCACTGAGATGGAAATGGGTTGAAGGGTCATTCAATATTTATTTTACAAGAGTACATAGAGTATTCCTGATCTGGGCAGACTGAAAGGTTGGGCAAAGGGTGAGGCGTGTTTGGGGGGGGGGGGGGGAGATGGGGGGGAGGGGGGGGGTTGGAAGGGTTGGGGGGGTTAAGAACGTCCAAACCTGAATATACCTTGCCTGTTAGCCTGTCCACATAAGAACCTAACAACAGGAAAAATAAAAAAAAAATCATTCTTAAATAGGCAAGAGGACATAACTATCCCACAGATCTCTGTTCACAATATGGAGGGATCAAGGTGAGTCACACAGTTATAACTGGGGTCATTCACCACCAACTTTGGCATTCACCAAGCAGCATCTCGCCTGAAACAAAATGGCCACTGGTGCCAGTCTTCCGGTGTTGTGTTCCCCTCACTACCCAACCACCCGCCCACCATCCACCAGCCAAGAATGGACGACTGTTAATGGACATCTCTATCTGTTCTTTGCAAATATCTTATGGTAACTCGCATCCAAGATTAAACATTACACTTGGGATATACCAGGAACACTGCATCTCCCACAATTATCTCAGTTCACGGCCAACGTCCTTGTGAATGGGGGGGACTAGACTTTGCTGGGATGGGGGAGGGTGGATTGAAGGATGTGGGGGAATGGTGGGGGGGAGTGGGTTGTTGAGAAAAGGAGAAAGGATGAGTCAGGAAGGAAAGCACCCTGATTACTCCTGTGAAAATGTTGCATGACCCCTCCAAGGGTTGGGAGCTGACACCTTGGAATGACGTGAGAGGATGAGGGTTTGCGGCCTGCACCATTTACCAGAAGCAGAGCCTGTTCCTGCAGAAGCTGCTGCTGAAGGATCTCTAACTGCCTTTGCTCCTCCTCTAATTGATGCCTTATGTACTCCTGGAGACAGAGAATGTAAAATGAAGCACAGGTAAAGGAAAGGAAATAGTCAGAGAAACAAATCACAAATTGCCCTTCCCGTAAGGTACTAAACAAATCAACATTTCTGAAGTAAAATTTGAAGGAAGCAAAGGTGGGGGGAAGCTTAACTTGCAGTTTTAGTTCAATTTTTCTCACTCCCATCTTTTGAAGAGAAATTCCCACACTAGGGTGGCATGGTGGCAGTGGTTAGCGCTGCTGCCTCCTGGCACTAGGGGCTCAGGTTAGATTCCAGCCTTGGGTCACTGTCTGTGTGAAGTTTGCACGTTCTTCCCTGTATCTGTATGGGTTTCTCTCTGGGTGCTCCGGTTTCCTCCCACAGTCCACAAAATGTGTTGGTTAGATGCGTTGGCCATGCTAAATTCTCCCTCAGAGTGCAGTCAGCAGGGGGGGGGTTTCCCACAATAACTTCATTATCGTGTTAATGCAAGCCTATTTGTGAAACTAATACATAAAAACAAAACTTGGGATGGATGATATTGGAGAGCATTCAGGTGAAGTTAAACATTGCAAGGTTTGAGTGACAGAACTAGAGTCCAGATACTGACCAATGCTCATGTCCCATAAATGAATTAAAGAAAACAAAATCCAACTCATTGCCTTAATGCCATTTTATCAGCATAAATCTCATCTTCAAAGATTAAGAAATAGAATAAACTTTCACAGAGAAATTGAATGAGCGGGGAGGCAGTGGCGCAGGGACTAGTAATTCAGGGACTGGATTAGTCACTGGACTAGTAATTCAGAGACCCACGGTAATGTTCTGGAGACCCGGTTCAAATCCCACTCTGGCAGATGATGAAATCCGAATTCAATAAAAATCTGGTCCAATGACGACCATTGTCGGAAAAATCCATTTGGTTCACTCACGTTCTTTCGGGAAGGAAATCTGTTGTGCTCGATCAGTCTGACCTGCTCCAAAGTCACAGCATTGCAGGGGTTATCTTTACAACTTTTGTGAAAGGACTGTAGCATGTTTGCAATTCTCTAGAACTCGAGCACCATTTCTGAAGACTGCAAAGTTCTTTCTCCGAACAGATAATGAGATAATGATCGTTTTGTCTTGGGGAGGTTGGCAGGATAGATATTGTCCATTAGTTCCTCAGAGATGGGCAATAAATGCCGGCGCAGCCAGTAATGCCTACATCCCCTGAATGAATGATAAAAGGAAATGCGAGTGTGGATGGAGCTGAGGAACTAGTCTACTCTGATGCCTGGGTCAAAGAGCAGGCATGGGCATCGCTGTTTGTTGCATTGTATTGCACAATAGTGCGCTTTCACCTCTGCCTCTTGGTCCCAGACCATTTAAAGAGAGGGATGGGAGGAATGATAGAGGGGTGAGGGAGGAGGGGTGGGGGAGAGTGAGAGAGAGAGTGAGAGAGAGAGAGAGAGAGAGAACGTATAAACTCCACAGAGACAGTTACCGGAGGCAGGAATTGAACTGGTGCTGTGAGGCAGCACTGGTGACCACTGTGCCGCCTAGATCCTAAAGATTGGGTAGCATGTACACTGTCTGAAATAACTCTACCATTTGGGTCACTTTTTTCTGGCGCTAGTTTGACTTCTCTATGAATTGAAATGACTGCACTGTGAGCTGGACAGCTGATATTTAAAACAGCATCTCATCTTTTGCGTCAATTATATTTGGCCACTGATGTTGGGACATTTCAAAGTCTCACAAGCCTACCTCACAAATGAGCCAACAAGGATCGCCAGATCACTGGGCTTGATTGTGCCAAATCTTGTGAGCATCATAAAGTAAAGGGGACGAAGTCAAATTAACAGACCACGAGGTGGGTAAGACCCTTTTTGTGTCACAGCATCTTCCAACAAAGAATTAAGGGGTTATGCCCTTGGGGGAAGGCCTAACATAGTATGGTTTTCTTAGCATTAGCAGCCCTTTGCTTCCTCAGCAGGGCTATCATTCTTCATTAGCAAGGGTGCAGGTGATTACTGGGGTCCTCGGCTGACACCCTCACATCTGCACTTTCTGCCGGGATCACTGGGCAGTTGGGAGCGAGGACTTTGGCTAAATCATCATCTTACTCGCCTAGGGATATAGACGGCGATCTGAGCAAGGTCAGCATAGACTGTAGAACCTGACTGCGTGGGTATCCTCTAGGTGATCCAGTTTCCTCCCACAATCCAAAGATATATTGATTAGATGGACTGACCATATAAATTGCCCCTTAGTGTAGAAAGATGTGTAGGTTAGGTGGATTGGTCATGCCAAATTACCCCTTGGTGTCCAAAGATGTGCATGTTAGGTGGATCGGTCATACTAAATTGCCCTTCAGTGTCCAAAGATGTGCAGGTTAGGTTGTATGGCCATGCTAAATTACCCTTTACTGTCACATCTATTTGTTTATTTATCCTGTCACAAATAGTCTTATATTAACACTTTCACAGAGTTGCTGTAAAAATCTCCTCGTCACACTCCGGCTTCTGTTTGGGCACCACTGAGGGAGAATTTAGCACGGCCAATGCACTCTAACCAGCGAGTCTTTTGGATTGTGGAAGGAAACTGGAGCACCCAGGGGAAACCGACGCAGACACAGGGAAAACGTACAGGCTCCACACATTCAGTGACCCAAACTGGAAATGGAACCTGGGTCCTTAGAGTTGAGAGGGGGGATTAGTAGAATAAACACATAGGGTTAAGGATACAGGGCCTGCGTGGGACGGTTGTCACGCAGGCTTGATGGGCCGGAAGGCTTCCTTCTGTACTGTAGGGGTTCTATGGGACCGTTCAGCCAGAAGGAATTTTAATGAGAGGAAAGTCCAACACCAAGGGTTGCACAAGCAGCGTCCGGCACCTCTTGCCTAACCACCAAGTAAAAGGTTAATATATTTGCTGCAGGGCAGCCAGGGTTTCTACCTGCTCTCTCTCAGCCTGTCTCCTCTCCTCCTCCCTCCGAAGTTGCTGCATCTCGTCTAACTGCCGCTGGTGCTCCTTCTCCTGCTGCTTGCGTAGATCTCGTTCGCGTCGTTGTTGCTTTGAGAGGAAAAAAAACATGAATTTGCAAGTTTTACTTTAACACGTTCATGCTGCAGGAACAAGGCGGCATCAACATCGAATCTGCTAGGAAGACGGGGAGGGAGAGTGGGGTGGAGAAAGTGGTGGTGAACGAGGTGGGGGAAAGAGTTGAGATTGTGGTTCAGATTCAATCATATTGCTGCATTACCGCAGCCATCTCAGTGAAAGTTCAGCATGGTCCTTAACTTCCTAAAACCGTTTTCTTCTGCGTTTCAGCAATGGTCACACCTCAGAAGTATTTCATTCACTGTAAGGCACTTTTGTGAAGTCCTGTGGTTGTAAAAGGAAATCAAGTAAAAGCAAGTCTGAGGACTGTGTGAGGACTCTGGTCTGTATTGGATGGAATTTAGAAGGATGAATACTGAATAGAGTGGACATGGTGGGGTGGGGGGGGTAAGGTGTTCCCACTAGTAGGAGGGATTAGGATCTGAGGGCACAGAGTAAAGAGACGACTCTTTAGAACCAAGATGAGGAGGAATTTCTTCAGCCAGAGGGTAGTGAATCTATAAAATTCACTGGCAGTGAAGGCAATTGAATGTATTTAAGACAGAGATAATTAGGTTTTTGATTGGTCAGCTATCAAAGTTCAATGAGAAAACGAAGAACAATGGGATGGTGAAACTTATCATGATGGAATGGCTTAATTCAGCTCCTATATCCTATTGTTTTATGGTCTAAAATTTTGAAGGATCTAACAGAGTGGGCTCTGAGAGATGGTTTCCAGCGGTGAGGGAATTTAATACATCGGGACGCAGTTATAAGGGGTTCGACGGGCTATATAGCCTAATTCTGCTCCTCTATCTTATGGTCTAAGAAACAGTGGAGAGTTAGGACTACCAGGGACTCCAGCAAATGGAGTCCACTTGCACTTGACTCTACAAAATGTAAACCAGCTTGTGACGCTAATAAATAAATTTTACCTTAGAAACCAAAAGAGCTTTGACAAAGGATCATCTGGACTGGAAACGGTAGCTCTTTTCTCTCCTAACAGACGCGAAGTGAACGTGCATATATTTAGTCAGTTGCATGAACTCAGGGATGTTCCAAAGCATTGTTCAATCCAGTATAGTCACTGCAGTAATGTAGCAGCCATCACTACAGTAATGAAACAATGACCAGCTCGTCTCTTTGGGGGGTGATGGACAAGTAATCAATACTGGCCAACGCATGGTGATAGCTCCTCTGCTCCGCCAGTGCTGTGTTCAAGGGTCTACATGGGAAGGCAATAGCCTAGTGATATTATCGCTAGACCAGAAACTCAGCTCATGTTCTGGGGGACCCAGGTTTGAATTCTGCCACGGCAGATGGGAAAGAAATCTGCCATCTTTACCCGGTCTGGCCTATACGTGACTCCAGAGCAACAGTAATGTAGTTGAATCTCAACTGCTCGCTGAACAAGGGCAATTAGGGAATGGGCAATAAATGCTGGCCAGCTAGCAAAGCCCATGTCCCACAAACAAGTGAAAAGGGACATCTAAAGTAAAGTTTAAAGCAAATTACTCTGGATGCTGGTATCTGAAAGCAAAAGAGAAAATGCTGGAAAATCTTAGCAGGTCTGGCTGCATCTGTAAGGAGGGAGAAGAGCTGCCATTTTGAGTCCTGATGACCCTTTGTCAAAGCTTTTTTGGTTTTTAAAGTAAAGTTTATTTAATAGTGTTTATTTAATAGTAGGCTTACATAAACACTGCAATGAAGATATTGTGAATCTCCAGTCACCAAACCCCAGCACCTGTTTGCATACAGTGAATGAGAATTTAGCACAGCCAATGCACCTAACCAGCATGCCTTCAGCGTGTGGGAGAAATCTGGAGCACCAGGAGGAAATCCACACTGGGAGAATGTGCAGACTCCACACAGATCGAACGGACGTCCTTGGTGCAGTGAGGCAGCAGTGCTAACATCTGTGTTGCCTTTCATCTCAAAGACAGCATCTCCAACAATGCAGCGCTCTCTCAGCACTGGTGTAGGGAGTGCCCATCTGGGCACCGAAATGAGGTTTGAGAGCACAACCCTTGGAGCATTCTAAGCACTGAATCGCAGTTGGATGCTTTACAGTTGCTATTGACATCCAAACAGTAACCGAAACGTCACTTACATCGACAGCACTGAACTGCAAAGCTAGGACAGGACAACATTGAATCAGAGAAAGAATGTGAAAGTACAATTTGCTTTGACTAAGACTGCACAGTGAGCACTATGCCTAGATCCAGGCACAAAGGCAGAATACTGTCTGATGGAAGAGCCATGAGACTAATCATCATTGGTAAAAAGTTTAAGTTGTGATAAAAACGCTGCTGAAGAAACTTGCGCCTTTCAGCTTGGAAGGAAAGCGACAGAGTGGTGTTCCAACAGAGGTATAAAAGATAATTAAAAGAATAGAAAGATAAATCAGGAATGTTAATTTAAATTAAACATGTTGATAGGATTTCATACAATCCCCTAAAAGGCCATTCAGCCATCGAGTCCAAATTAACTCTGCAACAGAGCATCATACCCAGGACCTATCTCCATAACCCTACATATTTACTTCAGTAATCCACCTAATGGTCTTTAATGTTGCAGTTGTATAAAACATTGGTTAGACCTCATTTGGAATACTGCGTCCAGTTCTGGTCGCCTTACTACCTGAAGGACGTGGAGACTCTGGAGAGAGTGCAGAGGAGGTTTACCAGGATGCTGCCTGGTATGGAAGGTCTGAGTTACGAGGAGAGGTTAGGCAAATTGGGACTGTTTTCCTTAGAAAGACGTAAACTTAGAGGAGATCTAATAGAGGTGTACAAGATTATGAAGGGTACTGATAGAGTAAACAGGGTTAAGCTTTTTCCTAGGATGGACTCAAATAGCACGAGGAGTCACAGGCTTAGGGTGAGGGGGGTAAGGTATAATCTGGATGCTAGAGGGAGTTTTTTCACATAGAGGGTGGTGGAGGTATGGAATGCGCTGCCAAGTAAAGTGGTGGAGGCAGGTACTCTGGAGTTATTTAAGAAATACTTATTTGGGAGTTATTTAAGAAATACTTACATGGGCACATGAACAGAATGGAATGGAGGGGTATAGAAAACTGATTTAAAATAGGGATCATGAGCCTTGGGAATCCCTGGGAAGTGTGTAAATAGATGATGATATTGATGTACTTGTTTGCGCATTCTCCCCGTGCTTGTGTGGGTTTTCTCCGGGTGCTCCGATTTCCTCCAAAGATGTGCTCTTAGGCTAATTGGCAGAACAAGTTCTCCCTAAATTGTCTCAAATTTGGTTTTTAATTCATAGATCTATAAACATAGACAGGATCACGGGTAGAGGTGGGAACATCAGGGTGGTGGCATGGGCTCGTTGGGCCAAAGGGCCTGTTTCCCGTGCTGTTTTGTTCTTTGTTCTTATCAACACAGAAATAGATAGAAAATTAATAACAAACATACATTTAGAAAATGGATAACATGGAGGTTTTTAGTGACTCATGGTGTATATGTCAATGAAAGCGATGAGGCAGATGAGCTTAGGATACAGATAGATATGTGGAAGTCTGATATCATTGTTGTATCAAGATGCGACTTAAAGGAGAAAAGGAATGGCAATTCAACAGTCCTGCTTACAGAGTTTGTGGATGAAATGAGGAAGGGGAGTAAATAAAAGGAGGGTCACAGCATTGTTGAAGAAACTATAACAGCTGCAAGAACGGATGTAATGCTGGAAGCCCCACGGAGGACTACAGGAGCTGAACAAGGAACAAAAAAAAAGGAATAATCATCTTGCGTGTATTTTCTCTGGTGTCTTTGCGGTGTTAATGTAAGCCTACTTGTGGCACGAATAAGTAAGTTTAATTTAGCACACAGGAGAAAATGGGTGCTGATTGCAAAGCAAGGGGGAGTTATAAGGCTCCCCTAGCTAACAAAAGCTTGTACATTCACACTCACCTTTTTTGGAATTACCCAGCAGCTTTGGGAAGCTGATGGGTCCCTGCAGCTTTCTCCGTGGCAACACCTTGACCAGAGTCAACTTGCCAACCAATCTGCATCCTTTCCTTTTGTAATATAAATTGTCATCACTTGAAATTTGGTGTTCTTGCATTTGTCCCTAGATTAATCGGTGAATAGTTGAGCGATAATACCACTGGACCATTGCCTCCCCTACGTGGAGCTGTGTCACATTTTGTGCTGTGTGCGCGCGCGCAGGGGACTGTTGCTGCATTTAACGCGCTGCACGAAGGCAATTTATTGCCAAATGGCTCATCTATCAGCGTCTCGAGACAGACATTTAGCAAGGTCGAGTAGGCACGGTGATTGCTGGTGATGCTGAAGCTTTTTTTCAAGAAGAAAGGAACTGAAAACTCCAATTAAAAATCACCCAAGCAGGGAGCAGGGCAGTGAGGCTGAACACTGGAGCTGGAACAAGCTGGTACCATGGGGCGCTGGCACGCATTGCAACCTGCTCTCCACTCAACAGCTTGGGGGCCTCGCACGGAGTTTGTGGGGGGGTGGGGGTGGGGCAACGACACAAATACGTAACATAAAAAAGGCGGGGGGGGGGGGCGCTGGGAACAGAACTGAACTGAACAACAACGTTCACATGATGCATACGGTCATGTGGTTGACATCAAGAATAAATCCCTCGCCTCAATTTTTTGCTGCCCACTTTCTCCTGCGTGGACCAAGCTGCTGTGTTTAAGGCGCTGAAGAAACCGGTGGCAGAAAGATCCAGCAGTGATTTTGTTTTCAGCACCCATTCAAGCAGATCCACTGTCAGTGCCTTTTATTACAAAACCTCGCACAGTTATAGTTATAGGAGATGGCTGATGAAATGTGACTGGATGATAATTTGACAAAGTGCAGCAACAGACTGGGGCCTCAGAGAAAAGCCGGTGCCTCCAGTCGCAATCAACGAGACATAACCCAGCTCAGCGCTGCTTATGCAAAACTGATGAATTATGAGCGATGCCGCTTAGTGGGAGTTGACATATCAGTAATTCAGAGCGGGGAACAGATCACTTATACTTTACACTGGAGGCTGGATGGCGAACATATACTAAATAGCTTCCCGGGAGAAAAGGGGTGGTCCGATAAGGACCGGTTGGGCAAATTAGATCTACGTTCTCTTGGGAGTTTTGGAGAGTGAGAGGTGATCACATTGACATGTCCGAGGTATATATACAGAACACTGAAAGGCCTGACGTGGGAAAGATGTTTCCATTATAGGAGAGATGAGGATTCGAGGGCACAGCTTCAGAGTAAGGGGATGCCTCCTTAGATGAAGAGGAATTTCTTCAGCTAGAGAGTGATGAATCTGTGGAATTCATTACCATAAGAGGCACTGGAGGCTGGGTCATTGAGTGTATTTGTGAGAGAGAGAGAGAAAGAGACAGATGGAGAGAGAGGCAGATTTTTGATTGGTACGGGAATCAGAGATTATAGGGAAAATGCGGGAGAATGAGGTCGAGAAATTTAGCAGTCATGATTGAATAGCAGGGCAGAATCAGTGGGCCGAATGGCTTAATTTGGCTCCTTCTGGTTTTATGGTCTCAGATTATGAAAGGTCTAATAGGATAGGCACTGAAAGATTGTTTCCATGGTCACAGGATGCAGTTTCATAACGGGTTAACTTTTTTTTAATTTGATTTAGTATTGCAGCCTATATAGAGATACAGCGAAACGTATTGTTTCTTGCGCAAAATACAGACAAAGCATACCGCTCAGAGTACACAGGGGAGAGGGAAAAGACAGAGTGCAGAATGTAGTCTTATGGTCATGACTATGGTGTAGAGAAAGATCAACTTAGTGTAAGGTAGGTCCATTCAAAAGTCTGATGGCAGCAGGGAAAAAACTGTTCTTGAAATGATTGGTACATGACCTCAGGCTTTTGTATCTTTTTCCCAATGGGGTGCGTGGGGTCCTTGATTATGCTGCCTTTCCCTAGACAGTGGGAAGTGTAGACAGAGTCAACGGATGGGAGGCTGGTTTGCCTAATAGACTGGGCTATGTTCTTATGATTTTGAACAGAGCAAAACCATATCAATCTGGACCTTCCATATATTGAGTTGATCTTTCTCTGCATCTTAGCTATGATTGTGACACTGCATTCTGCAGCCTCTCCTTTCCATCTCCCTTGTGTACTCCACGAACATTGCACTTTGTCTGTATCACATACAAGAAACTGTATCTCAGTACATGTGACAATAATAAATTAAGAGTGAACTGTTCAAAGTTTACAAGCTAGTTGGTGGCATGGTGGCACAATGGTTAACACTGTTGCTTCACAGCACCAGGGACCCAGGTTCAATTCTAACCTAGGTGACTGTGTGGAGCTCTTCTCCCATGTCCACCTGGTGCTCCAGTTTCCTCTCTCAGTCCAAGAATGTGCAGGTTAGATGGATTGGCCATGCTAAATTGCCCCTTAGTATTCGAAAATATGCAGGTTAGGTGGATTGGCCATATTAAATTGCTCCTTCATGTCTGAGGTTATGCAGGTTTAGTGGATTGGCCATGCTAAATTTCCCTTTAGTGTCCAAAGATGTGCTGGTTATGTGGATTAGCCATGTTAAAATATGTTGGTTATAGGGAATAGGGTGGAGTGGAGGGCCTGAATGATACTCTGTCAGAGTCAGTAAAGACTTGGTGGGCTGAATGGCCTCCTTCTGCACTGTAGGGATTCTCTGATTCTAAAGAAACAGGCTAGGTGTGGAATTATTTCTGCTAATTGGGGAGTCCATTTCTCAGCAGTCTAGTGTAAAAATTACAGTTGGATCTTTGAATAGTGGAATTATGAAATATCGTACGCACACACGTTGGCAGAGGTTTAGAACTCTCTTCCACAAACAGCAATTAATGCTAGGTCAATTAGTCAGTTGACAGCACAGAAATTTAGCAACGCTGAAAAAAAAAGACAGATGCTGACGAAGCTTCTCATCTTGCACTCATCAGGACAGAATCACAAGAACAGCAAATTTCAAAGACAGCAACAGTTTATATTGCACGAGTGTGAAATTTGATTGGTAGTTGCATGGCCATGGAGAATGCACCAATGAAACAGCTAACTGCCAAGCTTCTTGTTAAAATCCAAACCAGGCAAATCGACGTGAAGGCCTTACTGTGCAGAATGAAGCAGCTAATGGCTGTCCACCTACCACCAAGATTTGTCTTCGTTCAAAAAGATACAATGTTCTTTCTGTTTGGGTGGCACACTGGGTTTGATTCCTGGCTTGGGACACTGTCTGTGTGAAGTCTGCATGTTTTCTCCGTGTCTGCATGGGCTTCTCTGGGTGGTCTGGTTTCTTCCCAGAGTCTAAAAGACATGCTGGTTAGGGTGCATTAGCCAAGTTAAATTCCTCCCTCAGTGTACCCAAATTGTGCCGGAACTGTAGCAACTAAGTGCATTTTTATGGTAACTATGATGCAGTGTAATGTAAGCCTACTAATAAATCAACTTTAAAACCAAACTATTTGCAAAGATAGCACTATTGTGTGAATATATGTAGCTTCAACAGGAATTCATGAGCCATACTGTGAGCCCAAATAGTAATGTCAAATTGGTTGTTAGTGTATTCTTAGCACAATCGGGATTGTTTACTAATATTGTCCAATCACAGCATCCAACATGGACACATGAAGCAGAGGAGGCCATTTGCTCTGCCATTCATTACGATTACAGCCGATCAATCCAACCCAATAGTCTAATCCTGTTTTCTCCCTATAACCTTTGATCCTATTCACCCCAAATGTTGCAAGATAAATATGTGCCGGCCAAGAGGAAAGACGGGAAAGGTAGGATTAGAGAGCTGTGGATTACTAGGGATATTGAGGACTTGGTTAGGAAGAAAAGAGAGGTGTATGATAGGTCACAGCAGCTGGGAACCAAGACAGCGTTGAAGGAATATAGAGAGAGTAGGAGGGAGCTCAAACGGGGAGTTAGAAGGGCAAAAAGGGGGCATGAAATGATTTTGGCGGATAGAATTAAGGAAAATCCAAAGGCTTTTTACTCCTATGTTAGGAATAAAAGGGTTGTTGGAGGAAAAATGGGACCTCTTAGGGACGGAGGAGGGGAACTGTGCTTAGAGCTCGAGGGAATGGCAGAGATCCTGAATGAATACTTTGCGTCGGTATTCATGAAGGAGAGGGGCTTGTTGACAGCTCCTGTCTCTGAGGGAGCTGTGGACCAGTTGAGGGAAATATCCATACCGAGGGAGGAAGTGTTAGAGCTTCGAGGTAGCATTAAAACTGATAAGTCTCCGGGGCCTGATGGCATTTATCCTAGGCTGCTTAGGGAGGTGCGAGGTGAAATTGCTGGGCCTCTGACGCAAATCTTTGTCTCTTCCTTGGACACAGGTGAAGTCCCAGAGGACTGGAGAATAGCTAATGTTGTACCATTGTTTAAAAAGGGTAGTAGGGATAACCCTGGAAATTATAGGCTGATGAGTTTGACGTCAGTGGTAGGGAAGCTGTTGGAGGAGATTCTTAGAGACAGGATGTATAGGCACTGACAGCGTTGCGATCTGATTAGGGATACTCAGCATGGATTTGTTGAGGGGAGGTCGTCCCTTACAAATCTGGTAGAATTTTTTGAGGAGGTGACGAAAACGCTGGACGAAGGGCGAGCCGTTGATGTCGTCTATATGGATTTTAATAAGGCGTTTGACAAAGTCCCTCATGGGAGGTTAGTTGAGAAGGTCAAGGCAAATGGGATACAAGGACAAGTAGCTAGATGGATAAGTAACTGGCTTGGTAATAGGAGACAGGGAGTAATAGTGGAAGGGTGTTTCTCTAGCTGGAGGTCGGTCACTAGTGGCGTGCCACAGGGCTTGGTACTGGGACCTATTCTATTTGTAATATATATAAATGACTTGGAAGAGGGAGTAAGTGGAGTGATCATCAAGTTTGCAGACGATACAAAGATGGCTGGACTTGCGGATAGTGAGGAGCATTGTTAGGCAATGCAGCAGGACATAGATAAGCTGGTAGCTTGGGCAGACAGATGGCAGATGGAATTCAATCCTGATAAATGTGAGGTGATGCATTTCGTGAGAAAGAACGTAGGGGCAGGTATATGATAAAGGGTAGACCTATTAAGAGTATAGAAATGCAGAGGGACCTGGGGGTGCAGGTGAACAAGTCTCTGAAGGTGGCAGAGCAAGTGGAGAAGGTTGTGAAGAAAGTATATAGTATGCTAGCCTTTATAGGAAGGCGTATAGAGTACAAGCGCTGGCCTTTAATGTTGCAGATATATAAAACGCTAGTTAGACCTCATTTGGAATACTGCTTCCAGTTCTGGTCGCCTTATTACCAGAAGGACATGGAGACTCTGGAGAGAGTGCAGAGGAGGTTTGCCAGGATGCTGCCTGGTATGGAAGGTCTGAGTTACGAGGAGAGATTAGGCAAATTGGGACTGTTTTCCTTAGAAAGACGTAGACTTAGAGGAGATCTAATAGAAGTGTACAAGATTATGAAGGGAATAGACAGAGTAAACAGGGTTAAGTTTTTTCCTAGGATGGACTCAAATAGCACGAGGGGTCATGGGCTTAGGGTGAGGGGGTTAAGGTATAATTTGGACGCTAGAGGGAGTTTTTCCACACAGAGGGTGGTGGAGGTATGGAATGCGCTGCCGAGTAAAGTGGTGGAGGCAGGTACTCTGGAGTTATTTAAGAAATACTTAGATGGGCACATGAACAGAATGGGAATGGAGGGGTATAGAAAACTGATTTAAAATAGGGGTCATGAGCCTTGGGAGTCCCTGGGAAGTGTGTAAATAGATGATGATATTGATGTACTTGTTTTTATCCTGCAGGTGCTTTGGTCCACCTTGTTGTCTAACGAGGGGCATACACGCGATGGGTCGTGAGAGGGCTGCTCTTGGATTTTTTTCGAGAGTATCCTAGTGCTTCACGTCGTTAGTGTACGCTTGACCTGGACCATTTGATGGGCAACACGACAGCTCAGTGACTATCGCTGTGCTGTGCAGATACATGGATTTGGGCCTGTGTCTGTGGGAGTTTGCGCATTCTCCCCGTGCTTGCGTGGGTTTTCTCCGGGTGCTCCGGTTTCCTCCCACATCCCAAAGATGTGCTCTTAGGCTAATTGGCAAAACAAATTCTCCCTAAATTGTCTCAAATTTGGTTTTTAATCCATAGATCTATAAACATGGACAGGGATTGTGGGTAGAGGTGGCGGCGCGGGCTCATTTGGGCCGAAGGGCCTGTTTCCCGTGCTGTTTTGTTCTTTGTTCAAATGCTACATCTAGAAGCTCTTCGACTACATTCAATATTTTGGCATCAACTACTTCCTGTGGTAATGAATTCCACAGGCGCACTACTCTCTCGGCGAAGGAATGTCTCCTCACTTCCATCCTAAATGGTCTACCCCGAATCATCAGACTGTGAATCCTGGTTTTGGACTCCCTCCACCAATTGGGAACATTCTCTCTGCATCTACCCTACCTATTACTGTTAGAATTTTATAAGTCTCTATAAATCTCCCCTCATTTGTCTGAACTCCAGTGAAAACAATCCTAATCTAGTCAATTTCTCATCTAACATCAGTCCCATCTCTCCGCTTAATGATATTGCATGCCATTCCATGATTGATGCTGAACTCAGACCTCGACTGAGAATGCCTCTTGTCAGTGTATTCTGATCTGAAACAGGTTTGGAAGGAAAATCTGCATGTAAGTTTAAATTTATTTATTAGTGTCACAAGTGAGGCCACACTTGCAATACAGTGTATAGCTCTGGTCACCCTATTATAGAAAGGATATTATTAAACTAGAAAGAGTGCAGAAAAGATTTACTAGGATGCCACTGAGACTTGATGGATTGAGTTATAAGAACAGGCTTAATAGACTGGAACTTTTTTCTCTGCAGCATAGGAGGCTGAGGACTGACCTTATTGAGGACTATAAAATAATGAGAGGCATAGGCAATACCTTTTCCCAAAGGTAGAGAAGTCTAAAACTAGAGGGCATAGGTTTAAGGTGAGAGGGGAGAGATATAAAAGCATCCAGAGGGGCAATTTTTTCCAAGAGAATGGTAAGTGTCTGGAACAAGCTACCAGAGATAATAGTAGAGGTAGGTACAATTTTATCTTTTAAAAAGCATTTAGATAGTTACATGGGTAAGATGACTTTAGAGGGATATGGGCTAAATGCCGGCAATTGGGAATAGTTTACGAGATTTATAAAAAATAAGGGCAGCATGGCCAAAGTGCCTGTTCCTATGCTAAAAACCTCTATGACTCTATGCAGGCTTACATTAACACCATAACGAAGTTACTGTGAAAATCATCTAGTTGCCACACTCCAGCGTCTGTTTGGATGACACAGAGAGAATTTAGCACGGCCAATGCACATAACTTGCATATGACCCAGCACCCAATAACACCTCCAACTATACAACTACTTGTTAAATGAACTGGATGCGATATTAATTTGATTCTCATTACAGAAATCATGTGGTCCATGCATTAAAGTATAGTAAACGTGGAATGAGAAAGGAAGCTCAGGAACTCAGAAATACACAGAATCAAGTTCCCATGGCATTATGAGCTCATGGACAGGAATGCAGCAAATTAAATCAATGTTTTATTCTGCTCAGGAAAACCCCTCCACAAACTGCTCACAACATCTAAGCTCATTCTTGTTGGGGTGGCATGCTGGCTCCATGGTTAGTGCTGCTGCATCACAGTGCCAGGGACCCGGGTTTGATTCCAGCCTCATCTCTCTGTCTGTATGCAGTTTGCGCAATCTCCCCATGTCTGTCTGCGTGGGTTTCCTCCTGGTGCTCTGATTTCCTCCCACACTCCAAAGAAAGGCACGTTCGGTCGATTGGCCATGCTAAATTACTCTTTAGTGTCCTAAGATGTGCAGGTTAGGGGAATTGGCCATGCTAAATTGTCCCTTATTGTCCAAAGCTATGCAGGTTAGGGGAATTGCTAAATTTCTCCTAATGTTCAAAGACATGAAGGTTAGGTGAACTGGGCATGCTAAATTATCCTTTGGTGTCCACAGATATGCAGATGAGGGGGATAGGAGTGAGCTTGAACAAGATGCTCTGTCAAAGTCAATGCAGACTCAATGAGCCAAATGGCCTCCTTCTGGATTGGACGAATTGTAGCTGGGGGTCACAGAATGCACATAAAATACAGGCATTATAAATCATTACTTCTATGGTTTGAGTTATGCTTCAAGTGCACTGAAGAACACGTGTGAGAATTCTACCTCCTCCAGCCGGCGCCGCTGCTCTTTCTGCTCCTCCACGCGCTTGTGTCGCTCGGAGATAAGCTGCCGCTTGAGCTCCTCAGGGTCCCGGCGAGGCAGCACGATCTGCTGCTGCTGCTGCCGCCTCACAGCTTCTGAGCGCTCCTTGTTCTCCTGCTGCAGACGCAGGAAGTCACGCCTCAGCGTCGATTCACCCGGCAAATTCACAATGGAGCTGCCGCGGATTTGGGGAAGGCAACAAGAAAGGTACACAAGAATCACACAATGCTCAGAATCATACGGCTCAGAAGGCTGCCATTCAGCCTGTCCCGATTATCCAATAAGTCCCACTCCCCTCTTCATTCATTAGTGTCCTGACAGTTTATCCCCCACTCTTTTAAAAATGGGGTGGACATTAATCCACCACTCTTTTGAAAGTTGAATTAGAAAGTAGAATTAGCACAGTGACACAGTGATTAGCACTGCTGCCTCTAAGCACCAGGGGCCCGGGTTCGATTCCGGCCTTGGGTGATTGTATGGAGTCTGCACATTGACCATGTGCGTGTTTGGGTTTCCTCCCACAGTCCAAAAGACATGCTGACTAGGAGGACCACCCATGTTAAGTTGTTCCTACTGTCCCAAGATGTGCGTGTTAGGTGGATTGGCCACGTTAAATTGTCCCTTTGTGTCTTACGATGTGCAGGTTAGGTAGCCAGGCCAAGCTAAATTACCCCTTTAGTGTGCTACGATGTGCAGGTTAGGTAGATTGGCCATGCTAAATTGTCTCTTAGTGTCTGGAGATGTGCAGGTTAGTGGATTGGCCATGCTAAATTGTCCCCTTGTGTACAGAAACGTGCAGGTTCGGTGGATTGGCCGTGCTAAATGGCCTTCTGCACTGCCGGGATTCCATGGATTAAGGAAGAAACTCTAGGGACAAAAATCCAGCAAATCACCAGGACCCAACGGTCAAAAGGAAACAGCTGGGAAGATAGTGGATGAGGTGGCTGTGAATTTTCTAACATTCCCTAGTTTCCCTGGGAACAATACCAGCAAGATTGAATTTGGTGAATGTAACATCTCTCATCAAGAAAGGAGAGAGGAGAGGAGGACAACTGGAGACTACAAATCTATGAGTCTGACATCAGTCATCAGGAAAGTGCCACTGCTTAGTGCACTGAGAGAAACAAAGTATAGTTAGAAAAAGTTAGAAAGATGAAACCTGTTTGACAAATCTATTGCAGTTTCTTGAGGGTGCAACCAGAAGGATACAAAACAGGCAAACTAGCAAAGGTAGTATATTTGGATATATAGAAAAGGTTAAAACACAAGGGTAAGGGCTCAAGGAGTTGGTGGCAATAAATTGACATAGATAGGGGATGGATTGACAGGAAGCAGAGAGTAGGGATAAATGGGGCATTTTCAAGTTGGGAGACTATGGAGGTCACAAGGCTCAAAGGCTGGGACCTCAACTATTTACAATACATGCTAATGACTTAGACAAAGAGTAATGCACTGGAGTTTGTAGACAACACAGAACTAGGCAGGAACGCAAGCTGTGAGAGGCCGCAAAGGATTAAGTGGGTGAGTAACAAAGTGACAGGTAAGAGTATAATAAGGTGAGATTCACTTTGATGAAAACAGGATGGCAGAATTTTAGAAGGTGCGAAACTTGGAAATGTTTATGTTTTGGGAAACTGAAGTATGTGCATACCAGAAACACCAAAGAGTTAGCATGCAGCTCAGCAAATGGCAGCATGGCCTTTGGATTGGGACAACAGAATATTGCATAGGGTTTTGGTGAGTCTGGACCTGGGATATTGTACAATTTTGGTCTCAATATTTAAGAAAGGAGCTACTTGAATTAGAAGTGGTGCAGTGAAGATGGGAGGGTTTGTCATGCTGAGGGGCTAAGTGAATTGGGTCCACATTCTCTGGTGGTTTGTGGGATGTAAGGCGATTCCCACTGAAGCATTCCAGATTATGAAGGTGCTAGATACTAAGGCACTCTTTTCCCTTGGCTGTGAAGTCGAGAACAAGGGAGGGACAAGACCTCAGGACAAGATGCCCATCACCGAGGACTGGTTTAAGTAAATTTTTTTACTCAAAGGATTGTGACGTTTGGAAATTCAGTACCCCAGACAGTTGTGGGTCTGCCATGACTAAACACATTTGAGGCCTGAGGAAGGATTTCAAGGCAATCAAAGGATGTAAGAGTATTTAGGAACTAGAGCTAAAGGAGATAATTAGTCATGACCATATTGATCACTAGTACATCGAGACATATGATGCAGAAAAGGTCCTTCGATCCTTTGGGTCTGCACCAATAATATCTACCACGAAAAGTACGCTAATTGCATTTTCCTGCACTTCATAGAATCCCTATAGTGTAGGAGGCCATGCGGCCCATTGAGTCTGCACTGACCACAAAATCATTAGGCCCTATTTCTGTAACCCCACATATTTACTAATTCTCTGGACACGAGGGGCAATTTAGCATTGGCAGTCAACCCAACCTGCATATATCATGACGAATGCACGTAACCAGTACATCTTTGAATTGCGGGAAGAAACCAGAGCCCCCAAGGGAAACCCATGCAGACATGGGAAGAACATGCAATCGCCACACAGTGACCTGAGGCTGGAATTGAACCTGCATTCCTGATACTGTTAGGCAGCAGTGCTAACCACTGTGCTGCCCCAATTCGAACCTTGAAGGTTATGATATTTCAAGTGCTCATCCAAATATTTTTTCAATGCTGTTAGGCTCACAGGTCGCATGCTTTACTCCCACTGTTATTTCTCAAGTTATCATAATTCTGAGTTAAAATTTCTCTACTCCCTCATTTTAATGTTACTCATGTGCACATGAATGCTGAGTGAAGATAAATGCATTGGAAACAGAGGTTAAAGGTAGAAAACCTTGGTTAGGCCATATTTGGAGTATTGTGTGAAGGACATGGAAGTTTTGGCGAGAGTACAAAGAAGGTTCACCAGGGTGTTGCCTGGTCTCGAGGGTGTTGGCTATGAGAAAAGGTTGAATAAACTAGGATTATTTTCACTGAAAAGATGGAGGCTGAAGGGAGACTTTCTACAGGTCTACAAAATGATCAGACATAGACAGGGAGGATAGTCAGGGGCTTTTTCCCTAGGGTGGAAGTGTCAATTACAGGGGACACAGATTCAAGATGAGAGAAGTTGTTTAAGGGAGATATGTGGGGAAAGTCTTTCACGCAGAGAGTGGTGCATTCCTGGAATGTGCTGCCAGAGGAGGTGGAGGAAGCAGACACATTAACAACATTTAAGAGGCATCTGGACGGGTAAATGAATAGGGAGGGAATAGAGGCATAGGGACCGAATAAGGGCAGAAGGTGTTTTTATGAATTTAATTCGGGCATCATGATCGACATAGGTTTGGAGAACCAAAGGGCCTGTTCCTGTGCTGTACTTTTTTTTGTAAAGATCTTTCCTCAAAACAATCAGACACAGAACATTTTCAGAATTTTCTGGATTTGTTTTTATGTCCCGAGTTTTTAAAACCTTTTTACATAGAGTCACTAAAAATGGATCTTTAAACAATTGATCATAGCTCTGGAGTGGGGCTGCACAGTGGTTAGCACTGCTGCCTCACAGTGCTAGGGACCTGGGTTCGATTTCCAGCTCGAGTTACTGTCTGTGTGGAGTCTGCACAATCTTCCCCCATACCTGCTTGGGTGTCCTCTGGGTGCTCCGGTTTCCTTCCACAGTCCGGAGGATGTGCTAGTTAGGTGAATGGGCCATGCTAAATTCTCCTCTCAGTGTTATCTGAATGGGTGCCAGAATGTGGCAACTATGGGATTTTCACAGTAACTTCACAGCAGTGCTAAGGTAAGCTTACTTGTAACTAGTAAACAAGCTCTACTTTTTTATTTAAGTCTTATTTTAAAAAATTAAAGGGCACAATTCATTAATAGAGGATAGTATCCTAACCCCGTTGTTACTTTTTTTTTTACAAGGAACTGGGCGGTTTTCTTGAATCGAGTTAATAAGGATTGGAAGCTTAGCTTGCTGTCAAAGAGGGTGATGAAGCTACAAAAAAGCACCTTGCTTCTCCCTGCAACCGTGGCTGGGGACTGTGAAGGAAGCTGTGGCTCGGGCACAGAGTTTGAGGCAGAGTTGAAAAAGGTGATTTGGTCTCTCGAACTTGAACAGGAAGGATGGTGAAATGCCCATCCCCCCGGTGCCAACGCCACTGACCTTAATGCACAAAAAGAGAACTTGGCACCTCAAACTATGAAGAAAAAAAATCTCACTCAGAAAAGGAGACTGCAGAAATAAAAGGCACATTCTGGGCTGACTTTGGTGCTTTACGTTAAGGTTCACAGTACTCAATGCTTACACTTACATTATCAATTCCGCAGCAAAATTAAATTTGTAGGGTGGGAAGTGGCTAACAAGCACAGTGATGGTTAGCACTCTGCCTCACGGTGTCTAGCACTGCTGCCTCAAAGTATCAGAGGCCTGAGCTCAATTCCGGCCTTGGGTCACTGTCTGTGTGAAGTTTGCATGTTCTCTCTGAGTCTGGGTGGGTTTTCTCCCACAGTCCAAATATATGCAGTTAGGTGGATTGGCTGTGCTAAATTGCCCCTTAATGTTTAAAGATGTGCAGGTCAGGTGATTGACAACGCTGAATTGTCCCTGAGTGTCCAAAGATGTGCAGGTTAGATGGATTGACCATGTTAAATTGCTCCTTAGTGTCCAAAGATGGGCAGGTTAGGTACCTTCTCCATGCTAAACTGACAGTGTCAGGGAGATTAGCTGGATAAATGGATGAGGATAGGGCTGGGATGGGACTGCTTTCAGCGCAGGCTCAATGGGCCAAATGGCCATCTCCTGTACTGTCGGGATTCTATGAAAGAGGCTCTTCTCAACAAAACAGACGCAGCTTTTTTTTATTTCTCGAAAAACACACCTGGGTTCTCCTTCTTCACCGACATTGTCCTCCTCCTCCTCACTGCCGCTATATTCGTACTCTGTCTCCTCTGTTTGATAAACACAACCTGTTACTATGCCCTCGACATGAGACGTGAAATCATCTGCGCGGCGCGTGATAAGACGGGTAGTGGCTGCTCCCTCACCTTTTTCACCTCGCTTCTTCCGGGTGCGATCGATATGGTCCTTCAGCTGGATGCGTACCTGCCTCTCAGTTGGCTGGTCTCGGATGAAACCGTGCTTCAGCAGCTGATCTGTAGACGGCCTCTGGGTGTAATTTTTTATCAGGCAATTCTCAATAAACTCTATAAACCTCCTCGACCTATCAAAGAAATGGTTGTACAGTAGCGTTTCTATTTTTTTGATGAAAAAAACTGCACAAGTTATAGGCAATTTGCGCAAATATTCATGGCAGACACTGGATTAAAAAGCGAATTACTGCGGGTGCTTACCATTTTAACACATGATCCTGCTCCCAAGCCCACATGTCTGTCCTTGGCCCTGCTGCAACGTTCCAGTGAAGCTCAACGCAAACTGAAGGAACAGCGTCTCATCTTCCGGCTACGCACATTACAAACCTTCTGATCTCAACATTCAGATGATGTGCTCTACCCCACCTCCACCTCTTTGCTTTCATTTCATTTTTCACTTTCTCTAGTTTTTTTCTCTTTATTGCCTTTCTTTACTTTTCTATCCCCCCTCCCATTCTTTCCCCCTATTTTATCCCCCTTATCTTTTCTTCCCTTTTCTTATCTTTTCTCCTCCTTTGCTTCCCCTTTTCCTCAATTTTACCTCTCTCCCACCCATTCACCTCCTTTCCTCACATCTCCATCTGTCACACTTACCCTCTGATTGCAGCTTCTCTGCCCTTTGACCATTCACACCCTTTATTTTCTCTACGGACTGAAATTAGCACCTTTTAGCCTTTCCCCTTGTTTTTCGGGCTGTGACTGAGTTTCCTCTGTACAGTACAAATGTCTTCCATTTAGCCATGAGGTGGCGATGCCAGCGTTGGACTGGGTGGGCACAGTAAGAAGTCTCACAACATCAGATGAAAGTCCAACAGGATTATTTGGAATCACGAGCTTTCGGAGCACTGCTTCCTCGTTAGCTGTTGAGAGGCTTCTTACAGTGCCTTTTAGCTTTGACCAAGAATCATCTGGATTCCAAATGGCAGTTCTTTTCTCTCCTTACAGATGCTGCCAGACCCGCTGGGATTTTCCAGCATTTTCTCTTTTGGGTTTGCGGCAAACAAGTTTGCCTAAAGCCCCAAGTCTTTGCTTCATAAGCGCAGAACACTCAAACCTCCAGGTAGAGGGGATAAAACAACTTCCTTAGCTGCATCCATTGACTCTGTCTACACTGCCTCCTGCCTTGGAAAAGCAGCCAGCATAATCGAGCCCCTGCTATCTTTACCCCCAACTCCCCTACACCACACATATTTCCATCTTCATCCACTGGGAAAAAGATACACGTCTGAGGGTCACGTACTAACTCACTCAAGGACAGCTTTTTCCCTGCTGCCGTCAGACTTTTGAATGGATATACTAAGTTGATCTTTCTCTACACTCTCGCTATGGCTGTAACATCACACTCCACACCCTCTCCTTTCCTTCTTCCCTATATACTCTATGAATGGTATGCTTTGTCTCTCTAGCGCACAAAAAAAAACAATACTTTTCACTGTGTATCAGTAAGTGACAATAATAATTCAAACCTTCTCTCTTATGTACTCTATGGACATATGCTTTGTCTGTATAGCGCGCAAGAAACAATACTTTTCACTGTATCCCAATACATGGGACAATAATAAATCAAAAAAAATGCAACCTGCATATTTCCCCAAATGCAATTTCGGAATCTCAGTGTACCTCAATCAACGGAAACATGCAACAGGATTGATTTTTGATTTGATTTGTTATTGTCACGTATTGGGGTACAGTGAAAAGTATTGATTTTTGTGCACTATACAGGCAAAGCATACTGTTCACAGAGTACGTAGTGGAGAAGGATTTGATTTTATTTATTGTTACTTATATTGGGATACAGTGAAAAGTATTGTTTCTTGCATGTTATACAAACAAAGCATACCATTCATACAGAAGGAAACAAGAGATTGCAGAATTTAGTTTTACAGTCATAATTTGGGTGTAGAGAAAGAGCAGCTTAATTTAAGATAGGTCCATTCAAAAGTTTGACAGCAGCAGGGAAGAAGCTGTTCTTGAGTCGGTTGTATGTGATCTTAGATTTTATATTTTTTTCCTGACAGAAAAAGATGGAAGAGAGTCTGTCTGGGGTGCGTGGGGTCCCTAATTATGCTAGCTGCTTTGCCGAGGCAACAGGAAGTGTAGACAGAGTCAATGGATGGGAGACTGCTTTGCGTGATGGACTGGGCTTTGTTCAAATTCTGCAGTTTTTTTGCAACCTTAACCATTTACCTTAACGCTGCACCTCATTGCTCCTTAACTCCGCACCTCTCCACTCTTTAACTCTGCATCTCGTTGCTCCTTAACGCTGCACCTCATTGCTCCTTAACTCCGCACCTCTCCACTCCTTAACTCTGCATCTCGTTGCTGCTTAACGCTGCACCTCATTGCTCCTTAACTCCGCACCTCTCCACTCTTTAACTCTGCATCTCGTTGCTCCTTAACGCTGCACCTCATTGCTCCTTAACTCCGCACCTCTCCACTCCTTAACTCTGCATCTCGTTGCTGCTTAACGCTGCACCTCATTGCTCCCTAACTCCGCACCTCTCCACTCTTTAACTCTGCATCTCGTTGCTCCTTAACGCTGCACCTCATTGCTCCTTAACTCCGCACCTCTCCACTCTTTAACTCTGCATCTCGTTGCTGCTTAACGCTGCACCTCATTGCTCCTTAACTCCGCACCTCTCCACTCCTTAACTCTGCATCTCGTTGCTGCTTAACGCTGCACCTCATTGCTCCTTAACTCCGCACCTCTCCACTCTTTAACTCTGCATCTCGTTGCTGCTTAACGCTGCACCTCATTGCTCCTTAACTCCGCACCTCTCCACTCTTTAACTCTGCATCTCGTTGCTCCTTAACTCTGCACCTCATTGCTCCTTAACTCTTTTTCTCTCCGCTCCTTAATTCTGCACCCTGTTGCCCCTTAACTCTTCACCTCAAAGCTCCTTAACCCTGCACCTCATTGCTCCTTAACTCCACAGCTCTCCACTCTTTACCTCTCCAGTTCTTAACTCTTTTTCTCTCCACTTCTTAACTCTGCATCTCGTTGCTCCTTAACTCTCTACTTTGCCGTTCCTTAACTCTTCACCTTGCAGCTCCTTAACTATTTTCCTCTCCACTCCTTAACTCTGCACCTTGCCACTCTTTAAACCTTTACCTTGCTGCTCTTTAACTCTGCACCTTGCGGCTCCTTAACTCTTCACCTCACCACTCCTTAACTTTTTACCTTGCCGTTCCTTAACTCTTTTCCTCTCTGCTCCTTAACTCTGCACCTCATTGCTTAACCCTTTACCTCGTCGCTCCTTAACCCTTTACCTCGTCGCTCCTTAACCCTTTACCTCGTCGCTCCTTAACCCTTTACCTCGTCGCTCCTTAACCCTTTACCTCGTCGCTCCTTAACCCTTTACCTCGTCGCTCCTTAACCCTTTACCTCGCCGCTCCTTAACCCTTTACCTCGTCGCTCCTTAACCCTTTACCTCGCCGCTCCTTAACCCTTTACCTCGTCGCTCCTTAACCCTTTACCTCGTCGCTCCTTAACCCTTTACCTCGTCGCTCCTTAACCCTTTACCTCGTCGCTCCTTAACCCTTTACCTCCCCGCTCCTTAACCCTTTATCCAGCTGCTTTCCCTGTTCAATGTTTCATTCTTTGTCTGCCGACTTCCAACCCTTATTGAAGGATGGATTAGTAAATTTGCAGATGACACTAAAGTCGGTGGAGTGGTAGATAGTGAAGAGGGGTGTTATAGTTTGCAGAGGGACTTGGACAAGTTGCAGAGCTGGGCCGAGAGGTGGCAAATGGAGTTTAATGTGGAAAAGTGTGAGGTAATGCACTATGGCAGAAATAATAAATGTGTAGAGTATAGGGCAAATGGTAGGATTCTTAGTAGTCTAGATGAACAGAGGGATCTTGGTGTGTATGTGCATAGATCCCTGAAAGTAGGCAGTCAGGTCGAGAAGGTTGTTAGGAAGGCATATGGAGTCTTGGCTTTTATTGGTAGAGGGATTGAATTTCGGAGCCGCAACGTCATGTTGCAACTGTACAAAACTCTAGTGCGGCCGCACTTGGAGTATTGTGTGCAGTTCTGGTCCCCACATTATAAGAAAGATGTGGAGGCATTGGAGAGGGTACAGAGGAGGTTTACCAGGATGTTGCCTGGTATGGAGGGCAGGTCTTATGAGGAGAGGCTGAGGGATTTGAGGTTGTTTTCGTTAGAAAGGAGGAGGCTAAGAGGGGACCTGATCGAAACATATAAGATGATTAGAGGTTTAGATAGGGTGGACAGTGATAGCCTTTTTCCTAGGATGGAGAAAGCTAGCACGAGGGGACACAGCTTTAAATTAAGGGGTGATAGTTATAGGACGGATATCAGAGGTAGGTTCTTTACCCAAAGGGTGGTTCGGGAGTGGAATGCCCTGCCTGCAGTGGTTGTAGATGCGCCAAGTTTGGTGGCGTTTAAGAGGTTAGTTGATAAGTATATGGAAGAGAAGGGAATGGTTTAGTTTGGAGGGGCATTGCTTTTTATATTGGTCGGCGCAACATCGAAGGCCGAAGGGCCTGTTCTGTGCTGTAATGTTCTATGTTCTTCCTTTTTCTATGCTTCTAAAACCGTGCAGCATTTCAGTTTCCCTCAGGATTTAGTGTGTCCTTTAATCGCATAGCAACTTGATTCCCTTCACTTTCCTTTCTGCCTTGGTGTTACTCTACTTAACACATCAGGGAAACTGGGTTGAAGGCACACCGGCACCGTAGATTATCAAAGTGCTGAACATGTCACAGGACCCAGCCCCCTCCCATTACTAACCATTGCATTCTGCAATCACTCACCATTTCTTCGATTTTAACCTGGGAGGGGGGTTTCGTGGAATAAGGAATAAAGCCCGCATTGGGTGCATGTCACAGAGAGCTAAGGTGAAACAGAAAGAAAAAAATAAAACAAAGGGAAAAGGCATATGAAGAACATCATTAAACTGATGCCTAAAAAAAATACCTTATACAACGTCACCGATTTCCCAATTTAATCCAGAACATCCATCATTTTGGAGTGATATAGCTTGTGTATTGATTTGTCAGCAAATATGCAACGTACAGACACCACACAGTCAGTGATTCAAGCCGGGAATCGAACCCAGGTACCTGGCACTGTGAGGCAGCAGTGCTAACCACTGCGCCACCTTGCTATCCTGATACAGAACAGGTCAGTATTTATTACCTGTCCCTGACTGTCCCCAAGAAGCTGAAGGTGAGCCACCTGCTTGTGTGCAATGAAGCAGCTTGGTAAACCAATTCAAAAGGCAGTTAACTGACGCCACAGCAGTGTTATGGCTCTGGAGTCTCATGTAGGCCACATCTACAGACACTAATAAGCAATTAAGCACGGCGAATCCATCAAACCTAAAGAACTTTGGACACTAAGGTGCAATTTAGCATGGCAATCCACCTAACCTACGCATTTTTGGACACTAAAGGCGGAATGTTGGCACAGTGGTTAGCACTGCTGCCTCACAGCCCAGGGACCCGGGTTCAATTCCCAGCTTGGGTCACTGACTGTGTGGAGTTTTCATGTTCTCCTCTGTGTCTGCATAGGCTTCTTCCCACATTCTGAAAAATGTGTTGGTTAGGTGCATTGACCTGAACAAGTGCTCGACTGTGGTGACGAGGGGAATTTCAAAGTAACTTCATTGCAGTGTAAGTCTTACATGTGACTAATAAATAAACATTAAAAAAAACTAAGGGACATCTTTGGACATTAAGGGACAATTTACCATGGCTAGTCGACCTAACCTGTACATCTTTTGGATAATAAGGACAATTTAACATGGTTAATCCACCAAACCTACATATCTTTGGACACTGTGGAACAATTTAGAATGGCCAATCAATCTAACCTACACATATTTGGGTAAGGACAGCAGAGGCCTTTCCTTAAAGGATGTGCTTGAATTGGAAGGATTTAAAGCCTTTTTCAGAATCACAAACATTGCCACGAGCTTTTTATTCTGCATTTATTCAATCCACTGAACTTGTTTTAAGTTTCCCAGCATCCATGGTGGAATGTGAGCTGATGTTGCTAGATCCGGGGCTCTACATTACTAGTCCAGTAAGACAGTCACAATCTTAAAGCACCCCCTAATATGTGCTCGACCCCGACTGGGATGCAGAAAACGCTTGCTGCAGCATGTAATGAACTGTGCAAGAACCCACTAATCACAGAACATATCACTCATTGAGTGTTCCATCAAAGACATCAGTTGTATTCGAATATCCTCTACTTCTGACTGACACAGCTGATTGCATGTTGTTCAATTTGGAACTCTGCAATTGACTTGTGGGTCCAGTAGTCATTGATTCTGACTTTGCAAAGACGGCTCAAGATTCTAGTGGGATGTTGGTCTTTGGTTCAAAGACACTTTAAAATCAACGGCAGGTGGCATGGTGGCACAGTGGTTAGCACAGCTGCCTCACAGTTCCAGGGATCCAGGTTCGATTCCCAGTTTGGGTCACTGTCTGTGTTGAACAAAGAACAAAACAGCACGGGAAACAGGCCCTTCGGCCCAACGAGCCCACGCTGCCACCCCAATGTTCTCACCTCTACCCGTGATTCCTGTCTATGTTTATAGACTTTGTACATTCTCCTCGTGTCTGCATGGGTTTCTTTTAGGTGCTCCAGTTTCCTCCCATAGTCTAAAGATGTGTAGGTTAGGAGGATTGGCCATGCCAACTAGCCTTAGTGTCCAAAGATGTGCAAGTTAGGTGGATTGACAATGTTATCCTGCCTCCTGTCCAAAGATGTATAGGTTAGGAAGATTGGCCATGCTAAATTGCCTCTTAGTGTCCAAAGATGCATAGGTTAGGTGGATTGGCCTTGCTAAATTGCTCCTTAGTGTCAAAGATGTGCAGATTAGGTGGATTTGCGATGCTAAATTGTCCTTAGTGTCCAAAGATGTGCTGGTTAGGTGGACTGGACATGCTAAATTGTCCTTTAGTGACCAAAGAAATGCAGGTTAGGGAAATCAGCAGGGTAAATAATTGGGGTTATGGAATTAGGGTCTGGGTAAGATATCTGATGGGCCAAATGGCCTCCTTCCGCACTGTAGGGATTTAATAATAAATTACTTCCCAGCAACTTAGTTTTAAGTTGCATCCAGAAGCAGAACACAAACATCTGGCCCTGGAAAATGGGGATGTCTCCTGTCCACAGTTTAAAACTTTGGGACACACCACTTCACACGACATCCGGCAGTAATAATATTGAGTTGGCAGACCAATAATGGTCTCACCAGCTTCTGAGTTTGAGTTTTAACGAGCAAAACCAAAGCTCAAATCGATCGCGCCAATCACTCTCATTAGTGGCTCAATGAGTTAAAAAAAGACTAACAAAAGCTGGGTTGGCTGAATGAAAAGTTCAGCAAAGGGAAATAGTTCCTTCATCAACCCTGTTTAAAAACTTACGTGGAGCTCCTTCAGCCATCTCGATTGCAGTAATTCCCAAAGACCAAATGTCACTCTGCAAAGAAACCATATTAAATAGAGTTAAAGAAGTAAATACCTCAATGTTTCACCTCCTGGTGCTGGCATTTCAATGCTGCTTAACCAACACCCAACACTTGTGCCACTGTCTTCAAATCATTCAGCACGAACATCATCAGCAATGTGTTTATTATTAAACACAAGGGTTACACTGCAATAGGCTTGAGTGTATCTTGGGCTCCAAGAATATATAAACGGGATTTCGAAATGGACGGATTAGTGGCAGATGGAATTTAACCCTGAAAAGTGTGAGGTGATACACTTTGGAAGGAGTAATTTGACAAGGAAGTAATCAATGAATGACATGATACTGGGAAGTTCTGTGGAACAAAAGGACCTTGGTGTTTTTGTCCACAGGTCTCTGAAAGCGGATGGGTATGTTAGTAAGGTGGTGAAAAAAGGCAGATGGGACACTTGCTTTTATCAATCGAGGCATAGATTACAAAGCTAGGGAGCTCATCAGGAGTTGTGCAAAACTTTGGTGAGGCCACAGCTGGAGTACTGTTTGCAGTTCTGGTTGCCATCTTATTGGAAGGATGTGATTGCGCTGGAGGGGATACACCAGGATGTTGCATGGGATGGAACATTTAAGTTATAAAGAGAGGTTGGATAGGCTTGGGTTGTTCTCGTTGGAGCAGAAAAAAATTGAATGGCGATCTGATTGAGGTGTATAAGATTATGAGGAGCGTGGACAGGGTGGATAAGGAGCAGCTGTTCCTCTTAATTGAAGGGTCAGCTTGAGGGGTGGGGGAGCACAAATTAAAAGTGAGGGGTGGGAGGTTAAGGGGGAATTTGAGTAAAAACATTTTTACTGAGAGGGTGGTGACAGTCTGGAAGGCACTGTCTGGGAGGGTGGTAGAGACAGATTGCCTCATATCCTTTAAAAAGTATTCGGCTGAGCACTTGGTGCATCATAACATTTAGGGCTATAGACCAAGTGCTGGCAGATGAGATGAAGTGGGAATTCAGGTGTTTCTAATGTGTTGGTGTAGACTCGATTGGCTGAGTGCCCTCTTCTGTGCTGTATGACTGTGATTCTATGTGCACGAGCCTCTGGAGCAGGAGGTGTAGGCTGACATGCTGCAGCACTCTTGTCTGCCTCCTCACTTGAAGGCAAGCAACCCGGGCATTACCTCAAACAGCAGGCCAAATCTCCCAAGACCAATTTCGATCCGACAGCCAATAGGATTCAAAAACGAATAGATCAGGACCACTGATCACAGAATCATACAGTACCAACTGTGCAGAAAGAGGCCATTTGGCCCATCCGGGTCTGCAGTGTTAACAATCCCACCCTGGCCCTGTAATCCCATATATTTACCCTGCTAATTCTCTCTGACACTGAGGCAACGTAGCACAGCCAATCAACCTAATCTACACATCTTTCGGAGCGTGGAAGGAAACAGGAGCACTCAGGAAATCCACGCAGACACAGAGAGAACATGCAAACTCTACACAGGTAGTCACTTGAAGCTGGAACTGAACCCAGTCACTGGTACTGTGAGCCTGCATTCTAACTACAGTGCCACTGTGCCGATTTTGCCTGCGTTGATTAAATAAGGGTTGAATTAATTGGCTGTAGCACACAACCTGGGATATCCTCAGGTTATGGAAGACATGACAGAAATATACTTTTTGCTGCACTTTCTCCCTCTTTTCAGTTTTGATAAAGAGTCTATGATTTGAAACATCAAACATCTTTGAAGGTTTACCAGGCTGATTCCTGGGATGGCAGGTTTGTCATATGAAGAGAGACTAAGTTGCATTCATTGAAGTTTGGAAAAGCGAGAGGGCATTGCACAGAAGCTTATAAAATTCTAACAGAGTAAGACAGGGTAGATCCAGGAAGAATGTTCCCCATGATGGGGGATTCCAGAATTAGGGGTCATAGTTTGTGGATAAGACCTTTTAGAACTGAGGTGGGGAGAAATTTCTTCACTCAGAGAGTGGTGAATGTGTGGAATTCACTCCCAGAGAAAATAGTTGAGGGCAAAACATTGTGTGATTTCAAGAAGAAATAAGATATCGCTCGTGGGGCTAAAGGGATCAAGAGATTATGAAGGGAAGGGGGGATCAGGATATTGAATTTAATGATCAGCCACGATCAAAAAAGAATGGTGAAACAGGCTCGGAGGGCCTGAATGGTCTACTCCTGCTTCTAGTTTTTATGTACCAGATACTCCCCACAATCTCCTCGCAGCAGAAGCATTCCAAAGAGATGGAAAAGAAATTAAAACTGAGTGAGTGCAGTCAGGAGGAGGAGGAGTAAGTATACAGCACAGTGCTGCAGGACATCACTGCATACCGTAGTGCTATTTTCAGGGATCCACAGCGTCACAGAACAGATGAAATTGTAGTGGGTGTTACGAATTAAATCAAAAACTGAAAACTGGTGAAGGGCAATATGATGCCTTACACCTTTAAGGTTATTAAAATAAATTGTGGAATGACTCAATTCCGTTGCTGCTCGTGACAGAAAAAAATCAAGACTCTCAAGAGAACCTTTGCTTCTGATTTAGGTTAATCAGAAGGAGACTTGAGCCTTCAAAATCAGGAGTGCAAAACATGGCTCTAAGCCCAACTGTGGGCGCAGTGCCTGGGAATCTGATGCACACTCAACACCCACATTGACAATCAAGCACACAGCAACGAGATGGGGGAATAAAACAAAATCACAGCTTTCGCAAAGGTTCAGAGCAATGCAGCAACAGCAGCAGGGATTTTGGGGTGTGGGAAACAGCTCTCGGGGTGGAGGGGGAAGGGAAGGTTTCTGCACTAATCCACACACGAGCGTGAAGCATCACGTAGCCTCCTGCTTTCCCATCATTTTATTTTAAAAGGCGTTTTACTCGAGAAACACAATTGCAACCCAAAGGCTGAATTTGCTTGCGTCAAAAGATTCATGTAAAGGCTAAATTAATCAAGGGGTTTCTAGAAGAAATTAGATATAGCTCTTGGGGCTAAAGGGATCGAGGGATATGGTGAGGGGAAGGGGGGAATCAGGATATTGATCAGTCGTGATCATACTGAATTGGCGGAGTAAGCACGAAGGCTGAATGGCCTCCTCCTGCTTCCAGTTACTATATTTAACACACATGTAACAATCGTATAGTAACAAAAATAGCCAACAAATTTGGCAGGTAACAGGGAAGTGTTGAACAGGATGTTAAAAGGATGAATGGAATTGAAATTGTTTTAAAATAGAGCTGGTGTTATCGCTGGATTAGTAATCCAGAGACCCAGGGTAATGCTCTGAGGACCCAGGCCTCGAATTCCACCATGGCAAATGAATTCGGTCAAAAAAATCTGAATTCAAAATGTAATTCCAGCACGGGGCGGCACAGTGGTTCGCGCTGTTGCCTCACAACACCAGGGTTCAATTTCAGCCTTGGCTGACTGACTGTGTGGAGTTCACACATTCTCTCCATGCCTGCGTGGGTTTCCTCCCGCACTCCAAAGAACCAGAGACCCGGGTTCGATTGCCAGCTCGGGTCACATCTGTGTGAAGTTTGCGCATTCTTCTCATGTCTGCGTGGGTTTCTTCTGGGTGCTCCGGTTTCCTCTCTCAGTCCAAAGACGTGCAGGTTAGATGGATTGGCCATGCTAAATTGTCCTAACATCAGGGGGGCTATCAAGTTAAATACAAGGGATTAGGGCCTGGGTGGGATTGTTGTTGGTGAGGACTTGATGGGCCGAAGGGCCTCTTTTAAAATTTATTTATTAGTCACAAGTAGGCTTACAGCTGTAATGCTGCAATGTAGTTACTGTGAAAATCCCCTATCCACCGCAGTCCAGCGCTCATTTCGGTGCAAAGAGGGAGAATTTAGCATGGCCAATGCACCTAACTAGCCTGTCTTTCAAACTGTTGGAGGAAACCCACACAGACACAAAGAACATGCAGACTGCTCGCAATTAGTGACCTGAGCCAGAAATCGAATCCGCATCCCTGGCTCTGTTAGGCAGCAGAGCTAACCACTGTTCAACATACTGCTTATTCCTGCACTGTAGGGATTCTGAATTTCGATGTAATGATGACCACTGTCGACTTGAATAAAAAAACACTTGGTTCACTAATGCCCCTTAGGGAAGAAAATCTGCCGTCCTTCCTCAGTCTGGCTTACATGTGACTCCAGAGCCACAGAAATGTGGTTGACTCTTAACTGCCCTTTGAAATGGCCGAACAAGACACTTGGTTCAAGGGCCAAGTAGGGACGGGTAACAAATGCTGGCCCAGTCAGCGATGCCATGTCTAATGGAAGAATAAAGAAAGAAACTACAAACATGCCATACTATTTCATGCCATATAACATTGTTTCCGCAGGCAATTCGGTCCACCTTGTTGACCAACAAGGGGCATGCATGCGGCATGTCGTGCGAGAGCTGCTTTTGGAGCTTACTTCAGGAGTTGCCTAGTGCTTCACGTCGTCAGTGTATGCTTAAACTGGACCATCTGATGGGCAACATGACAGCTCAGAGACTATCGCTGTTGCTGTGCTGACACATGGATTTGGGCCTGTGTCTGCGGGAGTTTGCGCTTTCTCCCCGTGGTTGCGTGGGTTTCCTCCGGGTGCTCTGGTTTCCTCCCACATCCCAAAAATGTGCTCTTAGGCTGATTGGGTAACAAATTGTCCCTATATTGGTCCCTATATAGGAATCTTCAACAATAGGCATAGCCTAAAGACAAGGATATGTCATTAGGACGTTAGGACGGCGGCGCGGGCTCGTTGGGCCGAAGGGCCTGTTTCCTGTGCTGTGTTGCTCTTTGTTCTTATTACAGGAACTGAAGTATTTGTACAATTTATCATTAAGAGCCCAAACTATGTGAGGAACTGGGATACATTTCATTTGCTTGGTCTATAAAAAAAACCCAACATGTTTTGAAAAATTAAAATACTTTTTTATTATCTTCTTTTTTGCCCTTTTAGGTGTCATTATTGCTATTATTGGTCCCCTACTGCTGGCAATGGGGTCTTCAACAAGGCTTTTTTGAAAAAAAAACTTGAGTGATGCTGACTACTTCTCCTGGACAACTTTCAGATTAAGAACTGATGGCATGGTGGTGAGCTCTGCTGCCTCTCAGCGCCAGGCGCCCGGTTCAATCCCAGCCTCGGGGTCACTCAGGACTTCTTCCAGTCTCTGTGAGTGCTCCGGTTTCCTCCCATAGCCAAACCCTGGGTTAGGTGGATCAGCAATGCTAAATTGCCCTAGTATCAGGGGGATTAGCAAGGTAAATACAGGGGGTTACGGGGATGGGGCTTGAGTGGGATTGTTGTCAGTACAGGTCATTCAACCCATCAAAAAGATTCTATCTCATTCTAACCTACCTCGGCCCACCCTGTAGCAAGGCTTCCAATTGCAAGGGACAGAGAATGACTGGTCAGAACACTGGGGCATGCATGATTGCCCGTGTGCTACCTTTCTATGAAGGGCTGGTCCAGTGCCTTGCCCCATTCCCTGCATCTGTCTGTACATACCCTATAATCGTAGGTAGCATCTGGGTTTTCATCACATGCGATGACTTCGGGCGCCATCCAGTACGGGGTGCCGATGAACGTATTCCTTCGTCCGACAGTCCTGTCGAGCTGAGCACTGACGCCAAAATCAACTGAAAGGGAAATGGCTACCATTCAGAAATGTTCAACAAATTTGGACCTGTCCTGGTCCCTCCTTGCCGAATGCCCACCGACGCCTCTACCTTCTCAGAAGACTGAGGAGATTTGTCATGTCCGTTACGACTCTCACCAACTTTTACAGATTCACATTAAAAAGCATCCCTTCTGGTTATATCACTGCTTGATATGGTTTTGCTCTGCCAAAGAGCACAAGAAACTACAAAAGGCCATGAATGTAACCAGTCCGTCATACAAACTAGCCTCCCATCTACTGACACAGTCTACACTTCCCGTTGCTTCTGGAAAAGTAGCCAGCATAATGAAGGATCTCACGCACCCCAGACATTCTCTCTTCCACCTTCTTCCATCAGGAAGAAGATACAAAAGATACCAACTGACTCAAGAACAGCTTCTTTCCTGCTGCCATCAGACTTTTGAACGGACCTACCCTGTGTTAAATTGATTTTTCTCGACACCTTAGCTGTGATTGCAACAGTACGTTCTGTAATCTCTCCTTTCCTTCTCTATGAATGGTATGCTTACTGTGCAAGAAACAACACTCCTCACTGTATCCCAAAACATGTGACAATAATAAATCAAATCTGACTCCCCTTTCTACTCTATGAATGGTATGCTTTGCTTGTATTGCACGCAAGAAACAATACTTTTCACTGTATATTAGTATATGTGACAATAATAAATCAAATCAAGTAAATCTAATCTATTTGAATAAGTTTCCATCCATGATCCTTTTAGTTAATTTTCATAGGAACAAAGGAATTTGGACCAGGAATAGGCCATTCAGCCCTCTGAGTCTGTTCTGCCATTCAATCAGATCACAGCTGATCTCTCCCTGGTCTCAAATCCACCTCCCCACCTGTTCCCCCAGATCCTCTTATCCCTTTTTTTAAAATCAGAAATATATCTATATTCTTCTTGAAACCATTTAGTGATTCAGACTTTCCCATGCAACGGATCAGCGAGTTCCACAAATTCACCACTCTCTGCGAGAAGTAGAACCTCATCATCTCAGTTTTAAATCTATCATCTCTCAACCTGTACCTGTGACGTCTTGTTTGAGATTGCCCCATAAGAGGAAACATTTGGTCTGTATTTACTCTATTGATCCTTTTTGGTATTGAAGTTTTAAAAGTCATTTTAAACAGTTCACAGAATACTACAAGGCAGAAGAGGCCCTTCAGCCCATTGAGTCTGCACCAATGTATGAAATGCTCTGACTTCTCACATGATCATACTTGCCAGCACTTGGCCCATAGCCTTGAATCTTATGGCCTGTCAAGTACTCATCCAGATGCTTTTTAAAGGATGTGAGGTAACCCTCTCAGGCAGCGCATTCCAGACTGTCACCACTCTCTGGGTGAAAAGGATTTTCCTCAGATCACCCTCTAAACCTCCCAGAAGTTGCAACCGCACCCCCCCTCCAGTTAGCCCATGAAGGCATTCACTCGGCAAGAGATCAAACAATTCTAATCTTTTCTGAACTCAATCCATGTCAGCCACCTAATCAACCGAATCTCAACTACTGACAGATATTCAATATAAATCATTAACCTTGCAAGTGAATTCCAGACTCAACTCAAAAGCAAATGATTGTGGAGACTGGAAAGCAGAAATGAAAATGAAAAATGCTGAAAATACATGGCAGGTTTAACAGCATCTACAGAGAGACACACAGAGTTCATCTTTCAGATCTGTGACCTTCCATCAGAAGAGATGATGGAAGGTCAGGGCCTTCTGCTTCTCTCCATAGATGCTGCCGTAACCAGCAGAGCATTTATAGAATTGTCTGTTTCAACTTAAAAGCATCAGCTTAATTTCACTTCTCCACTGGTGAAATGGTGCGATGACAGTAATTTCTCCGTCAAGGTCAGTAAAACGGAGGAGATAGTCATCGACTTCAAGACTGTACTGGAGAACATGCCATTGTCTACATCGACGGGGATGAAGTGGAATGACCGAGAGCTTCATTATTACTAGATGTCCCAGATCGCCAACAACATGTCCTCCTCCCTCCACACTGGTGCGATAGTTAAGAAAGCCCACCAACATCTCTACTTTCTCAGGGGGCGAAGGAAATTTGGCATTTCCGCTACAGCGCTCACCTATTTCACAGGTGCCCCACAGGAATCACACTTTCTCGTTGTATCACAGCTACATATGGTTCCTGCTCTGCCCAAGACCGCAAGAAACAAAATATAGCCCAATCCCTCACACAAACCAACCTCTCATCCACTGACTCCATCTACACTTCCCGCTACCTCGGGAAAGCAGCCAGTATAATCAAGGACTCATCACATCCTGGACTTTGTCTCTTCCACCTTCTTCCGTTGGAAAGTTGATTTGACTTATTATTGTCATATGTATTGGAACACAGTGAAAAGTATTGTTTCTTGCGCGCTATACAGACAAAGCATTCCATTCGTAGAGCACAAAGATAAGGAGAGAGTGCAGAATTTAATGTATGGTGTACAGAAAGATCAACTTCACAGATGCTAGGGCCATTCAAAAGTCTGATAGTAGCAGGGAAGAAGCTGTTCTTGAGTAGGTTGGTGCGTGACCTCAAACTTTTGTGTCTTTCTCCATAGGAAAAAAGTGGAAGAATGTCCAGGATGCATGGAGTCCTTTATTATTTTTAAAAATTTTATTGATTATTGTCATAAGTAGGCTTACATTAACACTGCAGTGAAGTTACTGTGGAAAATCCCCTGAAATATTCTGTCTGCGTTCCCAAGGCAGTGGGAAGTATAGACGGAGACAGTGAATGGGAGGCTGGTCTGTGTGATGTACTGAGCTTTGTTCACAACTCTTTGTAGTTTCTGGCAGTCTGGGACAGAGCAGGAGCCAGACGAAACTGTGAAATATTCAGAACAGATGCTTTCTATAGTGCATCTGTAAAACATAGCTAAATGGTCCAGCCTGTTCTTACATTCCCCACCATTCTCCATTGATAAAGACTTCTAAGCATTTAGCACTCCTCTTCTTCTGGCCTCTTGAAATCCTCCAGTTTCCTCAGCCAGTCACTATTGACTACGTCTTCAACTGCTGAGACTGTTAGCCATGGAATTTCCCTGTCAATTTCTTTCTCTCTATTTCTACATCCCTTTAAAACATTCCATCAAGCTGACCTCTTTACCAACAGTCCTGATATCATAGAACATAGAACATAGAACAATACAGCACAGAACAGGCCCTTCGGCCTTCGATGTTGTGCCGACCAAAATAAAAAGCAATGCCCCTCCTAACTAAACCATTCCCTTCTCATCCATATACTTATCAACTAACCTCTTAAACGCCACCAAACTTGGCGCATCTACAACAGCTGCAGGCAGGGCATTCCACTCCTAATCACTCTTTGAGTAAAGAACCTACCTCTGATATCCGTCCTATAACTCATACCCCTTAATTTAAAGTTGTGTCCCCTCGTGCTATCACCACATGGAATCCTAGAATCCAACAAAGCAGAGGATGCCATTGGGTGCACTGACCACAATCCCACCCAAGCTCTATCCCCGTTACCTCATAACCATCATGCATTTACCCTAGCTAATCCCTCTGACAGTAGGGTCAATTTAGCCAATCCACTAACATGCACATCTTTGAACACTTAGGGACTACTTAGCATGGCCAATCCACCTAACCTGCACATCTTTGGAGTGTGGATAGAAACTGGAGCACTTGGAGGGAACCCACGCAGACACATGGGAGAATGTGCAAACTCTTCACAGACAGTGACTCAAGCTGGGAATGGAACCCGGGTTCCTGGCGCTGTGAGGCACAAGTGCTAATCACTGTGTCACCCAAACAATGACACCCAGTATGGGGGTCAAACCCATAACTTTGAGATTAAGATTCTCATGCTCTACCAACTGAGCTAGCTGGGCACAAATCAAAGTGGAGAACATGGTGGTGTTAAGATTTTCTCAACTCCACCCAAGGATGCTTTATTACTTTAAAAGCTCTATATAAATGCGAGTTGTTGAGATCTGGCAGATAGATACATGTCGCTGATGCAGGATGCCCAAATTGATTTATTTACTCTTCCCACCAGTTGATCTCACATTCTGTTCACAAACAGAAACCGGAAAACAGGTTCTAGAACAGACTTTGCTCATTTTTCCACTCCAACTCTTTCCATCTGGTGCTGCATGCCATCTTCATCCCTCTCTCTATACAGCATGCATTTTCATATACCTGCCCATTACCACTATTTGAGCTGGTTTGATTTATTGTCACAGAGAAACTAGAAGCAGGAATAAACCATTCAACCCATCGAGCCTGTTCCACTATTCATCTTGAGCATCAAATTCAATATCCTGATGCCCCTTTCCCCCCCCATATCCCTTGATCCTTTAGCTGCAAGAGCTATATCTAATTTCTTTTGAAATCATACAATGTTTTGGCCTCAACTACTTCTGTGGTAGTGAATTCCACACATTCACCACTCTCTGGGTGAAGAACTTTCTCCTCACCTCAGGTCTTAAAGGTTTATCCCTTATCCTCAATTCTGGACTCTCCCACCATCGGGAACATTCTTTCTGAATCTATCCCGTCAGAATTTTGTAAGTTTCTATGAGATCTCCTCTTACTCCCCTCTAAACTCCAGTGAATACAATCCTAACTGACTTAGTCTCTCCTCATATGACACACCTGCCATCCCAGGAATCAGCGTGGTAAACTTTGCTGTACTCCCTCTATACCAAGGATACCCTTCCTCAAATAAGCACACCAGAACTACTCACAATACTCAGGTGTGGCCTCAGCAAACACCCTATACAATTGCAGCAAAACATCTCTATCCCTACATTCAAATCCTCTCGCCACGAAGGGCAACATACCATTTACTTTCTTTATTGCCTGCTGTACCTGCGTGCTCACTTTCAGCAACTGATGCACGAAGACATCAAGGTATTGGGATACAGTGCAAAGTATTGTTTCTTGTGCACCACACAGACAAAGCATACCATTCAGAGAGTACATAAGGGAGAAAAAAACGAGAGGAAGTACAGTCACAGCTGTGATGTAGAGAAAGATCAGCTTATTATAAGATTGATCCATTCAGAAGTCTGATGAGATGGCAGCAGGGAAGAAGCTGCTCTTGATTCCTTTCTTCTCTCCCCTCATGCTGTGAAATAAATAGACAGCAGCTCCCTTTTAAATAAATGTATTTGACCTTGCTGTGATCAGGGTAACATTGCCATGGCAACTGCTGAGAGAGTTGCCGCACAGGTTTTTTTTTGATAAACACCCGCACACATTCTTGCAAGTCATCAGTCTGAATATGGTTGCACCTGAACTCGACAAACCAACTAACTTACATTTTGCCTCATACCCTTTCTCCCAAAAGGGCAATATGGTAGCACAGCGGGTTAGCAGTGCTGCTTCACAGCTCCAGGGTCCTGGGTTCGATTCCCGGCTCAGGTCACTGTCTGTGTGGAGTTTGCACATTCTCCTCGTGTCTGCGTGGGTTTCCTCTGGGTACTCCGGTTTTGTCCCACAGTCCAAAGATTTGAGGGTTAAGTTGATCGGCCATGCTAAGAAATTGCCCCTTAGTGTCCAGGGAGCGTAGGTTAGAGGGATTAGTGGGTATAATATGTAGGGGTACGAGGGTAGGGCCTGGGTGGGATTGTGTTCGGTGCAGACTCGATGGGCCAAAGGGCCTCTTTCTGCACTGTAGGGTTCTACGGTTCTATGGTCTCACAGCACCTGAGACCCAGGTTCCCAGCTTAGATCACTATTTGTGTGGAGTCTGCACATTCTCCCTGTGTCTGTGTGGGTTTCTATCAGTTGCTCCCACAATTCAAAGATGTGCAGGTTAGATGATTGGCTGTGTTGAATTACCCCTTAATGTCCAAGGATGTGTAGGTTAGGTGGACTGACCGTGCTAAATTGCTCCTTCGTGTCCAAGGACATATAGGTTAGGTGATTTGGCCATGCTAAATTACTCCTTCGTAACCAAGAATGTGCGGATTAGATAGAACATAGAACATTACAGCGCAGAACAGGCCCTTCGGCCCTCGATGTTGCGCCGACCAATTATGAAAAAAGATGGATTGGCTGTGCTAAAATTCCCCTTAACGTCCCATAGTGCGTAGGCTAGAGGAATTGGTCATGCTAAATTGTCCCTTTTTTGTCCAAAGATGTGCAGATCAGGAGGATTAGGCATGCTAAATTGCGCCTTAGTGCCCAAACATGTGTATCATAGAGCCGAAGAAGGCCATTTGGCCCACTGAGCTGTACTGACAACAATTCCACCCAGGTCCTATCTCTGTAATCCCACTTGCTAATCCCCCTGACACTAAGGGGCAAATTGGCCAATCAATCTAATGTGCATACCTTTGGAGTGTGGAAGGAAACCAGACTCTCTGGGCGAGACACATACAGGCACAGGAGAACATGCAAACTTTACAGTCAGTGACCCAAGGCCAGAATTGACCCTGGGTCCATGGCACCATGAGGCAGCAGTGCTAACCACTATGCCACTGTATAGGTTAGGTAGATTAGTCACAGTAAAGTTCTGCTTTTGACGGGCCCATAAGCAGCTTACTTGAAAATGTATTTATCCTTATAGGAGAGCAAAGGGAGAATGTAGTCTCAGCCCTCAATAGCCACAGGGGCCCCAATGCCCTGGAGTGTGCCACCCTTGAAGGGAAATTAATATTTCTTTTCAAATTCCAACGAAGGAACAGCTGCTGTCAGAGAACTGATCCACAAGTCAGCAATGAGAAGACATGCCAAGTCTGCCATCATCCTTCCATGTCATTTTTAACATGCGACACACATGCCCACAAGTAGGTTTTGAGCTGGAATACTTCCCCCATCAGCCAAGACAAAAATCACACATCCTTACCGAGTTTCACTTCCGCGTTTTCTGTCAGTAGCACATTCTGTCCCTTGATGTCTCTGTGAATAACTTTATGCGCATGAAGATGCGTTAAGCCCTGTGGGAAAGACAAGGAGAGATCAAAAAATGTTGAATAAGAGCACTGTTAGATTTGATATAAATTCACTCGATTAGTGGTTAGCACTGCTGCCTCACAGCGCCAGGTACCCGGGTTCAATTCCCAGCTCGGGTCGTCATCAGTGCAGAGTTTGCACACTTTCCCCGTGGGTTTCCTCTGGAGCTCCGGGTTCCCCCCACAGTCTGAAAGACTGGTGTGAATAGATGCATTGGCAGTGCTAAATTCTTCCTCAGTGTTACCCAAACAGATGCCAGAGTGTGGTGGCTAGGGGATTTTCATAATAATTTTAACACAAGCCTACCTGTGACACTAATAAAACTAAAATAAAGTTAGAGGGAAGATTGACGGGAGTGGCCATGGCCACACGAATAGACAGGGTGGTAAAGAAGGGTAGGGTATGCTTACCTTTATTGGTCAGGGCACTGAGTACAAGAGTCAGGATGTCACATTGCAGCTTTATAATATTTTGATTAGGCCACACTTAGAATATTGCATTCAATTCTGGTTTTGACATTATAGGAAGAATATGGAGGTTTTAAGGGGTGCAGAAGAGGTTTACCAAGATGCTGCCTGAATTAGAAAAGAGCTACGAGGCTGGACAAACTAGGGTTGCTTTCTCTGGAGCAATGGAAGCTGAAATGTCTAATACTGCTGGGCATTCACTTAAGATGAGAAGGGAGAAGTTTAAAGAAATGTAAGGGGCAAGTTTTTTACACTGAATGATGGGCGTCTGGAATGCACTGCCAAGGGTGGTGATCAAGCAGATACGATAGGGATATTTAACGGGCTTTTAGATAAGCACATGAATATGCAAGGAACAGAGGTATAGGGATCAAGGGCAGGCAGAAGGGACTAGTTTAATTTGACTTTAAGTTTGGCACAACATGGTGGATCGAAGAGCTGTTCCTGTGCTGTTTCATGTTCTGTATAAAATAAATGAAAGACTTTTAAAAGGTGTGATGGAAGAGGAGACCTAAATGAGTTTGCAAATGCAAATGTTTGAAAGGAAGTGTACCGGAGTATGACAGGTTTAGATAAGGTAGGCTGCAGTGCGCAAGAAACAATGCTTTTCACTACATCCCAATGCATGTGACAATAAATCAAATCAAATTAAGTTGGTCTTTCTCTACACCCAGCTATGATTATAACAGTATATTCTGCACACTCTCCTTTCCTTCTCCCCTATGTACTCTATGAATGGTATGCTTTGTCTGTACAATGTGCAAGAAACAATACTTTTCACTGTATCCCAATACATGTGACAATAATAAGTCACATCAAAGTTCATGTGCAGGTAAGCACAATGGTGCCAACATTTAATTGTCATTGTCTCGATGTAAAGAAAATTCAGCTGATTGATAAAGTACATATTTATAGGATCAAGAGAAATCAGAGTGTACTTGTGCACCAACAAAACAGTATCCCAAACACAAGACGAAAGCATGCATGCAGCAAGTGCACTTAACAAGAAAATCCCCCCAAGAGAACTTGCAAATGTAAGCTTACAAGAAAAGGTGAGATTGATTAAAAAAATCTCACCAACAAAGATGGGCTTCAAGAATATTATAGAATCCCCACAGTGCAGGAGGTGGCCATTCAGTCCATCAGGTCTGCAGTGACTGCAATCCCCATAAATGCAGTGACTGCATTTATTTACCTTAGCTAATCCCTCTGATACCAAGGGGAAATTTAGCATGGCCAATCCACCTCTCCTACATGTCTTTGGAGAAGACTTATAAATAAGCAAAGATTGATCCATCTTGGAAGTGAGGTTAAAGGGACAGTGGTGCCAATGTGCACCAAGCTTTGTGACTCAGACTATAATCTATAACTCCAAATATTAGCACCTATACCGGAACAAACAACTTTATTCATTACAGTCATAATAAGTGATATTAAGACATTGTTTGAGTTACACCCGTGTTATTACAACTTTAACTTTTTAAACAAAACTTGGAGAGGGACAGATTACAATATTGGTGTGCTGATGGGAATATACTGACAGCTGCTAGATCTGGAAAGGATATGCGATAAGAAATAAAAAGGATGCTGGAAATACTCAGAGCCGGCAGCAGCTAGTGCGAGAGAAATAGGAGCAGGAGTCGGCCATCTAGCCCTTCGAGCCTGCCCCGCCATTCAATAAGATCATGGCTGATCTGAAGTGGATCACTTCCACTTTCCCGCTTTCTCCCCATAACCCTTAATTCCTTTATTGATCAGAAATCCATCTACCAGTGACTTAAACATATTCAACGAGGCAGCCTCCACCACTTCAACGGGCAGAGAATTCCAGAGATTCACGACCTCTTGGAGAAGAAGTTTCTCCTTAACTCCGTTCTAAACTGTCCCCTCCCTTATCTTGTTTAAAAGGTTAAAGTTGTAATAACACGGGTGTAACTCAAACAATGTCTTAATATCACTTATTATGACTGTAATGAATAAAGTTGTTTGTTCCGGTATAGGTGCTAATGTTTGGAGTTATAGATTATAGTCTGAGTCACAAAACTTGGTGCACATTGGCACCACTGTCCCTTTAACCTCACCTCCAAGTTGGATCAATCTTTGCTTATTTATAAGTCTTCTCCAAAGACATGTAGGAGAGGTGGATTGGCCATGCTAAATTTCCCCTTGGTGTCAGAGGGACTAGCTAATGTAATTAAATGCATGGGGTTATGGGGATTCTCTAGTTCTGGTTTCCTTTCTGAGTAGAAAGAATCTCTCTACCTCTACCTATCTAGCCCCTTCATTATCTTTAAGTCTTTATAAGATCCCCCCCTCAGCCTTCTAAACTCTAATGAGTAAAGTCCCAGTCTATTCAATCTCTCTTCATAAGCTAACCCCCTCATCTGTAGTATCAGCCTGGTGAACCTTCTTTGTACTCCCTCCAAGGCTATATCCTTTCACAAATGCAGCAACCAAAACTGCACACAGCACTCCAGTTGCGGCCTCACCAGTGCCCTGCACAGTTGCAGCAAGACCTGCTTTTATATTCTATCCCCCTTGCGATAAAGGCTAACATTCCATTCACCTTCTTGATCACCTGCTGAGTGAGTTTTTGCGATTCGTGCACAAGGACCCCCAGATCCCTCTGCACTGTAGCATGCTGCAGCTTTTCACCCTTAACGTTATACTCCATCTACCAGATCCTCGCCCATTCACTCAGCCTATCCAGATCTCTCTGCAGACTTTCCGCGCACTCCAAGTAACATCACAGGTCAAATGATCCTTTGATTTCTAGCAACCACAGTGTTTCACCAATATATGCGATAAGGGAGGTTTGGGAACCGATGGAGTAAGAAGTTTCACAACACCAGGTTAAAGTATTGTGGAACTTCTTACTGTGTTTACCCGAGTCCAACACTGGCATCGCCACATCATGACACCCACAGAGTAGACAGAGAGAAGTTGTGCTCTAACTAAAGTGATTCAAAATGGCTAATAAACACCATGGTGGGAAATGAAGAGGATTTTTCTTTAAATTCAGCAGGCAGAATTTTATAGTCGTCCGCCAGCAGATTTCATAGAATCCCACAGAATCCTTACAGTGTTGAAGGAGGCCATTCAGCCCTTCAAGTCTGCACTGACAACAATCCCACAACTCTATATATTTACCTCACCAATCCTTTTAACCTGCACATCCTGGGACAATTTGGCATGGCCAATCCATCTAACCAGCACATCTTGGGACACTAAGAGGCAATTTAGCGTGGTCAATCCCTTTATCCTACACATCCTGGGATACTAAAGGGCAATCTGTGGCACATAGAAAGGGCGGTAACAAAAAGATTCGATAGTGGCTTTATAGATGGAGTCAGAAATCAAGTTAAAAAGGAGTAATCCACAGAGTTATGGGGAAAGAGCATGGACAGGAGACTAAGACTACCAGAACAGGCACATGGGGGCCAATGGACTAGTGGTATTATTGCAATTTCATGATAGCTCCAAGTTAAAATTATATTTCATCTTTCAACATAAGATCATTTAAGTTGATAAGTACATGGAAGAGAAGGGAATGGTTTAGTTTGGAGGGGCATTGCTTTTTATATTGGTCAGCGCAACATCGAAGGCCGAAGGGTCTGTTCTGTGCTATAATGTTCTATGTAAGTTATTTATTATTGTCAAAAGTAGGCTTAAATTAACACTGCAACAAAGTTACTATGAAAACCCCCAGTTGCCACATTCTAGGTAACACTGAAGGAGAATTTAACACGGCCAATGCACCGAACCTGCACATCACTAAAGAAAACTACAGCATAGGAACAGGCCCTTAAACCTGTGCCAACAATGATGCCTGTCTGAAGTAAAACCCTCTACTCTTCTGAGGACCATAACCCTCTATTCCCTTCTTGTTCATGTATTTGTCAAAACAACCCTTAAAAGTAATTAAACAGAACAAAAAACTGAATGTGCCATGGTGGGATTCGAGCATGGGGCCCCTATCTGAATGTGTGTTTGTGGATTCATGGTCTAGCAATAATACCACTAGTCCATTGTTCCCCTAAATAGCAGAGAATGCTTTCGATCTATTAACCTCAGAGTTATTGTCCCAACATGCTTCTGCTGCATCACTCTGCTATACGTCTTTCAGACTCATTTGAAGTCTCACCACACCAGGTTAAAGTCCAACAGGTTTATTTGGAATCACGAGCTTTCAGAAGACCACTCCTTGATCAGATGAGGCTTGTGAAAGCTCGTGCTACAAAAGAAACCTGCTGGACTTTAATCTGGTATGGGAGACCTCTTGCCGTGCCCACCCCATGCTGGCATCTCCACACCATGTCTTTCGGACTGTAGGAGGAAACCGGAGTACCCAGGGGAAACCCACGCAGGCACAGGAGAGAAAGTGCAGACTTGTATGCATTCACCCAAGGTCAGGAATCGCATTCAGGTCCCTGGCACTGTGGGACAGCAGTGCTCACCACTGTGCCAACGCTCCCCCTGACATCATTTCAAAGCAGTGATTGTGTTTGATAGAATCAGAGAGTTGGGCTGGGTTGAAAAATGAGAGTCTGCAACTCATGGACATATGTTAACACGCTGGTACAGTACAAATTTCATTCATGTTTCCAGACACTGATACACATCCATCAGCGCATTACGTCGAAGAATCCTCTTTGCCTCTTTTGCCTTCCTAGCCTTTAGACAGAACCACGATTCTTAATTGCTCTGCTGATTGATTTTGGTAAATAATTTGCCCAGTGGGACTTGTGCACAAAAAAACTCCCACAAATTTAATGACTGCCTTAATGCCCAGGGATAAATTTAGATCACAACTGAAGTCTGGCATGTGACCAAAAGCAAAGGCTTTCACAGAACAATGACAAGAGGGGAAGGCGAATCGACTTTAGCTCCAGTGGAAATGAGACTAATAGTGAGAAAGAACTCAGTGGGCTTTTCCCTCACTTTCAGCCCCAGGCACAATTTGTAAAATACCTAATGTCTGAATTGGATTGCAGACTAGAATCTGGGTGAAAGAATCTCAATCATTTTCGCAGAAACAGTGAGTGACACAGTGGCACACGGTTAGCGCTGCTGCCTTGCAGCGCCAGGGATCCAGGTTCGATTTCTGGCTTGGGTGACTTGCTATGCAGATTCTGCACATTCTCCCCGCGTCTGTGAAGGTTTCCTCCAGGTGCTTCAGTGTAGGATACAGGAGGTAGCCATGCTAAATTGCCCCTTCCTGTCCAAAGACGTGCAGGTTAAGTGGATTGGCCATGCTAAATTGAACCTCTGTGTCCAAATGTAGGTAAGTAGGTGGATTCGCTGTGCTAAATGTATAGGGTTATGGGGATAGGGTGAGGGAGGTGCGAGGGAAAATGCACTTTTGGAGTCAGTGCAGAGTTGATGGGCTGCATGCCCCTTTTCTGTACTTTAGGGATTCTACGTACTTGACATGCAATGACCCCCTATTCACCATTTTCCCTGCATTTACATAAACTGGGTGCAAATTGCACAAGTAATACTCCCCATCTGTCAGGATGGGCACAGCTTCAACAACACTCAAGAAGCTCGATACCACTGAGGACAAAGCAGCCCTGCTTAATTGACATCTACAAACGACCACTCCCTCCACCACCAATACTCATAAGACCATAAGATATAGCAGCAGAATTAGGCCATTCGGTCCATTGAGTCTGCTCTGCAATTCAATCATGATTGATATGATTCTCCTACCTTCTCCCCATAACCCCTGATCCTTATTAATCAAGGACCAATCTATCTCTGTCTTAAAGACATTCAATGATGTGGCCTCCACAGCCTTCTGCGGCAATGAATTCCACAGATTCAACACCCTCTGGCTAAAAGAATTCTTCTTCATCTCAGGTGTGTTTCTTCACTCTGAAGTTGTGACCTTGAGTTCCCGTCTCTCCCATTAACGGAAACATCCTCTCCACGTCCGCTCTACCTAGGCCTCTCAGTATTATGCAAGTTTTAATTAGATCCCCTTTCATCCTTCAGAGTCCTCAACCACTCCTCATATTTCTGGGATCATTATTGTGAATCTCTTCTGGCCCCTTTCAAAACCAACACATCCTTCCTTATACACAAAGTTCAAAGCTGCTTACAATATTCCAAATGGGGTCAGACCAGAGCCTTATAAAGTCTCAGCAGTACATCCCTACTCTTATATTCTAGCTCTCTAGAAATGAACATTGAATTTGCCTTCCTAACTGCTAACTAATCTTGCATGTTAATCTTAAGAGAGTCCAGATTCAGAACTCCCAAGTCTCTTTGTGCTTCAGATTCCTGAAGCTTTTCCCCATTTAGAAAATAGTCTATGCCTCCATTTCTCCTTCCAAAGAGCATAACCTGACACTTTCCCACATTATATTTCATCTGCCACTTCTTTGCACCCTTTCCCAACCTGTCCAAGTCATTCTCCAGCCTCCCACTTCTTCAATACCACCTTCCCTCTACATATCCCCGTATATTCTGCAAATTTGGCAACAATGCCCTCTGGTTCATCTTCCAGATCATTAGTGTACATAGTGAAAAGTTGTGGTTGCAACACTGACCCCTGTGGAACACCACCAGTCACTGGTTGCCATCATGAAAAGGACCCCCCTTATTCCCAATCTCTTCTACCTGTCAGCAAGTAGCAGTAGTGTGTACCATCTGCAAGATACACTGCAAAAACCCAAAGTATCTTCTAAACCCAGGATAATTTCCAAAAGAATGATCCCAGGAATTAAGGGCTTGTTGTATAAAGGGTAAGGGCAGCAGACACATAGGAACATCACCTGCAAATTCCCCTCCAAGCCACTCACTATCCTGACTTGGAAATATATTGGCCTTACTTCACAGTCGCTGGGTCAAAATCCTGGAATTCCCACCCCAATTGTGGGTCAACACATAGCACGTGGACTGAAGTGATTCAAGAAGCAACTCACCACTACCTTTGTCAAAAGGTAACTAGAAATGGGCAATAAATGCTAGCCAGCTAGTGACACCCATGTCCCAAAGTAAAATATAAACAACTATTCTCTGAAAAGCATTGCAAAGCAAAAAACTCAGCACATGAATTAAATGCAACCCATTATGTGAAACAATACTTAATAAGGATGCACCAGAGAAAGCATCCTTTCCAGATGTATCTCATCTTGAACATAGAACATAGAATATTACAGCACAGTACAGACCCTTCAGCCCTCGACGGTGAAACCCATCTAACCAACACTATTCCATTATCATCCGTATGTTTATCCAATGACCATTTAAATGCCCTTAATGTTGGCAAATCCATTACTGTTGCAGGCAGGGCATTCCACACTATTCTCTGAGTAAAGGACCTACCTCTGATATCTGTCCTGTACCTATCACCCCTCAATTTAAAGCTATTTCCTCTCATGCTAGCCATCTCCATCTGAGGAAAAAGGTTCACACTGTCTATCTAATCCTCTGATCATCTTATATGCCTCTTTTAAGTCATCTCTTAACCTTCTTCTCTCTAATGAAAATAGCCTCAAGTCCCACAGTCTTTCCTCATAAGACTTTCCCACCATACCAGGCGACATCCTAGTAATTCTCCTCTGCACCCTTTCCAATGCTTCCACATCCTTCCTATAATGTGGCGACCAGAACTATACATAATACTTCAAAATGCGGCCGCACCAGAATTTTGTACAGCTGCAAATGACCTCACGACTTCTAAACTCAATCCCTCTACCAATAAAAGCTAACACACTTTCCTAACAACCCTATCAGAGATCTACACACATGGACACTCAGATCACTCTATCTATGCTCATCCATATTACCAATTAACTTACTATTAGCCCAGTACTCTGTATTCCTATTACTCCTTCCAAAGGGAATCACTTCACACTTTCGGCATTAAACTCCATTTGCCACCTCTCAGCTCAGCTCTGCAGCTTATCTATGTCCCTATGTGATCTGCAACATCCTTCTGCACTGTTCACAACTCTACCAACTTTACTGTTGTCTGCAAATTTACTAACCCATCCTTCTATGTCCTCATCTAGGTCATTTATAAAAATGACAAACAGCAGTGGCCCCAAACAGATCCTTGTGAAACACCACTAGTAAAATGAACTCCAGGATGAACATTGTCCATCAACCACCGCCCTTTGTCTTCTCACAGCTAGCCAATTTCTGATCCAAACCACGAAATCACCCTCAATCTCACGTCTCCGTATCTTCTGCAATAGCTTACCGTGGGGAACCTTATCAAACACTTTACTGAAATCCATGTATACCATATCAACTGCTTTACCCTCATCTACTTCTGTGGTCACCTTCTCAAAGAACTTGGTATGGATCCTGCTTTGCCCAAAACTGTAACAAACTACAAAAGGTTATGAATGAAGCCCAGTTCATTACATAAACCAGCCTTTCATCCACTGACTCCATCTGCACTTCCAGCTGCCTTGGGAAAAGCAGCCAGCATAATTAAGAATCCGGCGCATCCAGAACGTACTCTCTTCCACCTTCATCCATTGGGAAAAAGGTACAGAAGTCTGAGGATATGTGTCAACCGACTCAAGAACAGCTTCCTTCTCTGCTGCCAAACTTTTGAATTGACCTACCTTAAGTTTAAGTTGATTTTACTCTACACCCTAGCTATAACTGTAATACTACATTCTGCACCTTCTCCTTCCTTTCTCTATGGACAGTATGCTTTGTCTGTAGAGCATGCAAGAAACAACACTTTTCATTGTATCTTAATATATGTGACAATAAATCAAATCAAATCAATATAAAAAACATAGAATCATTACAGTGCAAAAGGAAGCCACAGGGCCCATCGGACCTGCACCAACCCTACCTCCAAAGCCCCACATATTTACCCTGCTAATGCCCCCGACACAAAGGGTCAACTTAGCATGGCTAACCTCAACATCTCTGGAGTGTGAGAGGAAACCGCAGCACCCAGAAGAAACCCACACAGACATGGGGAGAATGTGCAAACTCCACATGGTCAGTCACCCAAGGCTGGATTTGAACCTGGATCCCTGGGACTGTGAGGCAGCAGTACTTAACGCTGTGCCACCCTGCAGACTAACCACAACGCTCTCCCCCTCCGGCCCCCAACCAGCTAATATTATTTATAGGGGTGAAATCAAGAAGGAAATCACATTCAGTTTTCAGTGAAGATCAGCAGCCGAAGCTAACTTGGACGCACAGGTTGCTGGAGGTCAAGACCTCCAGTGTGGCAAAATCCCAGCCAAGTGCTTCCTAACACTGTGCTCACACGACTGTCCATGCAGCCAACTCTGAGGGAAATGTACTTTCAAATCGGATTTTTTAAATTACACTGTTAAGCTTTAATGCCTTGAAGAGAAACTCAACTCAAATCTGGTTTTACTTCATAGAATCCCTACAGTACAGAAGGAGGCCATTCAGCCTATCAAGTCTGCACTGGCCATAATCCCACCCAGGGCCTACTCCTGTAACCCCACATATTTACCCTAGCTGATCCCCCTGAAACTAAGACGCAATTTAGCATGGCTAATCAACCTAACTTGCACATCTTTGGACATTAAAAAGCAAGTTAACATGGCCAATCAACCTAATCTGCAAATCTTTGATAATAAGGACCAATTTAGCATGGCCAATCAACTTAGCCTATACATCTTTGGATACTAAGGGGCAATTTAACATGGCTAATCCACTTAATCTGCACATCTTTGCACTGTGGGAGGAAACCAGAGCATCCGGAGGAAACTCATGCAGATATAGGGGAGAAAGTGCAAACTTCACACAGCGACTCAAGCCAGGAATAGAACCCAGGTCCTTGGCACTGTCAATGTAAATCTCAAACAGAAAATCTTTTCTCTGAAGGTGATGATAATGATGATGATGACTGCAACACAGTCTGGTAGAGAGGAACAGAAAGAATAGTAGGATTCAGAAAATGGTGATTACCCGCAGTATCTCCCTGCAGATATAGGCGATCCACTCTTCCTTCAATGCGTTGCCCTTTGTATTCTTGACCAGGTCTGTGACAGATCCAGCTCCACAGAATTCCATAACCAGCTGAGGAGGAGAACACACCAACAATCTGAACAAAAGACGTTCTGCTTTTCTTCCTTCCTTTCACTCAGGTGGAGAGGGGAAAAGTGTCAATGGAGATTTCTTGCATTTATACAGAACTAGCTAGACAATGCTCGATGCAAGCAAAATCCTGGGATCAGAACCTAGTTTCAAAAGCATTAACTGGACATTGCATGGAGGACAGGAAGGAAAATTTACCTTTAGTAGTTGAAACTAATAAAAATAAAAACATACTCATACAATTCTCATTCCAACAAAACAGTTATACGTTTTATCTGCGACATATAACACAAGCAATTCGTAGACTTCCTACAGTGCAAAAGGAAGCTATTTGGCCCATCAAACCTACACTGACAACAATCCCTATTCCCATAACCACATGTATTTATCCTGCTAATCGTCCTGACACTGGGGGACAATTTAGCATGGCCAATCCACCTAACTTACTCATTTAGGAGCAGCACAATGGCACAGTGGTTAGCACTGCAGTCTCACAGCTCCAGGGACCTGGGTTCAATTCCCATCTTAAGTCACTTTCTATATAGAGTTTGCACGTTCCTCCCGTGTCTATGGGGGGGTTTCTTCCCCATGCTCTGGTTTCCTCCCACAGTCCAAAGATGTGTGGGTTAGGTGCATTGGCCATGCTAAATTGACTCTTAGTGTTCCGGAATGCATAGGTTAGAGGGTTTAGCTGGGGTTATGAGATAGGGTTTAGGTGGGTTTGTTGTTAGTGCAGACTCCATGTGTCAAATGGCGTCCTTCTGCACTGTAGGGATTCTATGATTTTTTTTGGACATTACGGGGCAATTTAGCATGACCAATCTGCCTAACCTGCACGTCTTTAGACACTAATTCCAAAGGTGGATTCAAGTTCAAAGATACAAAGAACAAAGAGCAACACAGCACGGGAAACAGGCCCTTCGGCCCAACGAGCCCGCACCGCTGTCCTAACATCTTAATGACATATAGGGACGTGGGTTAGATTGATTGGCTATGCTAAAATTACCCCTTAGTGTCCTGGGATGTGTAGGTTAGAGGGATTAGTGCGTAAAGTTAGTGGGATTAGTGTAGGGATATGGGGGTAGGGCTGGGTGGGATTGTAGTCGGTGCAGACGCAATGGGCCGAAGGGCCTCTTTCTACACTATAGGATTCTATGATCCTAATGGGCAATTTATCATGACCAATCCATCTAATCTGGGGGAAACCTCCCACTATCCAATGGAACGAAACCTGGAGGAAACCCATGCTGACATGGGGAGAATATGTAAACGCCACACAGTGAAGTGGAATTGAACTCAGGTCCCTGGTGCTGTGAGGCAGCAGTGCTAACCACTGTACCACCATGCCACCATACAGCTTACAGCAATACTGTCCTGTGGAGAGACAGGTGCACCATGTACAAGTGGACAAACTTGGGCCTGCATTCTCTTGAGTTCTGACAAATGGGAGAGGTGATCTCATTGAAACTTACAAAAGGGAATAGACGGGTAGAATGCAGTTTCCCTTTGGCTGCATGCCCAATGACACTCAAGAAGCTCAACAAACCAGAGGCAAGCCAAATATGCATGATTGGCAATCCTTCCACAAACATCTACTCCCTCCACTACTGACGCATAGTGCAGACACTGCATACATCTATAAGATGTACTGCACCTTCCAAACCCATGACCACCACCACTGAGAAGGACAAGGGCAGCAGATACTTGTGGAACACCATCATCTGGAGGTTCCCCTCTGAGTCACTCACCATCCCGACTGGGAAATATATAGGCTGCTCCTTCATTGTCATTGGATCAAAATGCTGGAACTCCCTCCCTAACAGCAGAATGGGTGCACCTACACCACATGGACTGCAGTATATCAAAGCAGCAACTCAGCACTATCTTCAAGATGCAATTACGGATGGGCAATAAATGCTGTACAGGGACTCTGAAGCATTCTTTCATGTATTCATTCAAGGAATATGGATGTCACTGACAAGGCCGCCATTTATTTTCCATCCTTAATTTCCCTCGAAATAGTAGTGATGATGAAGGAATGACCTGTTTGGCAATTAAGAAAGAGTCAACCACATTGTGTGATCAGGGAAAGAAGAGGAGATTTTTGCCCTGAAGGGGAATGAGTGATAGGCTGCACGTCTCTTACTGACAACAGCTTTTACTTCACATTATTAATTGGATTGAAATTCCAGGGGAGAGATTTGAACTTGTGTCTGTGGATCATTAGTCTGACTCGCTGGGTTTACTGTTCCAGTTACATAAATGCTGTGTTACTGCTTCCAATTTTCATAAAACTTTAGATTACTTTTTATAGAATCATAGAATCCCAACAGTGCAGAAGGAGGCCATTTGGCCCATTGTGTCTGCACCAATAATAATCCCACCCAGACTCCATTCCCATAACCCCCCTTATTTACCTTTGCTAATCCCCCTGACACTAAGGGGCAATTTAGCATAGCCAATCTACCTAACCGGCACATCTTTGGACACTAAGGTCAATTTAGCATGGTCAATCCACCTCACCAGCAGATCTTTGGACACGAAGAGGCAAGTTAGCATGGTCAATCCACCTAACCTGCTCATCTTTGGACACGAAGGGGCAATTTAGCATAGCCAATCCATCTAACCTGCTCATCTTTGGACAGGAAGGGGCAATTTAGTATGGCCAATCTACCTAACCCACACATCTTTGTAATGCAGGAGGAAACCGGATCACCCAGTGGAAAATCCATGTAGACACGGTGAAAATGTGCAGACTCCGCACAGACAGTCACCCGAGGCCAGAGCTAAACTCTGGCACTGAGAGGTGCTAACCACTGTGCCACTCCATTGTTGCTGCAAATTGAGTTATGAGGCCATGCAGCTTTGAGAATCATCCTAGGTTACTTTCACATGAGGAGGACAGTGTTTAACCTGATTATGTTTGATTTCTCACCCAGAGCTGGTCATCATGGCCTGGAGGGCTCTTTTTGATGAAGGCACCATAGTACGTCGCAATGTTCCTATGATGCGAGTACTTTTTCAACATGTTAATTTCCTGCTTGATTTCCTCCTCTTCATCCTGGATTGAAAAACAAATACAAACTTCATCAAAAATACTGTTGATGCTGAAATCAAGAGAGACGGTATGCTGCTGTCCCAACAGAAACTTCATATCTTAGTTAGAAAAATGTCCAAGAGCGCTTTAATATTCTTGTTGCCATTTCGTACCCTGGAGGCAGCAAAGTAAAGGTTTGGAGTTGAGAGTTTGTGACTGTACACAAATATTTCATCATTTCCTAAAAATGGAGTTTCATGCTTTCTGATTGGGAACCCTCATGCAGGCATTGGCACTCTGGGAAGTCCAAACAGTCGTAGGCATACGTTTGCTCATACCAGACACGGATTGGGGGGGGCAGGTCCAGACACGGGCTGGAGGGGGCAGGTCCAGACATGGGTTGAGGTGCAGGTCAGGACCCGGGCTGGGGGGGCTGGTCCAGACATGGGTCAAGGGGGGGCAAGGTCCAGGCAGAGGTCGGGCCAGGTCCAGACACGAGTCTGTGCAGGTCCAGACAGAAATCAAACACGTAGGTCTAGTTTATGTTTGAAACTCACGCTTCAGAAAAATCTGATACTTATTTCTACTATTTATTGCACACTGATATCATATACTGTTAATTTTTGGTGCGCTAGGAAGGATTATTAAGTGCTAATCCTTCAGTTTAAGGTTTGTTTGTTGGCGTCACAAATAGGCTTACATCATTTCAGTGTGAAAATACTCTAGTCGCTACACTTCAGCGCCTGTTTGAGGCAGGCCCATCCATTCGTTCTTCATTGAGGGGGAATTTAACATGGCTGATGCAACTAACCAGCATGTTTTTTGTACTGTGGGAAGAAACAAACACACCCGGAGGAAACCCATGCAAACACAGGGTGAACGCGCAGACTCCGCACAGACAGCGAGGCAAGCCGGGAATCAAACCCGGGTTCCTGGCGCTGTGAAGTTTCAGTGCTAACAGCAGTGCCATTGTGCAGCCCACTTAATTCGTACAAGCAGAGAAAGCAATACCAACACAACAAATACACAGTTCAATTGGAAATCTTGAGAGTGTACTGTCTCTGGGACTCCCCTTCCAATTACTACCACATTCACAACTATCTTCCTTTGAGTGACACTTCTTCAGTTTCCCCTCAATTCCCCTATTGATTTCGGTCTTCTTAAGGTTCTGTGATGGACATGGTCATTTGCTGCCTCAGTGTCAAGGACTGACACCAGAGTGGCACTTCTGAAATTGAGCTCTTCTGCTCATGTGTGGACAAATGCCGTGATAAGATGAGGAATGCTGGCAGACTTTAATCAAACATTGATGAATGTGATATGCCAAAAGGCAGCGGCAATGGCCAAATGGTATTGTTGCTGGATGATTTATCCAGAAACTCAACTAATGCTCTGGAGACCCAGGTTCAGATCCCGCCATGGCTGATGGTTGAATTTGAATTCAATTTTTTAAGAAAATTTGGGATTAAGAACCTACTGAGGACGTGAAACCATTGCTATCGTCGGAGAAACTTATCTGGTTCACTAATGTCCTTCAGGGAATGAAATCTACCGCCCTTGTCCAATCTGGTCGACATGAACAAATACTGATGGCACTGTCAACTCCAATCCCATCACTTTGCTGTTGACAGTGTAGACTGGTGGAAATTGAACGTTAAAGAGTTTGATTGGATTTCCTCTGATTTTGGTGGACAAAGCAATTTTCCACACTGTCGGATACATGCTACTAGAATAGCTTAACGCCAGTTCTGGAAGGCGAGTCTTCAGCACCATAACAGGATGTTGTCAGGATTTTATTCATTTGTGGGACATGGGTGTTATGGGATCCAGCTGGGCCAGTATTTATTGCTGATCCTTAGCTGCCCCTTGAACTGAGTGTCTCCCTCTGCCATTTCAGAGAGCAGTTGAGAGTCAACCACTCTCTTACTGTGTTTCTGGAGTCATATGTCAGCCAGACCGAATAAGGATGGCAGATTTCCTTCTCTAAAGGAATCAGTGAACCAGATGGGTTTTCCAGACAGTCAACAATGGTTTCATGGTCATCCGTAGATTCTTAATTCCAGATATTTTTAAACTGCATTCAAATCGCACCATCTGCAGTAGCGGGATTTGAACCCAGATCCCCCAGAACATTAGCGGAGCTTCTGGATTAATTATCTAGCGATAATACTACTAGGCCATTGCCTCCCTCTTTTGACATATCTAGTGTCCATCTATCATCCATTTGTGATAGTATATGCAGAAAATCAAATTGGCTGAAGACGGGTATGTGTGATGGGAATTTGGATCATGCATTTGGTACTTCTGGCTGAAGAACTCATCGTTTGTACAGATGTGCTGCACTCCCCCAACCTTGAGAATGGAGAGATTTGTGCATCTCTCTCCTTTGAATGTTTGTCTCATCATCTTAATGTAACCAGGCTTTAGGAAGTCAGAAGCTGACTAACTCACCACATAATTCCTGTCTTGTATGTGTGTGCGCACGTGCGCGCCATTTGATGTGTGCGTGCACCTGCATGTATGCATGTGTATGTGGAAGAGAGAGCGAGAGACAGAGAAAGACAGAGAGAAAGAGCTCATGGGAGAGGGGGAGTGGGAGAGAAAAAGGGAAAGAGTGAGAGAGAGAGAGAAAGTGAAAGACAACGCAAGAAAGCGAGTGGGGGCGGACGAGGGGTGGGGGGGGGGACGGACAAGGGGTGGGGGCAAGAGAGATGAGGGAAAGGAGGAGTGAGAATGCAGGGAGGGGGAGAGGCGGGGACGGGGGGGAGGGGGAGGGGGAGGCGGGGGCGGGAGCGGAGGGGGGAAGGGGGGGGAGGCGGGGGACGGGAGGGGGAGGGGGGAGGCGGGGGACGGGAGGGGGAGGGGGAGGAGGGGGGACGGGAGGGGGAGGCGGGGACGGGAGGGGGAGGGGGGGAGGCGGGGGACGGGAGGGGGGGGGGGGGGGAGGCGGGGGACGGGAGGGGGAGAGGGGGAGGGCGGGGGGAAGGGAGGGGGGAGGGGGCGGGGGACGGGAGGAGGAGAGGGGGGGACGGGAGGAGGAAGGAGGGGAAGGAGAGCGGGGGGAAGGTGTGGTGGGAAGAGAGGAATGCACCTGTGCATGTAACCGATGGTAATCTCCGAGGATGTTTGTTACTCACAACAAGTGGCTGTGGTGGAAACATCAATCCAGACTAGTCTTTTGGATTCAAGCTATCTAGAGGACAATTTATGTCATATGTCTAAAGCAATTCCCTTAACAAGGTGAACTATACACTGTAATTCATACAATGGTAATGCTATGTTAGAGGAAGATGGTTAGGTTCTTGCTTATTGGATGGAGACCATTGTCTGGCAAAACTCTTCCCTCCAACTACCCCACATATAGGATTCTCCTCTTTCAATACTCAAAGGTGACCCACGCTTTTGTCTTGGGTGAAATTGGGAGAAGGAGCACAGATAGTGTTTAAATCCATTGCCAGTAAATTCAAGCCATTGATAGCAGTAGATTTTATCATTCCACTTTGTCGGATTTATTCACCAGTGAGTCAACAGCTTGAAGAACAGCTCTTTCCACCTCGTTAGTTCACCAGAATTCAAATGGGCACAACCAGTGAATAGGAAAGGAATCTCAGATCAGGACTGATCCCTCTGGGGTTTCAGGATTTGTCTGGATGCGAGGAGTGCAATGAGTACCAAAAGTCTTGTTGAAGACAATACTGAACACCTGCTCTTCCCCTCTGAGATAGAGGAGAAAGATCATGTTGTATCAATGTCCTACATGAAAGATGGCAGTTATTAGAGACCTTGATTGAGCTTTGGGACAAATAGATGCTGTAATACAAGGTATGCTAACTAAAGCTGCGATTTGAGCCTATTTCAAGCAACACATTTTATCTGACTCTCCAGACATTTCAGACCATCTTTAGTGTTGACTGAGGTGTTTTTGTGTGGAATGTCGTAAATCATCAAGTTCTAGCATTCGTGAGCTACGCCAAGGAAAGCTTCCATTAGAATCTGAAGACAGATGTGTTGTCACTGGACCTCACAGCTGCTTCTCTGTGTGGCTCACTGGCCTGTCTTAAAGCTGTTCAGACCGCTTCCAAAGATTGCAACCTCCTTTGCAACTCACATCTTGGGCAAGGGTGAAGCTAATGTAAAAGACAGGCTGATGGGCCACCACAGGGGCTCAGTGCCAGCCATTCCTATTCAACATTGGGCAACACATTGCTGCCTTGCAGCACCCTGGAACCAGGGTCAATTCGGCTTTGGGTGGCTGCTTGTGTAGAATTTGCATGTTCTCCCCATGTCTGCATACTCCGATTTCCTCCCACAGCCCAAAAGATGTGTAGGTTAAGTGGATTGGCCATGCTAAATTGCCCCTTAGTGTCCAAAAATGTGCAGGTTAGGTGGACTGGTCATGCCCCTGTGTCCAAAGATTTAGCATGGCCAATCCACCTAACCTGCACATCTTTGGACTGTGGGAGGAAACCAGAGGGCCCAGAAGAAACCCACATAGATACAGGGAGAACGTGTAAACTCCACGCTGACAGTCACCCAAGGCCAAAATCAAACCCAGGTCCTTGGTGCTAAGAGGCAGCAGTGCTAATCACTGTGCCATCCACAATACATTCTGATATTTGCATTTGCTCAATAAACAGGAATAGAAGAGAACCGCTTAAGATTTTGGCTGGCTCAGCTCCGGAAAGATTAGCAAACCCGATGAGTAAACCAATCAGTGGTATGTTGAGGGTTAATGTGGAAACAAGGATTATAAGAGGGTTAAAATGCAAGGTTCCCACATGCAATATTTTGGTGCCTTCAGCAATATAGAGCATCTAAAGCAATCAGAAACAAACCAAAACTGATGGGAATCGCATGAACACATTTTTTAATTGGAAAGTGCCCTCCTGAGTATTAAACGTCTCTGTTCAGAACACAGATATTTCTGGTTCTGTAAAAGCTCTGAAGAGGATTTTCCTAACTTTTTTTTTGTTATAATTGGCATGGATAGTAACTGAAGGCTTGCAAAGCAGTTAAGAAAAATACGGCGCTCAGCACAGTCGCAGCAAAACTTATTTTTCAGATATATTTTTGGCTCTGACAGGTGCTTGCATTAGCATTAGGCATATGAGTGAGTGCCTCTTTTTTAAAAAAAATATTGTCGATAACACCACTCGCACCCTTAAGACAGTGCAGGGGGGTGAATCAGTCAATGGTGCGCACGCACACACACAATGGCTCACTGCTGTCCAACCACTCCCAACGTGTGGGTGCTAATCAGAGACCAGGATTTCATTTGTTTTCATTTTTTTAAAGCGAACATTCCTATCAAAAGGTTAACTTTATTTTCAAGTCTGCTCCTTGTTTAATTAAAAACATTAGCAGGGCATTAACTACCAAAACTGAAGGGCCTCGAGTGAGCTCATTTGCAAAGCTAGAAGAGCATGTTTTACAGAGGGTGGACAACATTGTACAGCCACAGGAGCTGGAACTGGTTGACTGTACAGTCATAATTACCACCAGAAGATAAACGGTGCAAATGGTGATAAACTTGCTTAGAGTTGATAGGAGGGAGGGAGGGAAGATGGGACGGAAGATCGGAGAGAGGGTGGGCAGGTGAGAGAGAGAGGGTGGGCAGGTGAGAGAGAGTGTGTGTGTGTGTGTGAGAGAGAGTATAAGTATAATTGCATGCACGTGTGTGTGTATATGACTATGACTGTGTATGTATGCATGTGTGTGTGTGAAAGAGTGAGTGTCTGTGTGAAAGTGTGTGTGTGTGTGTGTGTGTGTGTGTGTGCACGCGTGTGCATGAGTGTATGTGTGTGCGCATGCGTCTGTGCATGTATGTGCATGAGTGTGAGAGTCTGTATGCGTGTGAATGTAGCCCAGTCCACTTAAACCATCCTCTCATCCACTGACTCTGTCTACACCTCCTGCTGCTTCAGGAAAGCAGTCAGCATAATCAAGGACCCATGCACCTATTCGTGTGTGTGTGAGAGTGTGTGCATGTGTGCGTGCCTGTTTGTGAGTGTTTTCTCCACCTTCTTCCGTTGGGAAAAAGCTACAACATGTCTGAGGACACATACCAACTGACTCAAGAATAGCTTCTTCCCTGCTGCCATTAGAGTTTTGAATGGACCTACCTTGCACTAAGTTAACCTTTCGCGACACCCTAGCCATAACTACAACACTATATTCTGCATCTTCTCCTTTCCTTCGCCCCTATGTACTTTATGAACGGTATGTTTTGTCTGTGTAGCATGCGAGAAGCAATACTTTTCAGTGTATCCCAATACATGTGACAATAATAATTCAAATCAAAAAAGGAAAAGTTGGGACTTGATCATAGGCAAAGTGGATTTTCAGAAACTCTTGAATGGGAGAATAGAGGGAGATTCATAGGATCACAGAATACCTACAGTCCAGAAGGAATCCATTCAGCCTATTGAGTCTGCACTGACCACAATCCCATGCAAGCTGTATTCCCATAACCAATGCTAATCCCCCTGACACCAGAATCAAGTTAGCATAGCCAATTTACACATCTTTTTATTTGAGCTGGAGTTTGAGAGAAGAAAAAGGCTCTGCTGGAGGAAGCAATCTGCAACATTGAACACACCGCTATACTATTTGTGATACAAGTGAGTTTAGACGAAGAAAAGATTTGTAGTAAGAAATTTGAATTCAATACATTGGGGAATGGAGTTGTTGGAGATGACACACTGCCTTGTAACCAATATGAACTGGCCACACAACATCCTCGTATGCAGTCTCTTCCAAAAACAATGGAATCAGTTATGCAGATTTCCCACGTGGATATTAAATTCAACAAATGAGAGGGAAGAACTTAAATTGATGTAGAATGTTACAGGACCTAAGGGTATCCCAAAGAGCTTTCCAGTCCATCAAGTACTTTAGAAATGTAACTACGATTATAATGTTCGAAACAGGAAAGCCAATTTCAGCACAATATTCGCACAAGCAGCACGATAACGATTAGATAATGGTTTCAATCATGGTCAAGAGGAACATCAACCAGGACACCGTGTAGAATTCCCCTGCACCTCTTTAGCACAGTGCCGTGAACTCTTCTTCAATCACAAGGAGTGCAAGGTCTCAGTCTGACATTGCATCCTTAAGAACTGGTGAGAAGACAATAATCTCTCTCTTTCTCAATATCACCAAAACGAAGGAAATAGTCATCAACTTCAGAAAGTGTAATGGAGGACATGCCCCTGTCTACATCAACAGTGAAGAAGTGGAAACGGTTGAGAGCTTCAAGCTTCTAGATATCCAACAACCTGTCCTGGTATCCCCAATGCTGACGAAATATATTCAGAAAGACCACCAATGCATCTACTTTCTCAGGAGGCTAAGGAAATTCAGCATGTCCACTACAATTCTCACAAACCGTTACAGATGCACCATAGAAAGCATCCTTTCCAGATGTATTACAGCTTGGTATGGCTTCTGCTCTGATCAAAACTGCAAGAAGTTACAAAGGTTGTGAATATAGCCCAGTCCAATCAGGTAAACCAGTCTCTCATCCACTGAATCTGTCTATATTTCCCACTGCCTCAGAAAAACAGACAGCATAATCAAGGACCCAGCCTGGACATTCTCTTTTTCATCTTCTTCTGTCAGGAAAAAGATACAAAAGTCAGAGATCACATACCAACAGATTCAAGAACACATTCTTTCTGCTGCTGTCAGACTTTCGAATGGTCCTATCACACATTAAGCTCATCTTTCTTCACATCCTATCAATAACTGTAACACTATATTCTGCATTCTGTTCCATTACCGCATTGCACTTATGTGTGGTATGATTTGATTTATTATTGTCACGTATTGGAGTACTGTGAATAGTGTTGTTTCTTGCAAACTTACAGACAAAATATACAGTTCACAGGGGAGAAGGACAAGAGAGGGTGCAGAATGTCGTGTTTGTATGGAGAGCACTCAAAACAGCACTTTCTATTGTATCTCAGTACATGTGACAATAATAAATCAAATCAAGTCAAAGAATCAGCCTAAACAGGGTGCTCAGATCACTAGATCGGGACATGAACGAACCCACAAGCTGTGGCTGCACTACCCACTTAACTATGGCTGACACTCTTAAAAAAGATGCTGTCTATGATCAGATCTTCCTACAGAAGCTCTTGCTTTCAATGGAACTACACAGTACGATTAGGCTGACATTAGCAGATGGATTTGATATCTGGTAGAAGGGAATAATAGAACTGGAAGTTAAAATACCCAACATGATCACTGTTTACTCTGCTGCAGCATCTCCTTGTTTTCTTTGTGGCGAGGGTGGTTACATTGCACTTAGGGAGTTTGAGTTGCTGTGGCAACACTCACTTCGACATGAATGCTGTAGTCCAGATTTTTGGATAGTGATGATAGAGGCTCTTTCCATCACACGGCAACCACTTTTAGATCATAAGACATCGGAGCAGAGTTAGGCCACTTAGCCCACGATTCAATCATAGCTGATCTTTTTCTCATCCCCATTCTCCTGCCTTTTCCCCATAACTCCTGATACCTTTATTAATCAAGAACTCTATCTATTTCTGTCTCAAAGACACTTAATGATCTGGCCTCCACCGCCTTCTGCGGCAAAGAGTTCCACAGATTCACCACTCTGTGGCTCAAGAAATTCCTCCACATCTCTTTCTGCACTTCCTGTCTGCCGTTGATGTGTGCTGGAAGGGTTTTGCACGTGGGTTTCGCCGTGTTTTGAACACAGCTTCTCTGCTTCTCTGCCCATCTTTGGGTAGGATTCTGACTCAGAAGGAGGGGCATTACCCACTGCATCACAAGGCCTCCTTCATCTTTTGTCCAGAGCACAAAATACAAAGGGCAGAGTCTAGAAAATCTTGAAAGCAAAAATGTCAAAACATGGAGAGAAAAGTGTCTCCAGATATATACCACAAATTTTCATTTTAATGCTGTTGATTAATTCATAGAATCTCTGAAGTGCTGTCAGAGGCCACTGGGCCCATCGAGCCTGCACCAACAATAATCCCACCCAAGGCCGACCCCAGAATCCTAAGTATTTATCCTGCTAATCTCTCTGATACTAATGGGCAATTTAGCATGGCCAATGAATCTAACTTGCACATCTTTGGACACTAAGGGGCAATTTAGTATGATCATCCAACTAAGCTAGACATCTTTGGACACTAAGGGGCAATTTAGCATGGCCAATGAGCCTTATCAGCATGTCTTTTGGACTGTGGAAAGAAACTGCAACACCCTGAAGAAACCAAAGACATGGGAAGAATGTGCAAAATCCACACAGACATGGCCGGAATTGAACCCGGGTCCCTAGCGCTGTGAGGCAGCAGTGCCGGTCACTGTGCTACCGTACCTCCCTTAGACGTATGAAAGTAATTGGGAAACTTGTCCAAGTAACACCACCTCCATTTTCATTTTAGTGTGATTGCTATCCATGTGCTCGAGTCTCTCTGTTCAGCATTCCACTTCCTCTTGCTTGTTTCTCCTCTCCCAAGCCCTGCTCACGTAAAGGACTCAGGGGGACAGCAATAAGAACTGTAGAAACAGAGCACACAAACTGTGCTAAAAGAGAGCAGTAGGGAATAATGCTGAACTGTCCTGTGGAAACATTATTTCAGTGATGGAGCAGTTAGTCTATAGTCCAAGTTCCCTCATAGTGCTGATTTGTTCAAATTCAAGATGATAGGTTTCTTTCATATATCGCTTTGGGATGCAGTACAAGTAATTTGGAACAATGACATGATGTGTAGAGCATGTTTTGGGGGGAGTTGCTTTATGGATCTATGGTTTCCATATGGTTAAAGTTTTTGAAGTTTATTTATTAGTGTCACAAGTAGGTTTACATTAACACAGCAATGAAGTTACTGTGAAGATCCCCTAAAGGCCACATACCAGCTCCTAATCGGGTACAGTGAGGGAGAATTTAGCATGGCCAATGCACCGAAACAGCACGTCTTTCAGACTGTGGGAGGAAACCACAGCACCCAGAGGAAACCCCTGCAGACACAGGGAGAATGTGCAGACTCCACACAGACAGTGACCCAAGCCAGAAATTGAGAGGCAGCAGCATTAACTACTGGGTTACAGTGTCGCCCCACGACATTGGTTTCTCTCATCTTCTGGGTTTTTTTGCAGACTATTGGATAATGATCGATTGCAATGATTTGTCAACGTCATTCTTGCTATCTGTGACCACAAGGCTGGTAGCCAGTAAATATGATGAACCTCAGCCTTTCTTATAATCTAGCAATTGCTATTATAAACATTTTTTAAAAAATTCCTTGAAAATACTGAAAGAGATTTAAAAATAAAAATCTCTCTCAGTACCAGTCAAAGCTGCATGGTGAGATAACAAAAAAGACAGGCAGTTATTTCTATAATTGCCATAATCAAAAGCACTCCATACCTCAGTGACATCCATAACTTTGATGGCTGCAAGCTGCCCCGTTTTGACATGACGACCCTGGGAAACGGAAAAAAAAGACATCAGTTTTTGGCTTTACACAAATGTCATCCTGCAATGAACGAGCTACACATTCTCATAACTGAGCTTACCTGTGGAGAGGAACAGTTTTCCCATATCGTTTGTCAATAGGGTGCAGGATAATAACCTACAGTCACCAATGATCTGATTAATGGAGCGAGAACTTCCCGTCCATCGACTCTGTCTACACTTCCTGCTGCCTTGGCAATGTAACCAGCATAATCAAGAACCCCATGCATCCCAGACATTCTCTCTTCCACCTTCTTCCGTTGGGAAAAAGATACAAAAATTGAGATCACATATCAACCGACTCAAGAATAGCTTCTTCACTGCTGTCACCAGACTTCTGAATGGATCTACCTCATATTAAGTTGATCTTTCTCTTGCTATCACTGTAACGCTACATTCTGCATCCTCTCTTTTCCTTCTCCCCTACGTTTCTCCTTCTCCTCCATGAGGAGGCAATCTCTTGGGGAGGCAATGGCCGAATGGTATTATCGCTAGACTATTAATCCAGAAACTCAGCAAATGCTCTGAGGGACCCGGTTTCTAATCCCATCACGGCAGATGGTTGAATTTGAATTCAATAAAATGATATCTGCAATTAAGAATCTACTGAAGACCATGAAGCCAATGTCAACTGTTGGAAAAACCTACCTGGTTCACAAATGTTCTTTAGCGAAGGAAATCTGCCATCCTTACCCAGTCTGGCCTACATGTGATTCTACAGCCACAGTAATGTGTTGACTCTCAATTGCTCTCCAAGAGCAACTAAGGATGGGCAATAAATGCTGGCCTAGCCAACGACATCTTTGTCCCACGTATGAATTTTTAAAAAATGAATGGCATGCTTTGTCTGTGTGGTGCACAAGAAATAATACATATCAATGTCTCCCCATACATGTGACAATAATAAATCAAATCGAATCCTTCTCCCTTATGTTTCTGAGCCGTAATTTTCTATGGTTCTACAGTTCTATATACTCTATGAATAATACCTTTGTCTGTATAGCACACAAGAAACAATGCTTTTCACTATATCCCAAGAGATGTGACAATAATAAATTAAGTCGAATCCTTTTCCCCTATGTATTTTATGAATGGTATGCTTTGTCTGCATAGTGTGTAAGAATCAATACTTTTCACTGTATCCCAATACATATGACAATAATAAATCAAATCAAATCAAATCCTTCTCTATGTAGTCTACAAATTGTATGCTTTGTCTGTATAGTGAGCAAGAAAGAATACTTTTCACTGTAACTAATATATCTGTCCATAATAAATCAAAAAATCATGATTATATGGATGGGACAAAAAGCTGCTAGAAAATAATTGTCTTTTCACATATCTATGCGTCCGCCAACGAGTTGGAGGTGAGGCAGAACTTGAACAGGGCTGTCAAATTAAAGAGTCTCACCTGACAAAAGGATACAGAACTCATGACTGAACCTATACCAAGATCTCTTGGCAGGGTGAGCACTGCAGCAAATTTAAGCAAAGGCTGAATAATCATATAATGAAAACCTTGTACGTAAAATTGATCTCAGTAGCTTGCAGCAATGTTTATCAATGTTTATTTATTAGTCACAAGTCACATACATTAACACTGCAATGAAGTTACCGTGAAAATCCCCCAGTCGCTGCACTCTGGCTCCTGCTCGGGTAACACTGAGGGATAATTTAGCATAGCCAAAGCACCTAAGCAGCATGTCTTTTCAGACTATGGGAGGAAACCAGAGTACCCGGAGGAAACCTACGCAGACACAGGGGAGAACGTGCAAACTCTGCACAGACAGTGACCCAAGCCGAGAATCAAACCCAGGTCCCTGGTGCTGAGAGGCAGCAGTGCTAACCACTGTGCCACTACAGCAGCCTAGTGTGGGAAATATCTGTGAAAATTTCCCTTCAAAATGTGAGAGTGAGAAAAGTTGAACTGAAACTGCAAGTTAAGCATCCCCCCTTCTTTTGCCTAACAGAAAAAATTTTTGTTTTTCTGACTGTTTCCTCTCCTTCACCTGTGCTTCGTTTTACAATCTCTGTCGCCAGGAGTACATAAAGCATCAATTAGAAGAGGAGCAAAGGCAGTTAAAGATCCTTCAGCAGCAGCTTCTACTCTGCTTCTGGTAAATGGAGTAAGAAGTCTCCATACACCTGACGAAGGAATACCGTTTCTGAAAGCTTGTAAGATTACTATCAAATAAACTGGTTGGACTCTAACCTGGTGTTGTGAGACTTTTGCAGTGTTTACCCCAGTCCAACGCCGGCATCTCTACATCATGACTACCTCTGTAAATGTGCAGGCCGCAAACCCTCATCCTCTTACATCCTTCCAAGGTATTTGCTTCCAACCCTTGGAGGGGTCATGCAACATTTTCACAGGACTAATCAGGGTGCTTTCCTTTCTGACTCATCCTTTCCCCTTTTCTCAACCACCCTCCCCCTCACCCTTCAATCCACCCACCCTCTGACCAGGTGAAATCTAGTCCTTCCCATTCACAAGGACCATGGCCATGAACTGAGATAATTGTGAGAGTTGCAAAGTTCTTGGTATATCCCAAGTTTAAATCATAGAATCGCTATCGTGCGGAAGGAGGCTATTCGGTCCATCAGGTCTCCACTGACCACAATCCCACACTGGCCCTATCCCCATAACCCTAGCTAGTCCTCCTGACACTAAGGGACAATTTAGCATGGCTTATCCACCTAACCTGCATACCTTTGGACATTAAGGGACAATTTAGCATGGCCAATCCACCTAACGCACGCATCTTTGGACTGTGGAATGAAACTGGAGCACCTGGAGGAAACCCACACAGACAGGAGAGAACGTGCAAACACCACACAGGCAGTGATCCAAGGCTAGAATCGAACCCGGGTTTCTGGCGCTGTGAGGTGGCAGTGCTAACCAATGTTCCATCGTGTCGCCCCAATGCAATCGCTAGGTGAGACTGACTGGGGAATTATCCAATCACCTTCCTTCTGACTGGGAATATGGTGTCAACATTTCCAGGCGGAAAATTATTCCTGCTTTATTTGAGGACAATTGGACAGCCATGTACTTGAAATTACATAAACAAAAAATGCTGGTTAGGCCACAGCTGAAGTGCTTGTGCAGTTCTGCTCACCTTAACTATCGGAAGGATGTCATGGCACTAAAGGGGGTACAAAGAAGATATATCAGGATGTTACCTGGGATGGAATATTTGAACTATAAGGGGAGATGGGATAGGCTTGGAATGTTTTCTCTAGAGTACACAAGGCTGAGGAGGGACATGATTGAGATATACAAGGTTATGAGGGGCAGGGAATAGCTGTTCCCCTAGGTTGAGGGGGCAATCATGAGGGGGCTTAGTTTTAGGGTTAGCTTCAGAGGGGATTGGAGAAAACATTTTTTTCATGCAGAGGGCAGTAGGAATCTGGAATGCACTGCCTGAGAAGGTTAGAAACATTACAAACTTTTAATAATATCTGGGTGAGCACTTGAAATATAACATTCAAGGATCTGGAAGAGGCGCTGAAAAACGGTATCAGTGCGACTTTAGGGCTATCCATTCTCAGCATTGAATCGATGGACCAAAGGGCCATTGCTATGCTGTAAGTTCATTATCCAACCAGACTTGCATAAGTCCAGTTCTCACTAATTCAATTTAGCAATCTGGCAAACGCAGGACACTGTGCTCAGGAGTACTTCTCTCTTCAACTCTGGCCCCCTGTGCAACCCTGACATCCTCTGCCACGCTATTTGTTGGCAGTCATATCTTTGGTTGCCCAGACCGCAAACCTGAGGTCCCTCCCTAAATCGCTTTGTCTAGAAATGCTGTGTGAATGATAGTTTGTGCTAACTGACTCAGTTATTTGACACCGCAGTAGCATAAGTCAACGTATCTGCTTGGCGAAAAGTTTCATTTTCAAACCATTGTCTAAGGTACTTGGGAAAGGCCCATTGGGTCAACTGGTCACAGAAGTAGAAGTCCATGGAATCAAAATGAAAATGGGGAGTTGATTCCAGAATTGGCTCAGTGGCAGGAATCAATGGACACTAACTGATAAGCTTTGTGGGATTGAAAGGCTGTTTCCAGTTAGAAATCAGTTAGGTTCCATGGGTATAGTACAAGGTCCCTTGCTTTTTGTGCCATATATATCAATGGTTTAGATGCAGATGTAGGAGCAGTGGCACAGCGGTTAGCATTGCTGCCTCAAAGCACCATAGACCCAGGATCAATTCCTTTGGTTACTGTCTGCATGGAGTCTGCACGTTCTTCCAGCATCTGTTTTCCTTTGGGTGCTCCAGTTTCCGCCCACAGTCCAAAGATGTGCGGGTTAGGTGGATTAGCCGCGCTAAAGTGCCCCTTAGTGTCTAAAGATATGCGAGTTGTATGGATTGACAAATGCTAAATTGCCCCTTAGTGTCCAAAGATGTGTGGATTGGGTTGATTGGCCTTTGGTGCCGGGGGATTAGCCAGGTAAATACATGGCATTACTGGCACAGGGTCTGGATGGGATTATCGTCAGTGCAGGCTTGATGGGCCAAATGGGCTCCTTCTGCACTGCAAGGATTCTATGATTCCATAAGAACAAAAGCCATTTTAAGATTCATACATCTAGCATATTATAGTTATTCAGTGGTAGTAGCAAGAAAAGGTCCAGGATGGGTGCACTCCATCTCAATGCCGACCACCACCATCCCATCCTTTGCTTTTAAACAGAGTATGTAAACATGAAAGCACATCCTATAAAACAGATTTTATCACAGCTCCTGAATCAAATTAATCCTTTTCGATGCTGGCCATGCAGAACATTTTGATGGATCTGTCTCCCTGCTGCTCATTTTTAGCTTTTCATATTTTGCCAGCTGCCATAAGTGATAAGTCTGATCTTCATGAGCATACTGGAGTACACAAAGAACACATCTCTCTGCTTCCTCTTTCATAGCATCCCAATAGTGCAGGAGGCCGCCATTTGGCCCACTGAATCTGCACCAACTCTCCAAGAGACAATCTTAGCCAGGCCTACTGGGATCCCTCCCGATCCCAGTAACCGTCTCACGTATTTACCATGGCTAATCCACCTGACCTACACATCTAAGGGAATGGACTAAAGGCTCACACTCACACTGCAATTAAGTTATAGTGAAAATCTCCCAGTTGCCACACTCCGGCATCTGTTTGGGGAACACTGAGGGAGAATTTAGCATGGACGATGCGCCTAACCAGCACGTCTTTCAGACAGTGGGAGGAAACCAGAGCGCCAGAGGAAACCCACACAACATGGGGGAGAACGTGCAGACTCCGTACAGACAGTAACCCGAGCCAGGAATCGCAGCTGAGCCTCCAGGAACCCTGGGAACCCAGCGTGCTGTGAAGCAGCAGTGTTAACTGCAAACATCTTTCCCCGACCATCTTACCCAGGCTAACACCTGCACCACCCCAATATCCCAAGTAATTCCCTCCTGCCCCACTTCCCCTCATTTATCATCTAACCACCTAACCTACACATTTCAAGCAGCGAGCATAGGGAATGTACCAAAAATGATAGAAGGATGTTGGGACTCTGGAGAAAGTGCAGAGGAGGTTTACCAGAACGCTGCCTGGTATGGAAGGTCTGAGTTACGAGGAGAGGTTAGGCAAACTGAGGCTGTTTTCCTTAGAAAGACGTAGACTGAGAGGAGATCTAATAGAGGTGTACAAGAATATGAGGGGTATAGATAGAGTAAACAGAGTTAAGCTTTTTCCTAGGATGGACTCAAATAGCACGAGGGGTCACGGGCTTAGAGTGAGGGGGGGGGGTAAGGTATAATTTGGATGCTAGAGGGAGTTTTTTCACACAGAGGGTGGTGGGGGTATGGAATGCGCTGCCAAGTAAAGTGGTGGAGGCAGGCACTCTGGACTTATTTAAGAAATACTTGTTTGGGCACATGAACAGAATGGGAATGGAGGGGTATAGAAAATGGATTTAAAATAGGGATCATGAACCTTGGGAGTCCCTGGGAAGTGTGTAAATAGATGATGATATTGTTTTCTCTGGGTGCTCCGGTTTCCTCCCACATCCCAAAGATGTGCTCTTAGGCTAATTGGCAAAACAAATTCTCCCTAAATTGTCTCAAATTTGGTTTTTAATCCATAGATCTATAAACATAGACAGGAATCACGGGTAGAGGTGGGAACATCGGGGTGGCGGTGCGGGCTCATTAGGCCGAAGGGCCTGTTTCCTGTGCTGTTTTGCTGTTTGTCATTGCAAAGTCCATACAGTGCAGGAGGAGGCCATTGAGCCCATCGTGTCTGTACTGAATCTTAACCATTCCCTCCCCACGTATTAACCCACTAATCCCCTTAACCTATATATGTTGGGACAATTGGGGGCCATTTAGCATGGCTAATCCACCTAACCTACACTTCTTTGGACACTGAAGGACAATATGGTATGACTAACGAACCCAACCTGCACATCTTTGGACTGTGGGAGGAAACCCGAGCATCAAGAGAAAACCCACGCAGACATGGGGCGAATCTGTAAACTCCACACAGACAGTGACCCAAGGCTGGAATTGAACCCGGGTCCCGGGCGCCGTGAGGCGGCGGTGGTAATCACTGTGGCACCATGCTGTTAAAAAGGAAAAACTGTCATGAACTGATCCAATCTTGCTTTTTTTTTGAAAAGTTGGAAGATTGTATGAGGAAGAAAGGGCTCAGGCTGAGAAGAGGTTCCAGCTCTGGATTCCTGGAACTGTGACAAATTACGTTTCAACTCAGCAGACATGTTGAAAGGAACAAGCAGACGAGAAGCAACTAGAAATATCAATTGGGTGTACCCAAACAAAATAAGTGCTGCAAAGTTACTTTCGCTTAAGAATGCAGATGTAAGCAACATGTTCGCTGGGACTGTAAAGTGCAAGGGCAACTGTGAATGGTTCCTTGTAAGTTCATGAACTGCGGTGGAGAAAAATAACCGCACAATTATAGATTTTCAATTTTTAAACATTGTTTACGTCACTGGAAAGGACTTCAAGTTTTTTTTAAGTTTATTTACCGTTATCACAAGTCGGCTTACGAACACTGCAATGAAGTTACCTTAGTCGCCAGGCGCCTGTTCAGGTAACACTGAGGGAGAATTTAACATGGCCAATGCACCCGAACCAGCACTGTAACTTTTGGACTGTGGGAGGAAATCAAGTAAAAAATATCAAATAAACTAGTTGGACTTTAACCTGGTGTTGTGAGCCTTCTTATGGAGGAAACCCATCCAGACACGGGGGGATCGTGCAAACTCCACATGGACAGTGACCCAAGTCGGGAATCAAACTCGGTTCCCCGGCTCTGTGAGGCAGCAGTGCTAACCACTGCACCACTGTGCCGCCCCATCTGTGGTTACATGAGATAGCAGTGAACAGAACTCATCTGAACAGAACAATTTAAAGCTTTTAAAAATTTGCTCTTTTTTTTAAAAGAAAAAAGTATAATGGGACTAATTTGTGCTACCAAATGGTACTCCTCTTCAAAATAAGATCAGTCCACCCGTACCCTGTTAAGATCAGTCCACCCGTACCCTGTTAAGATCAGGATCTTGACAGTTTCAAAAATCTTTCACGTTGTTATTTTTAAACTTTGTTTCAATTTCTAATCTTGTCTCGCATTCACCAAAATATCTCAGCTGAACTCCAGAGGGGAAGTTAGAGTGAGTATTCTTTACAAGGGAGCATTCCTTCTGGCAACTGGCAACTGGGTTGACAAGCTCCGAGGTTTTGACGGATTTCACTTTATTTAGTGGTGTCACTGTAGAATCCCTGTATTGAAGAAGGAAACTATTCATTCAGTCATGCCTGTACCAACAACTATCTACCCAGGCCCTATCCGTAAATCACCACATATTTACTCTGCTAATCCCCCGATACTAAAGGTCAATTTAAGTTTAACTTTACTTATTAGTGTCACAAATAGGCTTCTGTTAACAACGCAATTAAGTTATTGCAAAAATCCCTCAGCACTCCGGTGCCTGTTCGGGTAACACTGAGGGAGAATTTAGCACGGCTAATGCACCAGTCTTTCAGACTGTTTGAGGAAACCAGAGCGCCCGGAGGAAACACATGTAGACATGGCAACAACATGCAGACTTGTAACCCAAACTAGGAATTGAAACTGGGTTCCTGGGTGCTGTGAAGAAGCATGCTAACCACTGTGCCACCGTGCCGCCCAAAGCACCCACAACACTCGAGAAGTGAGACTGAAGCCTGAGTAAAGAAAATCACTACCACCAAGGAAGCAGTACATAGCAAATTGTTGATGGTTCAGGCCCTATGAGCTGAATAGCCTCCTTCTGTACAGTGGGGATTCTACAAATCTAGAACTGTGGGTAGATAAGTCCCCAGGTCCTGCTGGATTTCAGCCTAGGGACTTTAAAGAAGTGGTTGGTGAGATAGTTAATGTATCGGTTTTAATTTTTCAAAACTCACTACTGTGGCAGGACAAATAAAAAAGCATATTATCACAGCATGAAAGTTGAGAGAGATAGGGGTGTAGAGAGAACCAGGAGTCCTACCACATGAATTGCACACAAGGTTAGTATGCAGAAACATCAAATAATTAGCAAAGATAATAGAATATTATCATTTATTGCAAGGGAAATGGAACACAAGAGTAGGGAAGTTTGCTTCAGCTTTACAGGGCATTGGCGAGGCCACATCAAGGGTATTGTGTACAGTATTGTCCCTCGTTTAAGGAAACAAGTAAATACATTGGAAGCAGTTCAAAGAAGGTTCCACTAGATTAATAACTAGAATGGGCGCAATGTGTTTTATGAGGAAAGGCTGGACTTATATCCACTGGCATTTAGATGAGTAAGAGGCGACGGGGTTTTGACAGGGTGGATGCGGAGAGGATGTTCCTTCCTATGACAGAATCAAGAATTTGGGGTCACTGTTTAAAAATAAGGGTAGCCCATTTAAGGCGGGAATGAGGATTTTTTTTCTCTCAGATGGCCAAGTCCCTTCTTCAGAAGGTGAGGCAGAGTCACTGAACATCTTCAAGGCAGAAGTTGGCTGATTCTTGATAAGCAAGGGGATGAAGGGTTACCAAAGATCAGCAGGAATGTGAAGTTGAGGTTAAAATTAGAGCATCCATGATTTTATTGAGTTGTGGAATAGGCCCAAGAGACATGGTGGCCTACTCCTGCTCCTAATTTATATAATGTATAAGACACTTGATTGGCATCCTATCCACCACTTTAAATACCCATTCCTTCCATTATCTGTGCTCTGCCCAAGACCGGAAGAAACTACAAAGGGTAGTGAAGGCAACCCAGTCCATCGGCATCCACTGACTGAGTCTATATTTCCCACCTCAGAAAAGCAGCCAGCACAACCAAGGACTCCATGCACCTTGATCATTCTCTCTTCCATCTTCTTCTATCGGGAAAAAGGTACAAAAGTCTGAGAACATGACTCAAGAACAGCTTCTTCTCTGCTGCCATCCGATTCTTGAATGGAACTTACCTTGCACTAATTTAATCTTTCTCTACACCCTAGCCATGACTGTAACACTGCATTCTGCATCCTCTCCTTTCCATGTTCCCAATGTACTCTATGAACGATGTGCTTTGTCTGTACAATGTGCAATAAACAATACTTTTCACTGTTTCACAATGTAAGTGACAATAATAAATCAAATTTAATCCTTCTCCCCTATGTATTCTTTGAATGGTACGCTTTGTCTATATATAGTGCAAAAAATAATACTTTTCACTGCATCCCAATACATGTGACAATAATAAATTTAATCTTGCTCCCTTATGTACTCTATGAATGGTATGCTTTGTTGTGTCGTGCACAAGTAAAAATTTTCAATGTATCCCAATTCATGTGACAATAATAAATCAAAGCAAATCTTTCTCCCCTATATACTCTATGAATGGTATGCTTTTCCAATATAGTGCGTAAGAAACAATACTCTTCACTACATCCAAATGCATGTGACAATAATAAATCAAATGGTCAGATTACTGAAGCTGCACATTGTGCTATTCACAAAATACAGTGCAGCAAATCAACAAAGTTCTTAGGAACCCCTTCCTGATCCCCAAGTTTAAGGTCAAGTATAGGTTGCTGTCAACCATTTTACACCCAGAGCTTTCATAATATCTTTTATGAGTGTAAATTAATCACTGTACAAAGTGTGAGAAGGTGTGAGAGGAAAGAAGCCATTCCCGAGAAAGAAAAGGGTTCCATCCCATACATTTGGTAACTCCATAATCTGAATATTGCAATATTGTGAAACGCACAGCACCTCCAAACCACTGATAATGTGGTACCAAGAGCCATCTTAGCATTCAATCATGACCTATCTCTTTCCTCCCACACCCTTCTCATACTAACACTTTGTACAGCAGTTCATTTACATGCATGAAAGATATGAACTTGTGCTCTGTATGTAAAATGGCTGACAGCAATCTACACTTGACCTTAAGTTTCAGAAACCCAGAATGCATTCACTGTAATGCCAGTACCTGAAGTGGAATTATAAAATCTCTACAGTGCAGAAGGAGGCTATTCAGTCAATCATGTCTGCAACAATTCTCCAACAGATCATCTTACTCAAAACTCTATCCCGGTAACCCCATGTATTTAATCCCCCTAACCCATACATCTTTGGACATGAAGGGGCGAATAAGCTTGGCCAATCTACTTAACCTGCACATCTTTGGACCCTAAGGGGCAATTTAGCATGGCCAATCCACCTAATCCACACATCTTTGGATGATAAGGAGCAATTTAGCATGCCAGTTCATCTAACCTACACATCTTTGGAGTGAGGGAGGCTTCAAGCAGGCTCGAAGGGTTGACTGACCTATTCCTGTTTCTATTTTCTACGTTTGGTTATGGACAGTTGTCCAGATCTCCCGCAAGTGATGGACGCAGTAAATTTGGAGTAGTTTAGACTGTCTGCAAGGAAGAACAATTTCTCACGGGGCCTCAGCAATTCGAAAGCGACTTGCGAGCATAATCCTGCTGCACACTGGTGTGGTAATGTTGTGATGGCATCACACACACTTGGTACTGTGAGAATGAAAATCAATCCCCAGGCCAGCTGACTGGTGAGGTGATGCCCACTAAGCCACACTGCAATAAGTCCTCAGAGGGCAGAAGCCTCTTCACCAAAATATTTTATTTGTACATTTGACAACAGCATACAGAGTGCTCTCAGTTAGCAGCTTACATTAGGAGTCCTAGAGGAACTGACACACCTGGTTAAATACAAAGCAAGCCCATCAATTTGGCCCTTAATCAGGGAGTTCATATTTTAACAGGCCCACCTTAATTGCCTGATTAAAGTCTTTGCACACACATTCCTTGCTCCTTCACGCAGAGACAGGTGACCCGATTCTGAAGTCAATTCACAAGAGCAGGGTTCTGACACTACTTTCCCAACACCTGATCTTTAAATGTACAGACACAAAGGACAATTTGAGCTGCAAGTTATACTGGTTTTGCTGATCTTTGATCCTTTGTTTTAATAAGATTGCATCAATGAAAGTATTTACAGCCCACAGTATCGATGTACTGTAGGCGGCTGTAAGATTAACGGGTGTTTTTGTTTTAAAGTAGGTCGCTGATATATTCTAAAACTGGTTAAACTAAAAATAATTCTACTGTACTGAGCATCAATTAGAAGATAATATTTGTTCCAAGCGTGATTGGAGAGTTACCAAATCTTGATATCAGGTTTCTGACATACATTACAGCACCTCCATAGCAAACTATAATCCAAGCACTCAAGATATTTTGTAAGACTGAAAATGGGAAAACGGTGGCTGGTACTGCTGTCTCACAGTACCAGGGATCTGGAATTGGTGCCTTTTTTTAATTTGACTTATTATTGTTACATGTATTGGGATACAGTGAAAAGTGTTGTTTCTTGTGCACTGTACAGACAAAGCATACCATTCATAAAGTATGGAGAAGCAACTGATTTATTATTGTCACGTATATTGGGACACAATGAAAAGTATTGTTTCTTTGTTCAGACAAAGCAGACCGTTCATAGAGTACACAGGGGAGAAGAATTTGATATATTCTTGTAACACGTATAAGAATATAGTGACAAATATACAGACAAAGCATACCATTCATAGAGAAGGAAATGAGAGAGTGCAGAATACAGTTTTAACGCTATAACTAGAGTGTAGAGAAAGGTCAACTTAATTCAAGGTAGGTCCATTCAAAAGTCTGACGGCAGCAGCGAAGAAGTTATTCTTGAGTTGATTCATGTGTGATCTCAGACTCTTGTACCTTTTTTCTGATGGAAGAAGGTGGAAGAGAGAAAGTTCTCAATTATGTTGGCTATTTTTCCAAGGCAGCGGGAAGTGTAGAAGGAATCAATGGATGGGAGGATGGTTTGCATGATGGCTTAGGTGACATTCACAACCCTTTTTACTTTTTTGCAGAATTGGACAGAGCAGAAGCCATACCAAGCTGTGATATTACAAAAAGAATGCTTTCTATGGTAAACGCGTAAAGTTGGTGAGATTCATAGCAGACATACTAAACTCCCTTAGCCTCCTGAGAAAATAGAGGCATTGACTGTGTGAAGTCTACACATTTTCCCCCATGTGTGCATGGGTTTCCTCTGGGTGCTCTGGCTTCATCTCAGTTTGAAAGACTTGCCGGTTAAATGCACTGGCCACGCTGAATTCTCCCTCAGTGTACCTGAATAGGCATTCAGAGTCCCCAACTAGGGGATTTTTACAGTAACTTCACTGCAGTGTTAACGTAAGCCTACTGTGACACTAATAAATAATCTCTAAGTGAATGGTGCAAAATGAGAGGAAGGGGAAGCTGGGCTAATACTGACAATGGGCATTTTTATCCTCATAATTCGAACAGATTTTGGAACAGTGGTTAGCACTTCAGCCTCTCAGGACCAGGGACCTGGGTTCAATTCCCAGCTTTCCACAGGTCACCGTCTGTGGGAAGAATACATGTTCTCCCCGTGTCTGCGTGGGTTTTCTCCAGGTGCTCCGGTTTCCTCGCACAATCTTAAAGACATGCTGGTTAGGTGCACTGGCCATGCTAAATTCTTTCTCAGTGCACCCAAACAGGCACCAGAGTGTAGCAACTAGTGGATTTTCACAGTAATTTCATGGCAGTGTTAATGTACTCCTATTTGTGACACTAATAAATAAACATTAAAAAAATAGATTTGATGCTCCAAACATCTTCAAAATTAAGCTGTGTTAAGCATTACCCAGAAGTGGTCTTTCTATTACTGTTATACAAACTGAATTATGCAAACCCATGCGCGCTGGCACATATGAATGGGTTGCACGTTCCAAAGGAAACGTCAATTTGTGTCTGACTGTAAAAGAGGAAATTTACAGCAAATATGCAGATAGAATGATCTTGTGCATCAGAACAAAAATTGAAATGCAATAAATGCAGAAAGAACAATTTGCATTTACGTAGCACCTTTCACAACCAATGAAGTCGCTGCTGTAACGAGGCAGCCAGTTTTACATGCAACAAACTCATCGAGACAGCAACATAGAAGTGACTAGAGAGAGAATGTGATGGAATACTCTCCACTTGCCTGGATAGGTGTGGCTCCAACAACAGTTTGATGCCATCCAGGACAAAGCATAAGAATATAAGAAATAGGTGTAGGAGTGGTCCATCTAGCCCCTCAAGCCTGCCCAACCATTCAATAAGATTATGGCTGATCTGATAGTGGTTCAGTTCCACTTACCCCCCTGCCCCCCATAATCCTTAATTCCTTTATTGATCAGAAATCTATATACCTGTGACTTAAACACATTTAACGAGGTAGCCTCCACTGCTTCAATGGGCAGAGACATGTAAAGATTCACTACCCTCAGAGAAAAAGTTCCTCCTTAACTCTGTTCTAAATTAACTCCCCCTTATTTTGAGGCACTGCCCTCGAGTTCTTGTTTCCTTTCTAAGTGGAAATAATCTCTCTGCTTCTACCTTGTCTAGCCCTTCATTATCTTATATGTCTCTATAAGGTCTCCACAGCAAACTATATTTTGTAAGACTGAGAATGGGAAAACGGTGGTTGGTACTGCTCTCTCACAATGCCAGGGATCTGGAATTAGTGCCTTTTTTTAATTTGACTTATTATTGTCACATGTATTAGGATACAGTGAAAAGTGTTGTTTCTTGCGCACTGTACAGGCAAAGCATACCATTCATAAAGTATGGAGAAGCAGTTGATTTATTGTCACGTATATTGGGATACAATGAAAAGTATTGTTTCTTGTTCACAACACAGACAAAACAGACCATTCATAGAGTACACAGGGGAGAAGGATTTGATATATTCTTATAACATGTATAAGAATATAGTGAAAAGTATTGTTTATTGCACGCTATACAGACAAAGCATGCCATTCATAAAGGGGTTACTAAAGAACTTTGTTGATATACCCTACACTCGATCCCCCCCTCCAGATTGTCTACATAGAACATTACAGCGCAGAACAGGCCCTTCGGCCTTCAATGTTGCGCCGACCAATTAGGAAAAAGCAATGACCCTCTAACCTAAATCATTCCCTTTTCGTCCATAAACTTATCTACTAACCTCTTAAACACCACCAAACTTGGCGCATCTACAACTGACACAGGCAGGGCATTCCATACCCTTACCACCCTCTGGGTAAAGAGCCTACCTCTGACATCTGTCCTATAACCACCACCCCTTAATTTAAAGCTATGTCTCCTCGTGCTAGCTTTCTCCATCCTAGGAAAAAGGCTATCACTGTCCACCCTATCTAAACCTCTAATCATCTTATACGTTTCAATAAGGTCTCCTCTTAGCCACCTTCTTTCTAACGAAAACAACCTCAAATCCCTCAGCCTCTCTTCATAAGACCTGCCCTCCATACCAGGCAACATCCTGGTAAACCTCCTCTGCACCCTCTCCAATGCCTCCACATCTTTCTTATAATGTGGGGACCAGAACTGCACACAATACTCCAAGTGCGGCCGCACTAGAGTTTTGTACAGTTGCAACATGACGTTGCGGCTCCGAAATTCAATCCCCCTACCAATAAAAGCTAAGACTCCGTATGCCTTCTTAACAACCTTATCGACTTGATTGCCAACTTTCAGGGATCTATGCACATATACACCAAGATCCCTCTGTTCTTCAACACTATTAAGAGTCCTACCATTAGCCCTATACTCTACACATTTGTTATTCCTGCCAAAGTGAATTACCTCACACTTTTCCACATTAAACTCCATTTGCCACCTCTCGGCCCAGCTCTGCAACTTGTCCAAGTCTCTCTGCAAACTATAACACCCCTCTTCACTATCTACCACTCCTCCGACTTTGGTGTCATCCGCAAATTTACTAATCCATCCTTCAATACCCTCATCCAGATCATTTATAAAAATTACAAACAGCAGGGGCCCCAAAACAGATCCCTGAGGTACACCACTTGTAACCGAACTCCACGATGAATATTTCCCATCAACCATCACCCTCTGTCTTCTATCTGCTAGCCAATTCCTAATCCAATTAGCTAAATCACCCTCAATCCCATACATCTGCATTTTCTGCAGAAGCCTTCCATGGGCCACCTTATCGAACGCCTTACTAAAGTCCATATATACCACATCAACTGCCTTACCCCCATCCACCTCTTTGGTCACTTTTTCAAAAAACTCAATAAGGTTAGTAAGGCACGACCTACCCTTCACAAAACCATGCTGACTATCCCCAATCAATTCATTTCTCTCTAAATAACTATAAATCCTATCCCTAATAATTCTCTCCAATACTTTGCCCACAACAGAAGTAAGACTCACCGGCCTATAATTCCCCGAAAGTCTCTCTTCCCCTTCTTGAACAATGGGGCCACATTCGCTATCCTCCAGTCTTCTGGTACTATACCCGTAACCAACGATGACCTGAAGATCAGAGCCAGAGGCTCTGCAATCGCCTCTCTTGCCTCCCAGAGAATCCTAGGGTAAATCCCGTCCGGCCCAGGGGACTTATCTAACTTCAAACCCTCAAGAATATCTAGCACATCCTCCCTATCTACTTCAATACTTTCCAGTTTGCAACCCTGTATCCCAGTGTTCTCCACAACTACATTTACATCTCCCTGCGTGAATACCGAAGAGAAATATTTGTTCAGTGCCTCTCCAATCTCTTCAGGCTCCACGCACAACTTCCCACTGCTGTCTATGACTGGCCCTAATCTTGCCCTAACCAATCTTCTATTCTTAACATATCTAAAGAAAGCTTTAGGATTCTCCTTGATCCTATCAGCCAAAGTCTTCTCGTCTCTTCTCAACTCACTCTTTAGCTCCCTCCTGGCTAATCTATAGCTATCCATTGCACTAACTGAGCCTTCAAGCCTCATCCTGACATAAGCCTCCTTTTTCCTTTTAACCAGCGAATTAACTTTTTTAGTACACCATGGTTCCCTTACTCGACCATTTCTTCCTTGCCTGACAGGGACATACTTATCAAGGACTCGCAGTAGCTGCTCCTTGAATAAGCTCCACATTTCAGATGTTCCCAGTCCCTGTAGTTTCCTAGTCCAACCTATGCACCCTAATTCCCTTCTTATGGCCTCATAATTACCATTCCCCCAGCTATAACTACTGCCCCCAGCTTCATGCCTATCCCTATCCATCACTAAGGTGAACGTAACCGAATTGTGGTCACTATCACCAAAATGTTCACTAACTTCCAAGCCTAACACCTAGTCTGGCTCATTGCCCAGCACCAAATCCAATGTAGCCTCACCTCTAGTTGGCCTATCTACATACTGAGTCAAAAAACCTTCCTGCACACTTTGTACAAAAACTGACTCCTCTAACATGCTAGAGCTATAGCTATTCCAATCAATATTAGTAAAGTTAAAGTCCCCATAACAATTACCCTATTACTTTCACTCCTGTCCAGGATCGACTTTGCAATCCTTTCCTCTACCTCTCTAGAACTTTTAGGAGGTCTATAAAAGACTCCCAACAGGGTGACCTCTCCTCTCCTGTTTCTAATCTCAGCCCATACTACCTCAACAGACAAGTCCTCATCAAACTTCTTTTCTGTCACTGTGATACAGTCTTTGACTAATAATGCCACTCCTCCCCCCCTTCTACCCCCTTCTCTACTCCGACTGAAGCATTTGAACCCCGGAACCTGCAACAACCATTCCTGTCCCTGCTCTATCCATGTCTCTGAAATGGCCACAACATCTATGTATATGGTAAACAGTTGAGGCCCCAGCACCGATTCCTGTGGCACGCCACTAGTCACCAAATACCAATTGGAAAAGCAGCCATTTATTCCAACTTTCTGCTTCCTGTTAGATAGTCAATCCTCAATCCACACTAACACTTTACTTCCGTGTACCTTAATCTTATGCCTTATCTTATCTTTTATGTACCTTATCTTTTATGAGGCACCTTATCGAACGCCTTCTGGAAATCTAAAAACAGTATCTCCACCAGTTCCCCTCTGTCAACTGCACTTGTTACATCTTCATAAAAATCCAGTAAATTCATCATTTATGGCCAATCCCTAGTTGCCTGAAGGTGATTGCGAGTCAACCACATTGCTGTGTCTCTGGAGTCACATATAGGCCAGACTGGGTAAGGATGGCAGATTTCCTTCCCTGAAGAACATTAGTGAACCAGATGGGATTTTCTGGCAATCGACAATGGTTTCATGATCATCAGGCGATTCTTAAGGACACCTAGGGATGGGCAATAAATTTTGGCCAGCCAGTGACGACTTGTCCCATGAATGAAAAAAAACTCTGTTTTTGCGATGTTTGGTTGAGGCATAAATATAGACCAGACATCAAGGAAAATGACCTTTTTCCTCCTTCAATAGTACCATGCTTTTCCATCCACCTGGTGATATTTTGTTCAACATTAAACCCAAAAGACAGTACCTCTGACAGTGCTGCACTCGCTCAGAACTGCGCTGGGAGAACAACATGGATTACGTGCTCTAGCCTTTTTGGATCTGAATTCCTCACTTTCTGACTTGGAGGGGACAGACTAAAGTACTGACATAGCTGAAGTATTTTGAAAACAATCTAATCTGATGAAATTCGTTAGCACAAACACAACAGCTCATCATAAGTGCAGTTGCTTGCTCACAATTATAAAGTTCATTGCTGATAATTTTGTTTATTAGCTACAAATTTTAAAAATTAATTAACACATAATAACAGGGTATGGGATATGTTGCAAACACAGAATGTGGGAGCTCAGTGTAACGCACAGCAAAAGGCTGGAATATATGTCAAAAGATTAAGGAGCCTTGGCTCAAAGTCATTGAATTGGAGGTTGAGCTGTGATACCTAAAGTAGAGTGAAAGTCATCCAGACACTTCATTCCAGGAGGTAATCACACTCCAGAAACTTGTGGAATGAAAGTAAGGTGGATGAACAAACTGCTCAAGGCTACCATGATCCAGGGAGCCAACAAGTGGGGGGGAATTAATAAAAATGTAGGGAACAGTATAATCAAGGGGATAAACATAGATCTCCACAGCTGAGGGTGAGAGACCAGATGGCTGTGTTCTTGCCCAGTGCAGGGTTCAAGATCAGGCTGTAGAGGAATTTGTAATGGGATGGGAGGGATCTAGCAGTCATGACCCGGATTGGTAGCAAAAACACAGACTGGACAAGGAAGGAGATAATGCTATAGGATGATGAGCAGCTAATAATCCCTGCATTGTCACTTGAGTCATGAGGAACATGGCAAAGAGTCACTAAAATTAATTAGAAAGACGCTGGTGTGGCCCAAAAACTCGTGTGGGAGAAATAGGCTTCTACTCATGGGGAACTGGAGAAAGTAGGAAGGACTTTACCCGTACTGTGCTGGGACCAGTGTTCTGTTGGGTCATATAACTAGGGTGACTCTAAACCAAATCATGTGTGGTTGGGTGAAGAGATCATGAGAGAGATGGAGTAAACCAAAAGGAAATAGCAAGGCACGATAGTAGGGTAGCAATTTGAGTAAATGATAATCAGAGTGTGGCAGAAAGAGTCAGAGTATACAAACAGCAGAGTGAACCAGCTGATAGAATTTCTACACTGCAGAAGGAGACCTCCCAGCCCATAAAGTCTGCACTGATTCTCTGAAAGAGCATTCTACCTTATTCCCATAAACTAGCATATTTGCCTTGGCCAATCCATCTAACTTACACACCTTTGGACATTAAGGGAAAATTTAACACAGTCAACACACCTGACTTATACATTTTTGGACACTAAGGGGCAATTTAGCATGGCTAATCCACCTAACCTGAACATCTTTGGACACTAAGGCGCAATTTAGCATGACCAATCCACCTAACCTACATATCTTTGGATACGAAGGGGCAATTTAGCATAGTCAAGGGGCAATTTAGTATGGCTAATCCATGTAACTAGCACTTCTTTGGACTCCAGGAGAAACCGGAGCACCCTGAGGAAACACACGCAGATACAAGGAGAACTTGCAGACTCCACAGAAAAAAGTTGATTTGCTGGTTAAAAGGAAAAAGGAGGCTTATGTCAGGATGAGGATTGAAGGCTCGGTTAGTTCAATGGATAGCTATAGATTAGCCAGGAGGGAGCTAAAGAGGGAATTGAGGAGAGCAAAGAGAGGACATGAGAAGACTTTGGCTGATAGGATTGGGGAGAATCCTAAAGCTTTCTTTAGATATGTTAAGAATAGAAGATTGGTTAGGGCAAGATTAGGGCCAGTCATAGACAGCAGTGGGAAGTTGTGCGTGGAGCCTGAGGAGATTGGAGAGGTACTGAATAAATATTTCTCTTCGGTATTCACGCAGGGTGATGTAAATGTAGTTATGGAGAACACTGAGGTACAGGGTAGCAAACTGGAAGGTATCGAAGTAGATAGGGAGGATGTGCTAGATATTCTCGAGGGTTTGAAGTTGGATAAGTCCCCTGGGCCGGACGGGATTTACCCTAGGATTCTCTGGGAGGCAAGAGAGGAGATTGCAGAGCCTCTGGCTCTGATCTTCAGGTCGTCGTTGGTTACGGGTGTGGTTCCGGAGGACTGGAGGATAGCGAATGTGGTCCCATTGTTCAAGAAGGGGAAGAGAGACCTTCCAGGGAATTATAGGCCAGTGAGTCTTACTTCTGTGGTGGGCAAAGTGTTGGAGAGAATAATTAGGGATAGGATTTATAGTTATTTAGAGAGTAATGAATTGATTGGAGATAGTCAGCATGGTTTTGTGAGGGTAGGTCGTGCCTTACTAACCTCATTGAGTTTTTTGAAAAAGTGACTAAGGAGGTGGATGGGGGTAAGGCGGTTGATGTGGTATATAATGGACTTTAGTAAGGCGTTTGATAAGGTGGCCCATGGAAGACTTAGAACATAAAACAATACAGCACAGAACCGGCCCTTCGGCCTTCGATGTTGTGCCGACCAAAATAAAAAGCAATGCCCCTCCAAACTAAACCATTCCCTTCTCTTCCATATACTCATCAATTAACCTCTTAAACGCCACCAAACTTGGCGCATCTACAACTGCTGCAGGCAGGGCATTCCACTCCCTAATCACTCTTTGGTAAAGAACCTGCATCTGATATCCGTCCTATAACTATACCCCTTAATTTAAAGCTGTGTCCCCTCGTGCTAGCTTTCTCCATCCTAGGAAAAAGGCTATCCTGTCCACCCTATCTAAACCTCTAATCATC
>JAGIQG010000037.1:8983977-9257444 GCA_024679065.1 Sphyrna mokarran
TTGCAGATGACACTAAAGTCGGTGGAGTGGTAGATAGTGAAGAGGGGTGTTATAGTTTGCAGAGGGACTTGGACAAGTTGCAGAGCTGGGCCGAGAGGTGGCAAATGGAGTTTAATGTGGAAAAGTGTGAGGTAATGCACTATGGCAGAAATAATAAATGTGTAGAGTATAGGGCAAATGGTAGGATTCTTAGTAGTCTAGATGAACAGAGGGATCTTGGTGTGTATGTGCATAGATCCCTGAAAGTAGGCAGTCAGGTCGAGAAGGTTGTTAGGAAGGCATATGGAGTCTTGGCTTTTATTGGTAAGAGGGATTGAATTTCGGAGCCGCAACGTCATGTTGCAACTGTACAAAACTCTAGTGCGGCCGCACTTGGAGTATTGTGTGCAGTTCTGGTCCCCACATTATAAGAAAGATGTGAAGGCATTGGAGAGGGTACAGAGGAGGTTTACCAGGATGTTGCCTGGTATGGAGGGCAGGTCTTATGAGGAGAGGCTGAGGGATTTGAGGTTGTTTTTGTTAGAAAGGAGGAGGCTAAGAGGGGATCTTATTGAAGCATATAAGATGATTAGAGGTTTAGATATGGTGGGCAGTGATAGCCTTTTTCCTAGGATGGAAAAAGCTAGCACGAGGGGACACAGCTTTAAATTAAGGGGTGATAGTTATAGGACGGATATCAAGAGCAGGTTCTTTACCCAAAGGGTGGTTCGGGAGTGGAATGCCCTGCCTGCAGCAGTTGTAGATGCGCCAAGTTTGGTGGCGTTTAAGAGGTTAGTTGGTAAGTTTATGGAAGAGAAGGGAATGGTTTAGTTTGGAGGGGCATTGCTTTTTATATTGGTCGGCGCAACATCGAAGGCCGAAGGGCCTGTTCTGTGCTGTAATGTTCTATGTTCTATGTTCCACACAGATAGTGATCCAAGCCAGGGATTGAACCTAGGTCCCTTGTACTGTGAGGCAGCAATGCTAACTACCATATCACCCAGCAGAGATGTCACTTTCTTTGAGCTGGAATTCTATCCTTATGCAAAACCTCCCATTCATACAGGCATTAACAGTTATGTCTTTAGCCATCTAGAACCGGTGGCATGGTAGCACAGTGGTTAGCACTGGGTTCAATTCCTGGCTTAGGTCACTGTCTGTGTGGAGTTTGCATATTCTTCTCATGTCTGCGTGGGTTTCCTCCGGGTGTTGTGGTTTCCTCCTACAGTCCAAAGATGTGCAGGTTAGGTTGATTGGCCATGCTAAAATTGCCCTTAGTGTTCTGAGATGCGTAGGTTAGAGGGATTAGTGGGTAAATATGTGGAATTATGGGGGTAGGGCCTGGGCGGGATTGTGATCAGTACAGACACAATGGGCCGAATGGCGTCTTTCTGCACTGCAGGGTTTCTATGATTTCTAACTTACTCTAATATTTCCTGCAATTCCCTTTGTTTCCCTGAACACTGCCATGCATGGAAACAGACGCAGGGACACATGCATGCACGCGGACGCAGGCATGCTTTGTCATAATCCTGAAAACTCATTCCTTCAAACAAATTTTGGATTGCTCCTGTTTTGGCAGAAGTTGACTTTCTTTTCCTTTCTGTCTCCAGAGTGTCTGACAATCTTGTTCACCTTAAGATACAAGTGCGAGTTGTTGACAACAGCATTGTGTATTATCATTTGACGTTGTAACTTTTGAGGTATTGCTGAGAATTCAAATCAGAACAGCCCAATTTTTGTGGTTGGAACTAGGCGCAGTGTCTAGTTATTTGTTGATTATAATGACCTTTCCATGTCAGAGTGAGTTAATATTGGTAAATATGTTACAGTAAATAGACCTGTATCATTGGTGTCCTTACCATTTTTATCGACATTTACACTGCGTTCAGTGCTGCATGAACTGCTTAGCTTAAATGCATCACGAAACTGTTAGTGGGAGTCCAATCTCTTGCTGGAGATGGAATCAATGGCATTGTACATCCAATGGAATGTATGGAATGTTGCCCTGCCAAATACAGACCACTTCCTTGCTTTGTAACACCTTTGAGAGTAATTAGGGATGGACAATAATAACCCACATCTTTGTTATTCATTCGTGGGACATTGGCATTGCTGGCTGGCCAGCATTTACTGCCCACTCCTAGTTGCCCTTGTTCAGAGGGCAGTTTGAGAGTCAACCACATTGCTGTGCCTCTGGAGTCACATGTCGGCCAGACCAGGTAAAGATAGCAGATTTCCTTCCCTAAAGGACACTAATGAACCAGATGGGGTTTTTCCAACAATTGATTATGATTCTAAATTCCAGATTTTTTTTTATTGAACTCAAATTCCACTGGCTGCCGTGGCGGGATTCAAACCCGGGTCCCCAGAATGAGTTTCTGGATTAATAGTCTAGCCATAATACCATGAGGCCATCTCTTGATGAAGTCTTTTAAATTCTCTCGCCACCCTTTCTAATTTGACCGAGAGAACTACCCAATCTGTAACAGGATTATAAAGTGAAAGTTTACTTATTAGTGCCACAAGCAAGCTTAAATAGCAACCTTTGATCGTGTTAAAATTCACTCCCTCCATCAGTGCAACATAGCTTCAATACGCATCTACAAGGTGTACCGTAGCCAAGGCTGCTTCCATCCTGACTCTCAAACCTGCGACTTCAACCACTTAGCAGGACAGGAAAGCAGGCACTTGAGAATGCCAAGTTTCCATTCAACTTGCATACCTTTCCAGCTTGATAATAGATCATTGTTCCTCTGCCCAGACGGCTCTGTGGTACTGTCTTCACCACAGGCTGCTGTGGCTTAAGTCAGTGACTCACCACCACCTTCTCAAAAACACTTAGGGGGATGAGTAATAAATGTGTCCTTGCCAGCGACACCCTTAGCCTGCGAATGCATGAATGAGACATACGGTGGGATCTTGTTGTGTACATTTTCATGTATAAAACATTGTGGGGTGGCACAGTGGTTAGCATTGTTGCCTCACAGTGCCAGGGACCGAGGTTCAATTCAATGCGTGCGGAGTTTGCACATTTCCCGTGTTTGCATGGATTTCCTCTGACCGTCTGATAGACATACTGGTTATGGTACATTGGCCATGCTAAATTCTGCCTCAGTCTTACCCAAACAAGCGCTAGAGTGTGGTGACTGGGGGATTTTCACAGTAACTTCATTGCAGTGTTAATATAAGCCTAGTTGTGACAATAATAGATAAACCTTTTTAAAAAAACTTTACCATTCATTATTCAAGTCCCAGCCTTGGTCACTCTGCATTCATAGTTATCAGGTGGTATATATCTGTTTCCATCTCTGCTAACAAGTCATCCTATTTGTTACGAGTGCTGTTCTCATTCAAATATAGAGCCTTTAATTCTGTCTTTTTGCTATTTTTGCAACATCTGACCTTATCTTGGGAAGCACTCTGGCACAGTGGTTAGCATTGCTGCCTCACAGTGTCAGAGACCCTCATTTGATTCCGGCCTCTGGTGATTAGAACATAATGTAAAGAAGCCGGCGTTGGATTGGGGTGGTAAGAACTCACTAAGAATTTTGCAACACCAATTTTTAATCCAACCGATTTATTTGATAGTAAAATTGCGAGCTTTCAACACTCCGTGTCTTCCTCAGGCAAATACAGTGTTCTGGTCATAAAACATGTTCTAGAACATAAAACATCGAACACTGCAGCACAAACAGGCCCTTCGGCCCACAAGTTGTGCCGATCATATCTATACCTACCAGGCCATCGAATTATCTGCAACTCCCAATCCCATTAAATCACATGTACTCATCCAGAAGTCTCTTGGAAGACCCCAGTGAGTTCGCCTCTACCACCACTGACGGCAGCTAATTCCATTCACTCACCACCCTCTGAGTGAAAAACTTACCCCTAACATCACCTCTGTACTTGCCCTCCAGCATCTTAAACTTGTGTCCTCTCATAGCGACCATTTCAGCCCTGGGAAATAGCCTCTGAGAATCCACCCTATCTATTCCTCTCAACATCTTATAAACCTCTATCAGGTCGCCTCTCAACCTTCGTCTCTCCAGGGAGAAGAGACCGAGCTCTCTCAACCTATCTTCATAAGGCATGCCCATCAATCCAGGCAACATCCTTGTAAATCTCCTCTGCACCCTCTCAATAGCTTCCACATCGTTTTTATAGTGAGGCGACCAGAACTGCACACAGTACTCCAAGTGGGGTCTGACAAGGGTCTTACAAAGTTGCAGCATTACCTCCCGACTCCTAAACTCAATCCCTCTATTAATGAAGGCCAGTACACCATATGTCTTCTTGACCACATCCTCCACTTGCGGGGCAGATTTAAGAGTCCTATGGACCTGGACCCCAAGATCCTTCTGCTCCTCAACCCTGCCAAGACTCCTACCCTTGATATTATACTGCTTCTTCCCATTGGTCCTGCCAAAATGGACCACCACACATTCATTCACGTTGAAGTCCATCTGCCACTTCTCCGCCCAGTCTTGCATCCTATCTACGTCTTGCTGCAACTTCTGACATCCCTCCAGACTATCCACAACACCACCAACCTTCGTATCGTTGGCGAACTTACTAACCTGTCCCTCCACTTCCTCATCCAGGTCATTTATGAAAATGACAAACAGCAAAGGTCCTAGAACAGATCCCTGGGGCACTCCACTGGTGACTGACCTCCATGCAGAAAAAGACCCATCCACAACTACTCTCTGTCTTCTGCAGGCAAGACAGATTGTATAGAGTCTGCATGTTCTCCCTGTGCCTCCATGGGTTCTTTCCGGGTGCTCTGATTTCCTCCCAAAAATGCATCTTTGCAGGTTAGGTGGATATTACATGCTAAATTGCCCCTTAGTGTCCAAAGATTTGTAGGTTGGGTGAATTGGCCAATCTAAATTGCCCCTTAGTTCCTAAGATATGTAGGTTAGGGGCACTGGCCATGCTAAATTGCCCCTTAGTATCCAAAGATGTGCAGGTTAGGTGGATTGGCCATGCTAAATTGCCCCTTAGTTCCTAAGATATGTAGGTTAGGGGGCTTAGCAGAGTAAGTACATGAGTTTACAGGGATTGAACCTGTGTGGGATATTCTGTTGGAGTTCAGATGTGATGACCACAAGGCATCCTTTTGCATTGTTGGGATTCTATGAATTGGTGGGAGGTGCAATTGCTGAGATGAAGCATCAAACAGATTTAAACATTGTGAACATGTTAGATTTTTCCAACCTTGGAGAGCAGGAGCCAATGTCAGAGATGGGATTAGTGAAGGATGAGCAAGACGAACTCCAGGACAATGTGCAAGAAGCAGAAGTTTATGGAGGGGGAATAGGAGGCTGGTCAACACAGCAGTGAAACAATCAGGTTATGGAGATGACAATATGCATGAACGTGGTTTTCAGCAGCAAGAAGAGGACATTAGAGATGAAAGTTGGTGGGCTGAGAGATGAGGTGTGTCTGGTTCAGACTAAGACAATAACTATGCAAGGAAATTTTATTTTATTTGCAAGTCACAAGTAGATTTACACTAACACTGCAAATCTATGAAAATCCCCTCGTCGCAACACTCCAGTGCCTGTTCAGATAACACTGAGGGAGAATTTAGTATGGCCAACATATCTAACCAGTGCATCTTTCGGACTGTGGGAGGAAACCGGAGCACCCAGAGGAAACTCATGCAGACATGAGAGGGAGCACATGTAGACTCCTCATAGATAGTGACCCAAACCGGAATTGAACCTGGGCTCCTGGTCCTGAGAGGCAGCAGTGCTAGCCACTGCGCCAATGTCAAGGGTACAGAGTTTGTGGTGTAAGAAGGATGATTGATAACTTTGGTACTACTCTTGTTTAGCTGTAGAAATTTACTGCTCATTTAACTGTGGATGTTGCATAAACATAATCATCGCATAATCGACTTGATAATAGGGAAGAGTCAAGATGGAAGTGGGGAAAGGTTTGGCTTGGGACAGAGTGAAAGGTGGCAAAAGAGTGAAGTGATTTAAGCATCAAGCCACGACCAATAATATTCTGTATCGAGACCAATAAAACGCCCACGAAAATTTAATCTAGGTGGCTACTTTAGAAAGGTACACGCTTGGTCCAGCATCTACCTTTAGCATCAGAGGAATTAGGAGTATAAGTAGGCCATTCAGCCCTTTGAGCCTGCCCCGCCATTTGACCAGGTCATGGTTGATCTTTTCCCTGGTCCCAAATCCATCTCCCCATATCCCTTTACCCTGGCGAGACTGCAACCCAGTTGACCACTTTGCGGAACTCTTCCGCTCAGTCTATAAATAAATGAGACTCCCTCCACCGCCATCCCGCCTCCAATGGCTTGCCGTTTTAGACAGCGTACATCTGGGCTGCGTGGGATCCTTAATTATGCTTTGCCAAGTCTGCGGGAAGTGTATACTGAGTCAGGTGTAGACAGAATAAATGGATGTGCGGCTGATTTACATAATGGATTAGGCTTCATTCATGATCCTTTGTAGTTTCTTGTAATCTTGGACAGAGCAGGAGCCATACCAAGCTGTGATACAACCAGAAAGAATGCTTTCTATGGTGCATCTGTAAGAGTTGGTGAGAGTTGTTGCTGACATGCCAAATTTCCTCAGTCATCTGAGGAAGTAGAGGTGTTGTTGGGCTTTTGTCACTACAGCGCCAGCATGGAGGGACCAGGACAGATCTTTGCGAATGAGAAGTTAACTCAAGGAGATCAAAACTAGATGGAAGCAGCACAGAATATTCTGACAATCTACTTTGAAAAGTCTTCTAAAAAAAATTCTGCAATGTAGTGCAATCAAACTTGATTGTCATTTCACATGTACAATCTTGTGATAAGAACTTTCTGTACTCTTATCGCATCTTTGGGTAGAAGTGCCATCAAGTTCTGAGCAGCTTGGCTGGGTGACAGTCAGAATGAGACATTATCAGTGACTGGTTTCAAGCCTCTAAATTGGACAACATCACCCCTGCATCGTGATGAAGGACAATAAAGATAACAACCGGCTTTCCACTGGCCGATCCACACCCAAACATTTCTGCAGAAATGAAAGCAAAGTCAGGAGGGAGAATCAATCTGGTCTGGTCGCCTGGCAGCTAATTACAAACCAGCGTTTTCAAAGGTCCGGGATGAACTAAATGCACCCGTGGCAAGGGAGGAGAACTACAGTCCATTCGTGTTCACTCCAAGCTGCAGAAAAACTGAGCAATCAATCATCTGATAGAATCTTCATGTAATTTAATGTCATTATAGAGCGGCAAGGCACAAATCCAAAAACTGGTATTCCTCAAAGCAGCGCTGAGATGAGAATGACCCGGTCTCTGATTTAGAGGGATGTAGAATAAACTTTCAGTTTAAGGATTTCCTCTTTTTTTCAATGAGTGACTGAAAAGCACAAATATCTGCAACGAAATGTCTCAAGAGTCTAAACGGTAACACTGCATCCCTTTGGCTCACCATCAATGGTAGGGGTCATGGTAGGCAGACAAAGCTGGGTTGCAAATTGACTTTCCTGAAGAATACAGGAAAAAGTAGGCCACTTGGCCCTTCAAACCTGCTGTACCATTCAATGAGATCATGCCTGACCAATCATCTCAATTCTACCTTCCTGCACCAATGCTATACTTCTGGATTCATTAAGTGCTCAAAACTATCTTGATCTCCATCTTATACGTATTCAATGGCTCAGTATTCACACTTCATTGAGTAGAAAGTTCCAAAAGATCCCACAATCCTTGAAATTGAGAAATTCCGTCTCATCCCGGCAAATCACAGCAGTGAGGCGCAGTGATTAGTGCTGCTGCCTCACAGTGCCAGGAGCCCAGGGTTCAATTCTGGCCTTGGGTGGCCGTCTGTGTGGAGTCTGCACATTCTCCTACGTGGATTTCCTCCGGGTGCTCCGATTTCTTCCTATAGTCCAAAGACATGTGCGTTAAGTGCATGGCTAGGCTAAATTGCCCCTTACTGTCCTGGGATGCGTAGGTTAGAGGGATTAGCAGGATAAATATGTGGGGTTATGAAGGTATAATAACGGAATTGTTGTTGGCCCAGACTGATGGGCTGAATAGCCTCCTCTGCACTGTGGGGTTTCTGATGATGTTGTGCAAGTTAGGTAGATTGGCCATGTTAAATTGCCCCTTAGTGACCAAAAAAGCATAGATTAGGTGCATTGGTTTTGCTAAAATGCCCCTTTATGTTCCAAACTATGTAGGTTAGGGGGATTAGTTGGATAAATAGGTGGGGCTACGGGGATTGGGCCTGGGTAAAATGCTCTGTTGGAGAGTCGATGCAGTCTTGATGAGCCAAATGGGCCTCTTCTGCACTGTGGCGTTTCTAGGCTGATTCTAAATGGTTGACCCCTTATTCTGATATTATGACCCATAGTTCTAGACACCGAAGCAAAATACCAATTCAGCAGCTACACAGTCAAGTCCCGAAAAGAATTGTGTTTTAAAATCACCTCTCAGCCTTCTAAGTTCTAGGCAACATAGAAAATGCTATAAATCCTCAGCTGGCTGACAGCATTTATGCTTTACACCTTTGATCTGTCTATTCCAATCTCTTAATGGGTGTTCTCAGCATCATTCTCAACCTTCACCATCTCCATTTACATTCCTTTTGTCTTTTTTGTCTATGCCTGTCCTATCAATTACAGCAACTCCAACTACCCCTTGTCCCTCACCCAAGTATAAATCTTGTCTGATTTTCCTTATTTTCAGCTCTGACAAAGGGCCACCCGACTCTAAATGTTGGCTCCATTCTCTCTCCACAAATGCTGTTAGACCTGCTGAGATTATCCAGCATTTTCTGTTTTTGTTTCAGATCCAGCAACTATAGTATTTTGCTTTTATCTAGGGAGTATAAGCCCAATCTCTTCTCACAAGACAATCCCCTGAGCGGCAGATATCAGTTGCACTCGCTCTAATGCAAATACATCCTTCCTTAAGTAAGGAAACTGAAACTATACACAGGGTACTCTGACGTGGTTGCCAGGCCCTTCCAATTGCAGTAAGACTTCTTTATTCAGACTCCAATGCCTTTTAAATAAAGGCTAACATACTGCTTGCTTTTCTAATTATTTGTTGTACCTGCACATTAGCTTGCTGTAAGTTAGGTAAAAGAATGCCCAGTTCCTCTGGAATATTATCATTCCTGTTCCTCGCATGGACAAGTTGGACCGAAGGGCCTGTTTCCATGCTGTAAACCTCTACGACTATGTGACTCTATGAAACATTTGTATCAAAAAGCCAAGACAGCAGACTTTTGAATTTAGCCAATCAATTCTGGGGAGCGAGGGCCGAGTGGCTTAATTGTTAGACTACTAATCCAGAAATTCAGTTAACGTTTTAGAGACCCAGGTTCAAATCCCACCACAGCAGATGGTGGAACGTGAATTCAATTTTTAAAAAATCTGGAATTAAGACTCTACTGATGACCATTAAAACTCATCTGCTCCCTTTAGGGAAGGAAATCTGCTGTCCTTATCTGGTATGGCCTACAGGTGACTTCAGAGCCACATCCAACTGCCCAAGGCAACTGGGAATGGACAATAAATGCTGACCAGCCAGCGACACCCATGTCCCACAAATGAATTAAAAAAAAATCAATTTGAATCAGGTACTTAAATACCAAAAACCAATTAAATTTAATCTGATGGTTTTGACAACCTAGGACCAATCTTACTGATATGCCATCACGGGTATAAAAGAAGAGGGTGGTGGAACAAAGAGTAGAGCAACTGTTACCTGCCAGAACTATCAGCTCTCAACTCTTGAGAGAGATAAAGAATCACTTGCTCTCATTGCTTCATCCATGTTTGAGAGAAAGCACCATCAAGATAGCAAAGGTACTAAAGAAGAAAGAAGTTCTAGACAGAAGAGTCAACAGAGGAGGCCCAGAATATTCTGGAAGGCACAAAACCTGGTAGTAATTTGGAGAGTGACTAAATTATATTTTGTGAATGAGTGGAAATTATACTTATTGGAACAGCGTACCATTAATATGTTGTTTTATTCGGAATAGTTAATAGTTAAAGGAGATTTATTTGCTTTGTTAAGTTTAGTTAATTGCTCACTGTCAATTAGATAAATAAACCGTGATGTTGACTTTAGAGAGTCAGGGATTTATTTTTATTTAACCACTGGAAGTTGCTGACGAGCAGGTCACACCACTTCACACATACCTTTTACATATTAGACTGAGATACTCCTGTTTGGGGGTTTCGGTCTTAGTTCTGGGGGGGGAAGGAAGATGGATCAACCTCCGCTTTATAACACTGTCCATTAACCAATTATCAAATGATGCTAATATATTTCACCCAATCCCATGAGCACTAATGTAATAACCTCATAAGACAACTTATTGAATGCTTTTCAAAAATCCAAATACAATACTCACTGGTCCCTTTTTACCCACCCTGCCAGTTACAACAACAAAATACTCCAGTAAATTAGTTAAGTGTGATTTTCCTTTCACAAATATTTGACTGAGCTCAATCATTCAAAATTTTTGAAGTACCTTGTTATCACGAAAAATAGGTTCTAGAATTTTCCCTACAGCTTGTGTTCGGCCACCTGGCCTGCAGCTCTCTGTTTTGTCTCTGCCCCCATTTTTGGGTAGAGGAGTCTGAAAATGGGAAAGGGGATATTGAGCACTTTCTGGAGGTAATTTCAGAGCTTCAAGCCGAAGTGGATAATTAACTAGAGCAATTAAAATCTAGTTTACTGACTGGTTCACAACCACTTCATAGAATCATACAATCCCTACAGTGCAGAAGGAGACTATTCTGCTATTCAAGTCAGCACTGACTCCCTGACAGCATCATACTCAGGCCCACCTCCCGCCCTCTCTCTATAACCCCTTTCATTTAGCTGCTAATGCCGCCAAGCTCCACAATGGGTGGCACGGTAGCATACTGGTTAGCACTGCTGCTTCACAGCTCCAGATACCTGGGTTCGATTCCTGGCTCAGGTCACTGTCTGTGTGTGGAGTTTGCACATTCTCCTCATGTCTGCGTGGGTCTCCTCTGAGTACTCCGGTTTCCTCCTACAGTCCAAAGATGTGCGGGTTAGGTTGATTGGCCATGCTAAAACTGCTCCTTAGTTCATAAGGTGCGTAGGTGAGAGGGAGTAGTGGGTAAAATATGTAGGGATATGGGAGTAGGTCCTGGGTGGGGTTTGGTAGGTGCTGACTTGACGGGCCGAATGGCCTCTTTCTTCACTGTAGGGTTCTATGATGAACTTTGGAAACGAAAAGGCAATTTAGTATGGTCAATCCACCTAAACTGCACACCTTTGGGCACTAAGGGGAAATTTAGCATGGCCAATCCACCTAAACTGCACATCTTTGGACTGTGAGAGGAAACCAGAGCACCCAGAGAAAACCAACATAGACATGGTGGTGAACACTCCACATAGTCTCCCCAGACTAGAGTCGAAATCAGGTTCCTGTGCGCTGTGAAGCAGCAATGCTAACCATTATGCCACCATGCTGCTCCTTGGGCAAACACTACGATAAGAACCAGACTGAAGGATACATATAAACATGAGATTGAATTTAAAGCATATCAAAGTGCAGTGCTTGCTCCACAAGAATTTCCTCTACCCTTCTTCATGTAAGCCAGTCAGAACAAACCCTCCAACTCCCAAGCATACTCAGAGAGAGCACAAGATTTGATTGGATCACAGAACCATCATTTCGACTTTGTAGTCAGTATAATAACTTAAACAAGAGACATCTTGAGACTTTGTTCCTGCTTTCTCAAAGCAGAGCTGGCTAATTCATGCTCTCTTACGTTCCACGTTTTTCCACATACCCTCAAATCAACCGTCAACCTCAGACTAGTTCAGAAACTTGAAACTGCTGCCCAGATCACGTGTAACATTCCTCCCCAGTGATAACTTTCAAAAAAGGCTCCTGCTTTCAATTACAATCGTCTAATCTTTCTTGACAATCTATTGCTTAGAAAGTCTAACAATCGCACCACTATTTTCTATCATTGCAACGTGCTCTCCAGACATTCATTAATTTTGTAAATATAAGACCAAAAAGTCAAAGTACAAGATAGCAAAAAAGGTTTGAAAATAAATCAGAGATTCAGCACACAAAATAAAAAACATCAAACACATGCAACCACCAGTTCATTTTCCATTCTATTTTTGTACCGTACGTAAATGAGGCCCCAGGTTCACCCATCTTCTCCTCTCTAGAATCCCTAGAGGCCATTCAGTCCATCAAATTTGCACCAATAACAATCCCACCCATGTATTTAACCGCTTAATCGCCCTGATACTAAGAGGCAATTTAGCATGGCCAATCCACCTAACTACCCACCTTTTGTCTAAGTTTATTTATTAGTGTTGCAAACAGACTTACATTAACGCTGCAAACAAGTTACTGTAAAAATCCCCTAGTTGCCACACTCTGGTGGCTAGACTGAGGTAGAATTTAGCATGGCCAATCCACCTAACCAGCATGTCTTTCCAACTGTAGGAGAAAACCCACGCAGGTGCAGAGAGAATGCGCAAACGCCACACAGTCACCCAAGCCAGGAATCAAACCTGGGTCCCTGGTGCTGAGGCAGCAGTGCTAACCACTCTATCGCAGTGCTGCGCTATATGCCAGGGATGACCTGATGAGCCAGATTGCTATGTTTGAATTGTGTAAATATTCATCTTGAGTCAACGATAGGAATAGATATATTAATGATGGATGCATGAACCAGTCATTCCTTATAGTAAAGCACGTGTCAAAGCCAGGTAATAGAGAGAATAATATCAATAGCAAGTTCATGTGAGCAAAGGTATGTACAACAACTTGCAATTTTACAATGATTTTGATGCAGTAAAAACATCCCAAGGCACTTCACTGAAATGTTATCAGACAAAATCTGACAGTGTCACAGTGTGTTAGTGGGGGCAGGTGACAAAAAAAAACAAAGTCAGTATTAAGAAGTATCTTTAATGGAGAAGTCTAGATGACCTGGATAATTGAAGGCAGGGTTGATGTGAGTCGATAAATGGTAACTGGGGACATACTTGATGAGCCTCACCTGCGTATCTTTGGACGTTAAGGGATAATTTAGCATGGCCAATCCATCTATTGTTCCCAGAATACTAGGCTTGAATTGGAGGAATGCAGAATTCTTGTGGGGCGAGATTACAGTGATAGGGAGAAGCAAGTCTGTAGAAGGATGCAAATATGTTTAGGTTTTTAAAATTAATATTTTGAATGAAAAGCAAAAAATACTGCAGGTTCCTGAAATGGAAACAAAAAGAAGAAATGCTGGAAAAGCTCAGCATGTCTCACAGCACTTGTGGAGAGAGAAATAGAGCCAACGTTTCAAGTTAGGGTGACCCTTCGTCACATCTGGCACTATTCTCTTTCCACAGATGCTGTCAGACCTGCTGAGATTTTCCAGCATTTTCTGTAATATTTGGATTTTAAAAATTTGAGGTATTTATTTGTAGAACTGGTAGCCAAAACGGGCATGATGTAGAGATGCCAGCATTGGACTGGGGTAAACACAGTAAGAAGTCTGACAACGCCAGGTTTAAGTCCAACCGATTTATTTGATAGTTTACTTGTGAGTTTACTATCAAATAAATTGGTTGGACTTAAACCTGGTGTTGTCAGACTTCTTACTGTGTTTACAGCCAAAATGGGATACAGTTTAGCATTTTTCTACGCTTACAAACCAAAAGATATAAAATGTTTAAGGAAAACTTTACTTTGACTGAACATATTGTGAAGTTTTCTTGAGGTAAAATTCAGTTTTGCAAAAAATAATATTCTGAATACTATTATTAAAGGAAGGGAAAATTGTAATACATCACAGAATAGCATCCCGACAGCGCAGGAGGCGGCCACTGGCTCATCAAGTCTGCAACAACAACAGTCCCACCTCAGCCCTATACCCACAACGTTACGTAATTACCCTGTTAATCTGCCTGACACTAAGGGTCAATTTAAGCATGGCCAATCCACCTAACCTGTGCATCTTTGGACACTAAGGGATAATTTATCATGGTTAATTCACTTAACCCACATATCTTTGGGCATTAGGGGACAATTTAGCATGGCCAATCCAGCTAACCAGTGTATCTTTGGACACTAAAGAATAACTTAGCATGGCCAATCCACTCCCTAACCTGCACATCTTTGGACTGTGGGAGAAAATCAGAGCACCCAATGAAAATGCGCGCAAGGGTTTTGATTCAGTGTGGAAAATCATTTCTGTTTTCATCCACAAAAATGGTAGATGAACTACAACAATACGCGTTTCACACGATAAGAGGATCGTAAATTCAAACTATTGGGACAGGAGCCAAAGTATGTCAGGGCTGATGATGGGGAGAAGGCTAGAGGTGATAACAAGAGGAGATTAGTATGAAGTAGCATGCCAACTGTGGAATTGTTGATGATTTTAATCAGAACGGGAAGTTCTTCTCTCTGTAGGACATTATCGTATCATTTAGTCGCTTCATTATATTTGGCACCAGGTTGCCAGACCAGTGCTTTGATTGTTACAGTGCTACATCATTGAAAGTCTTGAGTTAAGTAGCACACCTCAGAAATCTTAGAGCAGTTATTGGAGCATAAATTATTTTGAAAGGCAGCGACGCAAGGCAGCTGACATTTCAGCCACTTTGTGCACAGCTGGAGGGGCACGGTGGCTCCCTGTTGGCACTGCTACCATACAGCGCGAGGAACCCGGTATCAATTCAGGGCTTGGGTCACTGTCTATGCAGAGTCTCCACTTTCGCCCTGTGTCTGTGTGGGTTTCCTCCAGGTGCTCTGGTTTGTTTCCACTCTCCGAAAGACGTATTGGTTAGGTGTATTAGCCGTACTAAATTCTTCCTCAGTATTACCTGAACAAGCACTGTAGAGTGGCGACTAGATGATTTGCACAGTAACTTTATTATGTTGTTAATGTAAGCCTATGTAAAGTTATTCATTAGTGTTACAAGAAGGGTTACATTAACACTGCAATGAAGTTATTGTGAAAATGCCCCATTGGATCAGCAAATTGGCTGATGATACAAAGATTGGAGGTGTAGCAGACAGTGAAGAAGATTTTCAAAGCTTGCAGAGGGATTTGCACCAACTAGAAAACTGGGCTGAAAAATGGCAAATGGAATTTAATGTAGACAAGTATGAAGTATTGCACTTTGGAAGGACAAACCAAAGTAAAACACACAGGGTAAATGGTAGGACTCCGAAGAATGCAGTTGAACAGAGGGATCTGGAAGTACGGTGCAGAATTCCCTAAAAGTGACATCATAAGTGGATAGTGCTTCTGGTACATTGGCCTTTATAAATCAAGTATCGAGTATAAAAGTTGGAGTGTTATGGTAAGGTTATATAAGGCTGAATTTAGAGTATTGTGTACAGTCACCTGTGTTACAGGAAGGATGTAAATAAGGTTAGAAGAGTGCAGAGAAGATTCACAAGGATGTTGCTGGGACTTGAGAAGCTGAGTTACAGAGAGAGATTGAATAGGTTGGGACTTTATTCCCTGCAGCGTAGAAGAATTAGGGGAGATTTGATAGAGGTGTACAAGATTTTGATGGGTATAGATAGAGTGAATGCAAGCAGGCTTTTTCAACTGAGGCTAGAGGAGAAAAAAACCAGAGGGCACGGATTAAAAATGAAAGGAGAAAAGTTTAAAGGGAATATTAGGAGGGGATTCTTCATGCAGAGAGTGGTGGGAGTGTGGAATGAGCTGCTGGATAAAGTGGTAAATGCGGGGTCACTTTTAACATTTAAGAAAAACTTGGACGGATTCATGGATGAGGGGGATGTGGAGGGATATGGTCCAAGTGCAGGTCAATGGGACTAGGCAAAAAATGGTTCGGCACAGACAAGGGCCAAAAGGCATGTTTCTGAGCTGTAATTTTCTAAGGTTCTAAGTCGTCATACTCCGGCATCTGTTTAGATAACACTGAGGGAAAATTTAGCACAATCAATGCATCAAACTAACACTTAAGCACAGAACCGACATTCGGAAGTCATTTGGTCCATCAAATCTGCACCGACCACAATCTAAGCCAGGCCCTATACCCAAAACTCCATGCACTTACCCTAATTTGTCCCCCTGAAATTAAGGGGCAAAACTACACAGGCACAGGAGAGAATGTGCAGACTCCATGCAGGCAGTGATCCAAAGCTGGAACTGAATACAGGTCTCTGGTGCTGTGAGGCAGCAGTGCTAACTATTGTGCCACCTCGCCACCCCACATACTTGTGGCACTAATAAATTAAAATAAAGTGCAACAACCAACGACGGCCACTTACATTTACACAGCTCCAGTAATATATTGGGCGGGAGAAGAAACACCTTCTAAGGTGCGTCAGGGAACATGAAACAAAATGTCAGAGTCCAAGCCACAGCAGATAAGCTGCTTATGGTCGTATCCAAAGTGAAGAAAGTGAGCCCAGGTGATCAAACTAGTTCCCTGCTTTCTAAAATAACCTAACAGTCAACTTTACAGCTGCAAAAGCATTAGAAGCCTCAAAAAATAGTTCAGCACAGAAGCAGGCCCTTCTTCCTTCTGAACCTGAGCCGATGCCTCTGTCCTACTTAGACAAACAGCCTGTATCCCTCTATTCCCTGCCTGTTCATGTGCCTATCTAGATAAGTCTTAAATGCCACTAACGTAACTACCTCAACCACCTCCCTTGAGACAGCATTCCAGGCCCAAACCACCCTCTAAAAAAAAATCTTCCCACGCACATTTCTACTGAACCTTTCTCTCCTTATCTTGAACTTGAGTCTTCTTGTAATTGTCATTTCCACTCTGGGAAAAAGCTTCCAACTGTTCACACTATCTACAGCCCTCATAAATTTATAAACTTCAACCAGGTCACCCCCTCAATCTCCGTCTTTCCAGGGACAACAATCTCAGTTTATTCATTCTCTCCTCACAGCTAATACCTTCCATACCAGGCAACATTCTGGTAAACCTTTTCTGCACTCTCACCAAAGCCTCTGCATCCTTCTGGTAGCATGTTGACCAGAATTGGACACAATATTCCAAATGTGGCTGAACTAACATTTCATGTAACTGTAACATAATTTGCCAACTTTTATACTTGTTGGCCTGGCTCGGCCAATGAAGGCAAGCGTGCTACTATATGCATTCTTCAATAACCTTTACCACCTGTGCTAACATTGTAATGATCTGTGGACCTGTATTTCCAGATCTCTCTGTATCTCTACGCTTCTGATGGTTCTACTATTTATTTTATAGCTCCCTAGTGAATTGGATACACTAAAATACATCACCTCACATTTGTCCAGATTAAATTCCATCTGACATTTCTCTGCCCAATTTTCCTGTCTATCTACATCCCGCTGTACTCTTTGGCAATCTTCATCACTATCCGCAATTCCACCAATCTTAGTATCACCTGCAAACTTACTAATCAGCCCAGCTATGTTTTCTTCCGAGTCATTTATGTATATTACAAACAGCAGAGGTCCCAGCACTCATCTCTCAGTTTATATTGTGTCTGGAGGACAATGTCGCTGGCAAAAACAGCCTTAATACCTGCATGAGTTCACATTACTTGCTTTCTGACCAAATTCCTTGAATGGAATGGCTCTGCAACCTGCTTCCCTGACTTGTTTTGACTCTAATTCATCTCAGCAATTGCATTTTCCAAATATTATCGATATGCTCATAGAATCAAAGAATCTTTACAGAGGAGGGCATTCGGCCCATCAAACTTGCACTGACAAAAATATCGCCCAATTCCTATCCCGATAACCCCATGCATTTACCCTAGCTAGACCTCTGACACTACGGAGCAATTTAGCATAGCCAATGCACCCTAACCAGCAAATCTTTTGGACTGTGGGAGGAAATCAGGTACCCGGAGGAAACCCACACAGACACAGGGTGAATGTGCAGTGACCCAAACTGGAAATTGAACCCGGCGCTGTGAGGTAGCAGTGCTAACCACCTGCCACTCACTGATTACAGAATCAATTCCTGAATATCATATTCAGGAGAAAAATAATGCAAAATGGATCACTGGGTAGAGTTATTTGCAGTTATTTCCTCTACGGGAACTGTGATTTTTCATTGATTTTGAAGGACACACGAGAAATACTTTCGAACACGAACTCCGACATGCACAGTGTTTATGCGAGACGAACAGCAAAGGAGAGCATCAAAGAATATCTAGAGTGCAAAAGGAGGCAATTGGCCCATCGAGTCTTCGCTGACTCTCTGACAGAAGATCCCACCCAGGCCCTTTCCTGTAACCCCATATATTTACCCGGCTAATCCCCCAAACCAATGTTGAGATTAATGAGCAGCTAATCTGTTTATAGGGTTTTGGACAATGAGGGTTGATCAGGGAAACCTTTTTTCTGTATTTTCTCTGTCCACCTGAACATTAACTTAAAGTATCACTCAAAAGCCTGTTTTTAACAGTGTAGCAAGCTCTCAAAAAAGTGTTAACGGGGTTGGGCATCTGAGCTCAACATTTTCACACCGAGATGTGATGTGTTACAGATCACTCGAGCAACTGTGACAATGCACGCTTTAACGTGCATGTTGTCATCTAGAGGTAGTGATGACAGAGCTTCTAACTTTATTTCCATTAAATAATATTTAATAAAATTATACTACTAAATAACATTAAATTAAAAATGTAATTTAAGAAAATAAAATTTGGGGCAGCACAATGCTCAGCGCAGCTGCATCGCAATGCCAAGGACCCGGGTTCAATTCCAGTCTCAGGTCATGGTCTGTGTGGAGTTTGGATGTTCGCCCCATATCCGCATGGGTTTCCTCTGGGTACCCTGATTTCCTCCCACAGTTCAAAGATATGTAGATTAGGGAGAATTGGCTATGTTAAATTATCCCTTAGTGTCATATAATCAGAATTCCATGATGATATTTATATTTAATATTATTATTTAATAAAATAAAATTAGGGCCAGGTGGTGGTTAGCACTGCTACCTCACAGTGTCAGAGTTCGATCCTGGTCTTGGGTGAACATCTATGTGGAATCTGCAGATTCTCCCCCTGTCTGCGTGGGTTTCCTCCAGATGCTCCAGCTTCCTCTCACATTCCAAAGATGCGCAGGTTATGTTGATTGGCCATGCTAAATTGCCCCTTAGTGTCAGGGGCATCACGAGGGTAAATACGTGGGGTTACGAGGACAGGACCTGGGTGAGATTGCTGTCGGTGCAGACTAGATGCGGTGAATGTCCTCCTAGGGGAATTTTATAATTCCACGATATTACATAAAATAAGAAAAGGCTGAAAATACTCAGAAGATCAAGCAGAATGTGAGCAGAGGCGTCACTATCCAGAATCTGAAAGTATTTCCAGCATTTTCTGATTTTATTTCAGATTTCCTGCATTGAACCATATTGCTTTTTGCGTTTGTTCTTTCAGGGGCACTACTTGGAGTTGATCTGACCCTATGAATATCATCCACGATCTTAATAACTAGTGTCAATAGTTCAACAAGAAGATTAACACAAAATTAGAACAGTGCGGAGGGCAGTCTTGCAAATTACAAGCCAGATGATTAAAGCAGTGCAGTTGGAATTTGTGCTACAGCTATGTATACAGCTATCCATCTGGCATATGGCTTAGCTGGTTTTTATTTGACCATTCAAATATTTATTAGATGTGGTGAAAACCAATCCAGTACTTTGTTTCTGTTGCTACATTGATGCCCATGGAATAACGTGTTTTTTAAAAAATCAACTTTTATCTGTTTTAATTGGCAGCTCTCCAAAGCCCCAAATATTTAATGGCTGGAAAATGCGTGTGCAAGACTGAGGGAATGGACTCTGGGCATATCCTGCAGCAAATGCTTCAACTAGTAAGGTGAAGGAAAAATGCACTTGGGAGGAGGAATGAAACCAAGGCAACACAAGACCATCAGCGTTAGGAAGGGTGGCACACAGAGGCTAACAATGATGTCTCACAGCACCAGGGACCTGGGTTCAATTCTTGGCTTGAGTGACTGTCTGCACGTTCTTCCCCTTTGTATCTGCATGGATTTCCTCCCGGTGCTCCAGTTTCCTCCCACAGTCCAAAAGACATGCTGGCTAGGTTCACTGGCTGTGCTAAATTCTCCCTCAGTGTTATCCAAACAAGACTGGACTGTGGCGACCAGGGGAATTTCACAGTAACTTCATTGCAGTATTAATGTAAGCCTTACTTGTGACTAATACATGAACTTGAAAAAGAAGGGTGGTAAAAATAAGACTCCAGTGAGGAATCTTGACATTTCAGCTTCTGGCTTAAGCGAAACAAGGAATGCACCAAAGTTTCCTGACAATTCTACTCTAATATTACCAAACTACAGCTACTGAAGGCTGTGTTACTTCAGTGCATGTACTGGCAATGCAGAAACTCGAGGGCACTTTGAGAAAGGATGACGCTTGCCAACCTAATTTACAAACTTATTCCAAATGCCAAAGTATGGAACTGGTTATAAAATTCACAGATGGTCTTAGATGGGTTCTTTGACAGTGGCTGGGATGAATAATGCTCAAGAGGATGGGGGGAGTTGAAACACTGGAGAGGAGGCCAAGCTGCAAATCGCACAACAGTGGCACAGTGGTTAGCACTGCTGCCTCATAGCGCCACGGACCATAAGACATAGAAACAGAATAAGGCCAGTTGGCTCGTCAAGTCTGTTCTGTCATTCAATCATGGCTGATATTTTTCTTATCCCCATTCTCCTGCCTTTTCCCCACAACTCCAATCCCTTTAGTAATCTAGAATCGCTCTCTCTCTGCCTTAAAGACACTCAATGATCTGAACTCCACAACCTTCTGTGACAAACAGTTCCACAGATTCACCACTTTCTGGCTGAAGAAATTACTCCTCATCTTTTGTAAAGGACGTCTCTTTGGCCCAAGGTTGTGCCTTCTGGTTCTAGTTTTTCCTACAAGTGGAAACACCTCTCCACATTCGCTCTATTCAGACTTCGCAGTATCCTGTAAGTTTCAATAAGATTACCCCCCCTCCCCACCCCCTGTCATCCTTCTAAACTCCTACAAGTACAGTCCCAGAGTCTTCAACCGTTCCTCATATGACAAGCCCTTCATTCCAGGGATCATTCACATGAACCTCCTCTGGACCCGGTTCAATTCCCAACTTATGTCACTGTCTGCTTGGACTCTGCACGTTCTCTACGTGTCTGCATGGGTTTCCACCACGTGCTCCACTTTCCTCTCACAGTCCGAAAGATATGTTGATTAGGTAGACTGGCCATGCTAAATTGTCCCTTTGGTCCGAAGATATCACAATTAGGTGCATTGGCTATGGTAAAATGAATAGGGTTATGGGGATAGGTGGGGGAGTGATAGGGTAAGATGCGCTTGGGAGATTTGGAGCAGACTTGATGGGTTAATTGGCCTCCTTCAGCATTGTGGGGATTCTATCATTGCTGCCAATGCAGTAATACTTTCAAGAACATTCTTGTCCTTCACGTTTTAATTTCAGCCCGCCTTGCCAATTATCTTAAAAATCCATCTGGTTCACTGATATCCTTTAGGAGAGAAAACCCGCCATCCTTACCTGCCTGGCCTACATCTGACTCCAGAGCCACATATATAGCTATGGCTATGTGGGCAAATACCACACCCCCCAATTCGATTTTCAAGTTTGCTGACGATACCACCGTAGTGGTTGAATCTCAAATAATGACGAGACAGATACAAGTATGAGATATAGAATCTGGTGAACTGGCGAGACAATAATAATCTCTTCCTCAAGCCAACAAAATGTAGGAGATTGTCATTGACTTCAGGAAGCGTAAAGAAGAACATACCTCTGTTTACATCAATTGGGACAAAGTAGAAAGGGGTTGAGAGCTTCAGGTTCTTACATGTCCATATAGCCAACGACCTTTCCTGGTTTCCACATGCCAACACCACAGTTAAGAAAATCCACCAACACTTACTTCTACTTTCTCAGAAGACTGAGGAAATTTGGCGTGCCAGCTATGACTCTCACCAACTTTTACAGATCACCATAGAAAGCATTCTTTCTGGCTATAATATAACTTGGTATGGCTCCTGCTCTGCCTGAGATGCAAGAAGCTACAAACGGTCACGAATGTAACCCAATCCATCACACAAACCAGCCTCCCATTCCTTGACTCTGTCTACACTTCCTGCTGCCTCGGCAAAACAGCCAGCATAATCAAGGACCCCACGCACTGCGGAAATTCTGTCGGGAAAAGGCACAAAAGTCTGAGGTCACGTACCAACCGACTCAAGAGCAGCTTCTTCCCTGTTGCTGTCAGACTTTTGACTGGACAACCTGGCACTAAGTTGACCTAGCTATAACTGTAACACTACATTCTGTATTCTCCCCTTTCTTCTCTATGAATGGTATGCTTTGTCTGTATAGTGCACAACAAACAATACTTTTCATTGTATTACATGTGACAATAATAAATCATTAAATCCTTCTCCCCTGCGTACTCTATGAACGGTATATTTTGCATATCACGCAAGAAATAACACTTTTCACTAATATCCCAATTCATGTGACAATAATACATCAAATCAAATCAGCAAGGTGAGTGACTCTTAAATGCCCCTGTGAAATGACCTAGCAAGCCATCAAATGCTGGCCCAGCCTGTGACGCCCACATCAGTTCAAAAGTACAACAGGGGAAGAAAAAGCTCCAGTAATGCCAAAATTAGCCAGAAAAAAAAACCCAACTGAGCAACAAATTAAGACAGGTACAGAAAAAGGCAGCTGTGATGTTTGAGGTGAGGCTGTGATGCCTGACAATGATGAAGGAGATAACTGGAAACTTGACAGTCAGACAGCAAAAGTTGAGAGATGAAGGTGTAACTGGGATTTTGTACTGTTACCTTTCAGTAAGTACCAAGACAGGTGTATTGTCAGAAGGATATAATTTAATTGGTTTCAGCAACTATATTCATATCTTGAGAATCTCAAGTTGTGTAAAAAAGCACACTCGCTTCTGTCCCTCTATTTAAATGTTTATCCCAAAATTTTGCAGCAACAGTGGTTAGAGCTGCAGCCTCTCAGTGCCAAGGACTCAGGTTCAATTCCAGCCTTGACTGTGTGGAGTCTGCACATTCTCCCCGTGTCTGCTTCAGTTTCCTCCCACACTCCAAAGTTGCAGAGGTTAGGTGGATTGGCTCTGCTAAATTGTCCCATACTATCCAAAAATGTGTACGTTAGGTGGATTGGCCATGCTAAATTGCTCCTTAATGACCCAAGATGTGCTGTTTAGGTGGATTGGCCATGGTAAATTGCCCCTTGGTGTCCCAAGATGTGCAGGTTAGATGGATTGGCAATGCTAAATTGTCCCTTAGCGCCCAAAGGTGTGTACGTTAGTTGGAGGCCATGCTAAATTGTTCCTTAGTTTCAGGTGGATTAGCAGAATAAATACTTGGGGTTATGGGGATAGGACCTGGGTAGGATTGTTGTCAGTGGATGCTTGATGAACTGAATGGCCTCCTTCACACAGTAGGGATTCTACGATTCGCTTCTAACAGCAGGTTTAAAAGTTGCAGCGCTTTCAAGTTTGGTTCCATTTCTAAAATTGTTCAAATTGCGTGTTATGTAAATGTTCCCTTCCAAGTCATTCAGCTTCTTGTAGTGTTGTTGGTAGTGCTGTCCTCATTTCAGGAAAGAAAATTGTCTACATCACACCTGCATCTAAAAATACTGCAGTGCAGCATCAGGCTGCAGTTTGTTTTCTTCACACTGCTTTAACTATTTGATTACTAGAATAGGATCATTGCAGCAAAACCATAGGCACCAACAATAGGACAGGTCTAGTATTTTTATCCTGTCGATTCCCACTGCCAGATGCTTTCGATGGCCTGAACAAATCAAAGCCTTCACTTCTATCATCCAACTCAGAAGACAAGTTTAGATCCACAGATGTTTTACAAATGGATTTGGGTGGCATAGTGGTTACACTGCTGCCTCTCAGCTCCAGGGACTCAGGTTCGATTCCTGGCTTGGGTCACTGTCTGCATGGAGTCTGCACATTGTCCCCGTGGCTGCATGGGTTTCTTCCAGATGTTCCAGTTTCCTCCCATAGTCCAAAAGATGTGCGGGTTAGGGTGTACTGGCTATGCTAAATTCTCCCTCAAGAGTGTGACGACTGAAGGATTTTCACAGTGACTTCATTACAATGTTGTGAGCCTACTCGAGACACTAATAAATAAACTTTAACGTCATTCCTGATCTTGGAACCTAAGTATGCCTTTTGCTGGAACATATGTAAAATACTGTGGGTGATAAGAATCTGAATTATAAACAGAAAATGCTGGCTGGCAGCTCAAATGGCACCTGGAAAGAAAAACAGATAAGGTTTCATGTCCTCAGATTTTTTAAATCTATCAATTCAGATTTAAGATTGTAATCCAATGGAAGCTAAATATTTGAAGCTTTTCAAATCAAATTCTGATGACATTCACGAAAGATAACCCATTCGATTAGCTACATAGTAAACGCTCCGTCCTCATCCTTCTTGCTCCTACTGTAGCCTTTGACATAATCAGCCAAACCACTCTCTTCCAATGCCTCTCCTCAGTAATTCAGTTGTGTGAAACCTTGCCTGGTTCCATTTCTATCTTCTGCATTATTGCTACAGAACCAACTGTGATGCCTTCTTTTCCTGCCCCCTCTGTTACCTCAGGAGATCCCTGAAGATTTACACTCATCACCTTGATAAAGTCAGCCAAAGCACTGAAGCCCAGTACATCAAGCAAACTGTCCATTGAATCCGTCTGCACTGTCTGCTGCCTCACAAAAAGCAGCCAGCATAATGAAGGACCCCACACACATCGGACATTCTCCCTTCCACCTTCTTCCAAAGTGGAAAAGAGACAAAAGGTCACATACCAACCGATTCAAGAACAGCTTCTTCCCTGCTGCCATCAGGCTTTTGAATGGACCCATCATATACTAAGTTGATCTTTCTCTGCACTCTAGCTATGACTATACTCTGTATCCTCTCCTTTATCCCATGTATGGTATGCTTTGTCTCTATAGTGTACTGAAACAATAGTTTTTCACTGTATCCCATTACATGTAACAATAATAAATCAAATCAAATCCTTCTTCCTTATGTACTCTTTGAATGGTATTCTTTATCTGTACAGTGTGCAAGAAACAATACTTTTCACTGTATCCCAATACATGTGACAATAATAAGTCAAACAAAAATCTGCCAAAAGCACATTAAGTTCCATATGCATGCTGACACTCTATTCTATCCTCGTGACCCCTTCAATAGCAGCTATTTTGTCAGGCCACTCAAGTCTTCCATATCTTGGGCGAGCTGAAATTTCCCCCAATTACACACTGAGAAGACCGACGTGATTGTTACTCTGCTATCCAACCAACAATTCCATCCTCTCTATCCACTGCTTCAGGCTGAAGCAGACTGTTTATTGAAGGATGGATTAGTAAATTTGCAGATGACACTAAAGTCGGTGGAGTGGTAGATAGTGAAGAGGGGTGTTATAGTTTGCAGAGGGACTTGGACAAGTTGCAGAGCTGGGCCGAGAGGTGGCAAATGGAGTTTAATGTGGAAAAGTGTGAGGTAATGCACTATGGCAGAAATAATAAATGTGTAGAGTATAGGGCTAATGGTAGGATTCTTAGTAGTCTTGATGAACAGAGGGATCTTGGTGTGTATGTGCATAGATCCCTGAAAGTAGGCAGTCAAGTCGAGAAGGTTGTTAAGAAGGCATATGGAGTCTTAGCTTTTATTGGTAGGGGGATTGAATTTCGGAGCCGCAACGTCATGTTGCAACTGTACAAAACTCTAGTGCGGCCGCACTTGGAGTATTGTGTGCAGTTCTGGTCCCCACATTATAAGAAAGATGTGGAGGCATTGGAGAGGGTACAGAGGAGGTTTACCAGGATGTTGCCTGGTATGGAGGGCAGGTCTTATGAAGAGAGGATGAGGGATTTGAGGTTGTTTTCGTTAGAAAGGAGGCGGCTAAGAGGGGACCTTATCGAAACATATAAGATGATTAGAGGTTTAGATAGGGTGGACAGTGATAGCCTTTTTCCTAGGATGGAGAAAGCTAGCACGAGGGGACACAGCTTTAAATTAAGGGGTGATAGTTATAGGACGGATGTCAGAGGTAGGTTCTTTACCCAAAGGGTGGTTCGGGAGTGGAATGCTCTGCCTGCAGCAGTTGTGGATACGCCAAGTTTGGTGGCGTTTAAGAGGTTAGTTGATAAGTATATGGAAGAGAAGGGAATGGTTTAGTTTGGAGGGGCATTGCTTTTTATATTGGTTGGTGCAACATCGAAGGCCGAAGGGCCTGTTCTGTGTTGTAGTGTTCTATGTTCTATGTTTATAACCCTGGATGCTAACTGTCCCTGATCTCAATATCCCACCCAACACTGTCTCCATTAGATATCCCACCAACTATTATCTTATTTGCCTCAACTCATCTGCTGCAGAAAACCTCATCCATGCTTCGTCACCTCCAGACTCAAATGTTCCAATATTGTCCTGGTCAGTTTCCGTTCTGTGCCCTCTATAAACCGGACATCATTCAAAACCATGTCAGACATATCATCCACAATCATCCTTAACAGTGGTGTCCCACAAGGCTATGGCCTGACCCTTCCATTATACTCCTCATACACTTCTGTGTAGCCAAATTCCTCTCCAACTCCATTTTCAAGTTTGCTGACAACACCCACATAGTGGGTCGGATCTCAAACAATGACAAGACAGAATACAGATTGAGATAGAGAATCTGGTGAACTAGTGCAGTGACAATAATCTTTCCCTTGATGTCAATAAAACGAGGGAGATTGTCATTTACTTCAGGAAGCAGAGGGGGACCATGCCCTGTCTACATCAACAGGGACAAAGTAGAAAGGGCGACAGCTTCAAGATTCGAGGGGTCCAGATCACCAACAATCTGTCCTGGTCCATCCATGTTGCACAATCGTTAAGAAAGCCCATACCAACACCTCTACTTTTTCAGAAGACTAAGGAAATTTGGCATGTCTGCTCTGTATCTCACCAACTTTTACAGATGCAAATAGTAAGCATTCTTTATGGTTCTATCACAGTTTGGTATGGCTCCTGCTCTGCCCAAGACCGCAAGGAGCTACAAAAGGTTGTGAATGTATCCCAATTCATCACACAAACGAGTCTCCCATCCATTGACTCTGTCTACACTTGCTGCTGCCTTGTTATGCTTTGTCTGCGTAGCATGCAAAAAACAATACTTTTCACTATATACTAATACATGTGACAATAAACCAAATCAAATCAAAAATCCTAACTCATCATAGTCATACAGGTTTACAGCATGGAAACAGACCCTTCGGCCCAACTTGTCCATGCCGCCCTTTTTAGAAAACCCTAAGCTATTCCCCATTTACCTGCATTTGGCTCCTAGCCCTATATTCATCTTACCCATGTAACTACTTAAATGCTTTTTAAAAGACAAAATTGTATCCGCTCTACTACCACCTCTGGCAGCTTGTTCCAGACACTCACCAACTCTCTGTGTGAAAAAACTACTGCTCTGGAACTTTTGTATCTCTCCCCTCTCACCTTAAACCTATGCTCTCTAGTTTTAGACTCCCCCACTGTTGGAAAAAGACATTGACTATCTGTGTCCCTTATTATTTTATAAACCTCTATAAGATCACCCCTCAGCCTCCTGAGCTTCAAAGAAAGTTATCCCAGTCTATCTAGCCTCTCCTTATAGTTCAAACCATCAAGTCCCAATAGAGTTCTAGTAAATCTTTTCTGAACTCTTTCTATAATAGGGTGACTACAATTGCACACAATATTCTAAGTGTGGTCAGTTCAATGTCTTGTACAACTTCAACAAGATATTCCAACTCCTGTATTCAATCTTCTGACCAATGAAACCAAGCATACCAAATGCCTTCTTCACCATCCTGTCCACTTGTGACCTCACTTTCAAGGAGCTATGAACATGTATCCCTCGACCTCTTTGTTCTGTAACTCTCCACAAAGCTCTACCATTAACTGAATAAGTCCTGCTCTGGTTCAATCGAACAAAATGCATTACCTCACATTTGTCTAAATTAAACACCATCTGCCAGTCGTCAGCCCACTGGTCCAATTGATCAAGATCCTGTTGCAATTAGAGATAACTTTCTTCACTGTCCAAAGTGAAACCTGGTTTCACTGCAGGTTTTCTGCAGATTTTCACTGTTCAAGTCCATCCAACCACTGCCCATTTGCTTACTAGCTTACACTGGCTCAACCATCACAGCTTCAATTTTAAAATTCCCATCCTAGTCTGCAAATCTTTCGTGGCCTAACCCTTCTCTATCTCTTAATCTTCTCCAGTCCTACGACTATCCAAGAGCTTTGCGTTCCTCCAGTTCTGACATCCAAAGATGTGTGGGTTAGTTTAATTGGTCATGTCAAAAAAAATTGCCCTTCGTGTCAGGGGTTTAGAAGGCAAATACATGGGGTTCCAGGGATAGGGTTTGGGTGGGATTGTTGTTGGTGCAGGATCAATGGGCCAAATGGCTCCTTCTGCACAGTGGAGATTCTATGATCTTTGTGCACCTCACTTTCCACAATCAGCTGCCAGGGCCTCAAATTCCAGAATTTCCTCTTCAGCTTTATCATCTGTACCGTCCTGCTTTAAAAAGGTGTCCCAAAATTAAGAGCACGTGTTTAGATTCTGGCCTTGGGTGGCTTTCTGTGTCACGTCTGCACAATTCTCCCCGTGTCTGCGTGAGCTCCGGTTTCCTCCCACACTCCAAAGATGTGCACAATACATTGATTGGCGATATTAAGTTGTCCCTTCGTGTCAGGAGTTCAGCAGGATAAATACATGGGGTTATGGGTTGGGATGGCGTTGTTGTCAGAACAGGTTTGATGGGCCGAATGGCCTCCTCTGCACTATAGGGATTCTGTCTCATGAGGCTTCTTGTCAAATTTTGCTTCAGAATTTTCCTGCGAAGTGCCTCAAGATGTTTTTAACTTCACTTAAAGAGCTCCATAAGCGCAGCATGTATGGACAAATCACAGAATCCTACAGTGCAGAAAGGTTCAACCCACTGATTTGCACCGACCACATTCCCACCCAGGCCCTATTCCCGTAACTCTGTGCATTTACCGTACATGGCCAATCCACCTAACCTGCACATCTTTGTACACTAAGGGGCAATTTAGCATGGCCAATTCATCGAACCTACACATCTTCAGATTGAGGGAGGAAACCGGGGCATCCAAAGGAAACCCAAGCAGACACAGGGGGAAGAACGTGCAGATTCTGCACAGGCAGTGACCCAAGCCAGGAACTGAACCTGAGTCCCTGGCACTGTGAGGCAGCTGTGCTAAACCACTGTGCTGCCCTAAGGAAAGATCACTGAATAATTTGCAGCCTTATGTAAGGAACACAATGGAGAAATTACATTCCCTCTCATCAGCAAGCGACACTAAGTGGGGGAGTCTGGGGTTCAGGAAGTCATCATCTTGCTCTCCATTTCAGTTTCAGACATTCAAGAAAAGGATTTCTTTCTGCACAGGATATTTCACATCCAAAACAAACCTGGCAGATTTCTCATGCACAAATTCAATGGGACTGGTCATACTAATTGGACTCAACAAACCTGCAGCTGCTAATGAGCACTCCATTAGGAAAATTAACGTAAACCTTTCAACATTTTAATATGGGATTATTCTACAAGGCAGAGTTTTAAATTATGAATGTTCAATTTGGAGGGTGCTCATTTGGGCTGAGCATCAAAGGACTTGTGATCAATATCCCTTTTAAATGAATGAAAGGGACAAGAAGAATCAGAGTAACAGATTTTCTTTTCCTAGGCTCTATTTGGGGTTTATTTCAATGATGAATGCAGATAGCAGTGAAGTAACCAGCAGGGAGTAGGACATGTGATAGGCATTGCAAAGGAGCATTGTTGGACCTGTAAGACCCAGGGCAAATGAGGATAGACGAGCAACTTGTTCAAACACTGTAGATCATGCCTCATGCAGCAGACTACACAGCTTCCAAGCAGGCAAGTGGCTGGAACTATCTCACCTTTTCTATATATCTGAGATGAGCAGAGAACAGTTACGCCTTCATGTTCTTGAGGAACTTGTGGTTTATATGTTCTATATGTCTGAACATCCAAATGGTATTCAAGTATTGAACTTTCTGCACACCAAATGATCACAGAATTCCTACAGAACAGGAGGAAGCCGTTCACCCAGCAAATTTGCACCAACAGCAATCCCACCCACGTATTTACCCTGCTAATCTCCCCAACATTAAGGGGTAATGTAGCATGGCCAATCCACTTAACCTGCACATCTTTGGACACTACAGGGAAATTTAGCATGACCAATTGACCTAATCTGCACATCTTTTGACACCAAGGGGCAATTTAGCATAGCCAATCCACATAGCCTACACATCTTTGGATACTAAGGGGCAATTTAGCATGGCCAATCCACCTAACCTGCAACCTTTGGACTGCGGGATAAAATCAGAGCAACCAGAGGAAACCAAGGCAGACAAGGCAAGAACATGGAGACTCTGCACAGACAATCAGCAGAGGCCAGAAATTAACCAGGATCCATTGCGCTCTTAGGCAGATAATGCTAACAAGTGATCAGCTATGGAATAGCCAAACAAGCACTTCATCATCTCTAGCCTGTTCACCAAATCTCTTGCAGTGCAGAAGGAAGCCGTTGGCCCATCAAGATTGCACTGGCTCCCTGAATGAGCATTCTACCCAGTGCCACTTCTCTGCCTGTAATCTTACATATTCTCTTTCTGGATAGCAGTCCAATTTATTTTGAATGCCTCCATCAAAACTGTCTCCATCACCCTCCTGATAAGTTCGTGCCAGACTTCAACCACACTCGAGGGAAAGAGTGTTTCATCTTCAATTAGTACATGACTGATGTGGAACTGAACTTCATTGACCCCCGTTAGCCCCATATTGCCGAATAGCCTGAAAATCCTTTGATGAGGTTTAATTTTAATTGAGGCAGCATTACTGCTTTTTGAGAAAGTTTTCCACATTTTTGTCTCCCTTTTCTTGTGAAGAGTTGTTTTCTATAAGATGCATTTGTATAGCATTCTTAACAAAACTAAAATATTCCAATGAATTTCTGCCATTTTATTATTTTGTCAGATGTGGACATTGCCAGCTAAGCCACCATTTATTTCTCATCCTCAGCTGCCCTTTTGAGGTGGTTGGGTCACCTTCTTGAATCGCTGCAATCTACGTGGTGTAGGTACACACTCAGTTTCATCAGGATTCTGACCCAGCAAGGGTTAAAGAATGGCTGATACAGGTCGCAGTCAGGATGATTCGATTTATTATTTATTTGAGAGACATGAATGGGCCAGCATTTATTGCCCTTGAGGGCAGTTGAAAGTCAACCACATTGCCGTGGCTCTGGAGTCACACGTAGGTCAGACCAGGTCAGGATAGCAGATTTCCTTCCCTAAAGGACATGAGTGAACCAGATGGGTTTTTCCTTTAATGGTTAAATGGTCATCAGTAAATTCTTAACTCCAGAGTGTTGGTCCACTGTCTTGCCCTTCTAGACAATAAGAGATTTTGCATTTGGAGAGTGCTGTTGAAGGACGTTGGTGAGTTACTGCAGCGCTCTTGTAAATTGAACACCTTGCTAACATTGTTCTTCAGTGGTTGAGGGATTGAATGCTTAAAGTGGTGGATGGTGCCAATCCAACAGGCTGCTTGGTTCTGAATGGTGTTGGGTTTCCTGAGTATTGTTGGAATTGTACTCCTGACTTGTGCCTTCTAGATGGTGGTTGGGTTGGCTTTGCAGAGAGGGAGAAGGGGTTTCAGAGGTAATGGAATACCCTCCACTTGCATGAATGTGCGCCGCTCCAAAACCCTCAACATCATCCAAGACAAAGCAGCTCTGCTTGACTGGCACAGCAATGAGGTACACCTCTTCCATTATTGAAGTACAGTGGCATCAGTGTACACCACTGACAAGATGAGCCTCAGCAATTCACAATTGGTTGCAGGATTCCCAGCTCTGACCTGGTCTTGTAGCCACAGTACTTAGGTGACTAGTCCAGTTCAGTTTCTAACCAATGGTAACCTCCAGGATGTTGACAGTGAGGGGGGATTCAGCAATGGTAATACCATTCAGTGTCATGGGAGATGGTTAGATTCTCTCTTGTTGGAGAAAGATATGGTCTGGCATTTCTGTGAAGTGAATATTATTTGCCAATTATCTAGCCAATTCTTGCTCCATATGGACACAGACAGCTGCAGCGTCTGTTTGGATAACACAGAGGGAGAATTCAGCTCAGCTAATGCACCCTAACCAGCACGTTTTTTCGGACTGCGGGCAGAAACCAGAGCACCTGGAGGAAATCCACACAGACACGGGAGGGGAGAACGTGCAGACTTCCACACAGACAGTGACCCCGAAGCCGGGAATCAAACCTGGATCCCTAGCACTGTGAGGCAGCAGTGCTAACCACCATGCCACCCAGTGTACCTCAGAACGGTCATTATTATTTAAAATCCTGTAGTTGCACAAACATGTTTTTCAGCAGAATAATCAGTGGGGAGTCACTTAATAAGTGCCCAATTAGCAACATCAGGACAATTTAGAGTGTCGCAATATCACTGTAACAGATGCCTGTATCATTACTGCCAGACATTTTACACCTATCCACCAATGAAAACACATTTGACAAAACTGTCCCTCAATTCTCAAAGGCTTCAGCAGAGAAAATGAAGCACAGTTAGCAGAATAGCTAACTGTTATTGTTGCAGTGTTGTTGTGTTGCAGTGGGGTAGTGCACCCACAGAAACACAGCGTCTAGTTACCAGGCCTTAAGAAAATTGCAGGTTTGACCTATGCCAAGTTAGCCACTCTGCCTTATCAACTGAACTCCTCCGAGAGAGTGCGAGGACATATCAATCTACTAATATCGATGGGGACTGCACCAGGTTTTACTAGTGATGAATCTTCTCACAGTTTTGATCCCTGATAAGACAAATGGTTTGCTGTATTGCTACAGCAATTGAATGGGGACAAAGTATTGCAACAACTGGATGTTCCACTGATAAAACAGAAGTTTACCCTACACCCATTGGCAACTCCACACAGAAAAATATACTTTCATTGGAGGCATTGTGACCAAGGTTCACTAGATTGGTCCCCAGGATGAGGAGCTTATCTGATGATGAGATTGAGTGAATTGGAGCTATATTGATAGCATCGCAGAATCTCTACAGTGCAGAGAGGGGCCACTGAGTCTGCACCGACAAGAATCCCATCCAAGTCCATCTATTCATCCTCCTCGTCCCCCCAAATTAAAGAGCAATTTAGCATAGCCAATCCATCTAACCTACACATCTTTGAACTATGGGAGTACCCAAAGGAAACACATGCAGACACTGAAGAACGTGCAAAACCAGAGTTCGGAACTGAACTCAGGTTCCTGGTGCTGTGAGACACAGTGCTAGCCATTGATTACCTAGCTACGTGTTAACAGTGCTAATTATACCCTCTAAGGTTGAGAAAACTGAGGCTTGATCTCACAGAACTACAAAAGTTTGAAGGGGCTTGATGGGCTGGAGACTGAGAGACTGTTCCCAAGTGTAAATATAAAACTCAGGAGTACAGCCTCAGGATAAGGAGGACGATCATTTAGGGCTGAAATTAGGAGAAATTTCTTCAAAAGGTTTGAATGTTTGGAACTCTCTATCCTATTGGATGTGGATGTTCCATTGTCCAATATGTTTAAGACTGAGATAAACAGATTTTTGGTCTCTTGGGAATATGGAGAGCGAGCAAAAAAAGTGGAGTTGAAGCCTAAGTTCTTCCATGTTCGTACTGAATGGCACAGCAGACTCAATGAACCACGTGGCCTACTCCTGTCCCGTGAGGAGAGATTGGTTCGATTGGGCCTGTATTCGTTAGTTTTGATTTATTATTGTCACATGTATTGGCATACAGTGAAAAGGATTGTTTCTTACATGCTATACAGATCAAGCATACCATTCATAGAGAAGGAAAGGAGAGGGAGTGCAATGTAATATTACAATCATAGCTAAGGTCAAGAGAGAGATCAACTTATTGCGAGGTAGGTCCATTCAAAAATCTGATGGCAGCAGGAAGAAGCTGTAGGTACATAACCTCAGACTTTTGTATCCTTTTTCTGACAGAAGAAGGCAAAAGAGAGGACGTCAGGGGATAGTAGGGTCCTTAATTATGTGGGCTGATTTTCCGAGGAGCAGCAAGTGCAGACAGAGTCAATGGATAGGAGGCTAGTTTAAGTGATGGACTGGGTTTCATTTACAACCTTTATAGTTCGTTGCAGTCTTGGGCAGAGCAGCAACCATACAAGCTGTGATACAACCAGAAAGAATGCTTTCTATGATGCATCTGTAAAAGTTGGTGAGAATCGTAGCTCAATTTCCTTAGTCATCTGAAAGTGCTGGTGGGCTTTCTTAACCATAGTGTCAGCATGGGAGGACCAGGACAGGTTGTTAGTGATCTGGATACCTATAAACTTGAAGCTTTCGACCATTTCTACTTTGTCACTACACTTCGACTCTTGAAATCGATGACTATCTCCTCTGTTTTGTTGACTTTGAGGGAGAGATTAGTTTTGATGGATGAGAGGGGAGCCGATTGAAGGGTATAAAATTCTAATAGGGCTGGACAGACTGGATGTAGGGAGATGGTTTTTTCCTGACTGGAGAATCTGGTAACAAGGGACAAGTCTCAGGATACAGGGTAGGCCATTTGGGACAGAGATGAAGAGAAATATCTTCATTCTAAGAGTACTGAACCTGTGGAATTCTCAACCACAGAAGACTGTGGAGGCCAAATCACTCAACGTATTGAAGAAAGATATATTTTTTTAAGACTTTAATGGCATCAATAAATTGGGGGGGGACACAATAAGAAATTTCACAACACCAGGTTAAAGTCCAACAGTATTATTTGGTTACAAATGTCACTAGCTTTGGCCCTTCATCAGGTGAGTGGGGAGTTCTAATCACAAACAGGGCATATAAAGACACATATTCAATTTACAGAATACTGATTGGAATGCAAGTCTTTACTGCTAATCAAGTTTTAAAGGTGCAGAGAATTTGAGTGCAGACAGCATTAAGTATAGGTTAAAAGAGATGTGTATTGTCTCCAGACAGGATAGTGAGTGAGATGTTGCAAGCCCAGACAAGTCATGGGGGTTACAAATAGCGTGACATGAACCCCAGATCTCAACCAAGGCCATCATCCTATGTGTGGAACTTGGCTATCAGTCCCTGCTCAGGGACTCTGCACTGTTATGTGGTGAAGGCCGCCTTGGAGAACGTTTACCCGAAGATCAGAGGCCGAATGCCTGTGACCACTGAAGTGTTCACCAACAGGAAGAGAACAGTCTTGCCTGGTGATTGTCGAGCAGTGTTCACTCATCCGTTGTCGTACCATCTGCGTGATCTCCCCAATATTTGGGACATTTGGGTAGGAAGCCAGAATATGGCATTGAGATATAGGATCAGCCATGATCATACTGAAGGGGCGAAGCAGACTCAAAACACTGAATGGCCTACCCCTCCTGCTCCTAATTCTGATGCTTTCTATTTCCATCTTAAATGGAAGACTCCCCCCCTCATCTTGAAACTGTCGAAGCTCTAAAATATCCCTCAAGAGGGAAACTCTTTCCAGAATTTGCACTGTCAAGCCCCCTCCAAATACTATGTGCTTCAATATGATCACTTCTCAATTTTCTGAGCTCCAACGGGCATAGGCCCAAGCTGCTCAACCTTTTCTCAAAAGACCGTGGTGCTGAGTCTAAAATAAAATTGGACAATTAAAGAATCGGGCATTCCAAACTATAGTAAGTTCCCACAAATGGCCTGCAGAAAATCGAACCTGGCCAAAGTTCAAACGTACAGAACTGAATCAGGTTGTCGAGGGTGTCTGAGTCAGCCCCAATAGTCCAAGTGATCATCACTCCTATTTGACATGTACCAGCCTATTGTTCGCACCCTAGATGGGGCCAGACTCCAAGGCAACCAGGTGGGCTCAAGGTATCCTGTCAGCCGGATCATTGGGTGCTGAGACCCCTTTAGCAGAAGGTCAAGGGAAAATGGCCCCATGGGATAAAAATAGGCATTCTAGATACCAGAAGACTTGAGACGGGAGATGACTGAGACCAGAAAAAGGAAGCAAGCAAGGAAGAAATGGCCAGCGAGAATCACCTCCATGAAGACAACCCAGAAGGACTCACAGGCCAGATCTACAGCCTACCAAGCCATCTTTATGGGTAGTATAGCCAAATCCTGGGTATTTTCTAGTCTACATAGTGAGTCATTTATGGTTAACTATATTTAATAAAGTTTGTTGTGTAACAGCTGAAACATAACTTGCCAACTTTTATACTCGATGTCCTGGGATAATTGAGGCAAACAGTGCCTTCTTGACCAGCTATCCACCTGTGTTGCCACTTTCAGGGATCCATGGATTTTTACGTCCAGATTCCTCTGTACATCAATGCTCCTAAGGATTCTGCCATTTTATTCTTTACTTCTAAAATCTCACTTCCTGAATTGATTTCAAACTCCACTCCCCTCCCCATCCTCACCGGGATCCACTACCACATTCCTCAGGTTATCCTCTGACAATCTGCACCTTTGTTCTGCCATTTGCACATTCCAATCTCCTAATGGACACCGTTAGTGCCATTCTCAGCCTTTGTATTAACCACTTACATTTGCCATGTCTTTTTATTGACACCAATCCTCTCAATTACAGCCACCCCAACTACAACCTCCCTCCCCCCACCCTCACTAGTATAAATCTTGGCCAATTTTCCTTCTCTTCAGCTCTGATGAAGGGTCATCCAGACTCGAAACATTGGCTCCATCCTCTCTCCACAAATGCTATGAGATCTGCTGAGATTTTCCAGCATTCTTTTTGTTTCAGATTCCAGCATCCGCAGTATTTGACTCTATCTCAAAATCCAATTACTTAAGTTAGTAAGAATCGAGCAAATTCTATTTGCTATTACCAGCTACGGCTCAGTGAGTTGCCCTGATTCAGTTCCTTGGTTCGAATCCCAATCCAGCTCCACCTCAGCACAAGAATCTAGGTTGGCAAGTTAGCACAGTACTGAGGGAGCTGAAATACGGCTTGTGGTTGTTGAGTTGAATCTCACACATGAATAAAAGATTTTATAGTATCACGGATGCTGCAGCCAATATCTATCAATAAAGGGGAGGCAGTTGCACATTGGTCAGTGACTAATAATCCAGTTACCCAGGGCAGCATCTGGGGGCCTGGGTTCAAATCCCACCATGGCAGACGGTAAAACATTATCTTTTTTATCCATGATTCTCATTCAAAATACCTGGAGTGTCAGTAGTCTGTATGCACTCAGTAAAACCTGTGGAATGGAGCTGAGCCATCAACCTTTTGATTTAGGTCAAAGCTCCTAACAGCTAAGCCAAAGGCTGTAATGAAGGAAAGGAAAAGCTTGCATTCATATAGCACATCTCGAGACCTCCGAATAGCCCAAAATGATTTACAGCCAGTGAACTGTATTTGCTGTAGTAATATAGATCATTCAGCAACCAATTTTTGCACAGCAAGCTCTCATAAAAAGTTTTTTTTTTAATCCATTTGTTCATGGGGGATGTTGGTATCGCTAGCTGAGCAGTATTTACAGCCAATCCCTGACGGCATCACATTGCTGTGGCTCAGGAGCCACATGTAGGCCAGACCAGATAAGGACGAAGATTTCCTTCCCTAAAGGGACATTAGTGAACCAGATTGTTTTTCTGACAATCAACAATGGTTTTATGTTCATCAGTAGATTCTTAATTTCAGATTTTTTTTAGTGAAATCAAATTCCACCATCTGTGTGGTGGGATTCGAACTTGGGTCCCCAGAATATTAACTGAGTTTCTGGATTAACAGTCAAGCGATAATACCACTAGACCATCAGTTCCCCATCAGCCCTGCTATAACATTTTTAAGAATGTCTTCTAATATTTTCCCTCTGACAAATGTTAGGCTAACTGGCTGATAGTTTCCTGCCTGCTGCTTACGTCCCTTTTGAATAAAGGCGCTCCATTTACTAACTTTCCACCCTAATGGAATTTTCCTTGGATCGTGGAACTTAAAAAAAATTAAAATCAATGCCAAGTTTACGGTAAGTTTAGGTTTTCTACCCCCTCCCTCATCTCCAGATTCCCCCAAGATGCAGACTGTGTTGCTGCTGAGCTTGGTAAGCCACCAGCATCCCCCAACACCTTCATTCATAGCAAGGGTGACATACAACATTGAACACGTCAGCCGAACTCAATTCTACAACAAAAGCAGAAAATGCCGCAAAATCTCAGCAGGAGAGCCAAAAAGTCAAGTGGTATCATCACTAGACTATTAATCCAGAAACTCAGCTAATGTTCTGGGGACCTGGGTTTGAATTCCGGTGGTGGAATTTGATTCCAATAAAAATAGCTGGAATTAAGAATCTACTGGTGACCATGAAGCCACTGTCGATTGCCGGAGAAACCCATTTGGTTTGCTAATGTCTTTTAAAGAAAGAAATCTAATGTCCTTATCCAGCCTGGCCAACATGTGACTCGACAGCCACAGCAATGCGACCGACTCTCAACTAACTTCTGAACAAGGGCAACTAGGGATGGGCAATAAATGCAGGCCAGCCAGCAACACCCATGTTCCAAGAATGAGTAAGGCCTGGCAGCATCTGTGGTGAGGGAAACAAGAGTTCACCTTTCAAGTTCGTATGACTTGTCTGACAGCAATAGGCCATACTTGCCAAGATTTGTACGCAAAAAGTCACCAGAACAAATCGCAGCATCATAGAAACATGCCTAATATTCTGCAGTCATTTAAAATATGCATTTTAAGCATAAGGTTTCTAAGATCCTGCATGGTGAGGTTTGTTCAATCTAAACTATGTTCCTGGAAGGCTGCAAGAAAGATGACTCACTTTCCAAGCAATAACGCCAACCAGTTCTGTAGGAAATGGCATGAATCACCCATCCAGGACAGGAAAGAAGTTGTATTAGAGATTTCAATAAAATCTCCAGGTTTTAGGGACAAGACTGCCTTCTCGGACTACCTTCCAGACAATCGAATACCCAAGTCCCCCACATTTAAAGTCTGCATCATTCAAAGATTAGATTACTCCCCAAAAAGATTTTCCTTTCACTGTTTACTTCGGGAAGTTAGATTTTGGATGGATTTAATCCTTGTCCAGTAGAAACATGCATCAATTAGACAAACTAACCAATCTTATTCCATTTAATGAGTACTGAGAAAATTGAAAACTCAAAGCATGAGGGTGCCTTTTGCACAAAAGCAGCACAGAGTCAGAGAGATATACAGCACGGAAATAGGCCCTTTGGCCTAACTTGTCCATACCAACCAAATTTCCTAAACTGAACCAGTCCCATTTACCTGCGTTTGGCCCATATCCCTCTAAACCTTTCCCAATAACATCCCTGTCCAAATGTCTTTTAAATGTTGTAATTGTACCCATCTCTACCACCTCCTCCGGCAGCTCATTCCATATACCTACCATCCTTCTGTGTGGGTCCCTTTTCTGTCTCACCCAAAACCCATGCCCTCTAATTTTGTACTCTCCTACCTCTATAAACCTCTATAACATCAGTTCTCATCCTCCTATATTCCAGGGAAAAATGTCCCAGCATATCTTAGGGGGTGGCACATTGGTGAGCATCACTGCCTCACAGCGTTAGGGACCTGAGTTCGAATCTGGCCTTCAGTGACTGTGTGGAGTTTGCACATTCTCCCCTTGTCTGTGTGGGTTTCCTTTGGGTGCTCCAGTTTCCTCCCACAGTCCAAAAGGCATACTGGTGATGGATTGGCGATGCTAACTTGCTCGTTAGTGTCCAAAGATCATAGGATGGAATCAAAGAATCCTTTCAGTTCAGAAGGAGGACATTTGGCTCATCAAGACACAGGTAGATAGAGCAGTGAAGGCAGCTTTTGGCATGCTAATGTTTATCAGTCAGGGCACTGAGTATAGAAGTTCAGAAATTATGTCACAGCAGTTGGTGAGGTCGCACCTGAAGTAACGTGTTCGGTTTTGGTTGCCTAGGAAAGATATTATTAAACTGAACAGACTTATAAGGATACTGATTTGGGAAAGATTGGACAGGAGCATAGGAGACTGAGAGTGATCTTGTAGAGATATATCAGATAATGAGAGGAACGGATAGGGTGAATGCACTCAGTCTTTTGAGGAATTGATAACTCAAACACATAGGTTTAAGTTAAGCGGGGAAAGAATTAATGGGTACCCGAAGAACAACTTTTTTTACGGAGGGTGGTAGGTTTGTGGAATGAGCTGCTGGAGCAAGTGGTTGAGGCAAGGACAGTGACAACATTTGAAAGGCATTTGGACAGATACATGGATGGGAAAAATTAAAGGGATATGGGTCAAATGCAGGCAAATACAGCAAGCTTACATAGGCCTTTTGGTCGGCATGGATCAGTTTGTGCCATAGGTTGCTTGATTCCATCCAATCTTGCCTTATGATTCAAACCTTCCAGCCCTGGTCACATCCTTGTAATTTTTTTTGGCATCCTTTCCAGTTTAATAACATCCTTCCTACGGCAGGATGATCAGAATTGTATGCAGTGCTCCAAATGTGGCCTTACAGCAGGAATTCTATCTCTGACCTGTGTTGGCCAACACAAAGCATGAAATGAGTGCAAAGAAAAAGTTCCTCATTCTCCAGACAAGAAAAATTTGCTTCCTGTTAAGCATGGTAATCATTTGAATAGCTGAGGTCTAAACCAAGATTTTGGAAAATTCTGAACATCACATATCAGAGCCTCAGGAAAGCTTAAAGGCAGGATTTAAAATGGTCCCCGGGATGAAGAAATTCCGTCATGTAAAGAGACCAGAGTACCAGGAATAGTTTACTTTAGAACAGAGAAGGTTAAGTGGAAATGCAATGGAGATGTTCAAATTTGTGAGGAGTTTTGACAGACTAAAAATGAAGTTAAATGCTCTCACTGGAAGTCAGGTTGATAATTTTATTGATCCCTATTATGGAGGGGTTGTCTTGTGAGCAAAGGTTGGGGCTCTACTCATTGGAATTTAGAAGAATGAGAAATGATCTCATGCTGGATTCTTAAGGGGCTTGAGAGGTAAATGCCAGAGGCCACAGTTGCTGAATAAAAGGGCACCAGCTTGAGACTGACATGAGGAGGAATTTCTCCTCTGAGGGCTGAGTGTCTTTGGAACTCCGTGCCGCAGAGAGCTGTCGGGGCAGAGTCCTAGTAATAATAAATTCTAATCAAATTCTTCTCCCCTGTGTACTCTATGAACGGTATGCTTTGTCTGTACAGCACACAAGAAACAATCCTTTTCATTGTACACCCAATACACGTGACAACAATAATCAAACCAGCCATGATTCTATTGAATCATGAGGCAGACTTGAAAGGCCATGTGGCCTACTCTTATTTCTTATAATCTTAACCAGAGATTTATCCTAACTGGCAAACAAAAACAAGGGAGATGGGGTGGGTGGAGCGGGGGGGGATTTTTTCTTCTAACCTCGAGAGAGTCATGATAATTGAGCTGCCTTCAAAAGCAATGTAGCAGTCAGTTTCAGGTTATTGACTATATATTTAAGATGGGCAATTTTTTTTTTTAAAACAGTCAACAGCAGTTTAGCTGCTCTTTCAGTGAGTCACTAAATGGCCTCCTCACCTACGTCTTGCTGTGACTGGGTCCTGCTGTAGTCTGCTGGATGTTAAACTCAGCCAAACAATACAATAAAAACAGGAAATGCTGGAAAAACTCAGCGGGTCAGACAACACCTGCAAAAAGCAATGCAGTCAACATCTTGGTCAGAACTAGGATAGATAGAGATAATAATAGCATTTGAGTGAGCAGAAGGGTTGAAGGAGGAAAGGAAGAACAGGATGGATTCAATGGCAAAAGGTTTCATAGAATCCCTGCAGTGCAGAATGAGGTTATTCAACCCATCGAGTCTGCACCAACCACAATCCCACCCAGGCCCTATCTCCATAACACCAAATATTTACCCCACTAATCTCTCTGACACTAAGGGTCAATTTACATTTATTTATTTGTGTCAGAAGTCGGCTTACATTAACACTGCAATGAAGTTACTGTGAAAATCCCCTACTCGCCACATTTCGATGCCTATTCGGGTAACGCTGAGGGAGAATTTAGCATGGTCAATTCACCTAACCAGCACGTCTTTCGGGCTGAGGGAGGAAACCGGAGCACCCAAAGGAAACCCATGCAGACACAGGGAGAATGTGCTAACTCCACACAGACAAGAATCGAACCCAGGTCCCTGGCGCTGAAAGGCAGCAGTGCTAACCACTGGGCCAAACCACCCATAATATGGCCAATCCATTTAACCTACATATGTTTGGACAAAAATGAAAAGGAGGAGAATCTGGGAATAGAAAAGAAACAAGTGATGTATCTAAGTGAGGCGTGAGTGGCTGCATGGCAACTATCCGAACGTGTGAAGAAAAAAATAAAATGGTTAAAAAATAAATGGAAAGGGGTGAAGGCAGAGATTATGATCTTAAATTGTTAACTCAACGTTCAGTCAACATGTGAGATGCTTGTGTTAAGAGTCAGTGAAAAGCTGTAGCAGGTTGTGATCAGAAAGGTCAAAGTGGGAGAAAAGTGGAGAATTGGAAGACAAGTAGCAGGAAACTCAGCATCACACTATCAGACTGCACGGAGGTGTGCCGCAAAGTCATCAAGCCAATCTCCCTTTCACCTAGGCTGACCTCAGCACAGAGCAGCGTCAATGCACAGGCACGCCCTACCAATACATACGTGCGGTTTCAGATAATACGTGTGAACAGACACATGACAACTTCAAGAAAGGCTGCCAGAATAATCTGTATTTCTATCGCGCCTTAAGACACAAGGCATTTCACAAGGGTGTTAGAAAACAAAGTTTGACATGAACCACTTCAGATTGTTAGATTAGATCACTGAAGTCTAGTCAGTAAGGGAAGCCTCAAGTGCCCTGAAAGTAGGATAGACAAGCATACGAGTTCACAGAGGGAATTCGAAAGCATCCTCAACATAGAAGGGATTGCCACCAGTGTTCGATATAAATACAATCGGGGATGCTGAAGAACCTAGAACTGAAGAGTGGAGGTTTCAAGGTTATCAGCTGGAGAAGTTTACCCGATAGGGAGCGTTGTAGGAGCTAGATGATACTACAAAGGCTCAGCACAGTGGCACAGGTATTAACACTGCTATCTCACAACACCGGGGACTCAGGTTAGTTTCCTGGCTTGGGGCACTGGCTGTGCTGAGTTTGCATGCTCTCCCTGCATTTGTGTAGGTTTTCCTCCGGATGCTCCGTTTCCTCCCACATTCCAAAAGATGTGCTGGTTAGGGTCTTTGCCGTGCTAAATTCTTCCTCAGTGTTACCCAAACAGGCATGTGACAACTAGGGGATTTTCATAGTAGCTTCATTGTGATGTTAACTACTTGCCACTAATCAATAAACTTTAAATATCAAAGATCAAGAAGTGTGTGAGCTTGTTGGATGTTGCAGAGATAGGGAGGATTGTGTGGCTGGAGGAGGTCACAGAGATAAGGGGGGGTTGTGTTGTATTGCTGGAAGAGATTACAGCAATGGTGGGTTACCCAGGCTGGTGAGTGGACCGCATGAGTGGCTTCCCTTTATCTCATTAGGCATCAAGATTGAAATGGATGATGTCAAGTAGAGGATAGAATGTGGGACAGCATCAAGGAGTGCAATGGAAAAGTTTCAAGGTTACTAAGGCGTGGATGAAGGCTTCAGCAGTTGACAGGTTGGGACATGGGCTGAGTCAGGTGATGGTATGGATGTGGTAATGGGTGGTCTTGGCAATGACACGACTGTGAGTGTAAACTTAAAGTCAAGTGTGACACTGATACAGCAACGAACCTTGTTTAAAGTCTATCTATTAGTGTCTTAAGTAGGCTTACATTAACACTGCAATGAAGTTACTGTGAAAATCCCCTAGTCGCCACACTCCGGCGCCTGTTCGGGTAACATTGAGGGAGAATTTAGCACGGTCAATGCACCTAAGTAACACATCTTTCGGACTGTGGGAAGAAACTGAAGCACCCAGAGGAAACTCCCGCAGACACAGGAACGATGTGCAGATTCCACACAGAGCCAGAAATCGAATTCGGGTCCTTGGTGCTGTGAAACATCAATACTAACCACCGTCCACCATGCTGACAGAGCTATCACGAAGACAACTGGAGTCAGGGTAGGGAAGGCCAGTGAACCAAGCATCACTTAAGACAACCACAGTTAATCCTTTATAGCATGGGAACAACAACAAATTATATCCTTCCCTGCTCATTAATGCAGAACAACGTTCCTGATTATGAGGAACAAACAACATTTCGTCATCGGTGTCGACTGCAGTAAACTGAAACTTAAAGGTTCATGATTGGTCAGAGGGCACGGATTTTTCCTAGGCTGTTTTTAATAGAAAGCACCCCAGTGCAGATCTCCATTGATTCCACTGTTCATTTTTCTAGAATCGTTACATTTGTCATTTAGCTGAGTTGCGTCCGCAATTGATTTTGAAAAGTTAAGTATTTGAGTTTGTAAATTTAAAGAAAAATCAAACTCAAATTTAAGGTGAAGGGGATTAAAGTTTAAAAATGCCAAACAGGATTTGTACCTTAATTACATTGATTTTTTCTAACTCACAGATTCATAGACTAACAGTGCAGAAGAAAGCCATTCAGCCCATCAAGTCTCCACCAACCACAATGGCCCTATCTTCATAACCCCTTGCATTTACCCTCATTAATCCCTCGACATTAAGAGGCAACTTAGCATGGCCAATCTGCCTAATCTATATTTCCTTGGACACTAAGGGGCAAATTAACATGGCTAATCCACCTAACCTACACATCTTTGGACATTAAGGGGCAATTTACAATGACCAATCCACTTGACCTACACATCTTTATACGCTAAGTGGCAATTTAGCATGGCCAATCCACCTAACCTGCACATCTTTATATTGTGGGAGGAAACTCACAGAAACATGGGGGAGAAAATGCAAACTCTGCACAGACAGTGATCCAAGTTGGGAATGGAACCCAGATCCCTTTTGCTGTGAGGTAACAATGCTTACCACTGTGCTGCCCATGTTAATGCAAAAACTGATCTATGAATATGAACTTCATAGAGACTCAGAAATGAGAAACATCAATAAAGTTCAATTGTAAGTAAAATACTCAGCTACATATCTTCCACAATGCATATTTCTCTGCAATGTTATTTTGATTTGATTTATTGTCACATGTATTGGGATACAGTGAAAAGTATTGTTTCTTCAATGCTACAGAGACAAAGCATATCATTCAAAGAGTACATAAAGGGGAAGGATTTGATTTGGTTTATTATTGTGACATGTATTGGGATACAGTGAAAAGTTATGCTTCTTGCACACTATACAGTTCAAATACTGTTCATAGAGTGCACAGAGGAAAAGAAATGAGAGAGTGCAGAATGTAGTGTTACAGCATATCTAAGGTGGAGAGAAAGATCAACTTAATATAAAATAGGTCCATTCAAAAGTCTGATGGCAGCGGGAAAGAAGCTGTTCTCGAGTTGGGTGTTACGTGACCTCAGAATTTTGTATCTTTTTCTCGATGGAAGAAGGTGGAAAAGAGAATGTCTGGAGTGCACAGGGTCCTTAATTATGCTGGCTGCTTTTCCAAGGCAGTGGGAAGTGTAAACAGAATCAATAAATGGGAGGCTGGTTTGCATAATGGACTGGACTACATTCACCACTCTTTGTAGTTTCTTTTGGTTTTGGATAGAGCAACAGCCATGCCAAGCGGTGAAACAGTCAGAAAGGATGCTTTCAATGGTGTATCTCTAAAAATTGATGAGAGCCTTAGGGGACATGTTGTATTACATAGAACATAGAACATTACAGCACAGAACAGGCCCTTCGGCCTTCGATGTTGCGCCGACCAATATAAAAAGCAATGCCCCTCCAAACTAAACCATTCCCTTCTCTTCCATATACTTATCAACTAACCTCTTAAACGCCACCAAACTTGGCGCATCTACAACTGCTGCAGGCAGGGCATTCCACTCCCGAACCACCCTTTGGGTAAAGAACCTACCTCTGATATCCGTCCTATAACTATCACCCCTTAATTTAAAGCTGTGTCCCCTCGTGCTAGCTTTCTCCATCCTAGGAAAAAGGCTATCACTGTCCACCCTATCTAAACCTCTAATCATCTTATATGTTTCGATCAGGTCCCCTCTTAGCCTCCTCCTTTCTAACGAAAACAACCTCAAATCCCTCAGCCTCTCCTCATAAGCCCTGCCCTCCATACCAGGCAACATCCTGGTATGGAGCACCATCTTGCTTCTCCTGTGCAATGAAGTTACATGGGTAAGATGGGTATCGAGGGATATGGGCCAAATGCAGGCAATTGGGATTAGGGTGGCATGGACAAGTGGGGTTGAAGGGCCTGTTTCCATGCTGTAAACTTCTACGACTCTATAAGTGACCATTGAGCCCAACGTGTGTATGCCACTGCTAGCTCCTAATTTGAACTCTGTTTTAATTCCATCTATCCATCATTTAGCCATTGCTAACTAAGTGCAATCCTATTCTATCACGGGTGGCATGGTGGCACAGTTGCTAGCAATGCTGCCTCATGGCACCAGGGATCCAGCGGGGGTTCAATTCCCAGCTTGGGTCACTTTCTGTGCAGATTCTGCACGTTCTCCATGGGGTTTCTTTCAGGTCCTCTGGTTTCCTCCCACGTCCAAAAGATGTGCTGGTTAGGGTGCATTGACCGTGCTAAATTCTCCCTCAGTGTACCCAAACAGGTGCCAGAGTGTGACAACTGGGGGATTTTCACAGTAACTTCATTGCAGTGTTAATGTAATGTAAGCCCAATGACACTAATAAATAAATTTTAAACTCTCATTCCTGGCATTATTTCAGTGATCATCCTTCCTGTTATGCGATGATCAGAGCTTTTTTTTTTATTCATTTATAGGACATAGGCATCACTGGCTGGCCAGCATTTATTGCCATTTCCTAGTTGCCCTTGAGCTGAGTGTCTGGCTTGGCCATTTCAGATGGCAGTTGAGAGTCAACCATTTTGCTGTGACTCTGTAGAATCACATAGGCCAGGCCAGGTAAGGACGCAGATTTCCTTCCCCAAAGAACATTAGTTCTTCCAACAATCAACAATGGTTTCACGATCATCAGTAGGTTCTTAATTCCAGATTTTTTTTTTATTGGATTCAACTTCTGTCATCTGCCATGGCAAGATTTGAACCCAGGTCCCATAAACATTAATTGAGTTTCTGGATTAATAATCGAGTGATAATACCACTGGGCCATCGCCTCCCCACTGAATAGAATAGAATAACCAGTGGTCTCACCAATTTGTTAGACCTATTTAGCATCAGTTTCTTCCTTTTACAAGGAAGAAATTATTTTATAATTGATAATCCTTATATAAAATACGAGGCCTAATTTGCCTCATTTATAAGCTGTTCTACCTATAACCCATGATTAAATGTCCACATAAGTACACCCGTGACCTCTTTCAGTTGCTCCACTTTTGAGAACCTAACAATTTAAGAACAAGAGTAGGTCAATCAGTCCTCGAACCCGTTCACATTCAATTAGATCATAGGCTAATCTGTATCCCATCTGCAATGACCTGTATTGGCTCCATATCCCTGAATGTCTTTGTGTAAAACAAAAATCCAACAATCCCAATATTTTCAGCTGCCTTCCCCCACCCCTCTCTCATTAGCCCTTCTCAGTTAAAGTTTATTCATTAGTGTCACAAGTAGGCTTACATTACTACAATGATGATTCTGTGAAAATCCCTGCATGGCCATACTGAGGGAGAATTTAGCATGGTCAATGCATCCTAACCAGCTTTTCGGACTTTGGGAGAAACCAGAAAGAAACCCACGCATATACGGGAGGAAAACATGGAGACTCCGCACAGACAGTGACCCAAGCCAGGATTCAAATCCAAGTCTCTGGCACTTTGGGGCAACAGAATTTAACCACTGTGCCATTGGTGGAGGAATGTTGGAAAGGAGGAGTTCCAGATTTCTGCCACCTTTTGTGCGAGGATATGCCCCCTGACATCAATGCAAGACAGCTTAGTTTGAATTTTAAGTCATGTTCCCCCTGTTCTGGGCTCACTCAGTCAAAATAATTTTTATAAAAAGAAAATAGGCTTTTTCCACCTACCCAATCAAATTACCTCTTAATTGACCATGCCTCATCAGAATACAACACTAATTTAGGCAAATTGTCCTTGTAATTTAACCCATTTAGCCTGAGGTTGGCTACGTAGTGGCAAAGTGGTTAGTGTTGCTGCCTCAGCATGTATGTTTCCAGTGTGTGTGTTACTGTGCGTGATTATGTTGACGTTCGCGTCCGTGTTTCCGGTATGTGCATGTGTCCATGTGCGTGCATGTGTTTGCATGTGTCCTTGTGCACACATGCATGTCCATGTGATTGTGTGTCTGTGCATGCGCATGAGGGTGCATGTGTGCCCGGTAAAGAAGCATATTCCAGTAGCTCTTGCAACCAAACTGGTGCCAAATGTCATGCTTTGCACTTTCTGGACCCCACCAGAAACTCCAAGAGGGTTCAGACACTTGGGCAACCCAGAACCCCATATATAGAGTATCATAGCCTATCCAGGCAAGGGTTATGAAGAGGTCACTTGAGACACCAACTGGCACATACCCTTGTCTCAAGGTCAAGGAGCCTGACATTCTGATGAATTTGCATGAATCTTCTCCAAAGACAATATATCTGCCCAGAGTTGTGCATCCCAGAACTTTATGCAATTTACATCATTTGCATCCTTCTCTTATTCCAGTCCCCTTCAGAAAAAGGCCAACATTTCCTTGGCCTTTTTAATTATTTTCAGCACCTACCACTTTTAGTGATTGCTGACATTAGACCCTTGTAGCTTCTGATCTCCCTCAGTTCTTAGCCTCTTGCCATTCAGAAAATGTTCCAATCAATTTCAAGATGCGGTATAGAACATAGAGAACATAGAACACTACAGCACAGAACAGGCCCTTTGGCCTTCGATGTTGCGCCAACCAATATAAAAAGCAATGCCCCTCCAAACTAAACCATTCCCTTCTCTTCCATATACTTATCAACTAACCTCTTAAACGCCACCAAACTTGGCGCATCTACAACTGCTGCAGGCAGGGCATTCCACTCCCGAACCACCCTTTGGGTAAAGAACCTACCTCTGACATCCGTCCTATAACTATCACCCCTTAATTTAAAACTGTGTCCCCTTGTGCTAGCTTTCTCCATCCTGGGAAAAAGGCTATCACTGTCCACCATATCTAAACCTCTAATCATCTTATATGTTTCGATTAGGTGGCACAGTGGTTAGCACTGCTGCCTCGCAGCACCAAGGACCTGGGTTTGATTCCCAGCTTGGGCGACCGCCTGTGTGGAGTTTGCATATTCTCCCAGTTTCCACCCACAGTCCAAAGATGCAAGGAGTTAAGCGCATTGGCCGTACTAAATTGCCGCTAAGTGTCCTGGGATACATAGGTTAGAGGGATTAGTGGGCCAAATATGTGCGTTGCAGGAATAAGGCCTGGGTGGGATTGCTGACAGTGCAGACTCGATGAGCCACATGGCCTCCTTTTACACTGTAGGGATTCTATGATCCACACTGAACTCCTATTTAGTCTACCTAGACATCATCAGCAAATTAGCATCCGCTGCTCTCTGATCCTTTTTAAATAGAGTTGAAAGCTGAGGTCCTTGTATGGCTCTTTGGGGAAGAATGTTGATCATATACACAAGTTGAATGTACAACCTTATTGTTCCTTGGGAGCAGCTGGTGTGAGGAGAGCTGTGAGTAAATTTCTCTTTATTTTTTCGAAATTGTGTCTGGTTTTTTTTTAACTCTTAAAACCGGAAACAGGAAGTAGTCACAGGGAGGCCTATGCAGGAGTTTTTTTTCACCTGGACCTCCATAAATTGGGAAGGTGAAGAATCCCGATACTCTACACGTGTAGAGTATCCCAACCCTCCCCCCTCCTCTAACCTAATAAAAAAAGGAGACTAGGAGCGTGAGTAGGTAAGTTTAAGTTTATATTTGTTTCTGGGTAAAGGAAGTAATAGGGATGGCAGTGCAGGCAGTGCGATGTACCTCCTGTGGGATGTTTGAGGTGAGGGACACTGGTAGTCTCCCAGCTGATTACACCTGCCAGAGGTGCATCCAGTTCCACCTCCTTGAGGACCGTGTTAGGGACCTGGAGCTGGAACTGGAGGAATTAAGAATTATTAGGGAAGCAGAGATGGCTGTTGATAAAAGCTACAGGGAGATAGTTACTCCTAAATGTGATACATGGGTGACTGTTAGAAGGGGTAAGAAGCAGTCAGTGCAGAGTTCCCCTGAGGCTGTTCCTCTACGCAATAAGTACTCTGCTTTGGATGCTGTTGGGGATGTAGACACAACCGGGGTAAGCCATGGAGTACAGGTCTCGGGAGTTGAGCCTGCCCTTGATGCTCAGGTGGGAAGGGGGAAGAAAAGATCTGGATTAGTGATTGGGGACTCACTAGTTAAGGGGATAGATAGGAGGGTCTGTGGGAAGGAGCGGGACTCGCGGTTGGTATGTTGCCTCCCGGGCGCTGGGGTCAGTGATATCTCTGACCGAGTGTTCGGGATCCTTAAGGGGGAGGGGAACCAGCCCCAAGTTGTGGTGCACGTAGGTACTCATGATGTAGGTAGGAAAAGGGATGGGGATATAAAGCAGGAATTCAGAGAGTTAGGGTGGAAACTTAGGGCTAAAACTAACAGAGTGGTTATCTCTGGTTTGTTACCTGTGCCACGGGATAGCATAGAAAAGAATAGGGAGAGAGAACATTTGAACTCGTGGCTAAAGGGATGGTGCAGGAGGGAAGGGTTCAGGTATTTGGACAATTGGGGCTCATTCTGGGGAAGGTGGGACCTCTACAAGAGGGATGGTCTGCACCTGAACCGGAGAGGTACCAATATCTTGGGGGGTAAATTTACCAGTGCTATTCGGGGGGGTTTAAACTGATTCGGGGGGGATGGGAACCTGAATTGTTGTGCCAGTATACAGGAGGATGTGAATAGGGAGGTCACGGATAAGGTTTCTAGGTCGCAGCAGTATAGTGGCAAACAGGAGGGTAGTTTGAAATGTGTATACTTTAATGCGAGGAGCATACGCAATAAGGTGATGAACTTGCAGCCTGGATTGGTGCTTGGGACTTCGATGTTGTGGCCATTTCAGAGATGTGGATAGAGCAGGGGCAGGAATGGTTGTTGCAGGTTCCGGGGTTCAAATGTTTCAGTCAGAGCAGAGGTGATGGTAGAAGAGGGGGAGGAGTGGCATTAGAACATAGAACAATACAGCACAGAACAGGCCCTTCGGCCTTCGATGTTGTGCCGACCAAAATAAAAAGCAATGCCCCTCCAAACTAAACCATTCCCTTCTCTTCCATATACTTATCAATTAACCTCTTAAACGCCACCAAACTTGGCGCATCTACAACAGCTGCAGGCAGGGCATTCCACTCCCTAATCACTCTTTGAGTAAAGAACCTACCTCTGATATCCGTCCTATAACTCATACCCCTTAATTTAAAGCTGTGTCCCCTCGTGCTAGCTTTCTCCATCCTAGGAAAAAGGCTATCACTGTCCACCCTATCTAAACCTCTAATCATCTTATATGCTTCAATAAGATCCCCTCTTAGCCGCCTCCTTTCTAACGAAAACAACCTCAAATCCTTCAACCTCTCTTCATAGGACCTGCCCTCCATACCAGGCAACATCCTGGTAAACCTCCTCTGTACCCTCTCCAATGCCTCCACATCTTTCTTATAATGTGGCGACCAGAACTGCACACAATACTCCAAGTGCGGCCGCACTAGAGTTTTGTACAGTTGCAACATGATGCTGCGGCTCCTAAATTCAATCCCCCTACCAATAAAAGCTAAGACTCCATATGCCTTCTTAACAACTTTATCCACTTGACTGCCTACTTTCAGGGATCTATTGACACATACACCAAGATCCTTCTGTTCCTCAACACTATTAAGAGCCCTACCATTAGCCCTATACTCTACACATTTATTGTTCCTGCCAAAGTGCATTACCTCACACTTTTCCACATTAAACTCCATTTGCCACCTCTCGGCCCAGCTCTGCAACTTGTCCAAGTCACTCTGTAAACTAAAACACCCCTCTTCACTATCTACCACACCACCAACTTTAGTATCATCTGCAAATTTACTGATCCATCCCTCAATACCCTCATCCAGATCATTTATAAAAATTACAAACAGCAGGGGCCCCAAAACAGACCCCTGAGGCACACCACTTGTCACCGAACTCCACGATGAATATCTCCCATCAACCACCACCCTCTGTCTTCTATCTGCCAGCCAATTCCTAATCCAATTAGCTAAATCACCCTCTATTCCACACATCTGCATTTTCTGTAGAAGTCTTCCATGGGCCACCTTATCAAACGCCTTACTAAAGTCCATATATACTACATCAACCGCCTTACCCCCATCCACCTCTCTGGTCATTGTTAGTTAAGGACAGCATTACGGTGGCAGAAAAGACGTTTGATGTGGACTTGTCTGCTGAGGTAGTGTGGGCTGAGATTAGAAACAAGAAAGGAGAGGTCACACTGTTGGGAATTTTTTATAGGCCTCCAAAAAGTTCCAGAGAAGTAGAGGAAGGGATTGCAAAGTTGATCCTGGATAGGTGTGAAAGTAACAGGGTAGTTGTAATGGGGGACTTTAACTTTTCTAATATCGATTGGAAAAGCTATAGTTCAAGTACGTTAGAGGGGTCAGTTTTTGTTCAATGTGTGCAGGAAGGTTTCATGACTCAGTATGTAGATAGGCCAACAAGAGGCGAGGCTATATTGGATTTGGTACTGGGTAATGAACCAGACCAGGTGTTAGACTTGGAGGTGGGTGAGCACTTTGGTGATAGTGACCACAATTCGGTTACGTTTACCTTAGTGATGGAAAGGGATGGGCACGTACCGAATAACAGTAGTTATAGCTGGGGGAAAGGTAATTGTGAGGCTATTAGGAGAGATTTAGGATGCATAGGGTGGAGCAGGAAATTGCAGGGGCTGGGGACATCTGAAATGTGGAGCATATTTAAGGAACAGCTTCTGCATGTTCTTAATGAACATGTACCTGCCAGGCAGGGAGGAAGTGGTCGAGTGAGGGAACCATGGTGTGCTAGGGAAGTTGAATATCTGGTGAAGAGGAAGAAGGAGGCTTATATAATGATGAGACGTGAAGGCTCAGTTAGGGCAATAGAGAGCTATAAATCAGCCAGGAAGGAGCTAAAGAGGAAGTTGAGAAGAGCTAGAAGAGGACACAAGAAGACTTTGGCAGATAGGATTTAAGGAGAATCCTAAAGCTTTTTACAGGTATATAAATAAAAGATTGGTTAGGGCAAGATTAGGGCCAGTCAGAGATAGCAGTGGGAAGTTATGCGTGGAGCCTGAGGAGATAGGAGAGACACTGAATGAGTATTTTTCGTCAGTATTCACGCAGGAGAAAGACAGTGTTGTCGGGGAGAATACTGCGATACCAGGTTGTAGACTGGGTAGGATTGAGGTTCATAAGGAGGAGGTGTTAGCGAATCTTGAGGGTATGAAAATTGATAAGTCCCCTGGGCCAGATGGGATTTACCCTAGGATTCTCTGGGAGGCTAGAGAGGAGATTGCAGAGCCTTTGGCTTTGATCTTCATGTCGTCGTTAGCTACAGGTATAGTGCCGGAAGACTGGAGGATGGCAAATGTTGTCCCTTTGTTCAAAAAGGGGAGTAGGGACCATCCTGGAAATTATAGACCGGTGAGCCTGACTTCTGTTGTGGGCAAAGTCTTGGAAAGAATTATAAGGGATAGGATTTATAAGCATCTAGAGAGGAATAAATTGATTAGGGATAGTCAGCACGGTTTTGTGAAGGGTAGGTCGTGCCTCACAAACCTTATTGAGTTTTTTGAGGAGGTGACCAAAGAGGTAGATAAGGGTAAGGCAGTTGATGTAGTGTATATGGATTTTAGCAAAGCGTTTGATAAGGTTCCCCATGGTAGGCTACTGCAGAAAGTGCAGATGCATGGGATTGAAGGTGATTTAGCAGTTTGGATTAGGAATTGGCTAGCTGATAGAAGACAGAGGGTGATGGTTGATGGGAAATATTCAACCGAAGTGCAGTTACAAGTGGTGTACCTCAAGGATTTGTTTTAGGGCCACTGCTGTTTGTCATTTTTATAAATGACCTAGATGAGGGTGTAGAGGGTTGGATTAGTAAATTTGCTGACGATACTAAAGTGGGGGGAGTTGTAGATAGCGAGGATGGATGTTACAGTTTGCAGAGGGACATTGATAGGTTGCAGAGCTGGGCCGTGAGGTGGCAAATGGAATTCAATACGGATAAGTGTGAGGTGATTCACTTTGGTAGGAATAACAGGCATATGAAATCTAGGGCTAATGGAAGGACCCTTAATAGCATTGTCGAGCAGAGGGATCTTGGGGTACAAGTACGTAGCTCTTTGAAAGTTGGCACCCAGGTTGATAAAGTTGTTAAGAAGGCGTACAGTGTGTTAGCTTTTATTGGTAGAGGGATTGAATTTAGGAGCCGTGATGTTATGTTACAACTGTACAAACTCTGGTGCGGACGCACTTGGAGTATTGCGTACAGTTCTGGTCGCCGCATTATAAAAAAGATGTGGAAGCATTGGAAAGAGTGCAGAGGAGGTTTACCAGGATGTTGCCTGGTATGGTGGGAAGGCCTTATGAGGAAAGGCTGAGGGACCTGAGGTTATTTTCATTAGAGAGAAGAAGGTACGCGGTGACCTAATTGAGGCGTATAAGATGATCAAAGGACTGGATAGGGTGGATAGTGAGATCCTTTTTCCTCGGATGGTGATGACCAACACGAGGGGACATAACTTTAAATTAAGAGGTGGTAGTTATAGGATGGATGTCAGAGGCAGGTTCTTTACACAGAGGGTGGTGAGAGCGTGGAATGCCCTGCCTGCAGCAGTTGTGGACTCACCTACTTTGGGGGCATTCAAATGTTCGGTGGATAGGGATATGGATGATATTGGAATAGTTTAGGTTAGAGGGTCCACTGGCCGGCGCAACATCGAGGGCCGAAGGGCCTGTAGTGCGCTGTAATGTTCTATGTTCTATTATCCCTACTCTCGGTGTCTAACTTCCCCTGACAATAGATTGCAACCAATTCCATTCGCCTCTTTTTTAGTTGGCTATGTCTTGTGTGGATTCTTACTGAATAGCTTCTGGATGCCTAGGTCATTAACACGTGATACTCAATAATCCTCTCAAATTGGGTTCAGTGAGCAATACTTAACTAGTACAAATCCACATTGGCTCTATCTATTCAGTTGTTTTCCCAAGTGTCCAGTCACTGCGCTCAATAAATTCTTGCACCTTCCTCACCAATTATAGAGTCACAGAGAGATACAGCACGGAAACCGGCCCTTCGACCAAATTCGTCCATGCTCACCAGATTCCCTAAACTGAACTAGTCCCATTTGCTTATGTTTGGCCCATATCTCTCTAAACCTTCCTCATCCACGCACCTGTCCAAATGTATTTTAAATGCTGTACCACCTCCTCTGGCAGCTTATTCCACACACACACACCACCCTCTGTGAAAAAGTTACCCCTCAGGTCCCTTTCTTCTCTCAAGTTTGGACTCCCCTAACCTGAGAAAAGGCCTCAGCTATTCACCTTATCTCTGCCCCTCAGCATTTTATAAACCTCTATAAGATCAGCCCTCATCCTCTCACACTCCAGGGAAAAAAAAGTCCCAGCCTATCCAGCCTGTCCTTATAATTCAAACCTCATAGTCTCAGTAACATTCTTATAAAGCTTTTTTGCACCCTCCCTTTCCAGTTTAATAACATCCTTCCTTTAACAAGGTGACCAGAATTGTATGCAGTACTCCAAATGTGGCCTTGCAGCAGGAATTCTGTCTCTGACCTGAGCTCATCACTACAATGCATGCAATAAGTGCAAAACGCAAGTTCCTCATTCTCTTGTTTATCTTTGTTACCCATCCTAAATGGAACCATAGAATCCCTACAGCGCAGATGAGGCCATTTGGCCCATCGAGTCCACCTAATCTTCGACACAGGATCCCACCCAAACCCTTTCCCATAACGCTATGTGCTTACCTTGCTAATCCCCTTAACCTACACATCCTGGGATACTAAGGCACAATTTACCATGACAAGTCAACCTAACCTGCACATCTTTGGACTGCAGGAGGAAACCGGAGCACCTGGGGGAAATCCACACAAACACAAAGGAGAATTTTCAAACTTCACACAGAGAATCACCCAAGACTTGCGAAGGCAACAAGGGATGGGGAATAAATGCTGGCCAGCCAGGAATACCCATGAAGAAAAAAAATTCTGATCATTGCGTAAGAGGAAGGATGATGACTTGAATAATGCCAGGAATGAAAGTTTTAAAATTTATTTGTTTGTGTCACAAGTAAGGTTTACATTAACACCGCAATGAAACTACTGTGAAAATCCCCTAGAAGGCAAATTTTCAGCACCTGTTCAGGTAATACTGAGGGCGAATTTAGCATGGCCATTGCACACTTACCTGCATGTATTTTGGACTGAGGAAACCAGAGCATCCAGAAGGAACCTACTCAGACATGGAGAGAACATGCAGACTCCATACGGACAATGACCCAAGCCAGAAATTGAACTCAGGTTCCTGGTGCTGTGAGGCAGCAGTGCTAACCACTGGGCAGAACTGCTAACCACTGTGCCACCTTTCAAGCAGTACTGTGACGTTGGGAATCTTCCAATCTGAAGGCCCAATTCCCGATGTAAAAGTCAGAGAGGTTTAAGGCATGGAAACAGACCCTTCAGCCCAACTTTTCCATTTTGCACTTTTTTAAATCCCTAAACTAATCCCAGTTGCCCATATTTGACTCATGTCCCTCTATAACCATATAACTATCCAAATGCTTTTTAAAAGATAAAATTGTACCAGTTTCTACTACTATCTCTGACAACTTGTTCTAGACACTGACCATCCTCTGTGTGAAAAAGTTGCCCCTCTGGGTACTTTTGTACCTCTCCCCTCTCATTTTAAACCTATGCTCTCTAGTTTTAGACTCCCTTCCTCTTGGGAAAAGATATTGACTATCTACCTTGTCTATGCTCCTCATTATTTTAAGACCTCTAAGGTCACTCCTCAGCCTTCTGTTCTCCAGGGAAAAAAGTCCCAGTCTATTCAGCCTCTCCTTATAACTCAATCCAGCATGATGAAAGTGTTTTGGAAGAGGCTGAACCAAGCATCTATAATCTCCTTATCGACTCCTTTCAGTACTCGGAGATGGAAACCATCAGGTCCTGCAGTTTGTCTATTTTCAGTCTCATTATGTTCTCCACTATCGTTCAAATTTAACCGCCCTGTGAAATGGCCAAGGGAGACACTTAGTTGTAACAAATGCTATGAAGTCTCAACAAAGAAATGAGACCAGACAGAACATCTGTTTCTAATAGCATTAGTATGCGGACTGCAGCATTTGAAGAAGGCAGCTCACCACCACCTTCTCAAGGGGCAAGTCGGAATGGGCAATAATTTTTTTTTATTCATTCATGGAACATGTGCGTCACTGGCTGCACAACCCAGGGGCAGCTGAGAGTCAACACGTAGTAAGAAATTTCACAACACCAGGTTAAAGTCCAACAGGTTTATTTGGCAGCGTTAGCTTTGAGAGCCTCAAGCTCCTTCAGGCAAGTGAGGAGTTGTGTTCACAAACAGGGCATATATAGACACAAATTCGGCAGAAATAGACGCAAACTTAATCACATTCCAAGCATCATCTTGTAAATTGAATTTGTGTCTGTATATGCCCTGTTTGTGAACACAACTCCTTACTCATCTGAAGAAGGAGCAACACTACGAAAGCTTGTGTTACCAAATAAACCTACTGGACTTTAACTTGGTGTTAAGACTTCTTACTGTGCTTACCCCAGTCCACAGCTGGTAACTCCACATCACAGTCATATCTAGGCCAGACCAGTTAAGGAGGGCACATTTCCTTCCCTAAAGGACACCAGTAATCCAGATGGATTCTTCTGACAATTGGCGATGGTTTCTTGGTCATTAGTAGATACTTTTAATTCCAATTTTTTTTATTGAGTTCAAGTTTCACCACCAGCCATGGCAGGATTTGAACCTGGGTCCCCAGAATATTTACTGAGTTTCTGGACTAATAGTCTGGCAAAAAGACCACTAGGTTATGGCCAGCCAAACATGCTCATGTCCTCCAAATGAATAAGAAATATAGGGGCTGTGATAGCAGATCGATAGAAACTTTCTGGATGATGAGGGGTAGATGACCTCAATCTGCATCCATCTTGTGATGTTATGAAAGAGCCTGTTGTGTTCCTTTTTGGAAAACAAGTCATTCACCCCAGAACTGATGATGCATCATAAAAACATTATGGAATATAATAATGCTACTCAGAATCATTTAGACGATGGATTGTGATGGGGTCATGCAGTCTGAATGAAAGCTGGCATTCACGAGTCACACCGCAGGAGACAGCAACACAGGATCTCACATGATCAAGCAGGCTAACACTTCAATGCACCATGCTACAGAATGATAAGACACTGAAAGTTGAGGTAATTAACAACGCATCTCACCCTTCTGGCTGAAAGCTTAAATTATTAACATCACAAAAGGCTTTTATTAACGGCAATGAAGTTACTGTGAAAATCCCCCAGTCATCACACTCTGGCGCCTGTTCAGGTAATACTGAGAGAGAATTCAGCATGGTCAAGCTACCCAGCCAGCACGTCTTTTGGACCGTGGGAGGAAACCAGAGCACCGAGAAAATCGGGGAGGAATGTGCAGACTCCGCACAGACAGTGATCCAAGTCGGGAATCGAACCCTTGTTCCTGGCAATGTGAGGCAGTAGTGCTAACCACTGCACCGCCCCATGACATATGCAAGGATATGGGGAAATAATGGGCTGATTCATCAAATTCTTCATCTTAAAAAGTCAGATGAAGAGGAGAAAAAAAAAACATAATTACCACTTTTAGGAAAATAACAACACACATTCTTCCTTGCTGGCTTGCTTCAGAGCATTGGCCAAGTCTGTTAGCATAGCATTCTCAGTCAAAATGATGCACTAACCACATAAAGGAAGGGGTGAAGAGGGTAGGTGTAACTTGTAGAAAACACATTTCATGAACAACAATATCTAGGACATCAAATGTTTTTAGATTTGATACTGCAGAATTATTTCAGTATTACAAGTTAGTTCATCATCAAGGGCGTTCTACTCAGTTCCCATCTTTTCTCACCTTCGCACTCTGAGAACAGAGTGACTAACACTCTGCAAATACAGGCCAATCTGAATCACAGCACAATGTCTCACCACTTCCTACCCATTGGCCCATTGATTACGAGTTGTAGCACGTCATTTTGTGATCAGTCACACAAGGATTGCAAAATGTACACTCCCAAGTACAAGGTGTGTTTCATAGTACTCGACACATTCTTAAAGCAGGTAATGTAAATATGTGCGAATCACGGAATCCCTACAGCTCAGGAGGCCATTTGGCCTATAGAGCCTGCACCAACTACAATCCCACCCAGGTCCAAACCCCATAACCCCATATAATGGGGCTAATCCCCCTGACATTAAGGGGCAATTTAGCATGGCTGACCTGCAACTTTTGGACTGTGGGGGAAAACCAGAGCACCTGGAGGAAATCCACGCGGGCACAGGGGGAACATAAACTCCACACAGTGACCCAAGAACAGAATCGAACCAGGACTGGCACTGTGAAGCGGCAGCATTAACCACTGTGCCACCTTGCCTATTGTCGGGTCATTTGAAACTCTAGTTAAAACGCACATACATATGGAAACACCCAGCAGTTAACAGGGCTTTCACTATTTGGCCCACATTGTGTTTGAAGTGATGGACACTACCTTTCCAACTCATTGGGACTTTACCAAATCCAACAGACATGATGGGAATGAAAGTACATGGGAATCTGGCAGGTAAGTAAGGCTGAAGACAAGAATCAGCCATAATCTAAAGAATGATGGACTAGGCTTGAGGAACAGCATATCCTACCCAGGATGCTAATTTATTTGTTCCTGATGAGCACTGGTCCATTCATTGATTCCATCATGCAAACTAGCCTGCCATCCATTGGCACTGTCTACACTTCCCGCTGCCTCAGCAAAGCAGTCAGCATAATCAAGAAACCCATGGATCTCTGATATTTTCTCTTGCACCTTCTTCCATCAGGAAAAAGACACAAACATTTGAGGTCACGTACCAACCAACTCAAGAATAGCTTCTTCCTTGCTGCCATCAGACTTTTGAATGGACCTACCTTACATTAAGTTGATCTTTCTTTGTACCCTAGCTGTGACTGTATCACTACATTCTGCACTCTCCTTTCCTTCTCTTTGACTGTATAGCGCGCAAAAAACAATATTTTTCACTGTATGCGAATATGTGACTATAATAAATCAAATCCTTCTCTCCTATGTACTCTATGAATGGTATGCTTTGTCTTTACAGTGAGCAACAAACAATAATTTTCACTGTATCCCAATACATGTGGCAATAATAAATCAAATCTTTCTCCCCTACGTATTCTATGAACATTATGTTTTGTATAACACACAAGAAACAATAATTTTCAGTGTATGCTAATACACGTGACAATAATTAATCAAATTTGTTCAAATAGGTGAGAGGACAGCACTGATTTTTAAAATGGTTTTCTTTTATTGAACAGAACTTTAAAAATTTAATGTCAGAAGCGAAAAGGAAAAGCAAATTGGGAGACTGGCTTTTACTGCCAGCCCTGTACTGAGGCTTGCACACTGAACTGAGCTTGAAACAAACTGAAAACACTCGCTAAAATCCAAACTATATGTCAACCATTATCTCATTACTAAAAATGTTTTCTACAGGCTATCTCCAACTTAGAGAAACAATACTTGCAGCTGCCATTATGAGAAACTGGTTTGCCTGAAATCTGTACCCTTCAAGAATGCAATAAATTTCTGGCTAACCTTTCTCCTGAGTTTTAAAATGTAGTCAAATTAACAGTGCTAGTTGCATAGGCAGAAATATCTTAACATCAAGTCCTAGCATAGACTGAAACAAACAGGGCTAAGCACACACAGGATCTCTTAATGAGCTTTCGAAGAAATTGGTGAACAAAGTTGCATTCCCTCCAGGCTCTTCCACCAGCAGTTAGATGGTTTAGTTAATGAAGCCAGGCGGGTGGTAGATGGGTCAGAGGTGAGCATTATGGTAATAGTGACCATAACTCGCTAAGATTTAAGGCAGTTTTTGAGAAAAAGACAAAGTTGGACTGGAAATAAGATCTGAATTGGGGGGAGCTTGATTTTTAACAAGACAAGACAGGATCTGGCCAAAATGAACTGATAGGAAACTTGTAGGAAGATCTACATCAGAGCAGCGGAGTCATTCCAAAAGAAAACAGAAAGAGCGCAATGCCAACATGCTCCCATAAAGGTAAAGGATAAGTCCAACAAGTCCAGAAAACCGTAGACATCAAGGATATGCTGCATTGGATAAGGGATTGAAAAAAAAGGAAGGCTTATAGTAAATTCACGGGGCTTACAACAGTGCTGTGGTGTAATGCAAAGGTGGTGGGGGTCAGTTAGCTGGAAAACACATTCATGATGCGGAGTGGCGCCAACAGCATGAGTTCAAATTCTGTACAGTCGAAGTTACCATGAATGTCGCACCTCCTCAACCTTGTCCCTCGTCTGAAGTATAATGATTCTCAGGTTAAATCATTGGCTCTCTCTCCCTCTCAAAAAAGAGAAAAGCAGCCTATGGTCCTCTGGACTTTGGTGACTTTCATAGTTAATGCGAGGGGTACTTAAAGAAATTAGGAGAGCAAAGAGAGGGCATGAGAAAACACTGGCAGGCAAAATAAAGGAAAATGCCAAGGTGTCTTTTAAAAATATATTAAGGGCTAGAAAATAATCGGGGAAAGAGGAAGACCTATGTGGGACCAAATTGGCAATCTGTGTGGAACCGAACAACATAAATGGGGTACGAGTATTGGTCATTACAATGGAGAAGGACGACGTAAGTATAGGAAACAGGGAGGACGACTGTGGAATAATTGAAAAGATTAACATTGAGGAGATAGTGGTGTTAATGGTTTGTGAGCTTAAAAGTGGACAAATCCCTAGGCCCAGATGAGATGCATCTTAGGCTCTGTGGAAGGCAAGGGCTAAGACTGCAGGGGCTCAGATGATAATTTTCAAATCCCCTCTGGTTACAGGAGGAAGGAAGGATAACTAGCATAGTACTACTATCCAACAAGACAAGAAGAAAAATACATGTAATTATAGGCCAATGGGTACGAAGATACACAGATTAGATTGATTGGCCATGATAAATTGCCCCTTAGTGTCAGGAAGACGCGAAGGGTAACTGTGTGGGGTTATGGGGATAGGACCTGAGTAGGACTGTTATCATGCAGGCCCAATGGGCCGAATGGCCTCATTCCGCATTGCAGATTCTATGATAACATCAGTAGTAGGGAAATTATTGGAACAAATTCTGAGGGGTAGAACTAATCTCTACTTGGAGAAGCAAGGAATAATCAAGGTTAGTTAGCATGGCTTTGCAGGAGGAGATTATGCCTATCAAATTTATCTGAAGTGTTCGAGGAGGTGCAGATGAGGGCAGTGCAGATGAGGGCAGTGTCACCTTCATGGACTTCAGTAAGATTTTTGACAAGACCCCACATGGAAGACTGATCAAGAAAACAAGAGCCCACAGATTCCAGGCCAATTTGGCAAATTGGATCCAAAAGTATCCAATTGCAAAAGTGGCTACACCTGACAAATGAACAGCGTTTCTGAAAGCTTGTGGGTTTACTATCAAATAAACTGGCTGGACTTAACCTGGCATTGTGAGACTTCTTACATTAGTGACAGAAGGCAGAGGATAATGGTTGAAGTTTGTTTTTATAACTAGACTGTGTCTAAGTCCCTTGCTGTTTGTAGTATACATTAATGATCTAGGCGTGAAAGTAGGAGGTATGACCACTAGGTTTACAGATGATATGAAAATTGGTGATGTGGTAAATAGCAAAGTGGAAAGCTTTAGATTGCAGGATGACAGACAGACTAGTCAGATGGACAGAATGGTGGCAAATGGAATTTAACCCCAAAAGGTGAGAATTGTTGCATTTTGGAAGGACTAACAAGGCAAGGGAATACATAATGAAGGATAGGATGCTAGGAATACAGAGGACCAGGGGACCTTGGGGTGCATGTCCAAATATCCCGAGGAACAGCAGGACAGGTAGATAAGATGGTTACCAAGACATATAGGATACTTGCCTTTATTAATCGAGGCATAGAATATAAGAGCAGGGAGGTGATGATGAAGCTGTATAAAATGCTAGTGAGGCAACAGCTAGAGTACACTGTGCAGTCTGATTTCCACATTAGGAAGGATGTGATTGCACTCGAAAGGATGAAAAGAAGATTCACCAGGATGTTCCGTGGGCTGGAGTATTTCGCCTATGAAGAGGGGCTGGTTAGGAAGGGGCTGTTTTCTTGAGAGCATAGAAGGCTGAAGTGATCAAAAATTATGAAGGATGGGTAGGAAGTAACCTTTCCCCTTAGTAGAGGGGGTGATAATATGAGAACACAGATTTAAGCTAAGAGACAGAGATTTGGAGGGGATTTGAAGAAAATCTTTTTCACACAGAAGGTGACAGGAATCTGGAACTCAGTGCCTGAAAGGGTAATAGAAGCAGGAACCTTCACTTTGACGAGCAATTGAAACACTGGAGTATACGAGATTATAGACCAAGTGCTGGAAAATGGGATTAGAACAGATGAGTGTTTGACAGCTGGCACAGGGACAGTTGGCCGAAGAGCCTCTTTCTGTGCTGTAAAACTCTCCAACTGACTAAACTTTTCAACAAGGTGCTTCACAAATGGGGTTCAAAGTTTCACGTGGGCTCTCTCTGTCAAACTCCTCTGCACTTTTACCACACCTTTCACTTTCTAATTGCACCCTTTCTAGTGCAATCTGATAGTGGGCGGCATGATGGCACAGTGGTTAGCATTGCTGTCTCACAGCGCCAGGGACCCGGGTTCAATTGCTAGCTTGAGTCTCTGGCTGTATGGAGTCAGCACGTTTCCCCTGTGCCCATGTGGGTTTCTTCCAGGTGCACCAGTTTCCTCCCACAGTCTGAAAGATATGTTCGTTAGATGCATTGGCCATGCTAAATTCTCCCTCAGTGTCAGCATAGTGGCACACTGGTTAGCACTGCTGCTTCCCAGTGCCAGCGACAGGTTCGGTTCCTGTCTTGGGTCACTGTCTGTGCGGAGTTTGTATGTTCTCTCGGTTTGGGTGTGTTTCTTTAGGTGATGGACAGGTTAGGTTCACTGGCTGTGCTAAATTTTCCCTCAGCGTTACCCAAACAGTGTCGCAGCATAGCAACTGGCGATTTCACAGTAACTTTATTGCGGTGTAGATGTAAACTTCTAGTGACACACAAAAAAATCAAAATTCACTTTGAGTTTATTTATTAGTGCCTCAAATAGGCTTACATAAAGATGCAATGAAGTTACTGTGACTTACTTAGTTCCATTGTCACACTGTCATGGTTCTATTTTCCCAAATCATCTTGTACTCGTTTTTCTGATCACCAGAATCTGGATGAATGCCGTTAGAGTTTTTGCTACATTCCTCTCGAACGCTGATCCAGCTTATAGCCCTCTGCATCCCGTTCTAACAACTCTACCCTTGCGTCCAAAACCCATCTATCCACCACCCAATTCCACAAGCCTTTTCACGGCATCTATTTCTCTATCCCTGTCACTTTAATTTTCCTGGGGTTTTTGTTTTGTTGGACTGTTCTGCCTCACACCTGTGAATTGAAATGTAAGAAATGAGAAGGAGCTGTGCAACCTCATAAACCCACTCAGCCATTTGCTGAAACCATTGGCAATCCTTGATCTCAACTCCACTTTCCTGTCAACTGCTGCATCCCTGAAGCATTAAAAGATATTTCAGTCACTCCTTGATCATATCCAACAGTGTAGCACCTCTGAGCTAATCCAAAGATTTGCCACCCGCTAATTTCATAAAAACATCCAAAATAGAAACAGGAGTAGGCCATTTGGCTATTCGAGGTCGCTCTGCCATTCATTATTTGGGGCAGCACAGTGATTAACACTGCTGCCTCACAGTGCCAGGAACCCGTGTATGATTCCCAGCTTGAGTCGCTGACTGTGCAGAGTCTGCTCGTTCTTCCCATGTGTGAATGTAGGTTTCTTGGCACCTAACCAGGCAGAACTGCCCCTTACTGTCAGGGGGAATTTGAAGCTTAAGAAGATAGGGCCTGGGGTGGGATTATTGTTGGTGCAGACATGAAGGGCCGAATGGCCTCCTCCTGTATTGCAGGGATTCTATGATTATGATCATAGCTTATCATCCAACTCAATATCCTTACTCCCCACCATGACCCTTGATCCCTTTAGCCCCAATAGCGATATCTTATTTCTTCTTGAAATTAAACAATGCCTTGGCCTCAACTACATCCTGTGTAGTCAATTCCACACATTCAGCACCCTCTGCGGTACTGAGTGGGGTATCCTCAAACTATAACTATAACCCTAGTTCTGGATTCTCCCACCAATGGGACTATTCTTTCTGAAATCACCTTGTCTCACCCGTTAGAATTTTATAAGTTGCTACGAGATCCCCTCTCATACTTCTAAACTCCAGTGACTACAATCCTAACCAATTTAGCCTCTCCTCATATGACTGACCTTCCATCCCAGTATCAGCCTAGTAAACCATTGCTGTATTCCCTCTGTAGCAACGACATCCTTTCTCAGATAAGAATATCAAAACTGCACACAATACTCCAGATGTGGCCTCTTCAATGCCCTGTACAAGCGCAGCAAAACATCCCTTTTCCTAATTTCAGTCCAAAATGGTCATTCCTCATCCATTTCCATCTCCATTTTTTAGGTAGTTCTTTTCAGTTAATTCCTTACTCTCAGCATTTCGTTCATTTAAAGTCTATTCCCCTACCACCATGAAAACCATGTCTTAGCTTCTATTTTTATTCTATTTTCAATACAACCAAAACTAAGAGCTTTCTGAAGAGCAGATTCCAAATGTCACCTGGTCTATTACTCCCATCAATTAGGCAGAAATCTAACACCGCCCTCCCACTTGTAGGTTCCCTCATTTCCCATTTAAGACAACACATAAAGCACTTCAAATAAACTCTGTCACACAACCTACTCCTGTTGGGAGTTGCAGCCAAATTCAGATTTGGTTACTCCCTCTCAATCACAGTTCAGGCTTTATTACTACTATTCCAGAGCAACGTTTAGACCCTGTGTAAGCCAGTGACATTTTCCCACCATTGAGGTACAGATTACTAAAATCATGATCGAACTGTATAGAACTTTGGTGAGGCCACAGTTAGTGACCTGTGTGCAGTTCTGGTCGCCACATTATAGGAAAGGTATGATTGCGCTGGAGGGGGTACAGAGGAGATTTATCAGGATGCTGCCTGGGATGGAACATATAAATTATGAAGAGAGGTTGGATAAGACCATCAGACATAAGAGCAGAATTAGGCCACTCAACCCATCAAGTCTGCTCTGCCATTCAATCATGGCTGATATTTTTCTCATCCCCATTCTTCTGCCTTTTCCCCATAACCCTTGATCCTTTCATTAAGCAAGAACCTATCTATCTCTGTCTTAATGACCTGGCCCCCACAGCCTTCTGTGGTAACGGGCTTAGGATGAGGGAGGTAAGGTATAATTTGGATGCTAGAGGGAGTTTTTTCACACAGAGGGTGGTGGGGGTATGGAATGCGCTGCCAAGTAAAGTGGTGGAGGCAGGTACTCTGGAGTTATTTAAGAAATACTTAGATGGGCACATGAACAGAATGGGAATGGAAGGGTATAGAAAACTGATTTAAAATAGGGATCATGAGCCTTGGGAGTCCCTGGGAAGTGTGTAAATAGATGATGATATTGATGTACTTGTTTTTATCCTACAGGTGCTTTGGTCCACCTTGTTGTCTAACAAGGGGCATACACGCGATGGGTCGTGAGAGGGCTGCTCTTGGATTTTTTGAGAGTATCCTAGTGCTTCACGTCGTTAGTGTCCAGTTGACCTGGACCATTTGATGGGCAACACGACAGCTTAGTGACTATCATTGTGCTGTGCAGATACATCGATTTGGGCCTATGGGAGTTTGCGCATTCTCCCCATGCTTGCGTGGGTTTTCTCCCACATCCCAAAGATGTGCTCTTAGGCTAATTTGCAAAACAAATTCTCCCTAAATTGTCTCAAATTTGGTTTTTAATCCATAGATCTATAAAAATGGACAGGCTCGTTGGGCCAAAGGGCCTGTTTCCCGTGCTGTTTTGTTCTCTGTAATGAGTTTCACAGATTCACCATTTTTGGGTTGTTTTGTTGGAGCAGAGAAGACTGAGCGGGGTAACCTGATTATGAAAAACATAGACAGGGTGGATAAGGAGCAAGTATTCCCCTTAGTTGAAGGGTCAGTCACGAGGGGACATAGGTTCAAAGTGAGGGGCAGGAGATTTAGGGAGGACGTGAGGAAAAACTCTTTTTTTATCCAGAGGGTGGTGATGGTCTGGAATGTGCTCCCTGGGAGGGTGGTAGAGTAGGATGCCTCACATCCTTTAAGAAGGACCTGCATAAGCACTTGGAACACCATAACTTTCAGGGTTAAGGGCCAAGTGATGGTAAATGGGATTAGGTGGGAGTTCAGGTGTTTTTAATGTATTGGTGCAGGCTTGATGGGCTGAAGGGCCTCTTCTACATTCTATGATTCTATGTAAGTTATTGATGTAGTTCTCACCTTGAGAACTTTAGAACACAGAATTTAAAAATATATTCATCAGTGAAAAACTATTGACAACAACAGGAGTTAAAACCAGCACTATTGGATAATGTTTTCTCCAGTGCAATGTTTAATGAAAACTATTTTCACTGCACAATTACAGTAAAACAAAAAACAATTAGTCTTCTTATTAAACTTACACATTATTTTTAAGCATGATTGTTTAAAAAAAGAACAAAGTGCCTCAGTTCACAAGAAAGGTGTGGTGGTGGTATTGTGGTCAGTGTTGCTGCCTCAGTGCCAGGGACCCAGGTTCAAATCCGGCCATGGGTTTTTAATTTATTTATTCGTGTCACATTAACACTACAAAGAAGTTACTGTGAAAATTTCCTAGTTGCCACACTCCGGGGCCTGTTCGGGTACATTGAAGGAGAATTTATCATGGACAATCCCCCTATCCAACACATCTCTTGGACTGTGGGAGAAAACCAGAGCACCCGGAGGAAACTCACGCAGACATGGGGAGAATATGCAGATTCTGCACAGAGTGTGACTCATGCCGGGAATCAAACCCAGGTCCCTGGTGTTTGAGGTGGGGTGCTATCCACTGTGACTTGTGTGAAATTTGCACGTGCTCCCCATGTCTGCGTGGGTTTCCTCCAGGTGCTCCATTTCCCCCCCACTAGACTCCAAGATGGGCGGGCTAGATGGATTGGCCACGCTAAATTACCCCTTAGTATCCAACAGTGTGCAGGATAGGAGGATTGGCTATGCTAAGTTGCCCCTTCATGTCCAAAGATGTTCAGGTTAGGAGGATTGGCAATGCTAAATTGCCCCTTAGTGTCCGATGATGTGCCGGTAAGGGGGATTGATTATGCTAAATTGCTCTTTAGTGGCCAAAGAGGAGCAGGTTAGGTGAATTTGACCATGTTAAATTGCACCTTAGTGGCCAAAGATGAGCAGGTTAAGTGGATTGGCCACATTAAATTGCTCCTTAGTGGCTAAAGATGTGCGGGCTACGTGGATCGGTCACACTAATATGCCTCTTAGTGTCAGGGGGATTAGTTTGGGAATAGGGCTTGGACGAGAACGTAGTCGGTGCAGACTCGATGGGACAAACGGGGCCCTTCTGCACTGCAGACATTCTATGATTCTAACTTGTAGCAGATGGGCTTTGTTCTTACAAGCACGGGCAGGCTGACGTCAGTCAAGATTATAGGTGATGGGGAGGTGAGATACTCATCATCTGATAAGCACCGTTTTATCAGCTCCAGTGAGAGAGGTGCTGTTAGCCCTGGTGATGAACTGCCACTGGTACCAAAAAAAAGGTAAATTAAATCAGAGAATTTTGAAGACATAGCCCAAATCTGTGCCTACCGAAGGCAGAATAGGCATACTCTAATTATTTCAAACAATAAAAGCAAAGACTACTTTGTTTGCTTTACCTTGTAGACTTGCCCGTAGGTGCCATTTCCAACAACTTCCACCAGTTCAAATATACCCGCAGGGTCCTGTGCGGAGGGGAGCAAAGAAAACACACATTGAGTAAAGCAGAGTTTTTCAGGGTATCACAACTATGTTTAAAATCTGAAACTTTTTCAAACCACCACCATTTTCCAGAGTAACGCCACTTCTGTAATGGCTGCTTTAATCTGACTCACTGGGCAGAATTTTCATATCCTGTCCACCCACCACAGGAAGCGTAGCAGGTGGACACAGATTATGCAAAGATTGAGACTTACTGGTTAGCTCAGTTTATTTATTAATCACAGGTAGGCTTACATTGACACTGCAATGAAGTTACTGTGAAAATTCCCTAGTTGCCACACTCCAGCTCCTGTTTGGGTAACATAGAGGGAGAACTTAGCATGGCCAATTCACATAACCAGTATGTCTTTCAAACTGTGGGAGGAAACCACGGTCTGACACGGGGATGATGTGCAGACTCCGCACAGAATTGAACCGAGGCCCCTAACCATTGTGCCACTGCATCATTCCTATGTATTGCAAAATTACTCCTTAGAGTCCAAAGATGTGCAGGTTAGGTGGATTGGTCATGCTAAATTGCCCCTTAGCATCCAAAGATGGGTAGGTTAGGTAAATTGGCCATGTTAAAAATGCCCCTTACTGAACCAAAATGTGGGGCAAAATACATGGGGTTATGGGAATAGGGTAGCGTTGAAGGCCTGGGTAAGATGCTCTGTCAGAGTGTCAGTGCAGAACTGAAGGGCCAAATGGCATTCTTCTGCACTGTAGGGATTCTATTAGTCAAGCACAGCACAAGGAAGCAGTAGCATAATCTTATAATACAATTGTTGCTACCAAACCCCTAATCAACATAGCCAAGGAGTGTTTTGTGCTTTTAACAAAAAAACAGCCAAGGTCCAACAGAAATCTGAATGAATTTATTTTTCTTCTGTGGTGGAACAGTTCAACAATATTTTAGACACAAGTGCTTCATCCAGTCTGTTTCTGAGGGCAAAATATCATGGAATGGATATTCTCTTCCTCAAATGGTAATGTTTGCCTCCAAAGCCAATTATCCGCACTTAAGCAGATAAAGCAAACGGTCACTCAACTTTTCTGTGATGTGCTCGCTGCCTGTCCACTCAAGTGAAAAAGCAGAAAAACAATAAATAATGGGCTGCTCTTTCCACCATTGCAATCATCAAACTACCCGCTTTCTGGAGGTATAATCAGTAATTTTCTGCTAGCCACCAACTTGCTGCATTCTGTCCCGAGACCAAGAAAACATCGGTAATAAACTGCAGCTAGCACAACACAACTACATAGTCCATAAGACCATAAGATATAGAAGCAGAACAGTACATTTGGTCCATCGAGTATGCTCCACCATTCAATCATTACTAATAAGTTTCTCATCCCCATTCTCCCGTCTTTTCTCCGTAACCTTTGATCTCCTTATCGAGAACTTATCTCCATCTTAAATACAGCCAATGACACAGCCTCCAATTCCACAGATTCACCATTCTCTGGCTGAAGACATTCCTCCTCATCTCGGTTCCTCCTTTGTTCTCTCTCCAGAGCCAGCACATCCTTCCTTAGAAACGGGGACGAAAATTGCTCACAATATTTCAAATGTGGCCTGACAGAGCCTTAAAAAGCCTCAGCAGTACACCTAATACCACACAGTCCAACCCCTGGTCTCTCCAAATGAGGACCCTGCTGCCTTCTCCTTCTGCTAGAGACTCCAGTTTGAATCTTCAGCTTTTGCAGAGATTCGTTTTGGACTAGTTGCAAGGTCACAGTCAGTTGACTATTGTGGAGGGAGAAAAGAAGCAAGGAATACTCAGAGAGGAATCTATCCCATCCAGTAGACACTCTTTGCAAATTTCCTGCTATGCTTTTGCCTTTAACTGTGCGAAAATAAAGTGTAACTGCATACTCAGACGCATCCTGATCGAGGTAAAGCGTACATCACAAAAATAAAAGTTTAGTGGAATTGGAGGGGATTCCAATTCGATTTCATTTATTATTGTCACAGATATTGGGATACAGTGCAAGTATTTGTTTCTTGCATGCTATACAGACAAAGCATAGAGTACATGGGGAGAAGGATTTGATTTGATTTATTATTGTCACATGCATTGGGAGACAGTGAAAAGTATTGCTTCTTGCATGCTTTACAGACAAATTATACTGTCCATATAGAACATGGGGAGAAAAAAAAGCGAGGCTGCAGAATGTAGTGTTACAGTCATAGCTAAGGAACAGAAAAATCAGCTTAATATATACAAAGTCCATTTAAAAGTCAGATGACAACAGGGAAGAAGCTGTTCTTGAGTCAGTTGGTACACGTTTTCTCACTTTTGTATCTTTATCCCGATGGAAGAAGGTGGAAGAGAGAATGTCTGGGGTGCGTGGGATCCATGATTATATTGGCTGCTTTCCTGAGACAGCGGGAAGTGTGGACAGAGTCAATTAAAAGCAAAATACGGTGGATGTTGGAATCTAAAACAACAACAGAAAATGCTGGAAAATCTCAGCAGGTCTGACAGCATCTGTGGGGGAGAATAGAGCCAATGTTACGAGTCTGGGGATGACCCTTCATCACAGCTGAGAGCAAAGAGAATCAGTAGAGATTTATGAGGGTGTGGTGGAATGGGGTGCTAAAAGTGTCCATTAAGTGATCAGAACGCATGAAAGGCAGAACAGAGGTACAGATTGTTAAAGGGACTGCCTGAGGAATGTGGCAATTGCCCTGAAAAGGGGGATGGAAGGATATAAGTGAGAAAGAAGAATGATAAAATGGATGAATAAGATGAAACAAAACAAAATAAATGAGGTGATGGTGGAGGGGAGAGTTAATGCTCTGAAGTTGTTGAACACAATGTTCAGTCACAAAGGCTGTAAAAGTGCCCAACTGGAAGATGAAATGTTGTTCCTCCAGTTTGCATTGGAGTTTACTGGAACTTTGAAAAAGGCCAAGAGTAGACACATGGACGGGAATGCAGGGTGGATGTGTCAAAGTGGCAAGTGATTGGAAGAACCAGTCCAGTACTGCGTCCGTCCACAAGAAGGACCCAGACCTTTCTGTCGCGATACTAGAGCAGCACTACAGTACTAAAAGTACTTTAGCTATAGCCCAACAGCAACAAAATAGTTTCAATTATATTCCATCTCCACAGTGTCAGTGCCAAGACGGAAGTTCCATCTCCTTGAATGGGAAGAGACTGAAAAGTGAACAATCCTTGCCTACCTTGGCTGTTACATTTGACCTGTACCTGATATAAAAAAAATCCTCGGCAAGACAGCAACAGAGTGAGAGAACTTCCTCAGCAAACTTGTTGACTCTTCATGAGGTGCGAATGCTCAAAACTTAAGGATCTCAGCTCCTGCAATTATCTCTTCACTTGTAGAACATTGTGAACCAGCATGAGTCAACTCATCCCACACTAGTCATACACAGCTCAGCACAACAATGAATCTAGATGACCTCTGATCAGCTAAACTCCCCTGATTCTCAATCCCAAGCAAAATTACTCCCCACCTTACGCCTCCCCATCCCCTTCACATAAAGATGGGAACTGTAACAAAGCAGTCCTCCCATGCCAACACTATATTTAAGAAAGCATGCCAATGCCTCTACTTTCTCAGAAGACTAAGAAAATTTGGCATGTCCACTGCGACTCTCATCACCTTTTTCAGATGCATCACATTCTTTCTGGTAGGATAGATGTTAGAGGTGGGTTCTTCACTCAGAGGGTAGTAAGGGCGTGGAATGCCCTGCCTGTGGCAGTTGAGGACTCGCCACCTTTAAGGGCGTTCAAATGGTCAGTGGATAGGCATATGGATAGTATTGGAATAGTTTAGGTTAGAAAGTCATAAGATTGGTTCCATTGGTCGGCGCAACATTGAAGGCTGAAGGGCCTGTATTGCACTATAATGTTCTATGTTGTATCACAGCTTGGCTTCTGCTCTGGCCAAGGCCGCAAGAAGTTCGTGAATGTAGCCCAGCGCATCATGCAAACCAGCCTCCCATTCATTGGCTCTGTCTACACTTTCCGCTGCCTCAGAAAAGCAGCCAGCATAATTAAGGACCCCACACACCCCAGACATACTCTCCTCCACCTCCTTCCATTGGGAAAAAAATAGTCTGAGGACACATACTGATTGACTCGAGAACAGCTTCCTCCCTGCTGCCATCAGACTTTTAAATGGACCTACCTCGCATTGTTGATCTTTCTCTGCACCCTAGCTATGACTGTAAACAACACTCTGCACCTTCTCTGTGAACAGTATGCTTTGCCTGTATAGTATGCAAAAAACAATACTTCTTTGTGTACCAATACATGTGACAATAATAAAATAAACCAAACAAAGTTTACATCAATGCAAATCTGCCCTCAAAATGACATAGAACATAGAACATTACAGCGCAGAACCTTATCAATCTACTCGTTACGTGCCTGACATCACACCAACATGCATGGCTAAGACCAACATGTAAAGGAATAAGTCGAGGCCCTGTGGCAACAGGAATGGAATTACTGTGTCAAAACTGAAAACCACTTCCTCATCACATCTCATTTCAAATCACAGAATCGCTACAGTGCAGAAGGAAGCCATTCTGCCCATCAAGTCTGCACCAACCACAATCCCATCCAGCCAATAACCCCATGCATCTACCCAGGCCAGTCCTCTGACACTAAGGGACAAACCTCCTAACTTGCACATGTTTGGACACTAATGGACAATTTAGACTGGGCAATCCACCTAACCCACACATCTGTGTGGAGCTTGGGAGGAAACTGGAGCACCCGGAGCTAACCCACTGAGACACAAGGAAAATGTACAAACTACACACAGATAATTCCCAAGCCGGGTATTGAACCCAGGTCCCTGATGCTGTGAGGCAGCAGTGCTAACCACTATGCCACCATGCCGCACCTACCCAGCTTTAACTTGCTACAGCAACATTGGGCTCTCATGAACTATTTCTGCAGTGTTGTGTAGCAAATCAGCAACAAGTGGCATCTTGCGGGGACCCCAGACTGCAGCTATGGTGCACCCGAATCAATGACTCACATCACTGAGGACCATTTTCCCCAGCAACATTCAGCAGAAGGTTTGGGGAGTCCATTTCATCACTGCGGAAGTTGTTTGGCTTGGTGATTACTGCACACGCTAATAATAATAGCAGTGCTTGGAGACCAAGCAGAATTTAAAACCAAGCTCTTTCTGTATGTTTTGCACAGAAAGAAAAAAACAAAGGTGGCAAAGTTTGCTTTTGTACCAGAAGTATGGCACTAAATTCAACAAAATTAGCAGAGAAAGATGTCCATTTTCAATTTATTCCTGGGATGCAAGTACTGCTGGCAAGGCCAGCATTCATTCCAGATCCCCAAATGCCCTGGAGAAAGTGGTGATGAGCTGACCTCATGCTATTCCAGTACTATTGATTCCAGGTTTAAAAGGGCTGTTGTATGAGAAGCGATTGAGTAGCTTGGGCTTGTACTCACTGGACTGCAGAAGAATAAGAGAGGAATTTGATTGAGGTATATAAAATACACAACAGGATTGATAAATAGAACATAGAACATAGAACATAGAACATTACAGCACAGAACAGGCCCTTCGGCCTTCGATGTTGTGCCGACCAAATAAAAAGCAATGCCCCTCCAAACTAAACCATTCCCTTCTCTTCCATATACTTATCAACTAACCTCTTAAACGCCACCAAACTTGGCGCATCTACAACAGCTGCAGGCAGGGCATTCCACTCCCTAATCACTCTTTGAGTAAAGAACCTACCTCTGATATCCGTCCTATAACTCATACCCCTTAATTTAAAGCTGTGTCCCCTCGTGCTAGCTTTCTCCATCCTAGGAAAAAGGCTATCACTGTCCACCCTATCTAAACCTCTAATCATCTTATATGCTTCAATAAGATCCCCTCTTAGCCGCCTCCTTTCTAACGAAAACAACCTCAAATCCTTCAACCTCTCTTCATAGGACCTGCCCTCCATACCAGGCAACATCCTGGTAAACCTCCTCTGTACCCTCTCCAATGCCTCCACATCTTTCTTATAATGGGGGGACCAGAACTGCACACAATACTCCAAGTGCGGCCGCACTAGAGACCAAATGTTCCCCCTTCCAGAACAGTCTAGAACAAGGGATCATAGTTGTAGAATATGAGAGGGGAGGCTCAAGTTAGAGATAAGGAGCAGCTACTTTTCATAGAGAGTTGTGAATCTATGGAACTTACTGCCTCAGAGTGTAGTGAATGCAGAATCAATCAACAGATTCAAGATAGATAGATAAATATTTGATCAAAAGCGGGATAAAGGGCAATGGGGAAAAGGCAGGGAAGTGAAGTTCAGGTGAGATGGAGATCAGCTATGACCATATGGAATGGCACAGCAGGCTCAAAGAGCTGAATTGCCTACTCTCACTCCTAATTCCTATGTTCCTATTCTAAGGACTGATTCAGTCAGGATAGTGTGCACTTGGGAGATGAGCATGCAAGATGGTGGTGCTTCCATGAGCCTGGTACCCTTTCCATGGGTGCTGAAGGTTGGAAGATGTCGTCAAAGAACCCTTGCTGCAATGCACCTTATAGGTGGGTACGGCAGGGCTCGTTCATCACTAAGCAAAGATTCATTTTTGAAGTGATCTAGTTAGTTTGTTCGACTTCTCAAAGTGATAAGCCTTGTACAGAGGTTCAAAGTAAATCACTGACTCCTGACAGTGCAGAAAGAGGCCTTTCGAACCATCGAATTGACACAGACAACAATCCCACTCAGGCACTATCCCTGTAACACCACATATTTATCCCCTTAATCCCCCTGGCACTAATGAACAATTTAGCATAGTCAAGCCACCTAACTTACACATCTTTGGAGGAAACCTAAATACCTGAGGGAAACCCATGCAGACACAGGGAGTAACAATTGTGCCATCCATATAGAGTAGAATCACAGAATCCTGACAGTGCAGAAAGAGGATATTCGACCCATTGAGCCTATACCGACAATGATCTCACCCAAGCCCTATTCTCGCAACCCTATATATTTATCCTGCTAATTTCCCAAACATTAAGGAGCAACTGAACAATGCCAACCAACCTAACCCTCACATCTTGGTCTGTAGGAGGAAACTGGAGTACCCAAGGAAATCCATATAGGCAGAGGTAGAATGTGCAAGCCCCACACAAGCAGTTACCCAAGACCAGAATCGAAACCAGATCCCTGATGCTGTGAGGCAGCAGTGCTAACCACTGTGCTGAGCAAAAAGACTACAATAATGCAATTTCTCTACTGGAAAGCAAGTAAGTCCATATCAACAGCTACACAACAAGACATACCGTACAGAGAGTACTTAGGGGGGAGAAGGAAAGAAGAGGGTGCAGAATGCAGTGTTATAGTCATAGCTAGGATATAGAGAAAGATCAACTTAATCTATGGTATGTCCATTCAGAAGTCTGATGGCAGCAGAAAAGAAGTTGCTCTTGAGTCATTTGGTACACGTCCTCACACTTTTATATCTTTTTCCTGATGGAGAAAGTCCGAGCAGAGTATGTCCAGGGTACATGGGGCTCTTGATTATGCTGGCTGTTTTTCAGAGGCAGGGGTAAATGTAGACAGTGTCAATAGATGGGAGGCTGGCTTGCATGACGGATTGGGCTAGATTCAGGACCCTTTGCAGATTCTTACGGACTTGGAAATCCTGGTTCAGGATTCTCATAGTTAACATGCAGGTTCAGTTGGCAGTTAGAAAGGTAAATACAACATTAGCATTCATCTAAAGAGACAGAATAAAAGAGCAAGGATGTCCTGCTGAGGCTGAAAAAGGCTCTGGTCAGATCCTCTTTTGAAATATTGTGAGCAATTTTGGGCCCTATACCTAAGAAAGAATGTACTGGCCTTGGAAGGGGTCCAGAGGAGGTTTACAAGAATGATCCCAGCAATGAAGAAGGCTGCTCTGACATGTGCAATGGTGACCCCAGATACAGGTTCATGAGAGCTTCTAGGGTGGAGGGCATGCTCTCGCTGATCTCTTGCTCAAAATGGACATAGAATGCATTGAGCTCATCAGGGAGGGGTGCATTGGAGCTGACGACTTTACACATCTTCACCTTGTGCACAGGGTTCCAGGGAGAAGATAACAGAATGAGGATGAGAATCATATCATCCATGTGTGAATGACAAAACAGATCTGATGGACTGAATGGCATAATTCTGATCCTGTTTCCTATTATCTATGACCTTTTGGCCAGAGTAGGAGCCATACCAAGTTGTGATATATCCAGAAAGGATGCTTTCTTGGTGCATCTGTAAACATTGGAGGCACAATGGTAAGCACTGCTTGTTCAGTGCCAGGGTTTGAATTGGAAATGTCCTTCAGTCACTGTCTGTATGGAGTCTGCACACTCTCCCCATATCGGCATGGGTTTCTTCTGGGTGCTCCATTTTCCTCCCACACTCTAAAGATTTGATTTTGATTTGATTCATTGTTGTCACATATTGGGATACAGTGAAAAGTATTGTTTCTTGTGCACTATACAGTCAAAGCATACCGTTCATAACGTACACAGGGGAGAACGATTTGATTTGATTTATTATTATCACATGTATTGAGATATAATGAAAGGTATTGTTCTAGCGCACTATACAGATAAAATATACTGTTCATAAAGTACGTAAGGGAGAAGGATTTGATTTGATTTATTATTGTGACACACATTGGGATACAGTGAAAAGTATTGCTTACCGGGCACTATACAAGCATATCTTTCATAGAGTACATGGGGAGAATTTGATTTGATTTATTATTGTAACATGTATTAGGATACAATGAAAGTATTGTTTCTTACGTGCTATAGAGACAAGGCATACTATTCATAGAGAAGGAAAGGAGAGGGTGCAGAACATAGTGTTACAATCATGACTAGGGTGTAGAGAAAGGTCAACTTAATGTGATGGCACGGGTTAGATTCATTGGCCATGTTAAATTGTGCCCTAGCATCAAGGACATGAGTAGGGTTATGGGAATGGGGCTTTCATGGGATTGTGGTCAGTGCAGACTCAATGGGTTGAATGGCCTCATTCTGCACTGAAGGAATTTTTCTTTTAAAGCCAGCACGGGCATGCCAAATTTCCTTAGTGTCCTGAAAAAGTAGAGGTGTTGCTGTCATGTTTGACTCTGCTTTCTGGTCACGGCGGAACATTTCCATCATTGGGATGTGGATAAAACTGACATTTATTCCCGTTATTCGCGTTAGCGCGTGCAGAGAAACCAACATGTTCTCAGGTTACACAATGCATTCTGACTGCCAGGTGCCAGAGCTATTTCAGCAGCAGGAGCCAGTAAGCTGTAAGGTGGGGGAAAACTGGCAAATAAATACCAGATATAGAGCAAATTTTTAAATTCAGCCATCAGCTTTAGTAAGACAAAACCCACGGAGCAATAAAACCAAGCTTCTTTCATTAAGTTAAGCTACCAGAGATAAGCAGCAGCAACACGGAGGTGTGAATAATACATATAAAGCTGTCATTAGCCCTGCAACATTTAAGACAGAAAAAGACAGCTACCTATATTTTGATTTTATTTACTCTGGCCATGAAGATGTATCGCAGCTGTTGTGTAGTTTGCCCACAAGTGCTGCCCAATAACTCTTTGAGGCACTCCAAACCAGAGAGACATTTAATTACCAAACATGAAATATTCAACGAGAACCAACGTTTTTTTTTTCTTTAATTGTATAATACGGAAAACACGTGTGCGTAGGGGCAATTTTTACCACCAAGGTGTGGGGGAGAGTCTGCTCAAAAAGTAAAGCAAAGGCAAAGAGGAAACAGACTAAGCGTTGTTCACATATTCGCCTTAAAGTAATAAATCTTTTCTGTTAATGAAGTGGAATTTTATTATCATTCATATCTCTGTCACAAGAATTTCTAAGCTCCCTCCCAACATCTTACTCGCACGCGCTCACACAGATAAACACCACAGCACGGTTTTTATCACAGCGTCAGGGACCTGGATTCGATTCCCAGCTTGGGTCACAGCCTGAGCAGAGCCCGCACGTTCCCTGTGTGGGCTTCCTCCGGGTGCCTGGTTTCTTTTCACAGTCTGAAAGACATGCATTGGCCATGCTACATTCTCCCTCAGTGTTACCTAAACAAGTGCAATTAGGGGATTTTCACAGTAACTTCATTGCAGTTTTAAGTAAGCCTACTTGCGACACTAACAAATAAACTTTAGGGGTGCTTTAAAGCAAAGGCAAGAGGGAAAACAGAATCAGTGTTATTCAAGCATTTGCCTGAATGTAACAAATCTTCTGTGTGAATTCCTAATAATGAAATTGAATTTTCTCATTCACGTGTCACAAGCATTTCTAAACTCCCTCCCAATATCGTACAGCACATGCTCACACAAACACTTTTTAGTGCAGGGCATTTGGACACAAGTGAATCATAGAATCCCTGCAGTTCAGAAGGAGGCTGCTCAGCCCATCACATGTGAACAGCTGTCCTTTAAAAAAAGCAGCACCGCAAGCAATCTCTACAAATCCACAGCAACAGTGACTGGGTCAAAAAACAGATCTTATTTAAGCATTCTACTGCACAACAGCTATGAATAAACATTTTGCTGAGGAAACGTATTACATGGAGTAGTCTGTCTAGGGGTGGTGAGAACAGAACAACACTTGCATGAAAAGTGACAGCTGCTGAGGGCTAATGTGCAAGTGAATGAAGCTTGTTTGGAGATAAACAGGCAAACCAGAAAATCTCAGAAAACATGAATACACATCAATCAATCCACGGCTTGGAGAGACAAAAGGCAGATGAATGCAGTGACGGGCAACCTCGGCTAGTGAGTGGGCTGCATGTGAGGCTCTCTCTTATCTCAGTAGACTGCAAAATTCAAATCAAGATTGAAATCAGACTTGTTCACTAACCATGACCCCGTGAATCAGACTGAACACATTTAACATAAAGATGTGCGGGATAGGTTGATTGGCCATGCTGAGTTGCTCCTTAGTGTTCAAAGATGTGCAAGTTAGGTGGACTGGCCATGCTAAATTGCCCGTTAGGTCCAAAAATGTGCACGTTAGGTGGATTGGCCATGCTGAATTGCCCCTTAGAGCCCAAAGATTTGTAGATTAGGTGAATTGGCTATGCTAAATGTGTGGGGTTAGGGAGATGGGGCTCTTATGGAGAGTCCAGACATGATGGACAGAGTGGCCTGTTGCACTGTAGAGTTTGTGAACGAATACCAGGTTTTATTGAAGTGTGCAAGCTTCAAGTGGTTGCCAAACAAGCCCTTGTAGAATTTAATAAACAGATGAACAATTTGTCAGGACTACACTAACACAAAGCCTTAGCCAGAGATGAAGGATGACAGGGTAAAAACGTAGCTAGCGTAAATCTGTGCTGGATGAAAATATTGTTAATGAGGTGAGCTAATACATGACATACTATCTCCCCCAAAATCCATACAGTTCTGTTCTGGGGGAGAACAGAACCTGTGCATGCTGATTTCTGCTCGTTTGTATTTTGCCTCCACAATGCCGTGGAGCTCAAAATCTTCCCGCTTATTTCCAAACGGTGTTATCACCCAACACAGAACTTCCCAACAGTCTGTCTCCAACGCCTCAGGCGAGTGCGTCCACCTTTGTTTCCGCATGCTACCTACCAGTTTGCCAATTAAATATTTTCAGGAAGGCTGATAAATCCCCAAAGCAAGGGAGCTGAACACTGGCTATCAAAGCTGGCGTTGTCAGTACATTCCAACACTCTGATCTGCATTCCTGTCATGCCATCTAATACAAAGACTACCTCAGCTTGGCCAGGAATACCAACCACATATTCAGTAACTCTATGCCACACATATGACTGCATTCAAAAAAAAACAGGCACACATCCAATATGAATATATCATTAGATTCTGTTTCATGACCTAATTGAAGCTCGCCATTAATTCAGCTTCCCTTCATCTTCAAAGAGAATAATGGAAGCAAAATTCCCTCAAACAGCAGATTCAATTCCCAGTCACATCTCGACCTCAAGACCTTCACAGGGACTCTGCAGCTTCATCAACAAGTGGGTGAAACCTCATATGGCCAGAAAGGGTGGCTCAGTGGCACAGTGGTTAAAACTGCTGCCTCACAGCACCAGGGAACCGGGTTCAATTCTGGCCTTCGGTGACTGTGGAGTCTGCACATTCTCCCCGTGTCAGCATGAGTTTCCTCCAGGTACTCGTGTTTCTTCCCACAGTTCAAAGACATGTAGATTAGGTGGATGGGCCATGCTAAATTGTTCCTTAGTGTCCAAAGATGTGCAGATTAGTTGCATTGACCATGCTAAATTGCTCCATCACTCCTGAATATGTGTAGGTTAGGGGGATCAGCTGGGTAAATGTGTGGGGTTCAGAGAGTGGGATGGCCCTGGGTAAGAGACTCTGTCAGAGAGTCAACGTGAATGGGTAAAATGGTCTGTACTGTAGAGATTCAATACGAATCTGCACTGTAGAGATTCAATACGAATACTGTGGGTACCAAAACTGGTTAGAGGCTGGGAATCCAGCAGAGAGTACTCACCTCCTGACTCTCCAAAGCCTGACCACCATCTGCAACGCACAAGTCAGGAGTGTGACAGAATATTCTCCACTTGCCTGGAGAAGTCCAGCTCCAAAAATACTCAGGAAGTTCGACACCATCCAGGAAACTTCAGGCTGTTTACCTGGCACCCCATCCACAAAAATTCACTCCCTCCACCATCAACGTTCAGTGGCAGCCGTGTGTACCATCTACAAGATACACTGCAGCAACTCGCTTTGACAACATCTTCCAAACCTATGACTACCATCATCTAGAAGGACAAGATCAGCATATGGATAGGAAATCCACCACTTGCAAGCTCCCATCCAAGCTTCTCATCATCTTGACTTGGAAATGTATTGACCATTGCTTCACTGTCACTGGGTCAAAATCCTGGAATTCCCTCCCTAACATCATTGGTGGACCAACACACACCACACAGATGGCAGCGATTCAAGGAGTAGTTTCTCAGAGGACAATCAGGGTTGAGCAACAAATGCTGGCCTAACCAGCGATGCCCACATTCCATCAATGAATAAAGTAAATTAGTATCAGTATAAATTGTAATGGCTAATAAGAGGAGGAAATGCATTGTTGATAGCAAAATGAGCAAAATATCTTGCATGTTTTTAATTTAAGGGATGCCACGTTTAAGTTTTACAGTGTCACAAACAGGTTTAATTTAACACTGCAATGAAGTCACTGTGAAAATTCCCTAGTCGCCACTCTCCGGTGCCTCTTTGGGTAACACTGAAGGAGAATTTCTTCATGGCCGATACACCTAACCTGCACGTCTTTCGGACTGTGGGAGGAAACTGGAGCACCCGGAGGAAATCAATACAGACACTGGGAGAACGTGCAGACTCCGCATAGACAGTGACCCAACTCAGGAAGCAAACCCCGGGTCCCTGGTGCTGTGAGGTAGCAATGCAAACCACTGTGCTGCCATCACTGACAAGACCAACATCCAGTGCCCATTCCTAACTGCCTTTGCTCTGAGCACAGTTAAGAGTCAAGCACATTCAGTCTCTGTTTCTCTCTCTATAGATTCTGCCAGACTTGCTCAGTTCTTCCATCATTTACTGCTTTTATTTCAGGACTGCTTTCATGGCAGTCACATTTCAGACTGGGAAAGGGTGACAATCAATGACAGTTTCAATGATTACTGAGATGAACTTCCGATACTTGATGGTATGAATTCAATTTTAATACCACCAGCAGCTGCCGTGGTCGGATTTGAACCCATGCTTCCGAGGATTAACCTGGACTTCCGGATTACAAGTCCATTGACATTACACTGTGCCAACGTCTCCTCCTCTTCTCCCCTCCATCAGTAATGTACAATAATAACTATGCATACTATCAAGGCTCTGGTTTGTTAGCTGGTCTGAGCTGCCCTCAGTCAGAGTAGCAAAGGAAAAGATAAAAACAACCACAATATCTGAGCTTGTTCAGAGATAGGAGACAATTAATAATCCTCTGATCTTATCTTATGAGCAGTATCGTGAGCAGTGCTGCCTGACAGCACCAGGGAACCGTGTTTGATTCCCAGTTTGGATCACTGTGTGTGTGGGATTCGCAGTTCCTCTCTATCTTTGTGGGTTTCCTCCTGTTTCCTCCCACAGTCTGAAAGACATGCTGGTTAGAGTGCTAAATTCTCCCTCAGTGCTAACCAAACAGGCGCCAGAGTGTAGTGACTAGGAGATTTTCCCAGTAACTTCATTGCAGTGATAATGTAAGCCTTTACTTTATGTACTTTACTTCCAACCCTACATTTCATGTCAGTGACCGCTGTTAAAAAGTGCATTGAGGTCGTTGTTTAGACCCAACCAAAGTTAAAGGTCAATTGGTGCATCGCAACTTGGGACGAATGTCAAGGCCTTGAAGAGGGACCAGCAACGATAAGATGGAACTAGGCATCAAGAGCTTCAGTTACGTGGAGACACTGGAGAAGCTGGAATTTTTCTCCTTCAATCACAGAAATGGTTGAGAGCTTCAGATTTCTGGTGTTCAGTTTTTTTAACAACAGGGGTGTTAATGGCTGGCCAGCATTTATTATCCACCCCTAGGCGCCCTTGACTTTGTAGTGATTGATAAAACTGAGTAGCTTGCTAGGCCATTCCTGAGGGCAGTCAACAATCAACTACATTGCTGTGGCTCTGGAGTAGGCCAGATCAGGTAGAGGTGGCAGATTTTGCTTCCCAAAAGACATTAATGAACCAGGCGGGTTTTTCTGACAATCGACAATGGTTTCATGATCATCAGTTGATTCTTAATTCCAGATTTTTTTTTTTATTGAATTCAGATTTCACCATCTGCCATGATGGGATTCGAAACTAGGTCCCCCAGAACATTACCTGAGTAACCTGGATTAACAGTCCAGTGATAACATCACTAGGCCATCACCTTGCTATAACAACAATTTGTCCTGGTCCTGCCACGTCTACGCTATAATTAAAGCAGCCAGTGTAATTAAGGACCCCACACATCCTGGACATTCTCCCTTCCACCTTCTTCCGTCAGGAAAAAGATACGAAAGTCTGAGGACACGTATCAACTGACTCAAGAACAGCTTCTTTCTTGCTGTCAGGCTTTTGAATGGACCTAACATATATTAAGCTGATCATTCTCAATACCCTTTGCAAAACCACAACATGCTGCCCTTTCTCCTTTCCTTTTCTCCTACATACTCTATGACCCAGTATGCTTTGTCTGTATAGCATGCAAGGAATAATAATACTTACTGTATATCAATACTTGTGTCAATAATAAATCAAATCCTTCTCTCCTATATACTTTATGAACAGTATGCTTTGTCTGTATAGTGCGCAAGAAACAGTACTTTTCACTGTATACTAATACATGTGACAATAATAAACCGAATCAAATCCTTCTCCCCGTGTACTCAATGAACGGTATGCTTTGTCTATATAGTGCACAAAAAACAACACTTTTCCCTATATCCCAATACGTGTGGCAATAGTAAATCAAATCCTTCTTCCCTATGCATTCTATGAACGGTACGTTTTGTCTATATAATGCTCAAGAAACAATTCTTTTCCCTGTATCCCAATACATGTGACAGTAATAAATCAAATCAAAAATCAAAACAGAAGGTTAAGCGGAGACCTGAGAGCGGTTTTGATCAGAAAAAGTGAAGAGAAACATGATAAGCATTTTGGGAACTGGAGGATAAAGATCCTCAGCAATTGGCAAAACAATCAAAGGGGAAATGAGGAAACAACTTGTACAGCAAGTTCCAATCTGCAGCACACACTGCCTGAAGGAGAAGGTGAAAACAAAAACAGATACTTTCAGAGGGAATTGGAAAATTTGCAGGGCAATGGGTGAAAAGGGAATTGGGGTTATTCGGAGAGCTCTTTCAAAGAACAACAGTGGGTTAAAACAGCTTGATGCAACGATTCTCTGCATGGTGGAGAACACAAGACAACTTAGATTGGATGCAATGGCTTCCTCCTCTCCATTCACTCCATCACTCTTTTTGTCTGTTGGGACTGTTCGTATAGGGTGACACCGTGATTGGCACTGCTGCCTCATAGCATCAGGAACCTGGGTTCAGTTCTGACTTCGAGCGATTGCGTGGAGTTTACATGTTCTCCTCATGCCAACGTGAGTTTCCTTTGATGCTCTCGTTTCCTCCCACAGTGCACAGATGTGCAGGTTAGGTGGATTGGCCATGCTAAATTGCCCCTTAGTGCCAAGGAGAAATACATGGGTTTACAAGGATTGGTTGGATTTGTTATCGAGGTGTAGGCTTGATGGGCCAAATGGCCTCCTTCAGTACTGTAGGATTTCTATGACTCTGACTTGTTACTTGAGTATGATGGGGAGGCAGTGGCATAGTGGTATTATCACTGGTCTGGTAATCCGGAGATCTAGGGCAAGATCTGGGGACCCGGGTTCAAATCCCACCACAACAAATGACGAAATTTGAATTCAATAAAATTCAGGAAATAAGAGTCTGATGATAACTACAAAGCCATTGTCGATTGTCAGAAAAACCCGTTTGATTCACTGATGTTCTTTAGAGAAGGAAAACTGCCGTCCTTACCCAGTCTGGTTTACATGTGACTCCAAAGCCAAATGTGATTGACTCTCAGATGTTCTGAACTGGATGGGAAATAAATACTGGTCGAAGCACCCTTATCCCAGGAATAAGAAAATAAGACTCAGCACTGCTACTACCCATGGGACTATAAGTCCAGTCCTTGCCAGAGATACCTCAGTCTCAGAGTAGAGCGTCAGGCAAAAATTTCACATCCCACCAAAATAAAACAGTGCAAGATTCCACAGCAACTGGTAGGCAGGACATATTAAAGCAAACACTTTTAAAAACCTCTAGCAGTCTCCAAATCCCATTTATTAGCAGCCACATTCTCACAACACATTGGTACGGTCACATTTGAAGCACAGCATACAGTTCTGGTTACTCTGTGTAGATGGGATGTTATTAAACTGCAAAGGGTGCAAAAAAGATTTACCAATTTGTTAATGGGACTGGAAGCTTTGAATTATAAGGAAGGGTTGGATAAGACTGGAGCGTAAGATGATCAGGGATGACCTTATAGAGGTTGTTAAAAGTATACAGGCATAGATAAGGATTTTTTTATTCATTCATGGGACATGGGAGTCACTGGCTGTGCCAGCATTTATTGCCCATCCCTAGTCTCCCACGGGCAGTTGAGAACCAACCACATTGTTACGGGCCTGGAGTCACATATAGGCCAGATCAGATAAGGACAGCAGATTTCTTTCCCTAAAGGACATTCGTGAACCAAATGGGTTTTCCCAACAATCAACAATGGCTTCATGGTCATCAGTAGACTCTTAATTTCAGATATTTTTTATTGAATTCAAATTTCACCACCTGTTGTGTGGGGATTCGAATCTGGGTGCCTGGAACATTAGCTGAGTTTCTGGATTAATAGTCTAGCAATTAATGCAGAAAAGTGTGAGGTAATTCACTTTGGCAGGAATAACAAATGTGTAGAGTATAGGGCTAATGATAGGACTCTTAATAGTGTTGAAGAACAGAGGGATCTTGGTGTATATGTGCATAGATCCCTGAAAGTTGGCAATCAAGTCGATAAGGTTGTTAAGAAGGCATATGGAGTCTTAGCTTTTATTGGTAGGGGGATTGAATTTCGGAGCCGCAACGTCATGTTGCAACTGTACAAAACTCTAGTGCGGCCGCACTTGGAGTATTGTGTGCAGTTCTGGTCCCCACATTATAAGAAAGATGTGGAGGCATTGGAGAGGGTACAGAGGAGGTTTACCAGGATGTTGCCTGGTATGGAGGGCAGGTCTTATGAAGAGAGGCTGAGGGATTTGAGGTTGTTTTCGTTAGAAAGAAGGCGGCTAAGAGGAGACCTTATTGAAACATATAAGATGATTAGAGGTTTAGATAGGGTGGACAGTGATAGCCTTTTTCCTAGGATGGAGAAAGCTAGCACGAGGGGACATAGCTTTAAATTAAGGGGTGGTAGTTATAGGACGGATGTCAGAGGTAGGTTCTTTACCCAGAGGGTGGTAAGGGTATGGAATGCCCTACCTGCTGCAGTTGAAGATGCGCCAAGTTTGGTGGCGTTTAAGAGGTTAGTAGATAACTTTATGGATGAAAAGGGAATGGTTTAGGTTAGAGGGTCATTGCTTTTTGTTAATTGGTCGGCGCAACATCGAGGGCCGAAGGGCCTGTTCTGCGCTGTAATGTTCTATGATTAAAACACTAGGCCATCATTTCCCCTAAAAGGTGAACAGCCAAGGTCTTTTCCCCAGGGTAAGGGAGTCCAAGAGGTAACCTTTTCACACAGAGTGGTGCATATCTGGAATGAACTGCCAGAGGAGGTGATAGAAACAGGTACAAGTACAATAGTTAAAATACATTTGGACAGGAACACGGATGGGAAAGGTTTAGAGGGATATGGGCCAAACACAGGCAAAAGCGACTAGTTCCATTTAGGAAACCTGTTTGGCATGGACAAGTTCATAGTACAGAAGCAGGCCATTCGGTCCATCGAATCTGCACCAACTCAACCTAAGCCTATTTCAATGCTATAAATCTCTTTGACCTCCCAGGCTTCATGTAATTAAATGCATTGCAAGTGTAAGGCAGGCCCCTCAGAAAATCACTACTGAACTTTAGCTTGAAAAATCATCTTGCCTTCAAATACATGATCAGGATATAGCACCTGGAGGTACTTGTGTTTTAAATAACCAGTATAGAGGGATGTATACACACAAATCAACAAAGAATGGGATACAGGAACCACAGCAAAAATGTCTTCACCAGTTGCATTCCTTTTTTGGGAGTGAAAATATTATAAACTTTAACAGCCTTTTGTTGTATCTCCCAATAGAACAATGTAAACTGATGACTTCATCAAAGGAACTGGTTGAGTTACTGCGATAGTGCCAGGAAGCTGAACTTAAAACTAACACCACACGGTCAAAATAACAAGACCACCCTGGGTTAATAATAATGTATGTTGACTTTAACTCATTCGCCCAGTATTGACTCACTGACTGAGCAACACAACAACGAATGTTTACCCTTAATGCTACACACAACAGGTTTCCAATTCAACAAAACAAGCGAGATAAGTTTTAAATCATCCCTTCCCCATTCCCCCGGACCAAAGCTTCATAACAATTGGGACTTCATCTATAGTGGCAAAGTGGTTAGCGGTGCTGCCAGAGGAGGTGATAGCCACATAGCTCCAGGGCCAAGGTTCAATTCTTCCTATCTGCATGGGTTTTCTAGATGGATTGGCTGTACAAAATTGCCCCTTAGTGTCCAAAGATGTGCAGGTTAGGTGAACTGGCCATGCTAAATTGCCCTCTTAGTGTCCAAAGATGTGCAGTTAAGGTGGATTAGCCATTGTAAATTGTCTCTTAGTTCAAAGATGTGCAGGTTAGGTGGATTGCCATGCTAAATTGCCCCTTTGGGTCGAAAGATGTGTATCTTTGGTGGATTGGCCAACCTGAATTGCTCCTTAATGTCCAGAGATGTGGCATTTTGATGTATTGGCCATGGGAAATGTGTGGAGGTTATGGGGCTAGGAGGGGGACCTGGGTAAGATACTCTGTCAGAGAGTTGGTGCAATCTCGATAGGCTGAATGGTCTCTTCTGCACTATGAGGGAGGGGTCTATGATCACCAACTACCATTAAACCCATTGTCCACATTCAGAACTCAAAGCCACAAAACAGAAAGGATAAGTGAACAGAGCAAGTGGCAAGAGAGTTTTACTGCGAAACAGCACTTGTATAAGTGACGAGGAACGTAGAACAGAGCAAAACTGAAGAGCTGAGATGTGGTTTTCCGCTGACAGCTGAGGCAGAAGAGATGAAAGAGAAATAGTTAAAAGCAAATTACTGCGGACGCTGGAATCGAAAATGCTGGAAAATCTCAGCAGGTCTGGCAGCATCTGTAAGGAGAGAAGCTGTGTCAAAGCTTTAACAAAGAATCATCTGGACTCATAACGTCAGCTCTTTTCTCTGAAAAGACACTGGCAGACCTGCTGAGATTCTCCAGCATTTTCTCTTTTAGAAACAGAAATAGTTACTAGTTTTAAAGACCATTCACCGTCCCCTGCTGAGATGTAGGAGGACAGAACCAGGCTTGACTAAGTGTGTGTTTTTCTCTCTTTTGGCCCTTTCCACAGCTGTACACTGTGGCACTCATCATCGCAACTCACACCCAGCTACCTCAGACGCATATTCGACATCTGGGCAGCACCCACAGTCAAACAAGGCCCCAAAGCAAGCCTCCCCTCAACCTTCTGAAGAATAGAAAATGACAGAAAGTGGAAACAGGGAGACAAAAAAAAGTAAAGGCAAAATGCTGAGAGTGCTGAAATCTGAAATAGAGACAGAAAATGCTGAAAAATCTCAGCAGGTCTAAGAGCAACACCTGAGAGAGAATACAGTCAACATTTCAAGTCTAGATAAGCTATCATCAGGGATCTAACGAAAGGCCATCCTGACTGGAAACAGCATAGGCAGCACAGTGACGCAATGGTCACAGGGTTCAATTCCAGCCTCGGGTCACCGTCTGTCTGGAGTCTGCACATACTCCACCACATCCCCGTGGGTTACCTCCAGATGCTCTGGTCCCCTCCCATTGTCCAAAGATGTGCAGGTTAAGTGAATTGGCCAAACTAAATTGCCGCTTAGCGTTGGAGGGGTGAACAAGGTAAAACAACGGGCATTTATCTTATGCTTTTAATGCAGTAAAGCACCCCAAGATGCACCATGGGAGAGGTATAAAGCAAAAAGTTTGACATTTAGCCACAGGAGGAGATATCCAAAACTTTGGTCAAAGTGGGAAATTTTACAGAACCTCTTGAAGAGGAAAGGTTCAGGGTGATCTTAGGGCTTTGGCAACAGGACCACCAACTGGGAATATTCCAGTGGCCAGAATGAGGGGAAAAGAGAGATTTGGGAGAGTTACAAGACTGCCAAAGTTTAAAGAAGTAGGTTTTTGATTTGAAAGCCAGGATGAGAATTTTAAAATTATCTACTTAATTGGACAGTGTTCACATGGGCAATGGATTTTACGAGGATGAAAGGATTTGACGAGATTTCGGACATGGGCAGGGATTTGAATCTGGGAAGGGCAGTTTTTTTTATCTCTTCGTTCAACGGACATGGGTGTTCCTGGCTGACCAGCAATTATTACCCACCTCGAACTGCCTGAGAGCAGTTGAGAGTCAAGCACATCGTTGTGGCTCTGGAGTTCTATACTGGCCTGAGCAAATAAGGATGGAAGATTTCCTTCCCTGAAGGGGATGTTAGTGAACCAGATGGGTTTTTCTGACAAAAGCAAATGAATGAGGATGCTGAAATCTGAAACCAAAAGAGAAAATGTAAAATCTTAGCACACCTGTAAGGACAGAAAAGAGTTGTTGTTTCGAGTCCAGATGACCCTTTGTTAAAGCTTTCACACAGGGTTATCTGGACTCGAAACAAAGAACAAAACGACACGGGAAACAGACCCTTCGGCCCAACGAGCCCGTCAGCTCTTTTCTCTCCTTGCAGATGCTGCCAGACCTGCTGTGATTCTCCAGCATTTTCTCGTTTGTGCTTTCCTGACATTCGACAGTGGTTTCATGATCATCAGTAGATTGTTAATTCCAGATTTCTTTTTATTGAAGTCAAATTCCACCATCTGCTGTGGTGGGATTTGAACCCGGGTCCCCAGAATAATAAGATAATATAAGACCAGTCACCCATAAGCAGGACCCAGAACTTTCTTGCCTCTTCAACACACCACCCTGCTCTCCTGTCCACATGTCCATCCTTGGCTTGCTGCAATGTTTACTCCCACCACTACCAACCCCTTCCCCATCCCTTTCAGGCCAACTGCCACATTCCTCAGTCAATCCTTCTGTATCTTGGTTTGCCATTCTGATCATTTAATGGGCACCTTCTCAGTCTTCTGTATCCTCATTTACATTCCCTTTGTCCCATTCCATCACCCCTCCTTATCCTCATGGTGTAAATCTCTGCTGACTCCCCTCAGCTCTGACGGAAGGCCACCTCGACTCCAAACTCTGGCTCTATTCTCTCTCCACAGATGCTTTGATTTGATTTATTACTGTCACATGTATACAGTGAAAAGTATTGTTTCTTGCATGCTATCTAAAGCATACCGTTCATAAAGAAGGAAACAAAAAGTGCAGTATGTAGTGTAGGGGAATCTTATTGAAACTTACAGGATACTGCGAGGCCTGGATAGAGTGGACGTGGAGAGGATGTTTCCACTAATAGGAAAAACTAGAACCAGAGGGCACAACCTCAGGCTAAAGGGATAGAACCTAGAACACAGAACACTACAACACAAACAGACCCTTTGGCCCACAAGTTGCGCTGATCATCCCCATGCCTATTAAGCAACAGAACTATCTGTAACCCATTAAATCCCACGTGCTCATCCAGAAGTCTTTTAAAAGACTCGTGAGTTTGCCTCCACCATCACCAGCAGAAGCAGATTCCATTCACTCACCACCCTCTGAGTGAAAAACTTACTCCAACATCTCCTCTGTACTTGCTGCCCAGCACCTTAGTCCTGTGTCCTCTCATAGCGACTATTTCAGCTCGGGGAAACAGCCTCCGATAATCCACCTTACCTATTCCTCTCGACATTTTATAAACCTCCATCAGGTCACCTCTCAACCTTCTTCTCTCCAGGGAGAAGAGACCTAGTTCCCTCAACCTATCTTCATAAGGCATGCCTCCCAATCAAGGCAACATCCTTATACATCTCCTCTGCACCCTCTCACTAGCTTCCATATCTTCCTGCAGTGAGGCAACCAGAACTGCACATAGTACTCCAAGTGGGGTCTGACAAGGGTCTTATAAAGTTGCAGCATTACCTCCCGACTCCTAAACTCAATCCCTTGATTAATAAAGGCCAGTACACCAAATGCCTTCTTGACCACAGCCTCCACCTGCAAAACCGATTCAAGAGTCCTATGGACCCGGACCCCAAGATCTTTCTGCTCCTCAACACTGCTAAGACTCCTACCCTTGGTACTGAACTCCTTCATCCCATTGGTCCTGTCAAAATGGACCACTACACATTTATCTGCGTTGAAATCCATCTGCCACTTCTGCGCCCATTCTTGTATTCTATCTATGTCTTGCTGCAACTTTTGACACCCGTCCAGACTATCCACAACACCACCAATCTTCGTATCATCAGTGAACTTACTAACCCATCCTTCCACTTCCTCATCCACGTCATTTATGAAAATGACAAACAGCAAGGGTCTTAGAACAGATCCCTGGGGCACTCCACTGGTGATCGATCTCCATGCAGAAGAAGACCCATCCACAACCACTCTCTGCTTTCCGCAGGCAAGCCAGTTCTGGATCCACAAGGCCTAAGCCTCTTGGATGCCATGCCCTCTCACCTTCTCAAGAAGTCTTGCATGGGGTACCTTATCAAATGCCTTGCCAAAATCCATGTAAACCACATCCAATGCTCTTCCTTCGTCAATGCGTTCAGTCACATTTTCAAAAAACTCTACTAGGCTCGTAAGGCACGACCTGCCCTTGACAAAGCCGTATTGACTATTTCTGATCAAGCTAAACTTCTCTGAATGCTCATAAATCCTGTCCCTCAGGATCCTCTCCATCAACTTACCAACCACTGAGGTCAGATTCATCAGTCAGTAATTTCCCAGGCTATCCCTGTTCCCTTTCTTGAATATAGGAACCACATCCGCAATCCTCCAATCCTCCAGAACCTCTCCCGTCTCCACTGACGGCGCAAATATCATCGCCAGGGGCTCTGCAATCACTTCCCTCACCTCCCACAGTAACCTGGGGTACCTCTCATCCGGTCCCGGCAACTTATCTACCTTAATAGAATTTAAAAGTTCCAACACATCCTCTTTCTTAACATCCACATACTCAATCTTTTCAGTCTGCTGTAAACTTGCAGTACAACCTCACAGATCACTTTCCTCCGTGAATACCAAGGCAAAGTACTCATAAAGCACCTCTGCCATTTTTTCCGGTTCCACACAAACTTTTCTCCCTTCACCTTTTAAAGGTCCAATCCCTTCACTTCTCATCCTTTTACCTTCACATATTTGTAGAACGCCTTGGGATTCTCCTTAATCTTACCCGCCAAGGCCTTCTCATGACCCCTTCTGGCTCTCCTAATTTGCTTAAGCTCCTTTCTACAAGCCTTATATTCCTCTAGATCCTTAATATCTGCTGGTTCTCTGAATCTTTTGTACACCTTTCTTTTCTTCCTGACTAGATTCATCACAACCTTTGTGCACCACGGTTCCCTTGACTTACCAAAACCTCTTTGTCTCATCACAAAGTTGTTGTGCAGAGCTCCAGACATACATTCCTTTAAAATTCGTCACCTTCCTTCAGTACTTTTCCCCAAGAACACCTCCTTCAGTTTACTAGTCCAATTTTCTGCCTGATGATTTCATATTTTCTCTTATTCCAGATAAACACCTTCCTATCCTGCCTGATCCTATCTCTTTCCAATGATATCATAAAGGAGATAGAATTATGATCACCATCCCCAAGATGCTCTCCTAACGAGAGATCTGACATCTGTCCTGGTTCATTAGCCAGCACCAGGTCAAGTACAGCCTCTCCTCTCGTAGGCTTATCCACATGCTGTGTCAGGAAACATCCTGAACACACCTAATAAACTCTTCCCCATCCAAACCCCTTACACTAGAGAAATTAGAACATAGAACAAATTCCAGTCAATGTTTGGGAAATTAAAGTTTCCCATCACGACAACTCTTATTACTATATCTTTCTAGGATCTCTTTAAAACAGAGATGAGAGGAATTTCTTTCGCAGGAAGAGTGGTGAATCTGTGGAACTTTTTACTGCAGAAGGCTGTGGAGGCCAGATCACTGAGTGTCTTTAAGACAGAGATAGATTGGTTCTTGACTGATAAGGGGGTAGGGGGAAAAGACAGGAGAATGGGGATGAGAAAAATATCAGCCATGATTGAATGTCAGAGCAGACTTAATGAACCAAGTGGCCTAATTCTGTTCTTATGTCTTATGAGCATAGCTAGGGTGTACAGAAAGATCAACTTAATGCGAGGTAGGTACATTCAAAAGTTTGACTGCAGCAGGGAAGAAGCTGCTCTGAAGTTGGTTGATACGAGACCTCAGATTTTTGTATCCTTTTTCTGACAGAAGACGATGGAAGAGAGAATATCTGAGGTGCATGAGGCCCTTAATTATGCTGGCTGCTTTTCCCGAGGCAGTGGGAAGTATAGACCGAGTCAATGTCGATGCTGTCAGACCTGCTGAGATTTTCCAGCATGTTTCTGTTTTTGTCCCCAGAACATCAGCTGAGTTTCTGGATTAACAGTCTAGCAATAATACCACTCGGCCATTGTTTCCCCAGTCAATGTATGACAGGATACATTGATCAAATTTTTTGAAAATTGTTTTCTCTCAAAACAAAGAGGTAAATTCTTCAATAGTAGAATTCATTAATGGTTTCCTTAACCTTTGGTTTGCACGGATCACCGGCATTTTCTTTTTCCTGAATAAAGCAACGACTGCACTATTATTCTGTCCACTGTTGGAGACAACTCGTGTGAACACAATGCAACTACTGTAATGGAAATTTACAGCAAGTAGAACAAAGTGAAACGAGGGTGGGGGGGGGGGGGAGAGAGAGAAAAGAGAGAGAGAGAGAGACGAATGCAACGTCTATTTCTGAATAGGCAGGGCTTTTATTACTAGTATCTGACTATGGACCTTTTCATAAACTGCTTTATCAACACATATTCCCAAATTATTGGCTTTGCAAACACAGAGCTTCATCTTTTTAGGTGTACAGATTACCAACAACCTGTCCTGGTTTCCCCCATGCTGACACAATAGTTGAGAAAACCAACACCAACACCTCTACTTTCTCAGAAGACTGAGGAAATTTGACATGTCAACTACGACTCTCACCAACTTTTACAGATGCACCACAGAAAGCATTCTTTCTAGTTGTATCACAGCTTGGTAAGACTGCAGGAACTACAAAAGGCTGTGAATGTAGCTCAATCCATCACACAACAGCTTCCTGTCCATTGACTCTGTCTACGCTTCCCACTGCCTTGGCAAAGCAGCCAATATTAAGGACCCCACGCACCCTGGATAAGTCTGAGGTCATGTACCAACTGACTCAAGGACAACTTCTTCCCTGCTGCTGTCAGACGTTTGAAAGCACATACTCAGATTAAGTTGATTTTTCTCACACCCTAGCTATCACTGTAACATTACACTCTGCACTATCTTCTTTCTTTCACTATGAATGGTGTGCTTTATCTGTATAGCGCACAAGAAACAATACTTTTCACTGTACCCCAATACATGTGACAATAATAAATCAAATACAATTAAAACAAGAGGAGAATGGTGATTAAACAAGAAAGTGATCAGTATTGCTGGCTCCCCTCTTAACATTAGGCAGTAGCAGTCACAACAACAGTAAGGTCAATAGAACTAGCATCAACGTTCACAGAAATATGCCAAGTTTTGGTGCCTGGCCACTCTCAAGTGACCCTGCTAGTGTGAGCATATAAAATACAAGGGCTGTAATGTACTCTCCAAACGTATGTCATCTGGCACTCTGTCAATGTTCACACGCGAATAACTGCCACTCAGGTGATGCAAGTGCCTATGGAACATGTCCCACTCAGCAAGCAAGCGATGCCTTCAGGGAAAATGGCCAAAGGTTAGAAATGTGCCTTCAAACAAGCATCTATTCCAAATACCATCATTGCTAAAACCCTCCAATCTCTTAGACCCAATGGAGCGTTGCAAAAGACCGATCTGTTTTTCAATTCCAAAAATGGATTCTTACTCAGCGTAATAACTGCAATCCAAACTCTTGCGTTTGCAATAATCTCAGAAAATGTATAAAACTGCAAAGTACAAAGGAGGCAACAAAAATTAGATGCACACTCACGCATACTACTCACTCACACACAAAGATTGAAAGCAAGTCCAACATGGTGTGGAGATGCCGACTTTGAACTGGGGTGGACACAGTAGAAGTCTCACAACACCAGGTTAAAGTTCAATAGGTGTACTTGATAGCAAAAGCCACTAGTTTTCAGAGCGCTGTCCCTTCATCAGGTGAATCCTCAATTGATGAATTGCTCTTGCTACCAAATAAACCTGCAAAACCAACAAGGATCATGTAGAGGAATTTTAAAGTCCAACTGAATAAGATATACAGAAACAAAAGAATACTGAATATGGAACAAAGATTAAAGTTGGAAGAGACAGAGAGAGACACCATCCATATTTTGATTTGATTTATCATCATTGCGTTGGGATGAGTGTGCGTGCGTACAGCGTGCGTGCGTACAGCGTGCGTGCGTACAGCGTGCGTGCGTACAGCGTGCGTGCGTACAGCGTGCGTGCGTACAGCGTGCGTGCGTACAGCGTGCGTGCGTACAGCGTGCGTGCGTACAGTTGCGTGCGTACAGTGTGCGTGCGTACAGTGTGCGTGCGTACAGTGTGCGTGCGTACAGTGTGCGTGCGTACAGTGTGCGTGCGTACAGTGTGCGTGCGTACAGTGGTGCGTACAGTGTGCGTGCGTACAGTGTGCGTGCGTACAGTGTGCGTGCGTACAGTGTGCGTGCGTACAGTGTGCGTGCGTGTTGAGGGGTGGCACACGAGAGGCAATTCATGTGTGCACACTGACAGTGCATGCATGTGCAAAAACGGCCAAGTTTGCAACCACAACTGTATTGCTATTGGCACTGATTTTGGAAAGGGGGAGGGGAACCATTTAAACATCCACTAGGTGCACAACATTCACGCTGGTGTTTATGTTCCAAACCAGTTTCCTCCCAACCACACATCATCTAACCCTATCATCACATCCTCCTGTTCCTTTCTGCCTTGTGTTTGGTTAGCTTCCCTAAAATGTATCCAAGTTAGTTAGCCTCGAGTACTTCCTGTGGTAAGGAGTTCCTCATTTCTGAGAAACGCTATAACTTGTCATTTTGACAGGCACAGATTAATCAGCGACACTTTAGCATGGATTTGTTAGGGAACAGTTTTAACTCGTTCAAGCCAACTTTTTAAGGAGATAATAAGAACAGTTGATCAGGTTTGATGTAGTTTCGCGGACTTTACCAAGATTTTTCACCAGGGCCCCAAGGTTGGCAAAGCTGATTAGAAAATTATAAGTTCATGGGATCAAGGGAAAATAGCAAGTTGGATTGAAAAAATGGCAGGAAGCAAAGGGTCAATGGGTGTTTTCTATGATTGGAAAGCGGATTCCAGTGGGATTCTGCAGGGCTCAGATCTGGGCTGCTTGCTGACTTAGACTTTAATATAATGATCACGAGTGACAAAGAAAACTGGAAACGGCAGGAAGATATCATAAGATCACTGCAGTGCAGAAAGAGGCCACTCAGCCCATCAAGGCTGCACCAACAACAATTTCACCATAACCATGTGTATTTGATAAGATGTTGCACAAAAGGTTAATTCACAAGGTTAGATCACATGGGATTAGGGTAATTTATTACTTTGGATAGGTGATTGGCTGATGGACAGAAGACAGAGTTGGGATAAATGGTTTTTCTTCTGGATGGCAAAAAAATCTCTGGGCCCCAGCTATTTACAATCTATAGTGATGAATTGGACACAGGGATAAAAGGCTCTATAGCCAAATTTGCAGATGACACAAAAATAGACAGGACAGTAAGTTGCAATGAGGGAACAGAAACCTTACAAATGGATATAGATAGTTTAGAAGAATGGGCCAAAATGTGGCAGATGGAGTTTAAGGAGTTAACTGTGGATAAGTGTGATTCATGCACTTTAGTCGCAAAAAGGGGAAGGTGACTTATTATTAATGGGGAGAGACTTTGGGGTGCTCCCGTGCAGAGGAATCTGGATGTCCTTGTTCATGAGTCACAGAAAACTAGAATGCAGGTATAGCAGATAATAAAGAAAGCGAATGAAATGATGGCATTGATAGCTAAAGGAATAAAATGATGAGACAGAGTACAGGAATGAGACAGAGATTCTGGTGAACTAGTGCAGAGACAATAATTTCTCCCTTAACGTCAACAAAACAAAGGGCATTGTCATCGACTTGAGGAAGTGTAGAGGAAAACATGCTCCTGTCTACATCAACGGGGATGAAATCAAAAACGTCAAGAGCTTCAAATTTTTAGGTATCCAGGCCACTAACAACCTGTTCTGGTCCCTCCATACTAAGACTATACTTAAGAAAGCCCACCAACACTTCTACTTTTTCAGAAGACTAAGAAAATTTGGCATGTCAGCTACATCTCTCACTAACTTTTACAGATGCACATAGAAAGCATTCTTTCTCATTGTATCATAGCTTGGTGTGGCTCCTGCTCTGTCCAAAACCAGAAAGAACTACAAAAGGTCATGAACGTAGCCCAATCCATCACACAAACCAGCCTCTCATCCACTGACTGTTTACACTTCCTGCTGTCTCGGAAAAGCAGCCAGCATAATTAAGGACCCCACAAATCCCGGTTATTCTCTCTTCTTTTGGGAAAAAGGTACAAAAGTCTGAGGTCACGTACCAACTGACTCAAGAACAGCTTTTTCCCTCCTGCCGTCAGACTTCCGAATGGACCTACCTTACATTAAGTTGATCCTTCTCTACAGCTTAGCTGTGACTGTAACACTACATTCTGCACTCTTTCGTTTTCTTCTCCATGAACAGTATGCTCTGGCTGGACAGCTCACAAGAAACAATACTTTCACTGCATGGTAAACACGTGACAATAGTATATCAAATCAAATAATATAAAGGTAAGGAAGTATTGTTGCAACTATACAAGCCATTGGTGAGGCTATATTGGGAAAACTGTGCACAGTTTTGGTCTTTGTATTTGATGCAGCTCAGAGGAGATTCACTAGATTGATTCCAGCGATTGAGGGGTCTGTCATATGAAGAGAGATTGAACAGTTTGGGTCTATACTCTCAGGAATTTAGAAGAATGAGGGGAAGTCAAATTGAGGTATACAAGATCATAAAAGGTCCGGATAAAGGAGACACAGACCGGATGCTTCTGCTGGTGAGACATTCTGGGAAGAGAGAGGGCAGTCTTAAGATAAGGAATAGCAAATTTAAAACAGAGTTGAGGAGAAAGAACTTCTCTAAACGGTTGTGAATCTGTGGAATTTGCTATCCCAAAATGTGGTGGATGCCGAGACAATGAGTAAATTTGGGGAGTTACAGATCTTTAATTGGTAATGGGTTGAAGAGTTGTGGGGAAAAGGCAGGAAAATGGGGATGAGGAGCACATCAGTTGTGATCGAATGGCAGAGTGGACTCGATGAGCCAAATGGCCTAATTCTGCTCCTATGTCTTATGAACCACACATATTTATCCTGCTAATCCCCCCAACAATAAGGGACAATTCAGCATGGCCAATCCATCTAACCTACACATCTTTGCACTGTGAGAAGAAACCGGAGCACCTAGAGGAAATCCACACAGATACGGAGAGAACGTGCAGACTCCACATAATCAGTGACCCAAACTGGGAATCGTACCCAGTACCCTGGCTTTGCTAATTCCCCCTGACACCAAGGGGCAATTTAACCAAACTGTTACAGTGCAGCTACAACACCAGCATCCACATGGCGATGTGGGAAAACTGCCCAGGATAGTCCTGTCACAGTTGGGAGGACAAATTTAGCCAATTATACCCTACCAGTCTGTTACCAATGATCAGCAATGCTCTGGAATGTGTCGTTGACAGCGTTATCAATTGGTACTTGGTCACCAATAACCTGCTCATTGATGCTCAGTTTGGGTTGCAGCTGCTTGGCACCATAGCCCTACTTCAAACACGGGACAAAGTGAACCGAATTCCAGAAGTGAAGTGAGGGTGAGCTCCCACAACATCAAGCCAGCACTTGGCCCCAGTGCCCTAGCAAAATTCAAATTAAAGGGAATGAGGATGGAAAAGCGCCACGAAATTGGGAATTATATCTAGCACAAAGCAAGATGGGTTGTGGTTACAAAGGCTAAACATTTCAGCTGCGGGGAATGCATTCCTCAGGGCACTGTCAGCAAAGCACAGCATGGTGGCCTCACAGCGCCAAGGACCTGGGTTCAATTCTGGTCTTGGGTCACTGTCTATGTGGATCACATTCATCCCGCCTGCATGGATTTCATCTGCATGTTCCGATTTACTCCCACAGTTCAAAAGGTGTGCAGATTACGTGGACTGGAAATGCGAAATTGCTCCTTAGTGTTGGAGGATTAGCAGGGTAAATACATAGGGTTTCGGGGATAAGTCTTGGGTGGGACTGTTATTGGTGCAGGCTCGATGGGCCACTCGGCCTCCTTCTGCACTGCAGGGATTTATGGCTGTCACAGACTCAACCATCTTAGGCTTTAACAAAAGGTCATCTGGACTCGAAACATTAGCTCTTTTCTTTCCTTACGGATGCTGTCAGACCTGCTGAGATTTTCCAGAATTTTCTTTTTTGGTTTCATCTTCCACTGCTTCTATAGTAAGGTCAGAAGGCAGGATGGCATTTGAAGATTGCATAATATCCCAATTCACCCACAACTGAGAAGGAGGTAAGAGAAGGAGGTGAGAAGGAGGTAAATCCAAGATGGCACCAGAGCATGGCTACTTCTTGTGCCAGCTGTGCCCAGCATAATCTCTAATTCTACCTTTTACTCTTGTTCTATGCTTTTAAAACTTTAACTCTTATCTTTCTCTACACGCTAGCTATGACTGTAACACTACATCCTGCACCCTCTCCTTTCCTTTTCTATGAATGGTATGCTTTGCATGCATAGCACGCAAGAAACAATACTTTTCACAGTATCCCAATGGGATCTGGGAATTCCTTCCCCGGACTGCACTGTTAGTGCACCGAAACCACATGGGACCACAGTGGTTCAAGGCACTGGCTCATTAATAGCTTCTCAAGGGTAATTACAGATGGACAGTAAAATTCTGTTATTGTGTCCCATGAAGGAACAAACAGAGTCTGCCCCCCAGGTCGGTAAGCCTTTGCTGACCTTATTTGATTTAAAACCAAATCACAGCTCCTTTTAATAGTTAGGCTTTGGCACAGTGAGGTGATGGGACTTCCTCTTATTTAGAAACGCAAGGTCAGCAATAGCAACAGTTAGCAAAACTGGCACTTGTGGCCAGAACGGAATCACGTGACTTCAGAAACTAAGCAAACAATCCAAAGGGCAATCTTGGATACAACAATTTCTGCTGTAGTCGGAAGTCTACAGCACAGAAAAGGCCCTTTTGGTGTACCACTGTAGGGAAAAAACAAGACACCTAACAAGTGTGAACCATAGAATCCCTACAGTGCAGTCTATTGAATCTGCACCAACCACAATCCCACCTAGGCTCTATTCCAGTAACCCCACTTATTTTCCCTGCTAATTCCCCCTGCCACTAAAGGGCAATTTTTCACAGCTGCAGAGTCTATGTTTAAGATTTGTTTTGTAGAGTTACTTTAGATTGAAAGTTTTTCTGACATTCTATCCATGCCAATTCATCCCAAGCACAGGTCTCACACAGCCAGCCAGTTACAAGCTAAGCGTACAACTGCGTTAGCTAGCCAAGACCAACGCCCAATAAAGCACAATAAAAATTCATCTGTGCCTGCCAACCTAATGTTTGAAGGCACTTTGTACCACCGGTTATTGGTCAGGTTTGCAAACCTGCACAGCTGATTGTAAACCAAACGCTGATCGGCCAGAAATACTCCCGAGAGGAACTGCAGGAAGTCCAATTGTTCACAACTAGACCGATTGCCCGCCTGAACCTACGTTCCATTCAAAAGCTGAGATTCGAGCGCTGCAAGTTCCGGCCACATTAAGATTTTACCAATATCTAAAGATACAAACAAGCAGTTCCAACATTCACTCCACAGAGGCTGAAAATATTGATTTACTGATACGGCTGCTGTAATTATACACAGAAACATCGAACTTTGAAGCAGTAGGAGACTACTTGACTCATCGAACTTACTCCGCCATTCATTATGATCATGGCTGATCATCAAATTCAATATCCTGATTCCCCCATCCCCCACCACCTCCCCCTTACCACCCCTCCCCCGATATCCCTTGATACCTTTAGTCCTAAGAACTATATCTAATTTCTTCTTGAAATCACACAATGTTTTGCCCTCAACGACTTTGTGGTAATGAATTCCATATATTCACCCCTCCCTGGGTGAAGAAATTTTATTCTTTGTTACCTCTTGCAAATTAAATGTTTCAAAGGGTGTATTATATTTCACTTGATGGGTGGCACAGTGGTTAGCACTCACAGCACCATGTACTGGGCTCGATTGTGGCCTCAGGTGACTGCTGGTGGTGTGGAGTCCTTTTCACGTCTGCACGGGTTTCCTCCAGGTGCTTTGATTTCCTCCCATAGTCCAAAAGATGTGTAGGTTAGGGGAACTGGCTGTGTAAATTGCCCCTTAGTGTCCGAAGATATGTGAGTTAGGTTCCTTGGCTGTGGTAATTGCCTCTTAGTGCCAGGGGGACCTGCTAGGTAAATAAGTGGGGTTGTGGGGATAGGGTCTGGGTGGGATTGTGGTTATTGCAGACTCGATGGACCAAGTGGCCTCTTTCTGCACTGTCGGGGTTCTATATGACTATGAGTTTCAGCATGAAACACCCTAGGCCTGTTCAATTACTGTCTTCCTATCCACCAATGAGAGGTCCAATGCATAGGTTATGCTCCCTTTGTGCTATTGATTTGTACAGTGCAGCAACCAAGGCTGACGCAGCGCAACAAGTCTTGAAAGGGACAACTGCCAGCCTCGACTGGAAAGATAAAAATACTTGCTTGGATACAAAGCCAGGAATTGGAGGAGTGCATTTTAAATTAATCAGCTTCTGTTGGGCACTGGTCACCCCCATATCTGTCCCCCCTTCTCCTGTTTCCTGATCACTGCCTCCCTCACCCCACCCTCTCCCAGTTCCTGGCTACCTTTGCCTTCCAACACCAACTTTATGGTTGTATCACAGCTTGGCATGGCTCCTACTCTGCCCAAGACCGCAAGAAACTTCAAAATGAAACTACTTCTATGATTTTACGAAAAGGCCATAAATGTAGCCTGTAAATCAAGCAAATCAGCCTCCTATCCATTGACATTGTCTATACTTCTCTCTGCCTCGCAAAGCAGCTAGCATAATTAAGGATCCTATGCATCCCATTCTTTCTTCTACCTTCTTCCATTAGGAAAAATATACAAAAATCTGAGGACACTCAGTAAGGTCAAGAACACCTCTTACGGACTAACGTAAGGTCAAGAACACCTCTTTCTTCTGCCATCAGACTTTTGGATGAAGCTACCTTGCATTAAGTTAATCTTTCTCTACACCCTGTAACACTATGTTCTGTACTCTCCTTTTATTCTCTATGAATGGTATGATTTGTCTGTACAGCACGCAAGAAACAATACTTTTCACTGTATCCCAATGCATGTGACAATAATAAATCAAATCAAAAGCTATCTAAGAGTCACAGTGGTCTGACACTGGAAGTTTGTACAGATGCCCATCAGGCATGAGTAGTTTTCTACTTTTAATCATAGAATCCCTACAGTGCACAAGGAGGCTACTTGGCCCATCAAACATGCATCGACAATGATCCCATCCAGATCCTATCCACGTATTTACTCTATCAATCCCCCTGACACTAAGGGAGAATTTAGCATGGCCAATCAGCCTAACCTCCCTTTTTTGGACTACGGGAGGAAAACAGGGCATCCAGAGGAAATCCATGCAGACATGGGGAGAACATGCAGACTCCACAGTGTCACCAAGGCTAGAATTGAAGCTGTGTCTCTGGCACTGTGTGTCAGCACTGCTAACCACTGTGCAGCGCCCATTAAGAACATCTTGATCATTCCTCCTCCATTTCAGCTAAAGTTTTATTTATTAGTGTCACAGGTAGGCTTATACTAACACTGCAATGAAGTTACTGTGAAAATCCCCTAGGTGCTGGGGTGTGGCAACGAGGGTATTTTCACAGTAACTTCATTGCAGTGTTAGTTTATCAACCAAATAAAAATGGTTGACTTTACTTCCCAGTGTTTATCGAGCTCCATATTCAAATTGAAGACCGATGTTTAAAAATTAAAAGTTCATTATTTTAAATTGCTTTGCGTATAGACATCTGGACTAACTCATGCTTAGTATATAAGAATCTTTTAAAAGTGACTCATCAAGAAAGAATACACATTGTAAAATTTACCCACTTTTCTGAACATAATCAGAGTACCAGGAACTAAGAGGATTAAATATTAAGCCCTCAAACAAGACAATCATATCTCACAGCATGTAATCTAGTAGATAAACTGAGAGGATTATACACTTTGTGCTTGCATACATACCCTGACCATTACTTCGAGCTCTTAACTCCTGTCAGCGAAATGTACGCCTTGGGACAATTTCCCCAACAGAATTGGAAATAAAGTTTACTCGTTTGCCATCTCTACCCCATCCCCAACCCCACCCTGCAAAATCAGAGGCACCAGATAGGGCTAGTTCATTTCAGGTCAAATAGGAGTTACATGAACATAGAACATAGAACATAAAACATTACAGCACAGAACAGGCCCATCGGCCTTCAATGTTGCGCCAACCAATATAAAAAGCAATGCCCCTCCAAACTAAACCATTCCCTTCTCTTCCATATACTTATCAACTAACCTCTTAAATGCCACCAAACTTGGCGCATCTACAACTGCTGCAGGCAGAGCATTCCACTATGACATGGCCACATCACTGCATTTTGTTGCGATAGACAAAAGTATAACATTTCAGTTGACCAACTGGTTCGCTAATTGTTACTTACATCCCACAGAACGGTGAAACATTGCAACCAGTGGTCAAACTGGACTGCGAACATCTAGGGTGCAGAAATTCCATTTGCCTTGGCAATGCCAATACTCCCACCAAAATTACAGAATCCCCTATATTGCATAAAGAGGCTGTTTGCCCATCCAGTCTGCACCAACTCGTCAAAGGGGCATCTTATCCAGGCCCATTACACCCTTCCCTCACATCACCATAATCATGCACATTTACCATGGCTAATTCCCTTAACCTGTACATCTTTGGACACGAAGAGGCAATATAGCACAGCCAATCCACTTAACTCACACATCTTTAGACACTAAAGGCAATTTAGCATGGCCAATCCACCTAACCTGCATATTTTTAGATGCTAAGCAGCAACTTAACACAGCCAATTCACATAACTAACACATTTTTGGATACTAAGGGGCAATTTTAGCATAGCCAATCCACCTAACCTGCACATCTTTCAGACTGTGGGAGGAAACTCGAGCACCCAGATGAAGCCTATGCACACCCAGAGAGAACGTGCAGACACTGCACAAACAGTCACCCAAGGCTGGAATCGAAACCAGATCCCTGGCACTGTGAAGCAACAGTGCTAACTGCTGTGCCACCATGTTGGTGAAAGAAGCAATGGAACAAGGCAGTGCAAATGAAGATTTGTAACTCAGTCTGTGCATTACCGTCCTTTTCATTTCAGTATCTGATAAGCATTGATACAGACCACTACATCTTGACGTAAAGGAACAAAGAAGTATTCAAGAAGTTGTGGCAAAGGGACATCCAGGCTCGAAACTCTTCTCACAGATGCTGCCAGACCTGTTGAGATTTTCCAGCATTTTGTCTTTTGGTTTCAGTTCACAGCATTCACATTAATTTATTTTTATCATAGGTCATGGCAAAAATTAGTTATTTTACCAAGTTCTGCATATCTGAATTGACTTAGCATTTAGATAGTCCCAATTATTAACTCAGAACACCCCCAAAGTCTTCAGTCACCAATAAATTACCTCTGAATATAGTCATGTGCCCAAGCATAGGGCAGTCATAATGATTCAAATGATCAATACCTCCACAACTGAAGATGAGCAGAGGCAATGTTTCTGCACTGATTAGTCATTTTCTTTGTTTGCAAGTAATATATCTCAAAGCAAAAATTGGATCTTAAAGCTTGGTACACAGGGTTCAAATCACACATGGCAGATGATGGAATTTGAATTTAATAAAAAGAATATCTGAAATTAAGAATCTATTAATGACCATGAAACTATTGTCGCTAGTTGGAAAGACCCATCTGGTTCACTCATGTCCTGATGTACAGATGCCGGCGTTGGATTGGGGTGGTAAGAACTCAGTAAGAATTTAGCAACACCAATTTATAATCCAACCGATTTATTTGATAGTAAAAAAGCGAGCTTTCGACTCTGTGTCTTCGTCAGGCAAATGCAGTGTTCTGGTCCAGAACTCTGACCAGAACACTGCATTTGCCTAACGAAGACACAGAGTCAAAAGCTCGCTTTTTTACTATCAAATAAATCGGTTGGATTATAAATTGGTGTTGCTAAATTCTTACTGAGTTCTCACTCATGTGCTTCAGGGAAGGAAATCTGCCGTTCTTACCCGATCTGGCCTACGTGGGGGCAGTAGTTATAGCTGGGGGAATGGTAATTATGAGGACATAAGGAGGGAATTAGGGTGCATAGGTTGGACTAGGAAACTACAGGGACTGGGAACATCTGAAATGTGGAGCTTATTCAAGGAGCAGTTACTGCGAGTCCTTGATAAGTATGTTCCTGTCAGGCAAGGAGGAAATGGTCGAGTCAGGGAACCATGGTATACTAAAAAAGTTAAATCACTGGTTAAAAGGAAAAAGGAGGCCAATGTCAGGATGAGACTTGAAGGCTCAGTTAGTGCACTGGATAGCTATAGATTAGCCAGGAGGGAGCTAAAGAGTGAGTTGAGAAGAGCTAAAAGGGGACACGAGAAGACTTTGGCTGATAGGATCAAGGAGAATCCTAAAGCTTTCTTTAGATATGTTAAGAATAGAAGATTGATTAGGGCAAGATTAGGGCCAGTCATAGACAGCAGTGGGAAGTTGTGCGTGGAGCCTGAAGAGATTGGAGAGGCACTGAACAAATATTTCTCTTCGGTATTCACGCAGGAAGATGTAAATGTAGTTGTGGAGAACACTGGGATACAGGGTTGCAAACTGGAAAGTATTGAAGTAGATAAGGAGGATGTGCTAGATATTCTTGAGGGTTTGAAGTTAGATAAGTCCCCTGGGCCGGACGGGATTTACCCTAGGATTCTCTGGGAGGCAAGAGAGGCGATTGCAGAGCCTCTGGCTCTGATCTTCAGGTCGTCGTTGGTTACGGGTATAGTTCCGGAAGACTGGAGGATAGCGAATGTGGTCCCATTGTTCAAGAAGGGGAAGAGAGACTTTCCAGGGAATTATAGACCAGTGAGTCTTACTTCTGTTGTGGGCAAAGTATTGGAGAGAATTATTAGGGATAGGATTTATAGTTATTTAGAGAGAAATGAATTGATTGGGGATAGTCAGCATGGTTTTGTGAAGGGTAGGTCGTGCCTTACTAACCTTATTGAGTTTTTTGAAAAAGTGACCAAAGAGGTGGATGGGGGTAAGGCAGTTGATGTGGTATATATGGACTTTAGTAAGGCGTTCGATAAGGTGGCCCATGGAAGGCTTCTGCAGAAAATGCAGATGTATGGGATTGAGGGTGATTTAGCTAATTGGATTAGGAATTGGCTAGCAGATAGAAGACAGAGGGTGATGGTTGATGGAAGTTATTCATCGTGGAGTTCGGTTACAAGTGGTGTACCTCAGGGATCTGTTTTGGGGCCCCTGCTGTTTGTAATTTCTATAAATGATCTGGATGAGGGTATTGAAGGACGGATTAGTAAATTTGCGGATGACACCAAAGTCGGAGGAGTGGTAGATAGCGAAGAGGGGTGTTATAGTTTGCAGAGAGACTTGGACAAGTTGCAGAGCTGGGCCGAGAGGTGGCAAATGGAGTTTAATGTGGAAAAGTGTGAGGTAATTCACTTTGGCAGGAAGAACAAATGTGTAGAGTATAGGGCTAATGGTAGGACTCTTAATAGTGTTGAAGAACAGAGGGATCTTGGTGTATATGTGCATAGATCCCTGAAAGTTGGCAATCAAGTCGATAAGGTTGTTAAGAAGGCATATGGAGTCTCAGCTTTTATTGGTAGGGGGATTGAATTTCGGAGCCGCAACGTCGTGTTGTAACTGTACAAAACTCTAGTGCGGCCGCACTTGGAGTATTGTGTACAGTTCTGGTCCCCACATTATAAGAAAGATGTGGAGGCATTGGAGAGGGTACAGAGGAGGTTTACAAGGATGTTGCCTGGTATGGAGGGCAGGTCTTATGAAGAGAGGCTGAGGGATTTGAGGTTGTTTTCGTTAGAAAGAAGACGGCTAAGAGGAGACCTTATTGAAACATATAAGATGATTAGAGGTTTAGATAGGGTGGACAGTGATAGCCTTTTTCCTAGGATGGAGAAAGCTAGCACGAGGGGACATAGCTTTAAATTAAGGGGTGGTAGTTATAGGACGGATGTCAGAGGTAGGTTCTTTACCCAGAGGGTGGTAAGGGTATGGAATGCCCTGCCTGCTGCAGTTGTAGATGCGCCAAGTTTGGTGGCGTTTAAGAGGTTAGTAGATAAGTTTATGGACGAAAAGGGAATGGTTTAGGTTAGAGGGTCATTGCTTTTTCTTAATTGGTCGGCACAACATCGAAGGCCGAAGGGCCTGTTCTGCGCTGTAACGTTCTACATGTGATTCCAGAGCCACAGAAATGAGGCTGACTCTCAACTGCCCTTGGACAACTAGGGATGGGAAATAATTGCTAGCCAGCCAGCCAGCCAGCCAGCGATACCCATAGCCCATGAATGAACAAAAAACACAGACAGGGTATGCTCATACAGTGCAAGAAAGGGCTGAATCCGGATACTACAATTTGTTTTAAAGCATCTGCTAACACTGGAAAGTCAGGCAAACTGATTTTTTAAAACAAAAGCATATTGTTGCTTTAGAATGTTGTAGATTGCCTCTGCTGCTGTGGCAGAATGTGTCACAGCTGTCAAGATGGTAGCAGAATTTTCAGAGCAGGCTGTTGGACGTGGATTAGGCTGAAGCCTTCTTGATGCAATGGAAGATCTTAAAAAGATTTTTTTTCAGTTTTGCAGTTACATTGCATTAAGCAGGCAGGGAAAAATCTCAAGAGCTGTATAAATACCTGTAAGAATATTGAGTTAAAACAGCACAGTGAAGTCATGCTAAAGGTATACAAAGACGTGTAGGTTAGTGAATTGGTTGTGTTAAATTTCCTCTTAGTGCTCGGGGGACTAGCTAGGTTAAATGCATGGGGTTACGGAATAGGCCTGGATGAAATTGGCAGATTCAGTGGGCCGAACAACCCCCTCCTACACTGCAGGGTTTTATGATTCTACATGCACACTGAGTACCCCCTTCATTTGTTTGTGCTTTGTGCAAAGAAAATTGTCTAGTTGAACTTTGCACTGCCCCTACCAGGCTTCAATTCAAAGCCAACAGTATTGTGATTCTTCATTTCTTGGTGCTTAAACCTCCAGAAATTATCTGAATAAAAGGCAAATAAAAGTTGAAAAATATAAATGGATAGAGAAGAAAAGCAGCACTGCAGCAATTGTCAAAGACAGAAAGAACTTAAACAAGAATTCAACAAGGGCTAAAATAGTCATCAATGCCTCCAAGGTTTTGTTTACTTCGTCGATGCTATGGTCGTGATAAGTGTTAGTGGAAGAAAAGTGAATGAATGATTGTTAAGGAACTAGAGTACAGGTGGAATGAGGAGGTGTTGGCACTGTTGTATTGGTGGATGGACAGTTCAGAGACCCAAATAATACCCTAGAGATGCAAGTTCAAATCCTATCACAGCAGATGATGGAATTTAAATTATTTTTAAAAATCTGGAATTCAAAATTTAATGATGACCATAAAACCAATGGTGATTGTCGTAAAAACCCACCTGCGTCACTAATGCCCTTACCTGGTCTGGCCTACATCTGACTCCAGACCCACAGCAATGGGGAAAAATGTGGTTAGGTGGATTGGCCATGCTAAATTCTCCCTCAGGGTTACCCGAACAGGTGCCGGAGTGCGGTGACCAGGGCACTTTCACAGTAACTTCATTACAGTGTTAATGTAAGCCTACCTGTGACATTAATGAGCTTAAAATTCTTAAACTCTTTGAAATGGCTGAGCAAGTCGATCAGTTGTATCCAATCACTACATAAAAAACAAAAGAGAATGAAACTGGATGGACCTCCTAACAGCACTGTGAGTGTTTAAGTTTATTGATTAATGCTGGGAGAATTCAGCATGGCCAATGCACCCTAACCAGTGCATCTTTCAGACTGTGGGAGGAAACTGGAGCATCTGGAAGAGACTTACACAGGGGAAAACGTGCAGACTTCTACTTCTGCCCCTATTTCTTATGACTCAACACAGACAGTGACCCAAGCTAGGAATCAAACCAGTTCCCTGGAGCTATGAGGCAGTAATGCTAACCACTGTGCCACCAAGGTGACCCACACTGCAGCAGTACAAGAAGGTAGCTCACTACCACTTCCCAGGGCAACTCGCAATGGGCAATAAAGACTGGCCGAGCCAGTGATGCCCATGTCCTATCAAGTGAACTTTAAAATAAGGGACCCGAATCCGTTAAATCACATTAATGTGTTGACTCTTTAAACTGAAAACAGCCGCGAAACTAAAAAAAGATCTTTCCAAGAATATTAGCCCCATGGAGCTGTACATCACAGCAGCACAATTAGGTGACAATAATTAAAACTAGGAACATCTTTGATGGTTACTTGATCATTACACACACAATCTTATATAATTGTAGATCTATAGGTTAGGTTGATTGGCCATGCTAAATTACTCCTTAGTGTCAGGGCAATTTCTATTATTCATTTCTGGGACATGGCATCACTGGCTGGGCCAGCATTTATTGTCCATCCCTAGCTGCTCAACTGCAGCTGAGAGTCAACCACATTGCTGTGGCTCTAGAGTCACATGTAGGTCAGACCGGTTAAGGACAACATATTTCCTTCCATAAAGGGCATTAGTGAACCAGGTGAGTTTTTCTAACATTGTGCCACCATGCTGCCCTGAGTTTCTGAATTGATAGTCTAGTGATAATACCACTGCCTAACTTTATAAGTAGGGAAAATAAGTGGGGTTACAGGGATAGGGCCTAGGTGGGATTGTTGTCAATGCAAGCCTGATGGGCAAACAAGCTCCTTTTGCACTGCAGCGACTGTATGATTCTAGAACTTAAACTATTACGTACCATTAATGATTGGTGCACTGAACTTTGCTTTACGCTGCCATCCGTTCAGGAGGCAAAAGTTAAAGCCATGATCCATGGATTTTATTTCGAGATAAATTATACGATTGTATGTTCTGCCTTTCAAGGTGAATGCAGCTGAAGTGAAGGAGTAGCTGGCAGCAGGAAAACCACTGCCTGTTTAAAATAAATTACCTGCCTGCCCAGCTGCACCATGCTAATGAATGGTTGTACAATTTGTCTCCCAAACCTGGTTTTGGATTCAAGTTTTAAACCTATCATCGAGCAGGTGTGGAAAATTACAGAGGTCAGGTCTGGGCAAACATCTGCTGGCTTAGAACGGTGGCGGCGGCGGCACGGTGGGGGGGGGGGGGGGGGGGGGGGGAGTGTGATGATGATGATGGGTGAAGCACCTTCAGCAAATTTATAAAAACTATAGTTCAAATAAGACAAATAAGAGTGCATTACAGGTATGCTCCTGTTGCCTCCCAGCTCAGATCGCTACCATATTCTTTTGACTGCAACTAAAAGAAACTGAATTATAGCCAAATTTACTGTCATTAATGTTGGAAATATCTCAAGACAAATGGGCAAAAAAGATGACTGAACCAAAAAAAAATGGCAGGTGAGATCTCAAGATATGAAGCTAAAATACATAGGACCACAGAATCCCTCCATTTATGAGGCCATTTGGCCCAACACGTCTGTACCGACTCTCTGAAGGGCATCACACCCAGGCTAACTCCCCTACCTACTCATGTAGCCCCACGCAATTAGCATAGCCAATCCATTTAACCTGCACCTCTTTGGACATTAAGGGAAGGGTTAGCACGGCCAACTCTCTAATCTACACATCTTTGGACACTGAGGGACAATCTAGCATGGCCAATCTACGTAACCTACACATCTCTGGACACTAAGGGATAGCGTAGCATGGCCAAACCACTTAACCTGAACATCTTTGACCATTAAGGGGCAATTTAGCACAGCCAATACACCTAACCTGCATATCTTTGACTGTGGAAAGAAACCAGAGCACCCAGTGGAAACCTATACAGAAATGGGGAAAACGTGCAAGCTCCACACAGTCACTGAAGGCCGGAATTGAATTCGGGTCTCTGCCACTGTGAGGCAGCAGTGTTAACCACTGTGCCACCATGTGGCCCCACATTAAAATATAAACACTTAAAACTCTTGGCAACAGTTGAGATAGTGAAGTTATTCTGATTGTCAAAATTAATTTACATCAGTAAGTAACAGCCACATGTTCAAAGAACATCCAGGCCATGCTTCGCCCAGGAATCTTGTCCCTCCTCCCATCACTCTCGCTCAAAGTTGCTGGCTGGTGAAAAACCTCAGTGGCTCTTTAGGAGAATCCTGCCCCATAATTATCACAACATCCGGATGTTATAGAGCAGACTGCAATTGAAATTTAAACAGCACCAGTTACCGCAAATCACTCAGTCAGTCATCAAAACTAAAGGTTGCCAACCATTTAACAGATGAATGCACTCATTTATCCAGTAGCTGTGTGCTTGCTGACACATGCAAGATATACACATATTGTTATGGTGCGCAGAAAATTTAGTATACATAGCTACCTCTTGCATTAATATTTCTCTTTAAAGAAATCCACGCGGCACAGTAGCACAAAGGTTAGTACTGCTGCATCTCAGCAGCAGGGAGCCAGGTTAGATTCCAGCCTTGGTCACTGTCACGGGTGGAGTTTGCACGTTCTCCCTGTGGGTTCCTCCGGTTTCTTCCTCCAGCCCAAAGGTATGCAGGTGAGGTGGATTAGCCATGGTAAATTGCTCTTTAATGTCTAAAGATGATCAAGAAGGCATATGGTGTACTGGCCTTCATTAATCGAGGGATTGAGTTTAGGAGTAGGGAGGTAATGCTGCAACTTATAAGACCCTTGTCAGACCCCACTCGAGTACTATGCGCAGTTCTGGTCACCTCACTGCAGGAAGATATGGAAGCTATTGAGAGGTGCAGAGGAGATTTACAAGGACGTTGCCTGGATTAGGAGGCATGCCTTATGAAGATAGATTGAGGTCTCTTCTCCTTGGAGAGACAAAGGTTGAGAGGCAATCTGATAGAGGTTTATAAAACATTGAGACAAATAGATAGGGTGGATTCTCGGAGGCTATTTCCCAGAGCTGAAACGGTTGCTACAAGGGGACACAGGTTTAAGGTGCTGGGCAACAAATACAGAGGAGATGTTAGGGGTAAGTTTTTCACTCAGAGGGTGATGAGTGAATGGAATCGGCTGCCGTTGGGGATGGTGGAGGCGAACTTGTTGGAGTCTTCTAAAAGACTCCTGGATGAGTACATGGGATTAAATGGGATTGGGTGTTATAGATAGTTCTATGGCCTAGTAGGTATCGGTATGATCGGCATAACTTGTGGGCCGAAGGGTCTGTTTGTGCTGATGTATTCTATGTTGTATATGCAGGTTAATGGATTGGCCATGGTAAATTATCCCTTGGTGTTCAAAAGATGTGCAGGTTAGGTGGATTGACTATAAGTGTGTAGGGGGTTAAGGGGATAGAATAGAGAAGAAAGTTTGAGTGGGGTGCTCTTTCAAAGAATGGACCAAATGGTCCCTTTCTGCATGTAGGAATTCTAAACTTGAAATAGCTCGTGCTGCTGAAATAAATGCACTCAGCCTCGATTGCAGGTTGAATTGTCAACCTGAACATCACGTAGCTTAGGTACAAAGGTAGAAATAGCAACCAATACTTTTAAATACAGAACAAAGAGGAAACCAAGGACGGAAAAGAGGTGGAGGAATGAGGAGACTGGCGGGCTGGACCTGGTTGTGGAAATCATAACGGATGAGGTCACAATGGAAGTGGTGAAAAGGTGAGACTCTGGTCTAGAAACGGAAACAAGAAATGCAGTTGTTGGAAATATGACAGAGTTCCTAAACCTAATGCACCAGGCTGCTATGTGACATCTGGACTAGAATTCTAACATCCTTGTACTACATGGTACTCAAGGTGTATAGTATTGAAACACGTTACAATTTCACATTTGAGAGAAAAATGGATGCCATTACAGTAGCACTTTCAGTTAAAGCATATAAACTAGGTGGATATGTTATGTCCTCAGTACAGTGAGGTTGAAGGTAAAATAAGTTACAGCGAGATAGAATCAAAGAGGTTGCTCGACCCATCATAGAATCTCTGCAGTGCAGAAGGAAGCCATTTGGCCCATCGAGCCTGCACTAACAGCAATCCCATCAGGCACTACCCCTGTGATCCCACATATTTATCCCACTCAGGGGCAATTTATCATGGCCAATCAACCTGCACATCATTCGCCATGCTAAGCTCTTCCTTAGAGTCCAATGATATGTAGGTTAAGTTGATTGGATACAAAGAGGCAATTTAGCATGGCCAATCAACCTAACCTATGCATCATTGGACACTAAGGAGCAATTTAGCATGGCCAATCGATCGAACTTGCACATCTTTGGACTGTGGGAAGAACCAGAACACCTAGAAAAAACCCATACAGACGCGGGGAGAGTATGCAAACTCTACACAGTCAGCCGAGGACAAAATCAAAGTCAGGTCTCTGGTGCTGTGAGGAAGCACTGCTAACCACTGTGCCACCATGTTAAGATAAGTCATAGCGAGATAGAATCAAAAACCATTTCTGCAACACAGAAAGAGACCATCTGGCCCATTATGTCTGCGCTAGCTGAAAAACAGGCCACCCAGCCCGATTGCACTTCCTAGCATTTGGTCCATAGCCCTGCAGGTTGTGGCATTGCAGTGCATGTCCAGATGCCTGTGAAATGAGTCGAGGGTTCCTGCCTCTCCTACCCTCTTCAGACAGTATGTGCTGGATCCTCACAATCCTCGGGGTGAAAAGATACTTTCCGCATTTTCCATTCTAATCAGTTAGATACGTAAGGATAAACACCCCTTAGCTGAAGCCCCATCACTGACAGCAACCCTGATTCTTTACCCATTAAAACATTCTACGAAACAAGGCTGAGTAAATGTACAGCGAGTGCCTGCTCTTCAGTACCCTATAAGGACAAAACATCAGCAACTCCAACTGAAACAGTTCTACAGCACAGTAAGATCAACACTTGCCCTGTCAATCTCCCTTATATAGCCATATTAAAAATGATTCTGCTTTCAGTACACCCAATCTCCATCTGTGCCTGGTTTCCCATGACATAAGTCTATATTTAGTTTTGAACAGATATCTTGCTAATTAGCTTGCACTTCTCTGCTCAGTTTAAACATTTTTCAACTGAACCTTTATGAAATAAAATCTATTAATATCACTTTGCATTGAAGGGGGGAAAAAATACAGAAAGCTCAGCTCCAAAAAGCGAAGCAGAAAATATCAGTGAATGCCACACAATAGGCTTCACTCATTTTAAAAAGGAACCTGTAGTACAAAAGCGATAGGTTTCCATGGTTACAAAACCCAAGCCTGAGCAGCATGATGATTATCTTCCGTGATTAATAAAAATATATGCAAGTGTTTGCGACAGGAAATGGATTCACATCCATGACTGCTTAACCTCCATGAGGCTGAATTTTTGAAGGGGTTTTAAAAAGTTTATTATTTATTAGTGTCACAAGTAGGGTTATGTTAACACTGCAATGAAGTTACTGACGCCTGTTGGGTGATACTGAAGGAAAATTTAGCTCAGCCAACGCACCCTAATCAGTACATCTTTCAGAGTGTGGGTGGAAATCGAAGCACCTGGAGGAAACCCACATAGGCACGGGGAAGAAAGTGCAGACTCTGCACAGATAGTGAACCGAGCTGGGAATCTTTGCACAGGTCTTTGCACTGTGAGGCAGCAGTGCGAACCAATCTGCCACCCATTTTGTTGGGTTGGACAAATGGGAGTTGAGAGAGGGCTCTCTAAGATCTACGAGTGCTCGAGATAATTTGTAGAATAATGGGAAAAGCAACTTGCTCAAGTAAACACAATGAGAGGAACACAGTATGTCTATCCTCATTAGTACGACTATCCTCCATATCAACACTTTAGTTAAGAAAACACACCAGCACCTCTACTTTCTCAGGACGCTAAGGAAATTCAGTATGTCTGCTACTACTCTCACAAATTTTTACAGATGCATCACAGAAAACATCCTTTCCAAACGTATCACAGGTTTGTATGGCTCCTACTTTGACCAAGACTGCAAGAAACTACAAAGGGTTATGAAGATGGCCCAGTCCATCAAGTAAACTAGCCTCCCATCCATTGACTCTGTCTACACTTCCCAATGCCTCAGGAAAAGCAGCCAGCCTTATCAAGGACCCCACATACTCCAACATTTTCTCTTCCACCTTCTTCCGTTGGGAAAAGGATATAAAATTCTGAGATCACATACCAAACGATTCAAGAACAGCTTCTTCGCTGCTGCCATCGGACTTTTGAATGGACCAACCTTGCATTAACTTGATTTTTTCTCTACACCCGAGCTGTGACTGTAATATTACATTCTGCTTCCTCTCCTTTCCTTCTCCCGTATATTCTATGAACGGTATGCTTTGTCTGTTACAGGTCGCAACAAACAAGGCTTTTCACTGTATCTATACACGTGACAATAATAAATCAATTCAATTCAGATGACCTTCAATAACACGTGGAATATATACGGTTCCAATAGATATACATCCTTAAAATTTTTAAGTGTGGCACACCTTGGAATCAACCACACAGTGGCAAGGTCGTCAATTTTAGTACTCTTATTTATGCCACACTTTCACCAATATTTCCAATACCAAAGATTTATCCATGATTCTCCTGTAATTGTCCTGACACCACAAAGCCAGCCAACAATGTTAAGATACTCTGTGTAAACACAGATGAGGCAACAATAACTCCAACACAGATGACGCAACAATAACTCAATAACAAGTTTATTTATTAGTGCTGCAAGTAGGCTTACATTAACACTGCAACGAAACTGCTGTGAAAATCCTCTAGTCACCATACTCTGCCACCTGGTCAGAAACAATAAGGAAGAATTTAGCATGGACAATACTCCTGATCAGCACATCTTTCGAACTGTGAGAGTAAACCCACACTGACACAGGGAGGAGAGACCACACCCAAGCTGGAAATCGAACCTGGGTCCCTGACACTGTGAGGCAGCAGTACTAACCATTGTGCTGCTGCTATATCTCTTTTTTTAAGTTTATTTATTAGTCACAAGTAGCCTGACATTAACACTACAATGATGTTACTGTGGAAATATCCAAGTTGCCAGACCCCGACACTTGTTCAGACAAAACTGACAGTGAATTTACACGGTCAATGCACCTAGCCAACAAGTCTTTCGGACTATGGGAGGAAACCTACGCAGACACAGAAGAGAATGTGCAACTCTGCACAGACAGTAACCCAAGCCGGGAATCGAATCTGGGTCCCTGGCGTTGTGAGGCAGCAGTGCTACCCACTGTGCCACCCTGCATCTAAACCATTGATATCTGTAGCACAAAAAGTGAGGGACCAAGTACTGTGGCCCATGGAATGTAACTGGAGGCAGCCTTCCAATCACAGGAAATTTGTCAGTTAGTGTCCGTTGTTTCCTGCTAGTGAGCCAATTTTGGAATCAACTTGCCATTTTTATTTTGATTCCATGGGCTTTTACTTGTGGCAGTTGGCCCTGAAGGGCTTTCTCAAGTACCTTAGGCAATGTTTTGAAAATAAAACTTTTCATCCAGCAGATATGTTGACATATGCTATTCTGAGTGCCAAATAACTGAGCCAGTTAGCACGAACTAACATTTACACAGCAACTCTAGATAAAGCGACTTAAGGAGGGATCTCCAGACTTGGGGTCTGGATAATCAAAGGTATGATTGCCAATAAATAGCATGGCAAAGGATGTCAGGATTGCACAGGGGGCCAGAGTTGAAGAGAACTATGGTGCTGAGCACTGGAAAGAACTAGAGAGATAGATAGAAGCAAGGCTGTGGAGGGATTTGAAAACAGGAATGCACATTTTTAATTTGAGAAGTTGGGTACCACAGTGGTTAGCATTGCTGCCTCATAGTATCAGGTACTTGGCTTTGATTTCTGTCCGTGTAGCATCTGCACATTCTCCCCATGTCTGCATGGGTTTCCTCAGAGTGGTCCAATTTCCTTCCACACTCTGAAGATGTGCAGGTAACATGGATTGATCATACTAAATTGCTCCTTGGTGTCCAAAGATATTCAGGTTAGGTGGATCGCCTATGCTAAATTGCCCCTTAATGTCCAAAGATATGCAAGTTAAGTGGACTACCCATGTTAAATTGCACCCATCCCCTCATGTTAGGGAGATTAAATATATGGGTTACGGGAATAGGGTCTGGGTGGGATTAGTGTTGGTGCAGGTTCAATAGGCCAAATGGCCTCCTTCTGCACTGTAGGAATTTCATACTATTCTATGAACTTGGGAGAGTCCGGGTGAGAGAGAGCAGGGAGATAGAGGCAGCCAATCTCTATTAGTCACCGTCCAAAACATGGGTGGAGCTCACACACTGAAGAAGACACCACAAACTGCTCAAAGTAATTAGCGATGGGCCATATCCCATCAAAGAATTTTTTTTTAAAAAATAAGCTCTTGTGAATTTCAACAAAGCTGGAAGATTCACCTCGCTTTGGCAAGAGGGAGGACTGTCCAAGGAACCCTCACATTCAAAAAACATTCAGTTTGGGGGGGTCAGAAGTCAGTCGGCTGGAAAAGGGAAAAGGAAGCAATCTCTGGAGAGATAAGTAGCTTTGAAATGGTTTTCAGAGAATGAAGCATCAATATATAGGACAGAGTGAAAGACATTCCTTGTTGGGGATTTTTAGTCATTTCAAAATTTAAATGGGTGAAGCCTGTCTGTAATCTAAAGTTTAAACTGCCCAGATAAATAGTGTTTAGTCAAAATTGATTCAAGTTTGTTACTATAAGAGTCTTAAAATTTGAAATCCTTCCCCTCAGGCAAGAGGAATGCAAATATCTTTTTGAAAGTTACAGCTCTGCTGGGATTGTAAAGTTATCCTCAGCTCACTATAGAATGGGAAAAGTGCCAGAGCACAAAATCACTCAATTCAGCACTGGAAGGCAATGGCCTACTGGCATTATCACTAGACTATTAATCCAGAAACAAAAAAACTACAGCACAGCAACAGGCCCTTCGGTCCTCCAAGCCTGCACCAACCAGGCTGCCTGTCCGAACTAAAACCCTCTAACCTTCCAGGGGCCGTATCCCTCTATTCCCACCCTATGCACGTATTTGTCCACACACCCCTTAAAAGTCACTATCGTATCTGCTTCCACTACCTCCCTTGGCAGCGAGTTTCATGAACCACCACCCTTGTAAAAAACTTGCCTCGTACATCTCCTTTAAACCTTGCCCCTCGCACCTTAAACTTGTGCCCCTGAGTAATTGACTCTTCTATCCTGGGAAAAAAGTTCTGACTATCCACTCTGTCCATGCCTATCATCATCTTGTAGGCTTTATAATGTCGCCCCTCAACCTCCGTCATTCCAGTGAGAACAAAGTTTATCTAACCTTTCCTCATAGCTAATGCCCTCCATATCAGGTGACATCTTGTCAGTCTTTTCTGTACCCTCTCCCAAGTCTCCATGTCCTTCCGGTGACAACTAGAATTGAACACTGTATTGCAAATGCAGCCTAACTAGGGTTCTATAAAGCTGCAACATGACTTGCAAGAACTCAACTAATGTTCTGGGGACCCGGGTTCGAATCCTCGCAGGCAGACAGCTGAATTTGTGTTCAATAAAAAAGAATCTACTGATGACCATGAAACAACAATTGTGGAAAAACTTATCTGATTCACTAATGTCCCCTAGGGACGAAAATCTGCCATCCTTACCCGCTCTGGCCTACATGTGACTACAGAGCTAAAGCAATGTAGTTGACTCTCAACTGCTCTTCAAGGGTGATAAATGCCGGTCAGCCAGTGACACCCATGTCCCACAAATGAATAAAAATGTTCCAATATACCTTCTTAATCCCTTATCCGTCTACTCCCTTCAGGAATTCACGAATATATACTCTAAAGTCCACACATTTCTCTATGGTCCTCAGAGTCTTGCCATCTATCCTTGCCTTGCTTGCTCTCCCCAAATGTATTGGGCATTGTCTCCAAATTTAACTCTACTTGCTACTTTGGTTCCCAGCTGCAGAATCCAAATAATTCAAAATAAAAAAAACAACAAATTAACAAGACCAAAAATTAATTTTTCTGCAGTCTACATTTCACTTCCTCATGATCAGATACATGCTAATTCCATACCCACACCCTTTCCCGCGAACGTTTAAATCACTGATATGTGTGTGTGTGTGTGTGTATATATATATATATATTAAAAATAATGAAGTACCAAAGTCCCGTGAAAACCACTGCAAACAACCTTCCAGTCATAAAGATATCCACAACTATAAGCCTTGGCTTCCTGCTCTCAACCAACTTTGGTTCCAACTTAATCCTTTGGACCTTTTAGTTTTCTAACCAGTTTACTATGTTGCCCCTCGTCAATGAACATGGAAAAGAAACAGTTGCAGGTATAGACCCTTGGAGGCAGCTCCATATTCAATACAATCATGGCTGCCCTCAGATTTAAATCCCACTACACTGGCCATTCCCTGTATCCCAATTCCCTGAGACACCAAAAATCTGTTTACCCCGGTCCTTCACATATTCAATGATGGAGCACCCACATCCTTCCAAGGCAGAGAGTCCCAAAGATTCACAACCCTTTGAGTGAAGAAATTTCTCCTTATCTCAGGTCTAAATGACCACCACTACTTCCTTCCACCCAATCCTGAAACTGTTGCCCCCACCTCCTGTTCTAGATTCCCTAGTCTAAAGCATATCTCCCAGCATCCAACCACCTTGTCAAGCGCCTTCAGAAACTTGTACGTTTCAACACGATCGACTCTCACCCCTCTCAACTCCAAAGATAGGTCCAATTTTTTCAGCTTCTCATCACAGGAACCTCTTCACCTCAATGGCCAATTTATTGAACCTTTACTGGATCAATACAGGGGGAGTTATATTTCTTAAGTGTCAAGATCAAAATCACAGGACTTCACATGTGGTCTTATTAAAAAGCCGCACAACTCCAGCAATACATATTTATTACAATGCTCCAATCCTTTTACAAGAAAGGCCATCATGCTGCTTGACTTTCTAACTGCTTGCTTTCCCACACGTTAACGTTTTGCGTTCCTTATGTAACTGCACCCAAGATATTCTGAAAACCTGCCCAAGACCACGAGAAACCACAAAGGGTTGTGAACTGAGTCCGAGTCCCAAACTGGTCTCCCATCGATTGATTCTGTCCACAATTCCTGCTACCTTGGGAAAGCAGCGAGCATAATCAAGGACCCCACAGACCCCGGACATTCTCTCTTACACCTTCATCCTTCAGGAAAAAGATACCAAAGTCTGAGGTCATGTACCAACTGACTCAAGAACAGCCTCTTCTGTCAGACTTTTGAATGGACCTATCTTACATTAAGCTTATCTTTCTCTACACACAGTTGTGATAGTAAAACTACATTCTGCACCCTCTCCTTTCCTTCTCTATGTACTCTATGAACAGTATGCTGTCTATACAGCGTACAAGAAACAATACTTTTCACTGTATCCAATACATGTGACAATAAGAAATCAAATCAAATCCTTCTCCCCTATGAATTCTGTGAATGATATGCTTTGTCTGTATAGCACGCAAGAAACAATACTTTTCACTGCATTCCAATATATGTGGCAATAATAAATCAAATCAAAACCTTTAAATAATGCTACTGTTTATCCTTTCTTTATTAGTTTTAAGTAAGGAATATATTAACACTGCAATGAAGTTACTGTGAAATTCTCCTAGTTGCCACACTCGGGCCCCTGTTCAGGTCAATGCACCTAACTAGCATGTCTTTCAGACTGTGGGAGGAAACCCACGCAGACGTGGAAGGAACTTGCAAGCTCCATACAGACAGTACCCAAGCCAGGAATCAAACCCAGGTCCCTGTGCTGTGAGGCAGCAGTGCTAACCACTGTGCTGCCTCCATCAAATGATTTACATTGCACTTGAAAACTTGTCTTAAAAAAGCAACTTAACCACATTTTACAGGTTCAGTATGACAACGTTATTGAAGTTAATTGAATTCAATGCTGTGGCCATTTGTCAGTGAAGAGGGGGAGACTGGCCTTCTGCAGGCCTTTCCTATTCACACCAAGCTAAATCTTTTGTTCCCTCGAATGTTACTGAAGATCATGTTACAACATGTTCCCTCCCTGATTTTTGCGCTCAGCAACGCAAGGTTGATAGAGAGGGGAAAACTCAGCCATAAGGCTCACTGAATTGCACAGTGCAATAGGTGCACTTTGAAGAAATAATCAGGAGGACATCGCACAGAAAGTGAGCAGGACAATCCCATTTATTTGCTCCTTTAACGCTTTAATCACCTTTAATGCTTAATCTTACAGACGCAATGCGGAAACTACAGTCCTGGTGAAACAAATAACCAGAGAAGAAAATAACGTGATGGTGACATGGTGACACAGTGGTTAGCACTGCTGCCTCACAATGCCAGGGACTCGGGTTCGATTCCTGGCTTGGGTCAATGTGTGTGGAGTCTGCGTGCTCTCTCCCCGTGTGCAGGTGCTCCGGTTTCCTCCCACAATGCCGACTAGGCGCATTGATCCGAACAAGCGGCGGAGTACGGCGACTAGAGGAATTTCACAGTAACTCCATTGCAATATTCATATAAACCTTGTAACTAGTAAATAAACTTTAACTTTACGGTAGTTAGCACTGCTGCCTCATAGCCCCAGGGACCTGGTTCAACTCCAGCCTTGGATGAATATCCGGGTGAAGTTTGCACATTCTTCCCTTTTAGACTGTGGAAGGAAATTGAAGCACGTGAAAGAAACTTACACAGACAGGAGACAGAGCGTGCAGACTCGACACAGACACTGACACAAGCCAGGAATCAAACCCAGGTCCCTGACGTTGTGAAGCAACAGTGCTAACCACTGTGCCACCCATCAGGTTATTTTCTTCTCTGGTTATTTGCTTCACTGGAATAGTAGTCCAGAGTTTTCGCACTGCATCTGCGTGTGTTTCCTCTGGTGCTCCAGTTTCCTCCCACATTCCAAAGATGTGCAAGTTAGGTGGATTGTCCATGCTAAATTGCCCCTTAGTGTCCAAGATGTGCAGGTTAGGGAATTAGTGGGATAAATACTTGGGGTTACAAGGACCAGACCTGGGTGGGATTGCCCCTTTGTGTCAGGGAGATTACATGGGGTTATGGGGATGGAGAATGGGTGAAATTGTTGTTGATGAAGGCTCGATGAGCCAAATATCCTCCTTCAGCACTGTCGGGATTCCATGATTCTACAAGAAAGACAGTGTACTTAGAACATTTTTTTACTCACTTTTGTATTGAATAATAGCAGAAACCTGAGCACTGACACTCCCAGTGCAGCACTGATAGAACAGTATTTTTTCAGAGGTATCACCTTTCAGAGTAAACTAGTGCTTTTTATTTGGCCCTTCAGGTGGATGTCAGAAGATGACACGACACAATTCGAGGATGAGCAGACTGGCCTCCGAATGTCCTAACCAACTTTTGCATCCTCCCACCACCAGCCAGCCCCCACCACCACCGCCCCCCCCATCCCTGCCAAAAGCATCAGCTCCAATGAACAGGTCTGTCAGTTCAGCGCAGTAGCGCAGTTCGAGGTGCTTTGCTTTGCTGCAACAACAGTGGCCACACTTCAAAAATAACTTGTTGCTGGTGAAGTGTCTCAGGGAGCTCCAAGAATACAGTCAAAGTGCTGTATGGTTAAAAGGTTCCTTTAAAAAGGAATTAAGACTGTAAAATTAAGTTGTTGGTCAGCTCCACGAGCATCTTGTCTGCTGCGTTTTACAAGCGGTCACTATACAGTGACGGGGAACGTGTGGGGGCGGCGGGGGGTGGTTAATGTTTATTTATACTTCTCAACTGGGCTTTCACACAACTGACCAAACCACTGTCCTTGAACATCTCTCCTTCACCGCAGAGTTTCACAGCACAAAGAGAGGCCTTTGGCCCATCATCTCTGCACCAGCCATCAAGCATGCATCTATTCGAATCCCATTTTGCAGCACTTGGTCAGTGGCCTTGTAAACTGTGGCATTTCAAGTGCTTTTTAAATGTTGTGAGGGTTCCTGCCTCTGCCACTTTCAGGCATTGAGTTCCAGATCCTCACAACCCTCCGAGTGAAAAGGTCTTTCCTCAAATCTTCTCTAAATCTCCTGTCCCCATACTTTAAATCTGAGCCCCTTGGTATAGATCCCCCCCCCCCTCCCTACTTGGGGAAAGATTTCTTCCTATCTACTGTAGATTACATCCCTCATAACATCATACAACTCTACCAGGCAAGGCAGCATCTGTGGAAAGGGAAACACTGCAGATCAGGAAGCTAGGTCCTTGACTTGAAACTTAAATCAATTTTTGGCTTCAGATGAAGGCCAACCTTTGACTCTGGGTTTAAACGAATCAATTTTTAGGTGAAGAAAAAGACACAAAGGTCTGAAGTCACATACCAACCAACTCAACAGTTTAGAGTCAAAGAAGTTTGCAGCTTGGAAACAAGCCCCTTGGCCCAATTTGTCCATGCCACTCTTTTTTTTATATATAAACCCCAAAGCTAATCCCAATTGCCCACATTTGGCCCATATTTCTCTATACTTATCTTACCCATGTAACTATCCAAATGTTTTTTAAAGGGCAAAATTGTATCTGCTTCTGGCAGCTTGTTCCAGACGCTCACCAATCACTGTGTGAAAAAGTTGCCCCTCTGGACACTTCTGTATTTCTCCCCTCTCACCTTAAATCTATGCCTTGTAGTTTTAGATCTCGCATTAAGCTGATCTTTCTTTGCACCCTAGTTGTGACTGTAGCACTACATTCTGCAGCCTCTCCTTTCCTTCCCCCCATGTACTCTATGAACAGTGTGCTTTGTCTGTATGGTGCGCAAGAAACAATACTTTTCACTGTATCCCAATACATGTGACAATAATACATCACATCAAAAATAAGAGAAAAAATGTTTTTCCCATTCAGTAAGTGGTTGGGATCGGGACTGTATGCTTGAAACCACGGGGAGGCAGATTCAATCAAGGCTTTTCGGAGGGATCGAGATTATCTGAAAAGGAATAGCATGCAGGATTTCGGGGAAAAAGTGGTGGAGTGGCACTAGATGAATTGATCCTTCAGAGAGCCAGCTCTGACACACTAGGCCAAATAGCCTCCTTCACTGCTGTAATTATCTTATGACAGAAAAGGCAACACAGTTCAAAACAGGACAGTGTGGGGCCTGGAGGGAAACTTGCATGACAGCTGTGCTTGCCCGCCAACGAGTATGGAAGATGCTGTGGAAGAACGGCTTGTCAGACACCCAGTGAGAGCATTGTAGAAATTTCCTCAGTGAATACTAGGAAATCTGAAGCCACTATGGGAAAGTTAAAGTTTATTTAGTGTCACAAGTAGGCTGACATTAACACTGTAATGAAGTTACTGTGAAAAATCTCCTAGTCACCACACTTTGGTGCTTGTACGGGTAACACTGAGGGTGAATTTAGCCTGGTTAATGCAACTTAACCTCAGACTGTGAGAAGAAACCCGAGCAACCGGAGGAAACCGATGCAGACAAAGGGAGAACGTGCTGACTCCAAACAGGCAGTGACCTAAGATTGGGAATCAAATGCAATTCCCTAACACACTCCTCTCCCCGCAAAAGACCAATAACAGGGAAACTTCAACCATGTTTGTAAAGGTCACAGATGCCACAGTGTCATTGCCAATAGACTTGCTGACACCCTATTCAGTTTATCAATGCATATGTCACTAGGCCTTCAATTGGTTTCGGACATTCTCAATGAAGCACGGCAGCGGAATTCATCCTTGATAGGATCTGCACAGCGCAGGAGGCCATTCAGCCCAGCAAACTGCTCCTCCGAGCCATGGATACCTCCCACCCAACACGAGCCCCAGAGTGTCCCTGCCAAGCCATGGAACTTTTCTCTCCCCTGCACCACTAAACTCTCTCCCCACTGCCCCCTGGAACCACAGAATGCTCCCCCCAACACCCCGAACCACACTCTCCACCCTCTTACACCTCAGCCTGAGCCACAGAATGCATCCCTGTACCCTCCAAGCCATGGAACACAGTTTCACCTCTCTTACCCCCCAGCCTGAGCCACATAATGCTTCCCCTCACACCCCGAACCACGGAACACACCCTTCACCCGCCTTACGTAACGCCTGAAGCAGGGAATGCTCTCTGTCCCCCTCCGAGCCACAGCATACTCTCCCTTCCCCTCCCTAACTGCAATGTGAGTGTACCTACAGCACATAGACTGCAGTGTTTCAGGAAGCAGTTCACTACCACCTTCTCCAGGGCAATTAGGGATGGACAATAGGGCACTTAGGGATGGGCAATAAATGCTAGCGACTCCCATGAATGAATATAAACACACAGTTACCACATCACCCACGTGCTTAGAGGTTGATGGACGTTGCTGGATTGTCAGTTAAAAATCCCTCCACGCTTATATTACACAAATTAACAGATAGATGCACTGCTGCCTGGTTCTGTGGCAGACTGGGCACAAGCGCAACACCTGTGTGTAAATATAGATACAATTCAACCATAAGCAGCATACTGAACACATCAACAATATCTCTATTTTTAATCAGAAACTCTTGTCAAAGAGCCAAGCACACACTTTTCCTTCAATATGAAATACAAAAGACCAATAGTGGGGAAACTTCAACCATGTTTGCAAAGGTCACAGGTGCCACAGTGTCATCTCCAATAAACTTGCTGACACACCATTCAGTTTCTCGATGCATATGTCACGAGGCCTTCACCTGGTTTCGGCCATTCTCAATGAGGCATGGCAGCAGAATGCATCCCTCATATGATCCGCACAGTGCAGAAGGCCATTCGGCCCTTCAAGCCTGCACCAACAAACCTTAGGTATTTCCCTGTTAATTCTCTTGACATTAAGGGGCAATTTAGCATGGCCAATCTATTTAAACTGAACACCTCTAGGTGCCAAGGGGCAATTTAGCATAGTCAATCCACCTAATCTACATATCTTTGGACACTAAGGGACAATTTAGTATGGTCAATCCATCTGACCTGCACATCTTTGGATACTAAGGGGCAATTTAGCATTGCCAATCCACCTCACCTGTACATCTTTGGAAACTACGGGACAATTTAGCATGGCCAATCCACCTAATCTACACATCTTTGGACACTAAGGGACAATTCAGCATGGCCAATCCATCTAACCTGCACATCTTTACAGTGTGGGAGGAAGCTTCAGCATATGGAGGAAACCCACGCAGACATGGGGGAGAATGTGCAGACTCCACATAATCATCCAAGGTCAAAATTGAATGCAGGCCCCTGGTGATGTGAGGCAGCGATGCTAATCATGTGCTGCCCATATTCTCTAAGCAAATCGCCCAAATCTTCCAAACAGATTCGAGCTTGCAATTCCACCCTAATATTCAGCACACACCTGAAGTCTTTCACTTATTACTGAACAATCATGTAGGGAAGCTTTAAAAATTAGTCAGTCGGAAAGCCCCAGGTGAACAATACAAGCAACAGAATTGCATTATAAATATTACATTTTTCTTATCAAACTAAGCAACGGCTTGTAAAAGGCACAGGGAATATACAAAGTTAGAATTTGTCCCCTGTATAAACCAAACACTTTCAGTACTGTGCAAGCAGGAAGAAAGTCTCTTGATTGGTTTCCTCTTGGTACGTTAAAACTAACCGCAGCTTTCTTTTTGAATTAAATACTTCGGTATTTGAAAGAAAAACTGCTCGCCTCTGGATAGACACACACGGGTCACACCACGTACTTTGCACTTGAGGTTAAGAAGACGAGATGACGCAATCAAATATTATTCTTCACATGCAAGTCTCTCCCTGTAGCATGAGAAGCAGAGCTTTGTATTCATAAAGCACCTTCAATGTGGCTAAAATACCTATGGAACTTCGCAGATGCATTGCCAAGATGATTTGACGTGATCAAGTGACAGATTAATCACACCGAGTGGCGGAACGGGCTAGAGGGACTGAATGGCCTTTTCTGATGCCTTTCAAACAATATAACTTTTTTTTAAGATGGAGACCATAAGCTCATAACATGTAGAAGCAGAATTAGGCCATTAAGCCCATCAAATTTGCTCTGCCATTCAATCACAGCCGATAAGTTTCTCAAGCCCACTCTCCTGCCTTTTCTCTGTAACCTTTGATCCCCTTACCAATCAAGAACCGATCCATCTCTGTCTTAAAAATACACTCAGTGACCCAACCAATACAGCCTTCAGTGGCAAAGAATTTCACAGATGCACTACTCTCTGGCTGAAAACGTTTTTCCTTACCTCAGTTCGGAAGGCCTCAGACCCTTTACTCTGAGGCTATACTCTCAGATTTTCTAATCGAAACAGTTTCCCCACGTCTACTCTATCCAGGCCTCGCAGTATCCTATAAGTTTCAAAAAAGATCCCCTCCTCAATTTTCTAAACTCCATTGAGTACCGACCCAGAATGTCAAGCTCTTCATTCCAGGGATCACTCGTGAACCTCTTCTAGACTGTCTCCAAGGCTAGCACATCCTTCCTTAGATACAGGGCCCAAAACTGCTCAGAATATTCTAAATGTGATCTGGCCAGAGCCTTATAAAGCCTCAGCAGTATCTCCTTGTTTTTGTATTCTAGTCTTCTCGAAACGAATGCTAACATTGCACTTGCCTTTCTAACTGTCAACTCAAAAGTCCAAGCCATACAAGGAGGTATTAGGACAGGTGACTGACATAGGGACCAAGGGAGCAAACTGCAAGTGCTCATGGCTGCCAATGGAGCAACAAAGAGGTTACGATTAGAGGAGTGCTGAGACTTCGTAGGAGGCAAGGCAATGGAGGGATATGAAAGTGGTTAAACCGAGGCACGGCAGCAAGCACGAATGTGAAGTGGACAGGATTTGCTGCGGACGGAACAGTTTCTAATGAGCTCAACCTGACGGGGGCTGGAGGCTAAATGGGAGAGCACTGGAAAGGTGCAGTCCAGAGGTTTGATTTGATTTATTATCATCACATGTATTGGGATACGGTGGAAAGTATTGTTTCTTGCGCATTATACAAACAAAGCATACCATTCATAGAGTACATAGGAAAGAAGGAAAGGAGAGGGTGCGTAAGGTAGTATTATGGTCATAGCTAGAGTGTAGAGAAAGATCAACTTAGTGTGAGGCAGATCCATTCAAAAGTCTGACAGCAGCAGGGAAGAAGCTGTTCTTGAGTCACTTGGTACGTGACCTCAGACTTTTATATCTTTTTCCCAACGGAAGAAGGTGGAAGAAATTATATTCGGGGTATGTGAGGTTCTTAATTATTCTGGTTACTTTTCCAAAGCAGCAGAAAGTGTAAACAGAGTCAACGTATGGGGGACTGGTTTGCGTGATGGATTGGGCTACATTCACAACCCTTTGTAGTTCCTTGCAATCTTGGCCAGAACTGGAGCCATACCAAGCTGTGATACAACCAGAAAGAATGCTTTCTTCAGTATATCTGTAAAAAAAATTTGAAAGTCATAGCGGACATGCTGAATATCCTTAGTCTCCTGAGAAAGTAAAGGTGCTGGTGGGCATTCTTAACTGTAGCATCAGCATGGAGGAACCAGGATAGGAGGTAACAAAAGGCATGGGGAGGAGGAGGAGGAGAGGGAGAAGACTATGATGGGGAGGTTGGTGACAAGTATAAACATGTGAAAAATGATGCCGTGTTTTCAAAAGACTTCAAAAAGGGACATCATACAGCTGAGAAATAGAAAAGGAGTGAGGCTGGAGCCTTGAGGAACCACCATGGATATGGTGGGAAAAGGTGGTGGGTACGATCATCCAACTACTAGTAATCTGGTTTGGGCAGTACCACAATGCAGGAGAGGAATAGCAGCCTTTTCTGCTTCAGATTCCAGCATCAGCAGTATTTTGCTTTTATTATAAGAGGGGGATGGTTTGGTCAAACATATCGAAGGGTGCAGACAGGTCTAGGGGATGGGAACTGGTTAGAGCCAGTTTGGACATCACTGGTGAAATCAATAAAGGGCACTTCAGTGTTGGGGCAGGGGTAGAAAGCTTAGTGAAAGGGGTTATAAACTTGGCATGGCTCCCATTCTGCCCAATACCGCAAGAAACTACAAAGTTGTGAACGAAGCTCAATTATCACGCAAACCAGCCTCCCAATCATTGACTCCGTCTACATTTCCGGCTACCTTGGAAAAGCAGCCAGTATAATCAAGGGCCCCACACACCCCAAACATTCTCACTTCCATCTGTCGGATTTGCAAGGTGCCTAGTACTTAACCTGGGAGTCAGGAGTTGCGCTGAAAGCTGAGGAGGGGTCAGTCTGGCAAGACAACCATTAGACCAGCTAACATAGTCAGGAAGGTTGACCCGGGTGGATAGGGAGGGTGACCCAGGGCCGGCGGGGAGGGTGCAAATTGCTATCCATAGGCCAAGTGATAAAAAGTGGATCGAAATACAAACCCCAATGAAATTCCTGGGAAAATCCAGGCACACTAGAAGAATGTTATCTTAATCAAGTGCTGTAAGCCAACTTCAGCACATATAAATCAACCGACTGCGGTCAGAGAGTCGTCAAGTGCCAACAAAAATCTTGGAAACCCCAGTAAATAAAAATGGAATTTGATTTATCTGAAATTCCTAACAAAAAGTGGCACTTCAGACAAACTGCAGCACGATGCAATGGAAAATGTAAATCTCCAGAAGATCATGTTTTCAAATGGCTTACCAAGAGCCTCTGTGCCTCGATAGATTCAATACAGCACAGGTCATTCAGCCCATCTGGTCCACATCAGCAGTGCATATAAACAAAGTTGATGGTACATAAACTAGAAAGCAACATTCGCACCACACAAACGCCAGGCAATGACTATCATCAACAAGAGACAATCTAACCACCGCCCTTGACATTCAGTTACAATCAACAAAGTTCTCCATTGTCAATAAGCTTCGGTTACCATTGGCCAGAAACTCAATTGGATTCACCAAATATATTGGACTTTAACCTGGTATTATGAAGCTTCTTACAGTTGGGATCTCCATATCATGCTCACCATGCATAAACAGTGGCTACAAGAGCAGGTCAGAGGCTGGGAATACTGCAGCGAGTAACACCTGACTCATGAAAGCCTGTCCACCATCTACAAGGCACAAGTCAGGAGTGTGACGGAATACTCCTCACTTGCCTGGATGGGTGCGGCTCCAACAAAACTCAAAAAGTTTGACACCATCTAGGACACAGCAGCCCGCTTGATTGGCATACCATCCACAAATGTCCACTCCCTCCACCACTTATTTTCAGCACACACGACTACACTATCTCCCAGATTCACAGCAGCAATTCACCAAAGATCCTTAGATAGCACCTACCAAACCCATGACCATTTCCATCTGGAAAGGCAAGGGCAGCAGATAACTGGGAATACCACCACCTGCAAGTTCCCCTCCAAGCTTCTCACCATCCTAACTTGGAAGTATACCTTCCCAGTCACTGAGTCAAAATCCTGGAATTCTCTCCCGAATGGCATTGTGGGTCAACCCACAGCATATGGATTGCAGTGATTCAAGAAGGCAGCTCACCGCCACCTTTTTAAAGGGCAACTTGGAATGGGCAACAAATGCTGGCCAGCTAGCAACACCCATGTCACATGAATCAATTTTTAAAAAGCACCAGGGATGTAGTGCCAGCTATCAAACAAGCTATTTACACAACAGAACTAATTTGCATTTTCACTAAATGGAAATCCATAAGAAAAAAGTGATAAGCCACATTACAAAAAGAGTTGGGTGTCCCTCAGTGTAACAGATTTAATGCTAAGGGACACTGAATTTGTATGAATCATTCACCAATGTAACAGTATAAAACGTTTGCCAACAGTTGATGCAAAAGTATACAAGACGGCCTTGTAACGCAGAAATGCAATTTATTAAATGGAAGATCCTAACACTAACAGAATTGTAAATAAACATTTATCTTTGTGACCCAGACATTATAAACATAACATATTTAATGAATTGTAAAAACAATTGCGCAATCTCTAATGGCCTCTCCATTTAAATGATGGGGGGAGCGATGGGCAGGCAGAAAAACAGGAGAGACGCCGGCAGAGAAGAGGGACAGAGGCAGGCAGAGAAGGGGGAGAGAGGCAGGCAGAGAGATAGAGAGAGAGGCAAGCACAGAGAGACAAGTAGACAGACAGACACACAGGAAAAAAGAGGGTGAGGGGCGGGCACAGAAGGGTGAGGGGCGGGGCACAGAAGGGTGAGGGGCGGGGCACAGAAGGGTGAGGGGCGGGGCACAGAAGGGTGAGGGGCGGGGCAGGCACCCAGGGGTGGGCCGCATCACTGGGGGAGAATAGGAGTCAAATCTTTAATTCATTCAATAATCTTCCTATATTTAATCCTCTTGGCACCAACTGAAACCTAAACAAGTTTCAATACAGGTTCCCTTTTACTGAGCTTTAACTGCTAACTGAACGTTAACATGAATTATTTAACTGAAAAAAGACACCACTGGGTTTTGGAAAAGCCTTGGCCACGAACATCCCCAATGTAGAGTTTATCTTTTGTCGTGTTGACGCGCTGGGGGGATTGACATGCTCGCAGTAGGGGATTTACACGCTTGCACAAGGGAGAATTACACACTGGCACGAGGGGGGGCGGGGGGGGGGGGGGGTGTGGTTGGTGCGGGGGTCCGCACACTGGCACGGGGAGGGTGGGTGGAAGGGATCCACATACTGGCACCCGCAGGCGTGGAGTGGGGGGTTGGGTGTGGGGATCCGCACACTGGCATCAGAGGTGGGGGGGGGATTCGCACATAGGCACGGGGTGTGTTGGGGGGATCCACACACTGGCACGGGGTGTGTTGGGGATGAGGTGGGGCAGAGAGGGTGGTAGTTTACACAGTGGCATGGGGTATGGATTCACACACTATCACCAGGAGAGGGGAGATTCACACACTGGCCCCGGGGTGGGGGGGCACTGACACACCAGCGCCCAGGGGAGTCACTGACACTGCGCAAATGCCCACTGTCGCTAGATGGTTAGGGTGCGTTTACACACTGGCACCGGTGGGAGATTTGCATAGTGGCACCGGGGAGGGAATTTGCACACTGGCACCCAGGAGAAAATTCGTACACTGGTGTCCGGACAGGATTTACACACTGGCGCCAGGGTTGGGGGGGGGAATTTACAAACAATAATACGGGAGGAGAAGGATTTGCACACAGGCATCCAGGGGGCACTGGCACCAGGTAGGTCCTGGAGGGGGGGGCCGGGGTCACGCATTGGCGTGGAGTAGTGATTGCGTACTGGCGCTGGAGGTGTGGGCAGTTTGGGGGAGATCTGCGCACCGGCGCCGCCAGGGGGAGGGGTGGAGATTCACTCACTGGCTCCAGGAGGAGGGGGTGGGAGATTTCACGGCACTGGCTCCGGAGGAGGGGTGGGAGATTCACCAGCACTGGCTCCTGAGGAGGGGGTGGGAGATTCACGCACTTGGCTCTAAGGAGGAGGGTGGGGAGATTCACGCACTGGCATCCAGGAGGAGGGGGTGGGAGATTCACGCACTGGCCGCCAAGGGGGGGGGCGGGGTGTGCGGCTCACACACGGGCGCCTGGGGCGGGGGGTGCGGCTCACACACGGGCGCCGGGGGCTGGGGGGTGCGGCTCACAACACGGGCGCGTCGGGGGCTGGGGGGTACTCGGCGGCTCACAAGCACGGGGCCGCACGGGGGCGGGGGGGTGCGGCTCACAACAACGGCGGCCGAGGGCGGGGGGTGCGGCTCACACCCGGGCGCGCGTGGGCGGGGGTGCGGCTCACACACCGGGCGCGCGGGGGGCGGGGGGTGCGGCTCCACACGGCGCCGGGGGCGGGGGGTGCGGCTCACACCGGTCGCGGGGCGGGGGTGCGGCTCACCACACGGGCGCCGGGGGGGCAGGGGGGTGCGGCTCACACACGGAGCGCCGGGGGCGGGGGGTGCGGCTCACAACACGGGGCCCGGGGGCGGGGGGGTGCGGCTTCACACACGGGCGCGCGGGGCGGGGGGTGCTGCTCACCACGGCGCCGGGGGCGGCCCACAAAAACCCCCGGGGGGCGGCTACACACGGGCGCCGGGGGCGGGGGGTGCGGCTACACACGGGCGCTCGGGGGCGGGGGGTGCGGCTCTCACACCGCTGGCGCCGGGCGTGGGGTGCGGCTCACACACGGGCCACGGGGGCGGGGGATGCGGCTCACACACGGGCCGCCGGGGGCAGGGTGGGTGCGGCTCACACACGGGCGCCGGGGGGGCGGGGGGTCGGCTCACACACGGGCGCCGGGGCGGGGGTGCGGCTCACAACGGGCGCCGGGGCGGGGGGTGGCGGCTCACACAACGGGCGACGGTGGCGGGGGGTTGCGGCTCACACACGGGACGCCGGGGCGGGGGGTGCGGCTCCACACGTGCCAGACGGGGCCGGTAGGGTCGGCTCACAACACGGGCCTCCGGGGGCGGGGGGTGCGGCTCACACCGGGCCCCGGGGGGCCGGGGTGCGGCTCACACACGGCGCCGGGGGCCGGGGGGTGCGGCTCACACACGGGCGCCGGGGGCGGGGGTGCGGCTCACACACGGGCGCCGGGGGCGGGGGGTGCGGCTCACACAGGCCGCCGGGGGCGGGGGGTGCGGCTCACACACGGGCGCCGGGGGCGGGGGGTGCGGCTCACACAAGGGCGCCGGGGGCTGGGGGTGCGGCTCACACAACGGGCGCCGGGGGCGTGGGTGCTTCTCACACAACGGGCGCCGGGGGGTAGGGGGGTGCGCTCACCCACGGGGCCGGGGGGGGGGTGCGCTCACGACACTGGCGCCGGTGGCGGGGGGTCGGCTCACACACGGGCCTCACACGGGGCGGGGGGGTGCGGCTCACACACACGTGCGCCGGGGGCGGGGGGTGCGCTCACAACACGGGCGCCGGGGCGGGGGGTGCGGCTCACACACTGGCGCCGGGGGTGCGGGGGGTGCTGCTCACACACGGGCGCGGGGGCTGTGGGTGCGGCTCACACACGTGCGCAACGGGGGGGGGGGTGCGGCTCACACACTGGCGCCGGGGCGGGGGGTGCGGCCTCACACACGGGAGCCGGGGGCGGGGGGTGGCGGCTCACACACTGGCAGCCGGGGCGGGGGTGCGGCTTCACACACCGGCGCGCGGGGGCGGGGGGTGCGGCTGCACACCGGGCGCGCTGGGGGGGCGTTGTGCGGCTCACAACACGGGCGCCAGGGGGCGTGGGGTGGCCGGCTCACAATACACGGGCCGCCGGGGGACGTGGTGGTGCGGCTCACACACGGGCGCGCGGGGGCGGGGGTGGCGGCTCACACAGGGCGCCGGGGCGGGGGGTGCGGCTCACAAGGCGCCGGGGGCGGGGGGTGCGGCTTCACACCGCGGGCGCCGGGGCGGGTGTGCGGCTTCACACACGGGCTCGTCCGGGGGCCGTGGGGTGCGGCTTCACAACCACGGCTGCCCCCGCCGGGGGCCGGGGGGTCGCTCACACACGGGCGCGGTGGCGGGGGGGGGTGCGGCTCACACACGGGCGCCGGGGGCGGGGTGGTGCGGCTCACAACACGGGCGCCGGGGGCGGGGGTTGCGGCTCACACACGGGCGCCGGGGGCGGGGGGGCGGCTCACACACGGCGCCGGGGGCGGTGGGTTGCGGCTCACACACTGTCGCCGGGGGCGGGGGGCGGCTCACACACGGGCCCGGGGGCGGGGGTTGCTGCTCAACACACGGGCGCCGGGGCAGGGGGGTGCGCTACACAACGGGCGCCGGGGGCGGGGGTGCGCTCACACACGGGCGCCGGGGGCGGGGGGTGCGGCTCACACACCGGAGGCGCCGGGGGCGGGGGGTGCGGCCTCACACACGTGCCGCCGGGGGCGGGGGTGCTGAGCTCACACAACGGGCAGCCGTGGGCGGGGGTGCGGCTCACCCACGGGCGCCGGCGGGGTGCGGCTCACACACGGGCCCGGTGGCGGGGGTTTTTTGGGGTTGCGGCTCACACACGGGCGGCCGGGGGCGGGGTTGCGGTCTGCACACACTGGCGCCGGGGGCGGGGGTGCGGCTCACAACACTGGCGCCGGGGCGGGGTTGCGGCTCACAGCACTGGCGACCGGGGGCGGGGGTGCGTCCTCACACACTGGCGCCGGGGGCGGGGTGCGTCTCACACACTGGCGCCGGGGGCGGGGGTGCACTCACACACGTTGGCGCCGGGGCGGTGGGTGCGCTCACACACTGGCCCGGGGTCGGGTGCGACTCCCACACTGGCGCCGGGGGCGGGGTGCGCTCACACACTGGCGCCGGGGGCGGGGGGTGCGACTCCACACTGGCGCCGGGGGCGGGGGTGGCGACTCCACATCTGGGACCGGGGCGGGGGGCGACTCACACACTGGCGCCGGGCGTGGGGTGCGACTCACACACTGGCGCCGGGGAGGGGGTGCGACTCACACCTAGGCGCGGGGGCGGGGGTGCGACTCACACACTGGCGCCGGGGCGGGGGTGGCGACTCACACACTGGCGCCGGGGCGGGGTGCGACTACACACAACTGCGCCGGGGGCTGGGGTGTCGACTCACACACTGCGCCGGGGGCGTGGGTCGCTCACACACTGTCGCGGGGGCGGGGTGCGTCTCAACACACTGGCGCCGGGGCGGGGTGGCGACTCACACACTGCGCCGGGGGCGGGTGCGACTCACACACTGGCGCCGGGGGCGGGGGTGCGACTCACACACTGGGCGCCGGGGGGGGGGTTGCGACTCCCACACTGGCGCCGGGGGCGGGGGTGCGACTCACACACTGGCGCCGGGGGCGGGGGTGCGACTCACACACTGGCGCCGGGGGCGGGGGTGCGACTCACACACTGGCGCCGGGGGCGGGGGTGCGACTCACACACTGGCCCGGGGGCGGGGGTGCGACTCACACACTGGCGCCGGGGGCGGGGGTGCGACTCACACACTGGCGCCGGGGGCGGGGGTGAGACTCACACCGGCGCCGGGGGCGGGGGTGCGACTCACCACTGGCGCCGGGGGCGGGGTGCGACTCACACACTGGCGCCGGGGGCGGGGGTGCGACTCACACACTGGCGCCGGGGGCGGGGTCGACCACAACATGGCGCCGGGGCGGGGGTGCGACTCACACACTGGCGCCGGGGGCGCGACTCAACACTGGCGCCGGGGCGGGGGTGCGACTCACACACTGGCGCCGGGGGCGGGGGTGCGACTCACACACTGGCGCCGGGGGCGGGGGTGCGACTCACACACTGGCGCCGGGGGCGGGGGTGCGACTCACACACTGGCGCCGGGGGCGGGGGTGCGACTCACACACTGGCGCCGGGGGCGGGGGTGCGACTCACACACTGGCGCCGGGGGCGGGGGTGAGACTGTGGGGGACTCACGCATTGGTGCCGGGGTGGGGTGGGCAGGGGATTCACTCACTGGCGCCGGAGGACAGGGGATTCATGCACTGGCGCCAGGGGTGGGGGGGACTCACACCGGGGCCGGGGCAGGTGGGCGGGGGACTCACGCACTGGCGCCGGGGGCGGGTGATTCACACACTGGTGCCTGGAGGGTGGGGGTTGCGGGGGATTCACTCATTGGCGCCGTGGTGTGGTGGGTAGGGGATTCACGCACTGTCGCCGGGGCAGGGGATTCACGCACTGGCTCCGGAGGACAGGGGATTCAAGCACTGGCAATTGGGTGAGGGGGGGCATGGATACCCACAGACTGGCACTGTGGGGGTGGGCCCACGGACCAGATCTGGAGAGGGGGGGAGGGTTTACATACCAGCACCAGGAGGGTGGGAGGGGGATAGGGGGGAAGGGATGGGTGGATGGGGATTTGCATGCAGGCACTGGGTGGATTTACACGCTGGCAACAAAGGAATTTACTCAGTGGCAATAGGAAAGGGGGCTGGGATTTACACACCTGCATCGCAGCAATCTGCACCCCAGCACCAGAGGTGATTTGCAAGTTGGCGCTGCAAGATTGACCCACCTGTACTGCAGATGACTGCAGCTGGCACACTGGGCAACTGGCACCCTGGTACTGGATGATTTACACATTGCGTGCCTTACACCCCAGCACCACGTACTTCACATCCAGGCACCCTAGTTGATTTACACACTGGGTGATTGGCTTACACTGTGGCACTGCGTGATTTACACTGGGCACTGGGTGATTTCACCTTGGATGATTTACACGTTAAGCAAAATTAAGCTCTGGCTCTGGGTGATTCACACTCTGGGTGATTCACACTCTGGGTGATTCACACTCTGGGTGATTCACACTCTGGGTGATTCACACTCTGGGTGATTCACACTCTGGCGCTGGGTGATTCACACTCTGGCGCTGGGTGATTCACATGTTGGATGATTTACATGCCTGGCGATTTATATACTGGCATTGACTGATTTGCACATGGGCACTGGATGATTTACACGTTGGGTCATTCACACCCTGGCGCTGGGTCGTTCACACATTTGATGACTCACTGGCACTGGGTGATTTACACGCTTGATTCACACCCTGGCACTGGCTGGTTAACACGCTTGATCACACCCTGCCACTGGGTGGTTTCACACCCTGCCACTGGGTGGTTTCACACCCTGCCACTGGGTGGTTTCACACCCTGCCACTGGGTGGTTTCACACCCTGCCACTGGGTGGTTTCCCACCCTGCCACTGGGTGGTTTCACACCCTGCCACTGGGTGGTTTCCCACCCTGCCACTGGGTGGTTTCACACCCTGCCACTGGGTGGTTTCACACCCTGCCACTGGGTGGTTTCACACCCTGCCACTGGGTGGTTTCACACCCTGCCACTGGGTGGTTTCACACCCTGCCACTGGGTGGTTTCACACCCTGCCACTGGGTGGTTTCACACCCTGCCACTGGGTGGTTTCACACCCTGCCACTGGGTGGTTTCACACCCTGCCACTGGGTGGTTTCACACCCTGCCACTGGGTGGTTTCACACTTGATAATTTACACACTGTTATCCTCCCTCCGCGCTGCCCGTTCCTTTCACAATCGCCCTTACCCGGAGTGCAGACAGGTCGATATCATCCAGGCTGCGGGCCGGCGGCTCACTCGCCATCTTCTGCCGGCGGTGCTGGTGAAGGGGGTGGTGAGGAAGGAAAGGGTTAAGCGACTGGGCTGCGGGGGAAGGAGGGGAGGGCGATCCGGCCCCGCACTCTCCTCACTCACTGGACTCTCTCTCTCTCTCACACACACACACACTCAGGGCAGGAGCAGCCGCCTCCCGCTGCTCCGGAGCCGCCAACACCGCCGCTGCCGCTCCTCCGCCTCCATTCCCGGCTCCAGCGCGCACATCAATGGCGGCCCCGTCCGCCCCCCTCAACCAGTCCGCCCGGTAACCAGGAGCAACGCTGCCTGCCCAGCCTCTCCGAGCGTGCGTGCGTGCGTGCGTGCCTGCGTCACCACCCCGTGCGTGCGTGCCTGCGTCACCGCGCCGACCGTGTCTCCCTGCGACAACTCCCCGAGCGTGCCTGCGTCACCCACGCAACGATGCGCGCGACGATCCCCTCCCCCGCGCGCCTCCCTGCGTCCCCTCCCGTGCGTGCCTCTGCCTCCCTTCCGCTCAACGTGCCTGCGTCACCTCCTCGTACGGTGCGTGCCTGCGTCTCCAACCTGTGCGTGCCTCTGCGTCCCCTCCCCTCTTGCGCCCTTGCGTGTGTCACCTCCTGCGTGACCTCGCCCGGCTCCACCCAGCGTTACGTCACCACGCACTCGCTCCCCCTTAGGTGGAGCGATCGGCCTCCACTTGCGCCTGCGCGCTCTCCCTCACCCAGCTCTCTTTTCCCCCCCTCCTCCTTTCCATTCGCCCAACTGATTGACAAGGTGTTTTGCCGCCGCTGCTGCTCACCTCCGGCCCCCCCCCCCCCCCCCCGCCTCGCACACGTGACCTAACTCCCCCCCCCCCGGCTTGGCCACGCCCCTCACGCGGAATGGCCTCTCTCACTCCCGCCCTCCGCACGCTCGCCGCCTGTGCGCCTGCGCATCCTCCCTCTCCCCGCCCAGCTCCCCATTGGCTCCGCCCCTTTACCCTAACTGATTGACAGCTCTCCCAGTGGCACCTGCGCACTCCGGTCTTTCGTCCACGTGACAACAACTCCAACCCCCGCCTGTCATTCCCACCCTCTCTAGATTGGCTCCCCCCCCTTCTCAAACCAGGTTGACTGACTCCTGCGTGGCATCAGAGCTCTCTCCGCACCCGCCCCCCGCCCAGCCACCAAGATGATATTATCCCTCTGGCACCACCCCCTCTACTAATCCCCGCCCCCTCCACCAATCCCCGCCCCTTCGACCGCCTTCTTGTCTCACTCCTCCCACCACTCCGAAGTGCGCCTGCGCACTCATCTCCACCAGCTCCGCGGCGCGCCTGCGTACTCCCCTCCACCAGCTCCGCCGTGAGCCTGCGCACTCCCCTCCCCCTTGTTTTTTTTTCTTTTGGCTCCACCCCCCTCGCGCCTCGGCCCCTCCCCTGGCTGCCGAGTCCGCCGCTCCTCCCCCCCACCCCCGGGCCACCTATCCCCACGTGACCACCAGCTGACTGATCGCCCACCTGCGCGCTTGCGCTCTCCGTCCCCAGTGGCGGAGGGTCGCGCATGCTTACTCGGGTCGTTTTCCGGGTAACAGCCTCTGGCGGCGAGTCGAGTGAACTACAAGAGACTTTCAATTGACTAGAATTGGTTGGATTCATTGAATTGAAGAATTAAATTTAATTCAATTGATTGATTGAATTGACTGAATTTAATTCATTGTTGAATTCTATTGAATTGATTGTTTAGTGTCACATTATTTTCCTCTTGTTTTTTGATTTGATTATTGTCATAATTATTGTTGAGGAACAGAAGGATCTTGGTGTATGTGTCAATAGATCCCTGAAAGTAGGCAGTCAAGTGGATAAAGTTGTTAAGAAGGCATATGGAGTCTTAGCTTTTATTGGCAGGCGGATTGAATTTAGGAGCCGCAGCATCATGTTGCAACTGTACAAAACTCTAGTGCGGCCGCACTTGGAGTATTGTGTGCAGTTCTGGTCCCCACATTATAAGAAAGATGTGGAGGCATTGGAGAGGGTACAGAGGAGGTTTACCAGGATGTTGCCTGGTATGGAGGGCAGGTCTTATGAAGAGAGGCTGAGGGATTTGAGGTTGTTTTCGTTAGAAAGGAGGCGGCTAAGAGGGGACCTTATCGAAACATATAAGATGATTAGAGGTTTAGATAGGGTGGACAGTGATAGCCTTTTTCCTAGGATGGAGAAAGCTAGCACGAGGGGACACAGCTTTAAATTAAGGGGTATGAGTTATAGGACGGATATCAGAGGTAGGTTCTTTACTCAAAGAGTGATTAGGGAGTGGAATGCCCTGCCTGCAGCTGTTGTAGATGCGCCAAGTTTGGTGGCGTTTAAGAGGTTAATTGATAAGTATATGGAAGAGAAGGGAATGGTTTAGTTTGGAGGGGCATTGCTTTTTATTTTGGTCGGCACAACATCGAAGGCCGAAGGGCCTGTTCTGTGCTGTAATGTTCTATGTTCTATGTTCTATGTCATGTGAATTGGTATACCGTTTCTTGCATGCTATGCAAAGCATACCATTCATAAGAGTACATAGGGGAGAAGGATTTGGTTTGATTTATTATTGTCACATGCATTATTTACAATGAAAAATATGATTTCTTGTGCTATACAGCCAAAGCATACTGTCCATAGAGTATACAGGGGAGAAGGCATGATGGCACAATGCTGCCTCACAGCACCAGGGATCCCAGTTTGATCCTGGCCTCGGGTCACTGTCTGATTGGCACTGTCCATGCATGCTTCCCCCGTCTGCATGAGTTTCCTCTGGCTGCTCCAGTTTCCTCCCACAATTGCGGTGTATATGAATTTTAGTAAAATTTTCATAAGGTTTCCCATGATAGGCTACTGCAGAATTGCAATAGCATGGGATTGCATGGGATTGAGGGTGATTTAGCAGTTTGAATCAGGAATTGGCTAGCTGATAGAAGACAGGGGGTGGTGGTTGATGGGAAATACTCAACCTGGAGTTCAGTTACAAGTGGTGTTACAAGTTTTGTGGTCACTGCTGTTTGTTATTTCTATAAATGACCTAGATGAGGGTGTAGAGGATGGGTTAATAAATTTGCTGATGACACCAAAGTCAGAGGAGTTGTAGACAGTGAGGATGGATATTACAGTTTACAGAGGGACATTGATAAGCTGCAGAGCTGGGCTGAGAGGTGGCAAATGGAGTTTAATGCGGAAAAGTGTGAGGTGATTCACTTTGTTAAGCGTAACAGGAGTACAGAATATAGGGCTAATGGAAGGACTCTTAGTAGTGTCAACAAGCAGAGAGATCTCGGTGTACATATGCACAGCTCCCTGAAAGTTGGCACCCAGGTTGATAAGAAGGCTTACAGTGTGTTAGCTTTTATTGGTAGAGGGATTGAATTTCAGAGCCATGAGGTCATGTTGCAACTGTACAAAACTTTGGTGCGGCCGCACTTGGGGTATTGCGTACAGTTCTGGTCGCCGCATTATAAGAAAGATGTGGAGGCATTGGAAAGGGTACAAAGGAGGTTTATCAGGATGTTGCCTGGTATGGTGGGAAGCTCTTATGAGGAAAGGCTGAGGGAACTTGAGGTTATTTCCATTACAGAGAAGAAGGTTAAGAGGTGACCTAGTTGAGGCATACAAGATGATCAGAGGGTTAGATAGGATGGACAGTGAGAGCCTTTTTCTGGGATGGTGATGGCTAATATGAGGAGACATAGCTTAAAATTAAGAGGTGGTAGTCATAGAGCGGATGTCAGAGGTAGGTTCTTTATTCAGAGGGTAGTAAGGACATGGAATGCCATGCCTGCAGCAGTTGTGGACTTGCCAACTTTAACGGCGTTCAAATGGTCAGTGGATTGGAATCGTTTAGGTTAGAGGGTCATTAGATTCGTTCCGCTAGTCGGCGCAACATCGAGGGCCAAAGGGCCTATACTGCACTGTAATGTTCTATGTTCTATCCAAAGTTGTGTGGGTTAGGTTGATTGGCTGCAATAAATTGATCCTTAGTGTCACCGGGGCCTGGCTGGGGTAAATTAATGGGGTTTATGGGGTGAGATTGTGGTCAGTACAGACTCAATGGGGTGAATAGAATCCCTGCAGTTCAGGATAAGTAAAGGGCAGAGTGCAGAATGTTGTGTTACAGTCATAGCTAGGATGTCGAGAAAGATCAACTTAGTGCAAGGTGAGTCCATTCAAAAGTCTGATAAGTAGCAGGGAAAACGTTGTTTCTGAGTCCGTTGGTACGTGACCTCAGACTTTTGAATGTGAACAGTAGATGGCAATGATGAGTTACTCCAATTGTGCATGGTGGGGTGAATTAATATTTAAAGCTGGATAAACACATGTAGGAAAATAGAATAAAACAACTTGCATTTATATGATGCCCTTAATATAACAGCATTTCCCAAGGCCCTGGATGTTGGCACAAGGCAAGTATTTGATTAACAAGATATGACTAAGAGATTCAGTCAAAGCTGTAGGTACGAAGGAACAGCTAAAAGGACACAGAGAAATGTGATTTATGCCAAAATAGAAGTGGGGGAGAATGTGGGCCTTGCTCCCATGGGGAGGGTGTGGGCCTCACTCCCCATTCCCTGTGGAAATATGTGGAACTTGCTTCCATTGGGAGAGGTTGAGGTGAGTAGAATTGAGACATTGGGGGGAGGCAGGTAGCTGGATAAACACACGGGGGAGAAAGGAATAGAGAGATCTGCTGGTAGGATGAGATGGAAGGAAACAGTAGGGTGACCAGAAGAACATTAGAAACAGGAGAAGGAGCAGACCATTTAGCCCAAGCTGTCCCCATTAATCAATAGGATCATGCTTTATCTTGGGGTTTTAACTCTATTTTCTGCCCACATCCCATATATCTTAATTCTCCTAAAATTTGTCTACCCTCACCTTAAACGTATTCAATGATGAAGCAGCCACATCCCCCCCCGAGGTAGAGAATTCCAAAGAATCACAACCAATTAGAGGGTGATTTAGCTAATTGGGTTAGGAATTGGCTAGCAGGTAGAAGACAGAGGGTGGTGGTTGATGGGAGATATTCATCTTGGAGTACGGTGACAAGTGGTGTACCTCAGGGGTCTGTTTTGGGGCCCCTGCTGTTTGTAATTTTTATAAATGATCTGGATGAGGGTATTGAAGGATGGATTAGTAAATTTGCAGATGACACTAAAGTCGGTGGAGTGGTAGATAGTGAAGAGGGGTGTTATAGTTTGCAGAGGGACTTGGACAAGTTGCAGAGCTGGGCCGAGAGGTGGCAAATGGAGTTTAATGTGGAAAAGTGTGAGGTAATGCACTATGGCAGAAATAATAAATGTGTAGAGTATAGGGCAAATGGTAGGATTCTTAGTAGTCTAGATGAACAGAGGGATCTTGGTGTGTATGTGCATAGATCCCTGAAAGTAGGCAGTCAGGTCGAGAAGGTTGTTAGGAAGGCATATGGAGTCTTGGCTTTTATTGGTAGAGGGATTGAATTTCGGAGCCGCAACGTCATGTTGCAACTGTACAAAACTCTAGTGCGGCCGCACTTGGAGTATTGTGTGCAGTTCTGGTCCCCACATTATAAGAAAGATGTGGAGGCATTGGAGAGGGTACAGAGGAGGTTTACCAGGATGTTGCCTGGTATGGAGGGCAGGTCTTATGAAGAGAGGCTGAGGGATTTGAGGTTGTTTTCGTTAGAAAGGAGGCGGCTAAGAGGGGACCTAATCGAAACATATAAGATGATTAGAGGTTTAGATAGGGTGGACAGTGATAGCCTTTTCCTAGGATGGAGAAAGCTAGCACGAGGGGACACAGCTTTAAATTAAGGGGTGATAGTTATAGGACGGATATCAGAGGTAGGTTCTTTACCCAAAGGGTGGTTCGGGAGTGGAATGCCCTGCCTGCAGCAGTTGTAGATGCGCCAAGTTTGGTGGCGTTTAAGAGGTTAGTTGATAAGTATATGGAAGAGAAGGGAATGGTTTAGTTTGGAGGGGCATTGCTTTTTATATTGGTCGGCGCAACATCGAAGGCCGAAGGGCCTGTTCTGTGCTGTTATGTTCTATGTTCTATTTGAGTGAAGAAATTTCTCCTAATCTCAGTCTGAAATTACACCACCCTGCTCCTCCACCCTCGCTCCGCTTATCCTGAGACTGTTCACCCACTACCATGATTTTCAAGTTTGTTGATGACACCACAGATCTGAAACAATGTGACGGAGTACAAGACAGAGATAGAGAATCTTGTGAATTGGAGCAGCAACAATAGTCTCTCCCTCAATGTCAACAAAACGAAGGAGGTAGTCATCGACCTCAGGAAGCATACTGGAGAACTTGCCCCTGTCTACGTCAACGGGGACGAAGTAGAAATGGTCGACAGCTTCAAGTTTCAAGGTGCCCAAATCACCAGGAAAATTTTACTGGGTTCCCCCCATGCCGACACTGTAGTTAAGAAACCCACCAATGCCTCTTCTTTCTCAGAAGACTAAGGAGATTTGGCACGTCAGCTATGACACCAACTTTTACAGATACAATCATAGAAAGCATTCTTTCTGGTTGTTATCACAGCTTGGTCTGACTCCTGCTCTGCCCAAGACCGCAAGGAACTACAAAAGATCGTGAATGTAGCCCAATCCATCGTGCAAACCAGCCTCCCATCCATTAACTTTGTTTACACTTCCCACTGCCAGCATAACCAAGCACCCCACGCATCCCAAATATTCTCCATCCCACCTTCTTCCGCCGAGAAAAAGATACGAAAGTTTGAGGTCACATACAAACCAAAGCAAGAACAGCTCCTCCCCTGCTGACATCTGACTTTTGAATGGACCTACCTCGCATTAAGTTGATCCTTATCTACATTAGCTATGATTGTAACGCTATATCCTGCACCTTTTCATTCCCTTCTCTATGAATAGTATGCTTTGTCTGTATAGCGCGCAAGAAACAATACTTTTCACTGTCTCCCAATACATGTGACAATAATAAATCAAAATTATTAGGCTGGCAGTTAGTTGGAGGCACAGCCACCAATGATAGAACGACGGGAATCGGGGCAGGTCCACTCAGGAGGTGCAGACGCCATGCTGGGAGCTCATCTCGAGGTGAAACGTGACCCTCAGGACTTCTTGCTTTGCACCATTTGTAATGTGGCTGTGATTAAAGTGGGACAGAGATAAACTAGGATACTACCGGGACTTGATGGATTGGGTTATGAGGGGAGGCTGGATAGACTAGGACATTTTTCTCTGGAGCGTAGAAGGTTGAGAGGACCTTATAGCAATCTATAAAAAATGAGGGGCATAGATCAGCTAGATAAGTCAATATCTTTTCTCAAAAGTAGGGGAGTCTAAAGCTAGGCAGTATTGGTTTCAGGTGAGAGGGAGATACAGAAGTGTCCAGAGGGACAGTTTTTTCACACAGAGCATGGTGAGTGTCTGGAACGAGCTGCCAGAGGTGGTAGTAGAGGCAGATATAATTTTATGCCTTTCAAACAAGCACAGAGATCTGACAGAGCTGTGGGGACTGGAAGAGGTTACAGAGAGAGGGAGGGCTGCAGGGGAGAATGTGGGACCGGCTCCCATGGGAGCAGGGAGAAAGTGGGAGTCGCTCCCACAGGGAGCAGGGAGAATGTGGGACTGGCTCCCATGGGATACAATGGAGAACATGGGAGTCTGTCCCTTGGGGAATGAGGGAGAATTTGGGATTCACTCTCATGGGGCGTGGAGAGGTTGTTGAACTTGCTCACACGGAGACTGGGGGGAATGTGGGGCTCGTTCCCACAAAGAGTGGGCGAGAATGTGGAACTTGCTCACATGGGGTGTGGGGGAAAACGTGGAACTCACTCCTACTGGAGGGAGGGGGAAATGCGGGATTTCCACGGGGAGCAGGGGAGAATATGCAGCTCGCTCCCATGGGCAGTGGGGAGAAATTGAAACATAGAATATAGAACATTAAGCGCAGCGATGCCATTAATATATTTGATATTAAGAGGGAGTGGTTTAAAATGCAGTGTTTTGTTATAAGTAGTCAGTTTGTCTGGCAGGAATACAACAGATGCTGGAACGATCTGTTTTGGGGCCCCTGCTGTTTGTAATTTTTATAAATGATCTGGATGAGGGTATTGAAGAATGGATTAGTAAATTTGCAGATGATACCAAAGTCAGAGGAGTGGTAGATAGTGAAGAGGGGTGTTATAGTTTGCAGAGAGACTTGGACAAGTTGCAGAGCTGAGCCGAGAGGTGGGAAATGGAGTTTAATGTGGAAAAGTGTGAGGTAATTCACTTTGGCAGGAATAACAAATGTGTAGAGTATAGGGCTAATGGTAGGACTCTTAATAGTGGTGATGAACAGAGGGATCTTGGTGTATATGTGCATAGATCCCTGAAAGTTGGCAATCAAGTCGATAAGGTTGTTAAGAAGGCATACGGAGTCTTAGCTTTTATTGGTAGGGGGATTGAATTTCGGAGCCGCAGCATCATGTTGCAACTGTACAAAACTCTAGTGCGGCCGCACTTGGAGTATTGTGTGCAGTTCTGGTCCCCACATTATAAGAAAGATGTGGAGGCATTGGGAGGGTACAGAGGAGGTTTACCAGGATGTTGCCTGGTATGGAGGGCAGGTCTTATGAAGAGAGGCTGAGGGATTTGAGGTTATTTTCATTAGAAAGGAGGCGGCTAAGAGGGGACCTAATCGAAATATATAAGATGATTAGAAGTTTAGATAGGGTGGACAGTGATAGCCTTTTTCCTAGGATGGAGAAAGCTAGCACGAGGGACACAGCTTTAAATTAAGGGGTGATAGTTATAGGACGGATATCAGAGGTAGGTTCTTTACCCAGAGGGTGGTAAGGGTATGGAATGCCCTGCCTGCTGCAGTTGTAGATGCGCCAAGTTTGGGGGCGTTTAAGATGTTAATAGATAAGTTTATGGATGAAAAGGGAATGGTTTAGGTTAGAGGGTCATTACTTTTTCTTAATCGGTCAGCGCAACATCGAAGGCCGAAGGGCCTGTTTTGCGCTGTAGTGTTCTATGTTCTATGATATGCTTTGTTTGCATAGCACGCAAGAAACAATACTTTTCACTGTATCCCAATATATGTGACAATAATAAATCAAATCACATCCTTCTCCTGTGTACTCGATGAACGGTATGATTTGTATAGTGCACAAGAAACAATACTTTTCACTGTATACAAATACATGTGACAATAATAAATCAAATCAAACGTACCCTGGGGTCTCTGATCAGTATCCCAAGCCCCTTTAAGATGTCCAAGTGTCACCCCAGTCTTTGCCAGTTCTCCCACCAAACAATTCTCTGCTTCTGTCACAGTGAATCACTTCCACAGGGACAGCGAGTAAATAAAAGTTCTGAAAATCTATTTATAAATCTCAGTGCACCTCCTGATCGGAAACTTGCTCATGGAGATGTTGTTGTTGAAGAGTGGTGATGGAACAGTATTATTTCACTCTCTACTGCAGTGGATCTTTGCAATAAGTACCAGGTACCATTGAGTACAGCACCTGATGTGGGATATTTGTGCGTACACTCTCAGAGATACTGGTCAATATCATTCATGGCTATATTTATGGGTGGTAAAGGATCATTGAGAGAGGTCCCTTCCCTACAAATAAGCTTTGGGATACTTAATGCCCACTTGTACGAGAGATGGAAAGAGGGAAAGAGAGGGGGAGAGAGAGACACACACAGGAAGAGAGAGTGGGTGCAGAGGAGATTTACAAGGATGTTGCCTGGATTGGGAGGCAGGCCTTATGAAGACAGGTTGAGGGAGCTGGGACTGTTCTCCCTGGACAGACGAAGGTTGAGAGGCGACCTGATAGAGGTTTACAAGATGTTGAGAGGAATAGATAGGGTGGACTCTCAGAGGCTATTTCCCAGGGCTGAAATGGTCGCGACGAGAGGGCACAGATTTAAGGTGCAGGGAAGCAAGTACAGAGGGGATGCTAGGGGAAAGTTTTTCACTCAGAGGGTGGTGAGTGAATGGAATCGGCTGCCGTCGGTGGTGGTCGAGGCGAACTCGCTGGGGTCTTTTAAAAGACTTTTGGATGAGTATATGGGATCCAATGGGATTGGGAGTTATAGATAGGTCTATGGCTGGGTAGGTTTTGATGTGTTCGGCACAACTTGTGGGCCGAAGGGCCTGTTTGTGCTGTAGTGTTCTATGTTCTAAGTTCTATGAATCACAGAGAGAGAAAGTAGAGACTTGTAAAGACTTGATTAGCTGTTAAGACTCACATTCCAATCATTATCTTGTAATTAAGTCTGTGTCCGGTTTGTGAAACACAACTCTTCACTCACCTGATGAAGAAAGCTTGAAAACCAAAATAAACTCGTGGTACCAAGTGAACGTGTTGGACTTTAACCTGGTGTTGTGAGGCTATTTACAAAGAGGGAGAGAGAAGGAGAGAGGGAGAATGAAACAAAGTGCTAACCACTGCACCATCATGCTGAGAGGGGGGAAAGGGAACAGGGGTGAATAATGGACAGTGAGACTGAAACACAGAGAGAAAGAAGGAGAAAGAGAAGATGAAAAAGAAGAGAGTGAGAGAGGGAGACGAAGAGAGTGGGCGAATAACAGAGAGAAAGAGAGCAAGAGTGAAACAGAGGGAGAGAAAGAATGGGTGACACACAGAGCAGGGAGCGGGGAGAGAGAGAGACAGCAGGAGAGTGTGGAGAGACAAAGGGAGAGATGGGAAGAGATTAGTAAGGAGAAGAGAGAGAAAGAGAAAACAGATGGAAGGAGAGAGAGCAACGGTGGAGAGAGAGCAACGGTGGAGGGAGAGCAACGGTGGAGGGAGAGGAACGGTGGAGAGAGAGGAACGGTGGAGGGAGAGCAACGGTGGAGGGAGAGCAACGGTGGAGGGAGAGGAACGGTGGAGAAACAACAGAGAGCAACGGTGGAGGGAGAGCAACGGTGGAGGGAGAGCAACGGTGGAGAGAGAGCAACGGTGGAGAGAGAGCAACGGTGGAGAGAGAGCAACGGTGGAGGGAGAGGAACGGTGGAGAGAGAGGAACGGTGGAGAGAGACCAGGGGAGGCCTGAGTAACAAACAGCTCGAGAGGGAGGCGAGGGAGAGATAGTCACAGAGTGAGAACGAGGCTTGTTTAAGTCAGCTATTATTTCCTGAGCAAACATTCTTTTAATGAGATGCAATGGTGAATATTTACAAAACTTAGATCACTTGCAGCACCTGCAGGGTCAAGTTTCCTTTTGCTTTGGTATCCAGTCCCTGTGGTAACATTGATTAACATTCTCCTCCAAGGGGGCAAGGGGTTAAAACTGAACTGATCCAATTGCTGCTCCATTCACTTTGACTGAACCCTTTGCTGCCAATGATCCTGGTGTTGAGACAGGTCTCTCACCCACCTCACTCTCCTGAAAGCTGGACAGAAAAACTAGAAGCACGAGGAGGCCATTCGGCCCTTGGAGCCTGCTCTTCTATTAGTTATGATCATGGCTGATCATCAAATTCAATATCCTGTTCTCCCCATACCTCTTGATTCTCCCTCCCCCCACACCCTCCCCAATATCCCCTGATCCCTTTAGCCTTCGGAGTTATATCTAATTTCTTCTTGAAATCACACAATGTTTTGCCCTCAGCTACTTCCTGTGTTGGTGAATTCCACACATTCACCACCCCCTGGGTGAAGAAATTTCCCCTCACCTCAATCCTAAATGATTTATTCCTTATCTCAAACAACAGTTCTAGACTCCCCTACCATCATTCTTTCTGAACCGACGCTAAAGGAGCAATTTACCATGGCCAATCAACCTAACCCACACATCTTTGGAGTGTTGGAGCACCTGCAGAAAACCCACACAGACATAGCTAAACATGCAGACTCTGCACAGACTAACCCAAGACCAGGTCAAACCCAGGTCCCTGGCGCTGTGAGGCAGCAGTGCTAACCACTGTGCTGCTGACATTGCAATAGTATCCACATTTGAGAAAATATGTTATAAGACATAAGCAGAATTAGGCCACTCAGCCCACTGAATCTGCTCCACCATTCAATCAAGGTTGATATTTTTCTCATCCCCATTCTCCTGCTTTTTCCCCATAACTGCTGACCCCCTTATTAATCAAGAACCTATGTATCTCTATCTTAAAGACACTCAATGACCTGGCCTCCACGGCCTTCTGTGGCAAAAAGTTTCACCGCTCTCTGGCTGAAGAAATTCCTCCTCATCTCTGATTTAAAGGATCGTCCCTTTAGCCTGAGGTTGTGCCCTCTGGTTCTAGTTTTTCCCATAGTGAAACATCCTCTCCACGTCCACTCTATCCAAGCCTTGCAGTATCCTTAAGCTTCAATAAGATCCCTCCCTCATCCTTGTAAACTCCAACGAGTACAGACCCAGAGTCCTCAACCGTTCCTCATACAACAGGCTCTTCATTCCAGGAATCATTCTTGTGAACCTCCTCTGGACCCTTTCCAAGGCCGGCACATCCTTCCTTAGACATGGGGCCCAGAACTGCTCACAATAATCCAAATGGGGTCTAACCAGAGCCTTATACAGCCTCTGCAGTACATCCTGCTCTTGTATTCTAGCCCTCTCGGCATGAATGCTAACATTGATTTGCCTGCCTAAGTGCCAACTGAACCTGCACATTAACCTTAATAAAGAGCAAGAACAATCCAGCACAGGAACAGGCCCTTTGCCCTCCAAGCCTGCACTTCATGTGTTCCTAACTAGACCATCTGTTTGTATCCCTCTATTCCCAGTCTGTTCATCTGAGATAAGTCTTAAATGACCCTAACGTGTGTACCACAAACACCTTGCTTGGTAGTGTATTCCAGGCCCCCACCATCATCTGGGTAAAAAAACATCCCAGGCATATCTGTGTTGAACCCTGCCACCCCCCGCCCCGTGCCCCCCTTACCTTGAACCTGTGACCCCTTGTGTTTGTCATTTTCAACCTGGGGAAAAGCTTTCAACTGCTCACCCTATGCTCTTCATAATTTTATAAACTTCGATTAGGTCGCCCCTCAACCTCCACCTTTCCGGGGAGAACAGCCCTAATTTATTCAGTCTCACTGCATAGACCCTCCACACCAAGCAACATCCTGGTAAACCTTTTCTGCATTCTCCCCAAAGCTTTCCGATAGTGTGGAGACCAGAACTGGACGCAGTATTCCAAATGTGCCCTAAACAACATTCTATACAGCTGCAACACCATATGCCAACTTTTATAATCTATGCCCTGTCCAATTAAAGGATAGTAAGAGGTCTGACAACACTAGGTTTAAATCCAACCGATTTATTTGATAGTAAACTCACCAGCTTTTGACTCTATGGTCTTTGTCAGGTGAATGAGGTGTTCTGGTCTCCAACGGCATTCACCTGATGAAGACCATAGAGTCAAAAGCTTGCGAGTTTACTATCAAGTAAATCGGTTGGATTTAAACCTGATGTTGTCAGACCTCTTACTGTGTTTACCCCAGTCCAACGCCGGCATCTCTACATCAATGAAAGCATGCCATATGCCTTCTTCGCTACCTTTTCCATCTTTGCTGCCACCTTTAAGAATCTGTGGACTAGCACATCCAGATCCTTCTGTGTGTCTACATTCCTGATGGTTCTGCCATTTATTGTATAGCACCCCCACCCCTTACATTAGATCTACCAAAATGCATCACTTCGCATTAATCAGGATTAAATTCCATCTGCTATTTCTCCGCCCAATTTTCCAGCCTATCTATATCCTGCTTTAATCTCTGACAATGTTCATCATATTTGCAACTCCCACAATCTGTGTCATCTGCAAACTTACTAATCAGACCACCTACATTTTCTTCCGAATCATTTATATATGTCAAAAACGGCAGAGGTCTCAGTACAGAGCCCTGTGGAACGCCACCGGTCACAGACCTCCAATCAGAAAAAGACCCCTCCACTTCCACTACCTTCTGTCTTCTTTCGCCAAGCCAGTTCGACACCCGTCTAGCTAGTTCACCTTTGATTCCCGTGAGACTTGAACAATGACTCCCAAGTCCCTTTCTGTTTCTGATTCCCTACGCATTTTCCTACTTAGAAAATAGCCTATGCTTCTATTCCGCCATCCAAAGTGCATAAGCTCATGCTTCCATATAGATTTTCATCTGCCACTTTTTTGCCCAGTCTCCTAACCTGTCCAAGACCTTCTCCAGCACCCCCCGCAGCTTCCTCAATACTACCCATCCCTCCACATATCTTTATATCATCTGCAAACTTAGCAAGAGAGCGTTCAGTTCCTTCCTCCAAACCGTTAATGTATATTATGAAAAGTCGTGGTCCCAGCAATGACCCCTGAAGCACACCACCAGTCACCGACTGCCACGCCAACATTACATTTGCCCTCCTAACCTCAGAAGACCCCTCTATCCCCACTCTCTGCCTCCTGCCAGTCATGATGTGGAGATGCCGGCGTTGGACTGGGGTAAACTCAGTAAAGTTTTGCAACACCAATTTAAAATCCAACCAATTTATTTGATAGTAAATCCACGAGCTTTCGACACTATGTTGTGCCTTCGTCAGGCAAATGCAGTGTTCTGATCTGCAGAGGCACTCATATCCACACAGACAGTTACATACTGCTGATTAGAATGCGAATCCTTACATCTAACCTGCTATTCAAGTGTTAAAGTGGCTAACAATGTGTGTGAAGGAAATCCTGAGCATTGGTTAGAGAATTGTGTATTCAACCAATCCTCTATCCACGCCAAGATCTTACCCTTAACATTACGAGCTCTTAACTTATTTTACAGTCTCCTATGCGGCACCTTGTCAAAGGCCTTCTGGAAATGTAATGAATTACGTCCACTGACTCTCCTTTATCTACCTTCTTTCTTACCTCCTCAGAGAACTTTAACAGATTTTTCAGACATGACCTCCCCTTGACAAAGCCGTGCTGACTCAGTCCTATTTTATCATGCACTTCCAAGTTCTCTGCAATCTCATCTTTAATAAAGCACTCTAAAATCGTGCCAATGACTGAAGTCAGGATAACCGGCCGACAAGACCCCACTTGCTGCCTCCCTCCCTCCTTAAACAGCGGTGTTACATGAGCTACTTTCCAGTCCTCTGGCATCTCCCTCCCTCCCTCCAGTGATTCCTGAAAGATCACCAGCAATTTCTCCACAATTTCCTCAGCTATCTCTTTTAGAACTCCGTGGTGCAATCCATTCAGTCCAGATGATTTATCCACTTTCAGACCTTTGACTTTCCCCAGAACCTTCTCCGAGAGATGACCACTACACTCACCTGTGCCCCCTCATTCTCCACATCTTCCACTGTGAAGAATGATGCAAAGTAACTATTCCGTTCCTCTGCCATTTCTTTGTTCCCTATTATTCCTTCCCCAGCCTCTTTTTCCAGTGGTTCCATGGCTATTTCTGCTTCTCTCTTATCTTTTATATGTTGAAAAAAACTCTTCCTATCTTCTTTTACATTACTAGCCAGCTTACATTCATATTTCATCTTCTCCCCTCCCTTAACGCCTTTTTAGCTGTCCTCTGCTCACTTTTAAAGGCTTCCCAATCCTCTGCCTACCCATTAATTCTGGTCACTTTGTATGCTTTTTCTTTTGCTTTTATGCTGTCCTTGACTTCCCTCATCAGCCATGGATGCCTCGTCCTCCCTGTGGCATGTTTTCTCCTCCTCCGTGGGAAGAATTTCTGTTCTGACCCCCAAATAGCTCAAAAACCCTTGCCATGGGGTTGACCTCTTTTAGGTCCCTGCCATGTGTTGGAAGACGCAGAAAGAAGTCTCACAACAAGACCCTTGTGAGACCCTTGTCAGACCCCACTTGTTATTGGAAGTGTTTTTCACATGCTATCTCCATCTAGAAAAACAATTCACACAATTGCTGTCATAGAAAACTGTTGTTTGCCTGCAATGTGTACCCTTCGGGAATGCAGTCAATTTTTTTTTAATAGTCTATACCCTTGCCATCCTACATTTCCAAGCCAGCTACATTTCTTTAACTTACCTGAGTTAGTTAACCCCTACATTTAAATGTAATTCCACTCCCACTTGGAGTACTGTACGCAGTTCTGGTCGCCTCACTATAGGAAGGATGTAGAAGCTATTGAGAGGATGCAGAGGAGATTTACAAGGATGTTGCCTGGATTGGGAGGCATGCCTTATGAAGATAGGTTGAGGGAGCTGGGACTCTGCTCCCTGGAGAGACGAAGGTTGAGAGGCGACCTGATAGAGGTTTATAAAATGTTGAGGGGAATAGATAGGGTGGGCTCTCAGAGGCTATTTCCCCGAGTTGAAATGGTCACTACGAGAGGACACAGATTTAAGGTGCAGGGAAGCAAGTACAGAGGAGATGTTCGGGGTAAGTTTTTCACTCAGAGGGTGGTGAATGAGTGGAATCGGCTGCCGTTGGTGGTGATAGAGGCAAACTCGCTGGGATCTTTTAAAAGACTTCTGGATGAGTATATGGGAACTAATGAGATAGGGGGTTACAGATAGGTCTATGGCTTGGTAGGTATAGATGTGATTGGCGCAACTTGTGGGCCGAAGGGCCTGTTTGTGCTGTAGTGCTCTATGTTCTAACACCAGATTAAAATCCAACAGGTTTATTTGGTAGCAAAAGCTGCTAACTTTCAGAGCACTGTTCCTTCGTCAGGTAAATGGGAGTTGTGGTCACAAACAGGGCAAATAAAGACACAAACACAATTTACAAAATAATGCTTGGAATGCAAGTCTTTACAGGTAATCTCGAGCCTTAAAGTTTCAGACAATGTGAGTGGAGAGAACATTAAGCACAGGTTAAAGAAATGTGTACTCTTTCCAGTTAGTGAGATTTCGCAAGCCCAAGCAAGTCGTGGGGATGGATCACCTCAACTGGGGTCCTGGGTTCATATCACACTGTCTGTAATCCCCAGCACTTGCCTGGGCTTGCAAAATCTCACCGACTGTCTTTGGAAACAATAACACACCTCTTCAACCCGTGCTTAATGCTGTCCCCACTCACATTGTCTGCACCTTTAAGAGTTGATTATCTTAAAGACTCGCATTCCAACCATTATTTTGTAAGTTGAGTTTGTACCTTTCTATGCCCTGTCTGTGAACAGAACTCCCACTCACCTGACGAAGGGGCAGCGCTCTGAAAGCTAGTGGCTTTTGCCAACAAATAAACCTGTTGGACTTCAACCTGGTACTGTGAGACTTCTTTCTGTGTTTACCCCAGTCCAACGTCAGCATCTCCACATCACGGGTTGGAAGGACAGCCTTGCGGAAGTGAATAAGGTGCTATTTAAATGCAAGTCCTTCCCACAGCGACTAATGAAAAGGCCAACACGTGTCAACTGTACATGTCAGTATAAATTCCAGCTTTTTATTAATATCTTGTCCTAACCAGAACTACATTATTTATGATTAAAATGGAACACAAATGTGCGTCCACAAGATGGGCTACGAGGGTGTCCCCTTCCTGCTGGTGTGAAGAACCGATAACTCGTTAAACTGACTTAGTGCCCAGTGCAACGCTCTCCCAGAGATGCATTGGTCTCACAAGGTGATTGACGTGAGTGGAAGACAGTGCGCTTGGAAGATCGAAACCTCCCTGCGAGAAAACACTAACTCTCGTGTTGGCTGATGATAAATCTGCGGCCTTCATCGAGATTTCCGAGACAAGGCTCCCCCGGAACACCCGGAATCCTCAAGCGCTTGCCACCGGGATGAAGAATTCCTCGAGAAGATTGCCTTTAGGTGTGTGTGTGATTGAATAAGAGGTTACGTTTCTTTCCTTTAAAAAAAAGACGTACACGCGTTATAAAAGTGACGACGCAAAGCAAACAAAAAACAAAATACAGGCAGAATAAAACATCGTAAGATGAGGTGACAGTGATGATCTCTTATCTTGAGGGTTGGATTGTCTTTCCAGAACTTTCCAGATAACAGACAGCCTGGTCCAATCTGGCCACAGTTTCGAAATATAAAGCACAACTTGGTGATTGGGACCTGGCAAGGGTGTGAGTTTCTATCACTCTCTAAATTCCAATCGGGGAAGACTCTCCAATTAGTGATCCAGTCAACGATTAGCAATCTTCCAATTGGCTGTGGAAATGGGCCATCCCAAACGTCACTGAGCGAGAATTCAGAGTCGCCAGAGAGGCGAGGCAGTTCCGGAAATCCCAAAGTCGGAACTTCGGGAATGAGGGTCTTCCTGGTGGCAAGAACCCGTGTGGCGTCTCTTCTCCCCTCTCCGTCCGCACCCCCCCCGCCCCCGCCCCCGTCAAGTCCAAACCTCCATCGGAACCATTCCTTCTCGGCTGCTGAGCGGGGGTAGGAGATGTTCCTCGCACAGGAAGTAGAGGGGGAACAGGACCAGGATGCCGCGCAGCCCCTTTAGTTTCTCCCGGGCTTCCTCGGGATCCTCGGAGACCAGGCCGGGCGTCGACACAAACTCCCGCAACTCCACCAGGCTCGGGGCTGAGTTTGAGGGCAGGGATTTGAAAACCTGGGCAGAGTGAGAGCGGGAAATGGAAACGACAAAGTTGCTCAGAGGCAGTGACAGACTTAGTTGGGCTCATCACAATAGAGCAATTGTACACTAGAGAACATAAGAACATGAGCAGTAAGAGCAGGAATAGGTCATCTGGTCCCTCAAGCCTGTTCTGTCATTCAATAAGATCTTTCTGTGGGCTCAGCTCCACTTACTCACCCACTCAGCATAACCCTCAATTCCTTTACTGTTCAAAGCTTGCCTTAAAAACATTCAGAGGGAGCCTCAACTGGGCAGAGAATTCCACAGATTCGCAACCCTTTGTGTGAAGAAGTTCCTCCTCAACTCAGTCCTAAATCTGCTTCCCCTTATTTTGAGGCCACGTCCCCTAGTTCTAGATTCACCCGCCAGTGGAAACAACCTCCCTGCTTCTATCTTATCTATTCCCTTCATAATCTTATATATTTCAATAAGATCTTCCCTCATGCCAATAGTATAGCCCCAGTCTACTCAGTCTCTCCTCATGAGCCAACCCTCTCAACTCTAGAATCAACCTAGTGCATCTCCTCTGCACCCCCTCCAGTGCCAATATGTCCTTTCTCAAGTAAGGAGACCAAAATTGTACATAGTACTCCAAGCGTGGCATCGACAGCAGCTTATACAACTGCAATATAACCTGTTTTTAAATTCCATCCCTTGAGCAATGAAGGACAAAATTCTTTAATGCTTTCTTTAATGGCCGGTTGCACCTTCAAGCAACTCCTTGTGATTTCTGCACAAGGATACCCAGGAATCTGGGTGTCCTTGTGCGGGAGTACGGCGCTATACCATCATGCACTGCAATGCACAAGCTCCAATATTTCAAGATGGCTACTGTGCTCGATACACCCAGAACAGAACTCACCTGGTCATAGATGGTTGAATTGGTGGTCGCTATAGCATTCCAGATCTCCTGGAAACATCGATCACTAACAGGGTCCGCCACATCATCCATCTGGTCATCAGTAAGTCCAAGGTGCATCCTGCAGAGACACAGAGGGAGTGAGACAGTACAATTGAATCTGACAGTTCCAGGAAGTGCGTATTGTTGTTAGCACAGTGTTTCTGTGCGTACGGTCAACCACTGGCTGGTGGTGGACACGTTTTGGTGGCACAGTAGTTAGCACTCTCAGCTACCTCTCAGCACCAAGGAGCCAGGTTCAACTCTACCTCCAGTTGATTATCCGCCTGGAATCTACTTATTCTCCCTGTGACTGCTCGAGTTTCCTCCGGGTGCTCTGGTTTCCTCCCACACTCCACAGGTTAGGTTGAAAAATCTACCTAACCTGTACAGCTTTAGATACTAAGAGGCTATTTAACATAGCCAGTGCCCAAGGATGTGCGAGTTAGGTGGATTGGCCATGCTAAATTGCTCCTTAGTGTTTTGAGATGTGCAGGTTAGGTGGATTGACCATGCTAAGTTGTTCCTTAGTGTTTAGAGAAGTGGAGGTTAGGTGGATTAGCCATGCTAAATTGCTCCTTAGTGTTTTGAGATGTGCAAGTTAGGTGGATTGACCATGCTAAGTTGTTCCTTAGTGTTTAGAGAAGTGGAGGTTAAGTGGATTGGCCATGATAAATTGTTCCTTAGTGGTTAGAAATGTGGGGGTTAGGCGAGCCATCTTGGTGACCAGCTACCAGTGGGGAGTTTTGCCTCTGGTGGATTGACAGGTTGTTTGATTCCAGCCATTTCCCTGCCCCTTTCTCCAACATGCCTCCACCTTCTTAAGGGGCAATTAGGGATGGTCAGCAAACACTGCCCCAGCCAGCAATGCCTGTATCCCACAGAGGAGCAAGAGGTTTCACAGACGTACTTGAAGCATTGCAGCCGGAGACGGTGGGCGAATTTCCCTGCTTGGTATTCTTCACCATCCATTACCGATGTCTCCATCTCAGTATCTTCCACCAGAACAGCCATCTCACTGTCCCGTTTGCCCAGTAGACTGCGGTCATTGATGTTTGCTGAACCTGATCACAACAAGGCAAAGAATGTCAAGGTGAAGGGTGTGAAGACAGAGTAGAACCAAAGAATCCCCACAGTGCAGAAGGAGGTCCTTCGGCCCATTGAGCCCATACCAGCCCTCCAAAACAGCATCTTACCTAGGCCCAATTGCCTTTACCAAGGTCAACCAATCGAACCTGCACATCTTTGGACACTGAAGGACAATTTAGCATGGCCAATCCATATGACCTGCGCATCTTTGGACACTAAGGGGCAATTTAGCATGGCCAATCCAACTAACCTGCACATCTTTGGACACTGAAGGACAATTTAGCATGGCCAATCCATATAACCTGCGCATCTTTGGACACTAAGGGGCAATTTAGCATAGAACATAGAACATTACAGCGCAGAACAGGCACTTCGGCCTTCGATGTTGTGCCGACCAATTATGAAAAAAGCAATGACCCTCCAAACTAAACCATTCCCTTCTCTTCCATATACTTATCAACTAACCTCTTAATCGCCACCAAACTTGGCGCATCTACAACTGCCGCAGGCAGGGCATTCCACTCCCTAACCACCCTAAACGGCACATCTTTCAGACTGTGGGAGGCAACCCACGCAGACACGGGGAGGACATGCAGACTCCGCACAGACAGTGACGCAAGCTGGAATCAAATGCCGGTCCCTGGTGCTGTGAGGCAGCAGTGCTAACCGCTGTGTCATCCCGAGAATTATAGTTATAGGGTTAGGGCGAGAGTTACAGTCTCTGCACAGACAGTGACCCAAGCCAGGAATTGAACCCGGGTCCCTGGCACTGTGAGGCAGCAGTGCTAACCCGCTGTGCCACCCTTAAATCAATTGAAAATATTTGATGCAAAGTGGGGGGTCGGTGATTACGCTTGAGGTTTGGGAACAGTTTAGAACATAGAACATAGCATGGCCAATCCGTATAACCTGCACATCTTTGGATACTAAGGGAGCAATTTATCATGGTTAATCCACATAACCTGCATATCTTTGGACAGTAAGAGGCAATTTACAAAGGACAAAGAACAAAACAGTTCGGGAAACAGGCCCTTCGGCCCAATGAGCCCGCGTCGCCACCCCAATGTTCCCACCTCTACCTGCGATCCCTGTCCATGTTTATAGATCTATGGATTAAAAACCAAATTTGAGACAATTTAGGGAGAATTTGTTTTGCCAATTAGCCTAAGAGCACATCTTGGGGATGTGGGAGGAAACCGGAGCGCCCGGAGAAAACCCACGCAAGCACGGGGAGAATGCGCAAACTCCCACAGACACAGGCCCAAGTCCACGCATCTGCACAGCACAGCGATAGTCACCGAGCTGGCGTGTTGCCCATCAAATGGTCCAGATCAAGCGTACACTAACGACGTGAAGCACTAGGATACTCTCAAAAGATCCAAGAGCAGCCCTCTCACGACCCATCGCGTGTATGCCCCTTGTTAGACAACAAGGTGGACCAAAGCACCTGTAGGATAACAACAAGTACATCAATATCATCATCTATTTACACACTTCCCAGGGACTCCCAAGGCTCATGATCCCTATTTTAAATCAGTTTTCTATACCCCTCCATTCCCATTCTGTTCATGTGCCCATCTAAGTATTTCTTAATAACTCCAGATTACCTGCCTCCACCACTTTACTTGGCAGCGCATCCCATACCCCCATCACCCTCTGAGTAAAAAAAACTCCCTCTAGCATCCAAATTATACCTTACCTCCCTCACCCTAAGCCCGTGACCTCTGGTGCTATTTGAGTCCAAGCTTTTTCCTAGGATGGACTCATATTATACGACGGGTCACGGGCTTAGGGTGAGGGGGTAAGGTATAATTCAAGGGATCACGGGCTTAGGGTGAGGGGGGTAAGGTATAATTTGGATGCTAGAGGGAGTTTTTTCACACAGAGGGTGGTGGGGGTATGGAATGCGCTGCCAAGTAAAGTGGTGGAGGCAGGTACTCTGGAGTTATTTAAGAAATACTTAGATGGGCACATGAACAGAATGGGAATGGAGGGGTATAAAAAACTGATTTAAAATAGGGATCATGAGTCTTGGGAGTCCCTGGGAAGTGTGTAAATAGATGATGATATTGATGTACTTGTTTTTATCCTACAGGTGCTTTGGTCCATCTTGTTGTCTAACAAGGGGCATACACGCGATGGGTCGTGAGAGGGCTGCTCTTAGACCTTTATCGAGAGTATCCTACTGCTTCACGTCATTAGTGTACGCTTGATCTGGACCATTTGATGGGCAACACGACAGCTCAGTGACTATCGCTGTGCTGTGCAGATACATGGATTTGGGCCTGTGTCTGTGGAGTTTGCGCATTCTCCCCGTGCTTGCGTGGGTTTTCTCCAGGTGCTCCGGTTTCCTTCCACATCCCAAAGATGTGCTCTTAGGCTAATTGGCAAAACAAATTCTCCCTAAATTGTCTCAAATTTTGTTTTTAATCCATAGATCTATAAACATGGACAGGGATCGCAGGTAGAGGTGGGAACATCGGGGTGGCGGCGCGGGCTCGTTGGCCCGAAGGGCCTGTTTCCCATGCTGTTTTGTTCTTTGTAAATTGCCTCTTACCGTCCAAAGATATGCAGGTTATGTGGATTAGCCATGATAAATTGCTCCCTTAGTATCCAAAGATGTGCAGGTTATATGGATTCGCCATGCTAAATTGCCCCTTAGTTTTAGCATGGCCAATCCATCTAACCTGCACATCTTTGGATCCTAAGGGACAATTTAGCATGGACAATCCCTCTAACATGCACATCTTTGGATACGAAGGGACAATTTAGCATGGACAATCCACCTACACATCTTTGGACTATAGAAGAAACCGGTGTACCCAGAGGAATCCCACACAGACTGAGACTGGAATTGAACTTGGGCACTGGGAAGCAGCAGCGCTAACTACTGTGCTGCCTTGCCATCCAGTTAATCTGCCAAACCTCCCCGACACATTCTATCCCAATGTGACACCGTATACAAAAGCACATCAACAAATCCTCCCACCCTGCCCCCACCAATCTCTTTCGTGGGTCAGTTTAGAAAAATATTGACGTGGCCACGCAAACCTGGTCTGTCATCCAGTCAGGGATGAGATCTTAATGCGCTTCATATTCACATCCCTTAGAACCCACATGAACCGGCATTTCATCAACTGACCCTTAACCTCTTTCACTGACCCTCAAGATTGACGGTACTTTTAGGGAGATAGTTCAGGTTTCCACTATCAGCAAGGTAACCAATCTCAGCCCAGTGGACAACCCTACTCTCAATAGCACAGAAGTTAAATCTCACTCAGAAAAAAACGTGCTGTTGAAGATATTAGTTTCACACTCATCAGAACAATTGAATTGATCTACTATCAACGCATGTATTGGGCTACAGTGAAAAGTATCGTTTCTTGCGCGTTATAGATACAAGGCATACTGTTCATAGAGTGGAGAAGGAAAAGAGAGGGTGCGGAATGAGTTACAGGGTGTAGAGAAAGGCCAGCTTAATGCGAGGTAGGTCCATTCAAAAGTCTGACTGCATGAGGGAAGAAGCAGGGTTGGTATGTGACCTCAGACCTTTGTGTCTTGTTCCCAATGGAAGAAGTTGGAAGAGAGAATGTCCGGGGTGAGTGGGGTCCTTGATTATGTTGGCGAGGCAGCAGGAAGCGTAGACACAGTCAATGGGCGTGAGGCTGGTTTGCGTGAAGGACTGGGCTTCGTTCGCGAGCCTTTGTAGTTTTTTTGCGGTCTTGCAAGAATGTATAATTTCACACTGTCACGGCAATTTAAACTGTATATAGGTGGATAACATGGTTAAGAATGGTATACTTGCCTTATTTAGCCTTAATTGAATACAGAGGAGCTTGGTGAGTCTGTAATTGCTTTCTCTATGGCACACCTCAGCCAATAAGAGGCAATTGGCCAACGAACCAGCACCCTTTTCTTTTGTAATAGACACGATTGTGAGTGTTTGAAATTTGGTAATTGTCCTGATGAGTGAAAATGAAAAAGCTTCAACAACACATTCCTTCTGAGAGACATGCTTATGCAATTTGGATAGAGATGTTTGACCTACGTACAGCAAATCAATCATTCCCTTTTTATTGGCCAGGTGAACATTGATGTCAAAGGGGTACGGGGAAGCACACCCTGTCCCTTGGTTACTCACCTATGATGACCTGTCGGTCATCCACAATCATCATCTTGCTGTGGATATAGATTAACTCCGAGACCAAGTTGCCTTTGAGCTCCGCGTGAGTCCGCAGTCCACCGAATGAGATGTAATTCACCCACTCATCCCCCACTGCGAAGGAGAAAGAGACAAGGTGAGGGGGGCCTCTTTACGTTCAAGAGGCAGGAGAATTCACGGAGTGGCCCGGGGAGGGGGAGGGGGAGGGCACCTCCCCATCCTGCGCACAGCAAGCTCCCAAAAACAGCAGCACCATAATGACCAATAATTTGCAGTACCATCCACGAAGCGGGCAGAATTCAACCAATCATTGTTCCAATTGGCTGTCTGTCGTAGGAGATTTGGGATTGGTGGGTAAATTCAGTTACAAATACAGCCGTCAAAAAATACCCAGCAGTGTTCCAAGTGAGGACAGTTTTCTGATATTTCTTACCTCAATTTCAGTTCAAGTAAAAATGTCCAAAAGGTAATCATCTGGGCTAATTCAACCAGTGCCATATTGGTGCGACCACAGACTAATAGTCCTCTCGTTGCAAGATCTCGCACTCCAAGTGACCCTTGACTGGGTTGCCTGGCATGAATGGACATTATTCGAAATTCGCCTTGGATGTGAGGGAGGGGATGGGGTTTGTAATCTTCTACCTGTACTTGGTTTGATGTTCACCCTTCTGAAAACAAGGCAGCTCCCAATCTGGACAGTGAGAGCCTTTTTCCTCAGATGGTGATGGCTAACATGAGGGGACATAGCTTTAAATTAAGGGATGGTGGTTATAGGATGGATGTCAGAGGTAGGTTCTTTACTCAGAGAGTAGTAAGGGTGTGGAACGTCCTGCCTGCAGCAGTTGTAGACTTGCCAACATTAAGGGCATTCAAATGGTCAATGGATAGGCATATGGATAACACTGGAATAGTTTAGGTAAGAGGGTCATTAGATTGGTGCCACTGGCCAGCGCAACATCAGAGGACCTATACTATGTTGTAATGTTCTATGTTCCAGTGTTGTCTGCTTTATTCCTCTGCCCTGTTCACATGGTCTCAGGAAAGTTCCCTCATCAAGCACTGAAGAACACCCAAAACTCCTCACCAAACCAAATAGAAAATTTAGCATAGCTGAAATATCTAACCAGCACATCCTGTGGGAGGAAACCGTAGCACCCTGGGGAAACCCACATGGGAAACATGCATTCTCCCAACAGAAGTGACCCAAGCTGGCAATTGAACCCTGACCCCAATGCTGTGAGACATTAGTGGTAACCCCTGGGCCACCATGCCACCCTTAATGTTAAATTATGTCAGAAAAAAACTCCATCTGGTTCATCCTTTAGGGAAGAAAATCTGCCATCCTTATCCATCCTACACGGGCAGCTCCGTAACACAGTGGTTAACACTGCTGCCTCACAGTACCGGGGGACCCAGGTTCGATTCCCAGCTTGGGTCACTGTCTGTGCAGAGTCTGCACATTCTCCCCGTGTCTGCATGGGTTTCTTCCGGATGCTCCGGTTTCCCCCTCAGTCCAAAAGATGTGATGGTTAGGGTGCATTGGCCATGCTAAATTCTCTCTCAGCGTTACATGAACAGGCGACAGGGGGAATTTCACAGTAACTTCATTGCAGTGTTAATGTAAGCCTTACTTGTGAGTAGACTTTAAACTTTATGTGACTCCGGAGCCATGGCAATGGGGTTGGCTGTCAACTGCCCTCTGAAATCGAGACAGTAAGTTCAAGGGGCAATTAGGGGTGGGCCATAAATGCTGGATCCCAGTCAGTGACACCCACATTCTCTGAAAGGACTTGAAGAAACTCATTGGGGATCAGTTAGACACTCACCAGGTATCTCCTGACTTTTGCAGAGTTATGCATGACGTGGCAAGATTGTAGCGATAGACAACAGAGCAAAGATGTACTTACTATGTTTCTTTAAACGTTCAACTATAGAATATTCGCCTCGGCATATGGACCTAGACGTCAGAAAATTGAAAAGAAGATTGTAAAACTCAGGAAACGAAATGGAATTGTAATTTCTTCAACATGGCCTTGCTCACCTCAAAACCCCCGCAATATCTTGACCAAGGTCAACAGATCTCATGCTCTGGCCCTCGCCCACTCCGATTTCCTTGGCAGGTGGGCCTATAAAATTCTGGCCTATGCCTTTATACCCCTACACAGGGAGACGATGCTCAAGTGGTATCATCGCTAGACTATTAATCCAGAAACTCATCTCATGTTCTGGGGACCCGTATTCAAATCCCACCACAGCAGCCGATTTGAGCTTAAGTTTATTTATTAGTGTCTCAAGTAGGCTTACATTCAAAGGGCAATGAAGTTACTGTGAAAATCCCCTAGCCGCCGCACTGAGGGAGAATTTAGCGTGGCCAACCGACCCCAACCAGCACGTCTTTCAGACTGTGGGACGAAACCAGAGCAGCAGGAGGAAACCCACGCAGACACGGGGAGAACGTACAGGCTCCGCATAGTTAGTGACCCAAAACAAGAATCAAACCCGGGCCTAAAACAGTGCTAGCCACTGTGCCACCATGCTGCCCGTGATTGAAGTAAAGCCATTTAATCATGATTAAGGATCCCACGCATCCCAGATATTCTCTCTTCCAGCTTCTTCCAGTGGAAAAAGGATATAAAAGTCTGAGGTCATGTACCAACCGACTCAAGAAAAGCTGCTTCTCTGTTATAGTCAGATTTTTGAATGGACCTACCTCGCAATAAGTTGATCTTTCTCTGCACCCTTGCTATGACTGTAACACTACATTCTGCACTCTCTCCTTTCCTTCACTGTGAACGGTATGCTTTGTCTGTATAGCGCACAAGAAACAATCCTTTTCACTGTATCCCAATACTTGTGACCATAATAAATCAAATCTTTCTCCCCTATGTATTCTATGAACGGTATGCTTTGTCTGTACGGCATTCAAGAAACAATACTTTTCACTGTATCCCAATACATATGACTGCATTGAAGCTATTGAGAGGGTGCAGGGGAGATTTACAAGGATGTTGCCTGGATTGGGGGGGGCAGGCCTTATGAAGATAGGGTGAGGGAGCTCATAGAACATAGAACATAGAACATAGAACATTACAGCGCAGTACAGGCCCTTCAGCCCTCGATGTTGCGCCGGCCAGTGGGTCCTCTAACCTAAACTATTCCAATATCATCCATATGCCTATCCACCGAACATTTGAATGCCCCCAAAGTAGGCAAGTCCAGAACTGCTGCAGGCAGGGCATTCCATGCTCTCACCACCCTCTGTGTAAAGAACCTGCCTCTGACATCCATCCTATAACTACCACCTCTTAATTTAAAGTTATGTCCCCTCGTGTTGGTCATCACCATCTGAGGAAAAAGGCTCTCACTATCCACCCTATCCAATCCCTTGATCATCTTATACGCCTCAAAAAGCGTGGAAAAGTGCCTCAAATAGCTCGGTCTCTTCTCCCTGGAGAGACGGAGGTTGAGAGGCGACCTGATAGAAGTTTATAAAACGTTGAGAGGTATCGATAGGGTGGATTCTCGGAGGCTATTTCCTGGGGCTGAAATGGTCGCTACGAGAGGACACAGGATTAAGGTGCTGGGGGGCAAGTACAGAGGAGATGTCAGGGGTACGTTTTTCGCTCAGAATGGTGGGTGAGTGGAATCGGCTGCCATCGGTGGTGGTGGAGGCAAACTCGCTGGGGTCTTTTAAAAGACTTCTGGATGAGTACGTGGAATTGGGAGTTGTAGATAACCCTAGTTGGTATGGATATGAATGGTGCAACTTGTAGGCCGAAGGGCCTGTCTGTGCTGAAGTGTTCTATGCAGAGCCAAAGCAATGTGGTTTACTCTCAACTGCCCTCTAAGGACAACAAGTGATGGGTAATAAATGCAGAACCCGGCCAGCAAGGCCCATGTCCCACAAAGGAAATAATTAAAGGATTAATTCTTCACTGATTTTCCATTTACCTGAATGTGAAGTGTAGGATGGTCTGGATGGCATTCCCCCCACCAGTCGACATATCCCCCTGGAATCCGGGTAACAGTGGGAGCACAACGTAGACACGATATTTCTTCTTTGCTCTGTAGAAATCAGAAAAAAGGTACACGCACACAAGTCGATGGTCATTTGCAGTAAGGGCTATAATTTAATTATCAGTACTACAAAACTACTTTGGACCTACACAGCGAACCCTCAACTCAACACCAACTGACTCAAGAAAAGCTTCTTCTCTGTTGTTGTCAGAGTTTTGAATGGACCTACCTTGTGTTAAGTTGATCGTTCTCTGCACCCTAGCTGTGACTGTAACGCTACATCCTGCACTCTCTCCTTTCCTTCTCCATGAACGGTATGCTTTGTATGTATAGCGCACAAGAAACAATCCTTTTCACCGTATCCCCAATACATGTGACTGCATTGAAGCTATTGAGAGGGTGCAGAGGAGATTTACAAGAATGTTGCCTGGATTGGCAGGCACGCCTCATGAAGATAGGGTAAGGGAGCTCTGATACTGAGATTTCATTCGGAGTCAGAAAGCTTGCGCAGCATCTTTATCTCCTCCCTAACACAATCCTTGTGAAAGAGAGAACCCTGACAGGTTAGTGAGCTCGGACTGTACGGGCCAAAGAGGGTTACAGAGATAGGGAGGGTTTTAGGGACGGGAGGAAGTTACAGAGATCAGGAGAGGTGTAGGGAGCTGGAGGAGGTTACAGAGATAGGGAGGGTCGCAGGGGCTGGATGAGGTGTCAGAGATTAGCAGGGTTGCAGGAAGTTAGAGATAGGGAAGGGGTGTAGCGGCTGGAGGAGGTCACAGAGATAGGGAGGGTCACTGGGGCTGGATGAGCTGTCAGAGATAAGCAGGGTTGCAGACACAGAGGTAGAGAGGGGCGTAGGGGCTGCAGGAGGTTACAGAAATAAGGAGTTGTGGGGCTGGAGGAGATTACAGAGATAGGGAGGTAGGTAGACCCAAGGCAGAGTAAACTAGGTTTTAAACTGGTGTCAAAGTTAAGCCTTAAAGCTTCCCTGACCCTCAGTGAACCCATGCACGACAACGGAAAATTCTCCAGGCCAGCTTCTCGCTGCAGGTGGGAGAGGGGATGGCAGGGAAAGGGGACGTCAAAAGCCTCACCTGTGTGCTTTGAGAATTCTTTCCACGATAACATCTCCAATCTGGTTGTAGACACTGCTTTCGTCTGCACAGGTGATGAAGAATTGATTCTGGGAGGAAGCAGAGAGATAGAGAGAGACACAGCAGGAGGTGAAACACAAAAATAGCATAGAACATAGAACATAGAACATTACAGCACAGAACAGGCCCTTCGGCCTTCAATGTTGTGCCGACCAAAATAAAAAGCAATGCCCCTCCAAACTAAACCATTCCCTTCTCTTCCATATACTTATCAACTAAGCTCTTAAACGCCACCAAACTTTGCGCATCTACAACTGCTGCAGGCAGGGCATTCCACTCCCGAACCACCCTTTGGGTAAAGAACCTGCCTCTGATATCCGTCCTATAACTATCACCCCTTAATTTAAAGCTGTGTCCCCTCGTGCTAGCATTTTCCATCCTAGGAAAAAGGCTATCACTGTCCACCCTATCTAAACCTCTAATCATCTTATATGCGTCAATAAGATCCCCTCTTAGCCGCCTCCTTTCTAACGAAAACAACCTCAAATCCTTCAACCTCTCTTCATAGGACCTGCCCTCCATACCAGGCAACATCCTGGTAAACCTCCTCTGTACCCTCTCCAATGCCTCCACATCTTTAAACAATGCCTCCACATCTTTAGGACTTTAGTAAGGTTTTTGATAAGGTGGCCCATGGAAGACTTCTACAGAAAATGCAGATGTGTGGAATAGAGGGTGATTTAGCTAGTTGGATTAGAAATTGGCTGGCAGATAGAAGACAGAGGGTGGTGGTTGATGGGAGATATTCATCGTGGAGTTTGGTGACAAGTGGTGTGCCTCGGGGTCTGTTTTGGGGCCCCTGCTGTTTGTAATTTTTATAAATGATCTGGATGAGGGTATTGAGGGATGGATCAGTAAATTTGCAGATGATACTAAAGTTGGTGTTGTGGTAGATAGTGAAGAGGGGTGTTTTAGTTTACAGAGTGACTTGGACAAGTTGCAGAGCTGGGCCGAGAGGTGGCAAATGGAGTTTAATGTGGAAAAGTGTGAGGTAATGCACTTTGGCAGGAACAATAAATGTGTATAGTATAGGGCTAATGGTAGGGCTCTTAATAGTGTTGAGGAACAGAAGGATCTTGGTGTATGTGTCAATAGATCCCTGAAAGTAGGCAGTCAAGTGGATAAAGTTGTTAAGAAGGCATATGGAGTCTTAGCTTTTATTGGGAGGGGGATTGAATTTCGGAGCCGCAACGTCATGTTGCAACTGTACAAAACTCTAGTGCGGCCGCACTTGGAGTATTGTGTACAGTTCTGGTCCCCACATTATAAGAAAGATGTGGAGGCATTGGAGAGGGTACAGAGGAGGTTAACTACTAAAGAACTGCACACAATACTCCAAGTGCGGCCGCACTAGAGTTTTGTACAGCTGCAAAGGGACCGCGGTAAGTAACAGACGTGTCAACGGATGCTCACCAAGCAGTTTGTTAGCATTGCTGTAGGAGAGACTTCCTCCCCACCCTCTGTGCATGCTCAATTCTTCCCCCTGCAGCCCAATTCCTCACGCAATACAATCACAATTTGGTTTCAATTACTCAGTCTTAAAATTTATTTATTAGTGTCACAAGTAGGTTTATATTAACACTGTAATGAAGTTGCTATGAAAATCCTCTCGTTGTCACGCTCTGGTACCTGTTCGGGTAACATTGAGGTTCCCTCCCACAGTCCAAAGATGTGTGGGACTGGCCATGCTAAGTTGCACTTACTGTCATGGGAAGCAGCTGTGGTAAATGCACGGGGTTATTGGGATAGGGCCTGTTTGGGATTGTAGAGACTCGATGAGCGAATGGCCCCCTTATGCACTGTAGGCATCCTATTCTAACACTTTTCATTGTATCCCAATACGTGACAATAATAAATCAAATCAAATCCTTCTCCCCTATGTGGTCTATGAATGCTTTATCTGTATAGTGTGCAAGAAACAATACTTTTCACTGTATCCCAATATATGTGACAATAATAAATCAAATCAATTCCTTCTCCTCTATGTACTTTATGAATGGTATGCTTTGTCTATATAGCGCGTAAAAAACAATACTTTTCACTGTATCCCAATACATGTGACAATAATAAATCAAATCCTTCTCCTCTATGTACTCTATGAATGGTATGCTTTGTCTGTATAGCATGCGAGAAACAATACTTTTTAATAATACAATATAAAATACTATACAATAAATCAGTGTAACAATATAGATTTATTATTAGTAATAAATATTATTTATTAACAATGATAAAAATTATTTATTTGATAACAAATCAAAGTCTTTTAAGAGACTTCTGGATGAGTATATGGAAAAGAATAGGATAGGGGGTTATAGATAGGTCTGTGGATTGGTAGATGTGATCGGTGCAACTTGTGGACCGAAGGGCCTGTTTGTGCTGTATTGTTCTATATTCTACGTTCTATGTTAAATCTAATTGCTGCGCAGTGGGAGTCCCAAGTGCACCAATTAAATAGTTTCTACCTCAATGTACACGAAATGTTGGCTGTCTCGGATGGTGTGAAGGTAGGCATTGTAGATGGAATGTTCGCTCGATCCCGCAGACCAACATTCCACTGAGCGGAGCACCTGGAAAAGAAGACGGGAAAGGAGGATTCAACATCCAGTTCTGAAGTGACCTTCGAATCGGGCCCTGCATTCCTCCACCATCAAAGGGAGGACTCTCAAATCTGGAGGATAAATCTCGTCTAGTCTTTAGCGAGGTTCAATCAGTGTCTCAATCCCGATGGATCCATTCGGAGGAGCCCCCGGAAGCTGCTCTACCAGGCGGTTCCTTTCCCTGCCGCAAATCCAAGTACCCATCACATAATCCTTAAACCCGCTCCCGCCTTGACCTGATAGAAAGCTATCCATCTCAACCCTGAATATTCCTTATTATTCTCTTAGTCTCAGCGGCTTTCTTTGTGGTCAGTGGGGAGGGGGTGTGGGGGAGAGGGGAGGGCAGGTTTGGGAGTGAATGGCCAGGTTTGGACTGTAAGGGATCTGCTTGCATGTTGTTCTGGAATACCCCTCTCCAGGGACTTTGGCCCAACATGTCCGTGCCACCCAGTTTTTAACTACAAAGCTTGTCCCAATTGCCCACATTTGGCCCATATCCCATGATATCCGTCTTACCCATGTAACAGTCTAAATGCTTTTTAAAGACAAAATTATACCTGCCTCTACTACCAACTCTGACAGCTTGTTCCAGACTCTCTATGTTAAAGAATTGCCCCTCTGGACCCTTTTGTGTCTCTCACCTCTCAACTTAAACCTATGCCCTCTAATTTTAGGCTCCGCTATCTTTGGGAAAAGACATTGACTATCTAGCTGATCTGTGCCCCTCGTAATTTTAGGGCCCTCTATAAGATCACCCCTCAGCCTCCTATGCTCCAGAGAAAAAAAGCCCCAATCTAGCCTGTCCTTATAACTCAAGCCATCAAGTCCCGGGAGCATCCTAATAAATCTTTTCTGCACTCTTTCTAGTTTAATAATACCCTTTCTATAGTAGGGAGACCAAATCTGTGCACAGAATTCCAAGTGTGGCCTTACCAATGTCTTGTACAACTTCAACAAGACGTCCCAATTCCTGTATTCAATGTTCTGACCAATGAAACCAAGCATCTGCCGTCCTTATCTGGTCTGGCCCACGTGAGTCCAGAGCCACAGCCAATGCCGCTGACCCTTAAATGCCCTCTAAAAAAGCCAAGCAAGACACTCAAAAAGGTGGCATCTCACCGCCACCTTCTCAAGGTCAATCGGGGATGGGCAATAAATGCTGGCCAGCCAGCGACACCCATGTCCCGCAAATGAATTAAAAGAAAAACACAGGAGCAGCAAATAAACTTCATGGATATTTCAGGGGTCTATGCTACTCACCTGAAGATTAGTGGGAACGGAGTCGGGAACGACAAAGGGAAGCTTGTCGGCGGTGGTGTGAGATTTTGGAAGCAGGTACGGGTAAGCTGCGGGCTTGTACTTAGGCTTTACAGTCTGAAAAATCAAAAGTAATATCTTGGGTTACGACAATTCCAAATTCTTTGTTTTAAGCACATCTTCTTCATCTCCAGGCACGCTGAATTGATAACATCAATGTCCATCACTGTACTTTTACTGAGGCCAATCCCCTAACCTACACATCTTTGGACATTAAGGGACAATTTAGCATGGCCAATCCACCTAACCTACCCATCTTTGGACATTAAGGGTCAATTTAGCATGGCCAATCCACTTAATCTACACATCTTTGGACATTAAGGGTCAATTTAGCATGGCCAATCCACTTAATCTACACATCTTTGGACATTAAGGGTCAATTTAGCATGGCCAATCCACTTAATCTACACATCTTTGGACATTAAGGGTCAATTTAGCATGGCCAATCCACTTAATCTACACATCTTTGGACACTAAGGGACAATTTAGCATCGCCAATCCACTTAACCTACACATCTTTGGACATTAAGGGACAATTTAGCCTCGCCAATCCACCTAACCTACACATCTTTGGACAATAAAGGGCAATTTAAAAGTTTAAAGTTTGTTTTTCTATTAGTCACAAGTAAGGCTTACATTAACACTGCAACGAGTGTGTGAAATTCACCACACTCCAGAGACTGTTCAGGTCAATGTATCTAACCAGCATGTCTTTTAGACCATAGGAGGAAACCAGTGCACCCAGAAGAACCCCACGCAGACACGGGAAAAACGTGCAGACTCCATACAGTGACCCAAGCTGAGAATCGGACCTGGATCCTTGGCACTGTGAGGTGGCAGTGCTAACCACTATGCCGCCCCCTCCCGTTCACCTACATATCTTGGAACACTAAGAGGCAATTTAGCTGACCAATGCAACTAACCCGCACATGTTTGGAGGGTGGGAGGAAACTGGAGCATCTGGAGGAAACCCACACAGACACAGAGAGGTGTGCAGACTCCACATAGACAGAGACCCAAGCCAGGAATTCATAGAGTCTTACAGTGCAAGAGGAGGCACTTGGCCCATTGTGATTGCAACAACCATAATCCCACCCAGACCCTATTTACTTGCAATTTACTCTAGCAAGTTTCCCTGACACTACGGGACAACTTAGCATGGCCAATCCACCTAACCTGCACATCTTTGGACACTAAGGGACAATTTAGCATGGCCAATCCACCTAACCTGCACATCTTTGGACACTAAGGGACAATTTAGCATGGCCAATCCACCTAACCTGCACATCTTTGGACACTAAGGGACAATTTAGCATGGCCAATCCACCTAATCTGCGTATCTTTGAAATCCAAGGGGCAATTTAGCATGGCCAATCCACTTAACCTGCACATCTTTGGACACTGAGGAGCAATGTAGTACGGGCAATCCACCTAACCTACACACTTTACAGAAAAGCAAGCATGCCATTTGGGCAACGGGGGCAGGGTACGGAAGCTCGGAGTCAAATGAGACACAAAACAGCCAATGGCAAACCGTCCGACAAATATTTGGCATTCCTGCTGCCAAAAGCGATATGACCTTGGTGAAGTTCCATCGCTGTATGAAGTGCCGCGCCACATCCCGTGCCGCCCCTCCGTGTACGACCACGCCAATGTCACGCCACGGCATCCGTGGGGTTGCGTTCCGATCGATGAAATCTGCAGGCGGAGGGAGGAAGGAAGAATTCTTTACCGGCGTGAAATGGTACTTGCTATGCGTAGACTTATATTCCGTGAATAAATTCCATTTTTCAGTTTTTAGCCTGTCACTGCAAAGGTCAGCTGTGGCCCGAGTCCCAGTGCAGTAAACTGAGCGCCAACGTGCAGGCTCGGTGCCACCCCCGAGGGAGTGTTGCACTGTCCAACGGTGCAGTCTCCAATGGGATGTCAGGGTTGAGACAGAAGATCCCCGATTTGCAGAAGAACAAAGGATTTTCCTTCGGCAACTTGGTCAAAACTTACCCCTCGGACAATATTGAAATTTGAAAAAAAACAGGTGATGACCAGTCCAAAGATGTGCTGGTTAGGTCTACTAACCATGCTAAAATTGCCCCTTAGAATCCTGAGATGCATAGGTTAGAGTGATTAGCGAGTAAGTGTGTACGAAAATGGAGGTAGGGCCTGTGCGGGATTGTGGTTGGTACAGACTCGAAAGGCTGAATGGCCTCTTTCTGCACTGTAGGGTTTCTATGACCTCGCTGTAATTTATGGGATCTTGCTATGCTCAAATTATCTAACTTGTTTGCTCACAACAGCGCATTCGTAGAATCCCGACAGTGCAGTAGGATGCCATTCGGCTCCCATCATGTCTGCGTCAACCACAATCCCACTCCCCAGGCCTATTCTGGCAACTCCCCCCCACCCCCCCCGCTGGCCTCCCCGACACTAAGGGGCAATTTAGCATGGCCAATCCACCTAACCTGCACATCTTTAGAGTGTGGGAGGAAACCGGAGCACCAGTAGGAAACCCACGCAGACATGGGGACAACATGCAGACTGCGCACAGACAGCGACTCAAGACAGGAATTGAACCTGGGTCCCTAGCACTGAGAAGCAGCAGTGCCAACCACTGTATGACTGTGCTGCCTACCCACTGTGCCATCCTACATTACGATTCTATGACTCACTTTAAGTTTAAAGAAACTTTACTGATTAGAATCCCTACAGTGCAGGAGGAGGCTATTCAACCCATTGAGCCTGCATTAATCACAATCCCACCCAAACCTGATCCCCATAACCCCATACATTTACACCAGCTTGTCCCCCCTAAAGGCTAAATTTAGCACAGCTAATCAACCTAACCTGCCCGTCTTTTGGGAGAAACTGGAGCACCCGGAGGAAACCCACACAGACGTGGGGAGAATGTGCAGACTCAGCACAGGCAGTGACCCGAGCCGGGAATTGAACCCTGCCGCAGTGAGGCAGCAGTGGCAGCTTCACTGGGGGTAATGGAATGACTTGAGCTTCTTCCCTCACTGTATCCCTTTCTACACATTTTCCATATGGAATACCAGATAAACGACTGGAACATCTGGGGCAGGTATTTTCCGCTCCGTTTGAGTAGAATAGGGGATTGGAAATACAAGCAAGAGGCGAAGAATTCTTGCCCTTCCCAATATTGCCGGCCACACACTGTCAGCGAAATTCGCTTCGTACACTTTATATTAACGACACGATTAGTGTGTCATCGACAATTCTGGGGAGTAATAGTCAGGGCTCACTTACCTTTCCTACTTCCCCAATCCAGGCCTTTACCGGTGAGGATCACAACTGCTGGCCTTCTATGGGTCCCAGATGTGAAGGGTCCCAGATGTGAAAGCCTTGGTGGTGGGAATGGAAGTCATTGCACACCCCCTCCTTCCCCCCACTCTCCCCAGGGTGGTTGCGGACAGGATCGCACAGTGCTCTTGGGAAACGCTAGCCTTGCATGCTTGCAGCGCCCACCAGGCACCCTGGCACTGCAGCGCCCACCAGGCACCGCAGCGCCCACCAGGCACCCTGGCACTGCAGCGCCCACCAGGCACCCCCAAGGGGACAGGGTCTGATTGGTGTCAGGCGGGTCTGGGGGGGAGAGGGGGGGTGGGGTGGGGGAGGGGTGTGGTGTTTGAGGGTGAGGGGTCCGTTGCGGACAGGATCGCATGGTGCTCCTTGGGAAATGCCAGCCTTGCACACTGGCAGTGCCCACCAGGCACCCTGGCACTGCAATGCCCACCAAGCACCCTGGCACTGCAGTGCCCAACAGGCACCACCAAGGGGGCAGGGTCTGATTGGGGTCAGGCGGGTCCGGGGAGTGGGCTGGGGTGTTTGAGGGTGAGGGATCCCTTGTGGACAGGATCGCACAGTGCTCTTGGGAAATGCCAGCCTTGCACACTGGCAGTGCCCTCCAGGCACCCTGGCACTGCACTGCCCAACAGGCACACTGACTTTGCCACGCCCACCAGGCACCACCAATGGGGCAGGGTCTGATTGGGGTCAGGTGGGTCCGGAGGGAGGGGGAGGGGTGCAGTGTTTGAGAGGGTGGGGTTCGTTGACGGGGAGAGAAGTGCAGGTAGCTTTGCATCCGGAGAGTGGTGTCTGATGGGGGCGGGGGTGGTGGGGGGAGGTCGGCGATCCTGGTTGGAAGCTCATCAGTGGGGGAGCGGTTTGAGGGGAAGGTGTATAGGCGGGGTAGGAGAGGGGGCTCTGCATCGAGCTGTGGAATCTGATCATGGAGGCGGGTGTCAATGGTGATTGAGGAGAGGGACAAGTATTGGGGGGGTGGGAGTGCTGTCGATGGGGGATTCGACGTCCCTGGGGGACAGTGACAGACGTCCCAGTATACGGTGCACGCTGTATAATGGGAGATTGAGGCGCCTGCGTATTGACGCCCCCAGTGCTCAGCAGCCAGCTTTCCAGCCAGCTCAATCTATACTTCGCCACCCCCTGGGCCCCCGCTGGCGAGATTTAGATTGCTGCTTCTGTGTTCTCTAAATAATCCCCACTCCTCACACTGATAGAAATGGGCCAGAAAACCTTTATCGCACTTAGAATTCTTCCGAGGAAGTTCCGCCCAAGACATATCCCCCACACACACACAAAAACACACAGGTGGGTGACACAGAATCCGCTGGGTAGTGTAAGGAAACAAATGCCTGTGGCACAGAAGGGGCATGGTGGTGGTGCTGCTGCTTAGAATGCTGGGGGAAGGTCAAACGCTAGCCAGTAAGAAGCTGACTTTACCTTCAAAAGGCTTGTCCAACTCTACCCAGTCCTTCTGAATGAAGTTACAGTAGTCTTTCCCCAGCCAGATTTGTCCAGTGGCGTTGCAGTCTGTGGTGGCCAGCTGGCAGCGAGATTGGCACTCCTTCCATTCCTCAACCCGGGCACCCCCATCCTCCGGAGGTTCTGCCTCATTGCTATTACTCACCTGAGGGGAAAAGATTGTCAATATACTGCTTTATACGTACACAAGTGTGCTCCTGCGCGCACATCATTCCGAGCTCTGTGAGGAACATTCCGGATAAACGTGAGGTAATGCATTTTGGGAAGGTCTAATGCAAATAGGAAATGTACAGTAAATGGCAGAATCCTGAAGAGTATTGATAGGTAGAGGGATCTGAGTGTACAGGTAAACCACTACCAACTGCTTTCCAACCCAATTTTACCACATCTTCTCGCTGTAAAACCGGCGTGAAGTGGCCACAAAATCCTGCCTCAAGGGACAATTTTAGCACGGTCAATCCATCTAACCTACACATCTTTGTATTGTGGGAGGAAGTCGGAGCACCCGGTATTAAACCCACGCAAGGGAGAACATGCAAACCCCACACAGTGACCCGAGGTTCGGGAATTCAACCCAGGTCCTTGGTGCTGTGAGGCAGCAGTGCCAACCCACTGTGCCGCCTCCACCTGATCCGAACCTTGATTACCAACTCAATCTTGGTCTCGCCAGCTCCGTCCCCATCCAGAGAATGAGAACCGCAAAGCGCGGAGAGCGGAGGCAGCTGCTCGTACCTGTTCCGAGGCGCGACCGGCCGGCTCAGCAGTGCCCACGTCCGTCAGGCGATAGTCCTGGTCATCCCATCTTCCGTAGGCCAGGTCCAGCCCTCCCAGGAAGGCCACCGACTGATCGATGACGACCAGCTTCTCGTGGTGAGCCCAGAGCAGCACGGTAGACGAGACGTGATCCGGGTGCCTCATCACCTGCCCCACAGCAAGCGAGAGAGAAAGTTACGTGGCTTCCAAATCGGAAAACCAGAACAAGAATATCAGCTAATCCCATCTCAGCGGCCAATGAACTTCTGACAAAACTGTGCCGTTAAGAACCGTCTCTGCTGAATGTTTCTAGCAATCCTTAAAATTTTGTCGGTGCCATGTTGTCTGTAGCTGGTGTCCTCTATTGTCACTGAAATTTACTGCATTAGTTCAGATTACAACCAACACGATATAATCTGAACTAATGCGGTAAAATTTATTCACTGGTGTCACAAATCGGTTTACATTAACACTGCAATGAAGTTAGTGAGAAATCAGCGTTCTGTTGTTTCCCTGGAATGGCAGAGTAGAACTTGATAGGAAGGGCGGGAACGATTGACAGGTCAGGTCATATGACTGGAGACAGCCAAACACTTCAGAGAGAATTCCAGCATAGTTTTGTTTGTCAGAAGCTGCTTGGAGCTGAGAGAAACCTTTATCAAAATTGGTTCAAAAACAAAATCACCCCACCTTGAACTGGGAAGGGGAATCAAAGGTCACAGGGAAAAAAGCAGGAGAATAGGGTTCAGAAAACAGAAGCAGGAGGAGGCCATTCGGCCCTTTGAGCCTGCTCCGCCATTCATTTTGATCATGGCTAAGCAAATTCCTAATCCTCCTTTTCCCCTCATATCCTTTGATCTCTCTAGCCCAAGAGCTATATCTAACTCCTCCTTGAAGTCACACAACATTTTGGCCTCAACTACTTTCTTTGGGACTGATTTCCACAAATTTACCACCTTTGAAGAAATTTCTCCTCACCTCAGTTCCAAAAGGTTCACCCCCTTATCCTCAAACTGTGGCCCCCGCTAGTTCTGGATTTCCCCACCATTGGGAGCATTCTTTCTGAGTCTATCCTGTCTAACCCTGTTAGAGTTTTATAGCTTCCTATAAGATCCCCTCTCACTCTTCTAAACTCCAGTGAATATAATCAAATGGTGGGGCAGACTTAATGGCCTAATTCCTCCGCCAAATCTTATGGTCTAACAAAAGACAGGGGAGAGTTTTCCTATCCCACTACCACGTTACTCGCAGCGGGTGGGGGAGTGGACAACGCAGAGGTCCGTTGACATCGGGTGGGATTTTCTGGGGCGGGCGTGGCCAGAAGATCCTGCCCACTGTGTCTAACAAGGAGAAGATGGTGGGGGGTTTATACTCATTGATGTGATGTGGGCATCACTGGCCAGGAACAGCATTTATTGCCCCCATCCCTAATTGCCCCACGCCTCCCACAGATGCACCATAGAAAGCATCCTTTCTGGTTGTATCACAGCTTGGCTTGGGTTCCAGCTCTGCCCAAGTAACTACAAAGGGTTATGAACGTAGCCCAGTCCCATCACGTAAACCAGTCTCCCATCCATTGGCTCTGTTTACACTCCCAGCTGCCTCGGGAAAAGGGGCCACGCACCACGGACATTCTCTCTTCCGCCTTCTTCCGTCGGGAAAAAGATACAACAGTCTGAGGTCACCCACCAACCGGCTCAAGAACAGCTTCTTCCCTGCTGCTGTCAGATATTTGACGGACCTAACTCGCATTAAGTTGATCTTTCTCTACACCCTAGCTATGACTGTAACACTACATTCTGCACTTTCTCCTTTCCTTCTCTACAAACGGTATGCTTTGTCTGTATAGCGCGCAAGAAACAATACTTTTCACTGTATCCCAATACATGTGACAATAATAAATCAAATCCTTCTCCCCTATGTAGTCTATGAACAGTATGCTTTGTCTGGATAGTGCACAAGAAACAATACTTTTCACTGTATCCCAATACATGTGACAATAATAAATCAAATCCTTCTCCCCTATGTACTCTATGAACGGTATTCTTTGTCTGGATAGTGCACAAGAAACAATACTTTTCACTGTATCCCAATACATGTGACAATAATAAATCAAATCCTTCTCCCCTATGTACTCTATGAACGGTATTCTTTGTCTGGATAGTGCACAAGAAACAATACTTTTCACTGTATCCCAATACATGCGACAATAATAAATCAAATTAAAGAACCTCTGTGATTTAATTTTCTAAATAAAGATACGGTGTAAGACTCACCAGGAAGGAGCAAACAAAACCAGAGAGATGGATATTTCAAGAACAGTAATCGTACCGTGATATTTGAATGGAGAGATGTCAAGGTTCTCTTGCTGTATTCACTGTTAATGCCCAAGGCAAGCTCCACTTCCTTATAGAGCAGAACGAAGACCTTCACTCCTTGTTCCTAGAGGGGACAGGAGGGGACAGGAAAGATTTTTAATCTGCTGATATGACCAAGGTTCAGAGTTCAAACTGAGCTCAGGTGTTTTCAATGCTGCAACAAGACTGAAAGGGTTAATGATACACAATTTTAACTGGGCTGTGGTGGCCCATTGGTGACAACTGCTGTCCTACAGCACCAGGGAGCCAGGTTTGGTTCCTGGTTCGGGTCGCTGTCTGTATGGAGTCTGCACGTGTTTCCTCCGGGTGCTCCGGATTCCTCCCGCACTCCAAAAGATGTGCTGCTTAGGGTGCATTGGCCATGCTAAATTCTCCCTCAGTGTTACCCAAGTAGGCACTGGAGTGTGGCAATTAGGGGATTTTCACAGCAACAATGTAGGTTTTGCCATGCTAAATTGCCCCTTAGGTGTCCAAAGATGTGCATGTTAGGTGGATTGGCCATGCTAAGTTGCCCATTGGTGTTCAAAGATGTACAGGTTAGGTGGATTAGCCATGCTAAATTGCCCCTTAGTGTCCACAGGCATGTAGATTAGGTGGATTGGCATGGTAAGTGTACGGGATATGTGGATAGGGCAGGTGGAAGGGTCCGGGTAAGATGTTCTGACAGAGGGTTAGTACAAACTTGATGGGCCAAAGGGCCACCTTCTGTACAGTAAGGACTCTATGAGTCATTATTAGATTGAGTTAATGGGTTAATTAACCAGCTCGCGGTGCACAGGATATACGGGCAATAGATATACTAAAGTAGCAAGGGGCAATTAGGGATGGACTATAAATGCTGGTCTTGCCAACGTGGCCCTTGTCCCACAAGGTAATAATCTAGTGGAGTAACAGCACTAGTAAACGTTAACACTGTATGGGGGCCACTCACTGCTTTGCGTTTCAGAATGACGTCCAGCCTCCAGTAGTTGTCCTTTGCTGGTCTTTTCAGATGTATCTCCGGGCTCAGCCTATCAAGAATTGAGAAAAAAAAAACAAACCCCTTCAGTGCCGAGCATCAGAAAATAAACTATTATTTAAAGGGTTGCTTTGAGAGCTGATCGCATTATTTTATGGTGATGTCGTTAGGGTGTTTGAAGAGGATTGAGTTTCACTTTCTATTCTACGGGGCAGCATGGTGGCACAGTGAATAGCACGGCTGCCTCACAGCACCAGGACCCGGGTTCAATTCCCGATTTGGGTCACCGTCTGTGTGGAGTCTGCACATTCTCCCCATGTCTGTGTAGGTTTCCTGCAGGTGCTCAACACAGTCCAAAAGACGTGCTTAGTTAGCTGCTAAATTCTCCCTCAGCGTTACCCAAATAGGCGCCAGGGTGTGGCAACTGGGGGATTTTTACAGTAGCTTCATTGTTTAAAGTTTTATTTAATTAATGTCGCAAGTAATCTTACACTAACACTGCAATGAAGTTACTGTGAAAATCCACGAGGCACCTGTTCGGTTAACACTGAGGGAGAATTTAACATGCCAACGTGCCTAACTGGCATGTCTTTCAGATTGTGGGAGGAAACCAGAGCTCCTGGAGTAAACCCACGCAGACACGGGGAGAAGATGCATACCCACACAGACAGTGACACAAGCCCCCGGCGCTGAGTGCTAACCACTGTGCCACCCCGTTGCAATTTAAAGATAATGAATAAATGACTTATAAATAAAAACTTCAAACAAAACTTTAATATCTCCCAGAATGAACGTGTTGCGTGTTACTTTGAATCTACATGTGCACACACCTTCTTTAAAACCCACAACTCCTGGCATCGTTAGGATACTACGCAAATCTTAAACTGCCCATAATCTGTGCCACCTGTATAACCCTCTGAGCATCTTATATCTTTGAATAAGGTCACCCCTCCCTCTTACTCCCAAGCGATAGAACGCCAGACTATTTAGCTTCTCTCGATAGGACAACCTTCTGATCCCACAATTTGCCTGGTGAGTCTCCTTTGCACAGCCTCCAGTGTTACTATATCCTTTTCTTAGGTAAGGAGAGGAAAACCGTAGGCAGAATTCCAGGTGAGGCCTCACCTACACCCTGCACAATGGACAAATGCACAAAGCCTTTGGTGAGTGTGCAGATGTGATTCACGAGAACGGTCCCAGGGATAAACAAAGAACAAAACAGCACGGGAAACAGGCTCTTCGGCCCAATGAGCCCGCGCCGCCAGGTACGATTCAAAAAATTCACTTGGGAGTTTTGATCAAAGTTTATTTATGAATATAGTTAACAAAGTTTATTTATGAATATAGTTATAGTGAAAGTGGTAAGAATTTTTAACATTTACAAACAATAGCAAAATAATCACACTAATGTATAACACTCAACCAATATATAATTAGATGTTCCAATCCAAATCAATATCAATAAACAAAACCCTCTGTAATAGATTTATCATTGCACAGGCTAAAGCTCTCATGATATTGGAATCCAGTTCCCGGGATTGAATACTGATTTCAAATAAACTTGAAAACTCAGAGCAACTTGTAGTCTTCAGCTCCTTAAAGAACAGTATAGCACAGAAACAGGCCCTTTGGCCCTCCAAGCCTGCACTGACTATGCTGCCCATCTGGTCTAAAACCCAACTCCAAGATAACCAAGAAGGTAGATGGGGGGGCTTTAGCAAGACCTTTGATAAGGTACCACATGATAGGTTGTTGCATAAGGTTAAATCTCTCAGCATCCAGGGTGAGGTAGCCAACTGGATACAAAATTGGCTTCTTGACAGAAGACAGAGGGTGGTTGGAGAGGGTTGTTTTTCAAACTGGAGGCCTGTGACCACTGGTGCGCCTCAGGGATCGGTTCTGGATCCGCTGTTATTTGCCATTTATATTAACGATTTGGATGAAAATCTAGTAGGCATAGTTAGTAAGTTTGCAGATAACACGCTTGGCGGCATAGTAGATAGTGAAGGAGGTGATGCATTTTGATTGATTGAACCAGGGCAGGACTTACTCAGTTAACTTTAGGGCGTTGGGGAGAGTATAGGACAAAGAGATCTAGGGGTACGTGTTCACAGCTCCCTGGAAGTGGAGTCACAGGTGGACAGAGTGGCGAAGAAGGCATTTGGCACGCTTGGTTACGTCAGTCAGAACACTGAGCACAGGAGTTGGGGCATCCTGTTGAAGTTGTACAAAGATTTAATTTGATTCATTTTTGTAACATGCATTGGGATATAGTGAAAAGTATTGTTTCTTGTGTTGTATACAGGCAAAGCATACCTTTCATAGAATATGTAGGGGAGAAGGATTTGATTTATTATTACCGCATGTATTGGGATGCAGTGAAAAGTATTGTTTCTTATGCGCTATACAGATAAAGCATACTGTTCATAGAATACATAGCAGAGAAGGATTTGCTTTGATTTATTACTGCCAAATGTATTGGGACACAGTGAAAAGTCTTGCTTCTCATGTGCTATACTGACAAAACATACCGTTCATAGAGGAGGAAATGAGAAGAGTGTAGAATGTAGCGTTACAGTCAAAGCTAGGGTGTAGAGAAAGATTTTAGAATATAGAACATAGAACATTACAGCGCAGTACAGACCCTTCGGCCCTCGATGTGGCGCTGACCAATGGAACCAATTTTATGACCCTCTATCCGAAACTATTCCAATGCTATCCATATATCTATCCACTGACCATTTGAATGCCCTTAAACTTGATGAGTCTATAACTGCTGCAGACAGGGCATTCCATGCCCTTACTACCCTCTGAGTAAAGAGCCCACCTCTAACATCCGTCCTATAATTACCATCCCTTAATTTAAAGCTATGTCCCCTCGTGTTAGCCATCTCCATCCGAGGAAAAAGACTCTGACTATTTTGGGTGGAAGGGTAAGGAAAAGAGTTGGGGAGCAAGTTCTTTGAAAAGGGATGGCCCAGGCAGGATGGGGCAAATGGCCTCGCTGTACGATTGCCCAGACTTAAGACAACAAGTGACTTACCACCAATCAGCAATAAAGATCTCCTCCTTGGCTTGCTCCAAAGCCTCGGAGAGGGCAGAGAAATATCCACTGCCATTTATAAACCTGTGGACAGACACAGAGAGAGACTGATATTAGGATGGGTGGCCAAGCCGATTCCAAGATGCCACAACAAGCGAGAGAACCATTTGGGCTTTGGGCCGAGATGTTCCAACTTCAACCATTGAAAGCAGTGCTGATCGGGATCTGTAGGGTCAAGGGTCAACTGGGGGTTACGGTTCCACCTCAGGTCACAACCCCACCCTGAGACCGCTGGTGCGCCCAGCACCGCGGAAGTGCCGCATTGCGAAGGGGCAGGTTGGGAGTGCCAGCTCTCTGCATAGACCACCCCCACTTTACCTGCATCCGATGGATAGACCGGCAGCCAAGTAGATGGATTTGGTATTGAACCATAATGCCTTCCAAAGATACTCTTAGGAATCTCTGCCACGTTTTTTTATTCATTGGTGGGACACGGGTATGGTTGGTTGGGCCAACATTTGTTGCCCATCCCTAGTTGCCCTTAAGCCGAGTGGCTTGCTAGGCCATTTCAGAGGGCATTTGAGAGTCATTGCTGTGGCTCTGGAGTAGGCCAGGCTGGATAAGGATGGCAGATTTCCTTCCTCACAGACATTAGTGAACCAGATGGGTTTTACCGACAGTGGGTCATCAGTAGATTCTTAATTCAAAATTTTTTTTTTTTATTGAATTCAAATTCCACCTGGTGGGATTCGAACCCGTGTCCCCCAGAACATTAGCTGAGCTTCTGGATTAATAGTTGGGCAATAATACCACTAGGCCAACCCCATCATCGCTGCGGGATCATAGAATAGTGCAGAAGGAGGCCATTCAGTCCATTGAGCCTGCACCAACAACACTCCCACTCAAGTTCTATCCCAGTAATCCCATACTTTTACTCCGTTAATCTCTCTAACCTACTCATCCATGACACTAAGGGACAAGTTAGTCCTTTAGCTTTAGTCCTTAGCGGGATCTTGCTGTGCTCTGATGCGTCTCCCCACCACACCCCATTCCCATTACCAAAGTTGAGGGTGAGTACAAGATGGCTGTGCTATCTGAGGGGGCTGTTGAGAAAGACACGGGGAGGCTGTGACCTTGCCCCATGCCAACCCATCTCGTTGCCCCCTCTCTTTTACAGAAATTGGGTGAAGGGATGGGGCCTGTGGTTTTCAAATGAAATTGAAATTGGAGGTGGGGGGGGTGGTGGGGGAGGTGGGGGAGAGAAGAAGGGAGAGGAGAATGGAGGGAGAGAAGAGGGAGAGGTGGGGGGAATGGAGGGAGAGGGAGAGGAGGTGGGGGAATGGAGGGAGAGAAGAAGGGAGAGGAGGTGGGGGGGGGGAATGGAGGGGAGAAGAAGGGAGAGGAGGTGGGGGGAATGGAGGGAGAGAAGAAGGGAGAGGAGTGGGGGAATGGAGGGAGAGAAGAAGGGAGAGGAGGTGGGGGGATGGGGAAGGAGGGGAGGAAGAAGGAGAGGGGTGGGGGGAATGGAGGGAGAGAAGAAGGGAGAGGAGGTGGGGGAATGGAGGGAGAGAAGAAGGGAGAGGAGGTGGGGGAATGGAGGGAGAGGAGGGAGGGAGGGTGGTTAGGGTTTGGGACAGGGGGTTCGATAGTTACCAGCGAGCCAGGATGTCGTGGCGAGCTGGAACAAAGGAATCAAAACAATGTTCCGTGAGGAAATCCTGCCCGTGCCTCTCCGCCAAATTAGTTATTTCCTGCTTCCACCAACAGGCCTGTCGATAACTGCTGCACTTAATAATCAGAGTCCTGGGCAGAAAGGAAATGGAGAGAGTGTTAGACAGAGACTGCCAGCCTCGATTGGAATAACTATTACGAGTTTGCGTTGAAAGATCCTTTCCTTCCCGCTGTAGGATTTCCACAGTGCAAACTGACTCCCATATCGCAACCCACACAAGCTGGCCCTTCGGCCCATCTGCTCCGTGTTGGTGATTCTGCCTCACCACAGCCTCCTCCCATCCCACACCATTCCTGTATCCTTCCATTTCTTCCATGCTCATGTATTTATCCAGCATCCCCCCAATTAACTACCTCAATACTATGCACCTTGATGACTGTCAGCGGGAGCGAGTCCCACTTACTCCCCCAGCGGGAGCGAGTCCCACTTACTCCCCCAGCGGGAGCGAGTCCCACTTACTCCCCCGCTCCCCCAGCAGGAACGAGTCCCACTTACTCCCCCAGCGGGAGCGAGTCCCACTTACTCCCCCGCTCCTCCAGCGGGAACGAGTCCCACTTACTCCCCCGCTCCCCCAGCGGGAGCGAGTCCCACTTACTCCCCCAGCGGGAGCGAGTCCCACTTACTCCCCCGCTCCCCCAGCGGGAGCGAGTCCCACTTACTCCCCCGCTCCCCCAGCGGGAACGAGTCCCACTTACTCCCCCGCTCCCCCAGCGGGAGCGAGTCCCACTTACTCCCCCGCTTCCCCAGCGGGAGCGAGTCCCACTTACTCCCCCACTCCCCCGCGGGAACGAGTCCCACTTACTCCCGCTCCCCAGCGGGAACGAGTCCCACTTACTCCCCCGCTCCCCCAGCGGAACGAGTCCCACTTACTCCCCACCTCCCCAGCGGGAACGAGTCCCACTACTCCCCCACTCCCCAGCGGGAACGAGTCCACTTACTCCCCGCTCCCCCAGCGGGAGCGAGTCCCACTTACTCCCCCGCTTCCCCAGCGGGAGCGAGTCCCACTTACTCCCCCGCTTCCCCAGCGGGAGCGAGTCCCACTTACTCCCCCGCTTCCCCAGCGGGAGCGAGTCCCACTTACTCCCCCGCTTCCCCAGCGGGAGCGAGTCCCACTTACTCCCCCGCTTCCCCAGCGGGAGCGAGTCCCACTTACTCCCCCGCTTCCCCTGTGGGATCGAGTCCCACATTCTCCCCCACTCCCCATCGTGGGAGCGAGTCTCACATTCTCCACACTCCCCCTGGGAATCAGTCCCACATTCTCCCCACTCCCCCTGGGAGCGAGTCCCACATTCTCCCCACTCCCCCTGGGAATCAGTCCCACATTCTCCCCACTCCCCCTGGGAGAGAGTCTCACATTCTCCCCACTCCCCCTGGGGAATCAGTCCACATTCTCCCCGCTCCCCCTGGGAGCAAGTCCCACATTCTCCCCCACTCCCCCTGGGAGCGAGTCCCACATTCTCCCCACTCCCCCTGGGAGCGAGTCCCACATTCTCCCCACTCCCTGGGAGCGAGTCTCCACATTCTCCCCACTCCCCCTGGGAGCGAGTCCCACATTCTCCCCCACTCCCCCTGGGAACCAGTCCCACATTCTCCCCCACTCCCTGGGAGCGAGTCCCACATACTCCCACTCCCCCTGGGAGCGAGTCCCACATACTCCCCACTCCCCCTGGGAGCATGTCCCACATTCTCCCCACTCCCCTGGGAGTGAGTCCCACATTTCCCCCACTCCCCCTGGGAGCATGTCCCACATTCTCCCCACTCCCCCTGGGAGCGAGTCCCACATTCTCCCCCACTCCCCCTGGGAGCGAGTCCCACATTCTCCCCCACTCCCCCTGGGAGCGAATCCCACATTCTCCCCTACTCTCTGTGACAGCAATACCCTCATCCCCCTGAGTCTATTGAAAATGTGAAAATCAAGACTTGTTTTTTTTATTTAAACAGCAGCAAAAATTGCCCAGGATGGAAATTCCAGAATAGAAAATGTTGAAACACTCAATGGGTCCGTCAGAGAGAGATGGTTAAGAGAGTAAGTTATCCTTCCAAGTCAGAGTGTGGTTCTGAGAGCTCTGACCTGAAGTTTAACACCACCCCCCCCAGTCAGATTTTAGGCAGGCATTTTTGGGAGATGTTTACCAGGAATTACAAAGAGGCCTCAAACTTATCTAACAAGGATGAAGGGGGAGAACCGCCTCTTCCCAATTCCCCTCGGAAAGACGGACAACCAGAGAAGCAGAGAGCGATCAAACCTGGACAGGTTCTCGATCATCACCCCATATTTGGTGCCTGTGTCCTTGCTGCCAACTTGGACATTGAAGCCTTTGTCGAAGAGTAACACAAAGGAGATGACACCATTGGAAGGCCGCATGTAGAGGAGGAAGGAATCCTTGATGACCATCCACCTGAAGAACAAGACCAAGGAGATTGTCATCGACTTCAGGAAGCGTAAAGGAAGGATATGGAAGCTATTGAGAGAGTTCAGAGGAGATTTACAAGGATGTTGCCTGGACTGGGAGGCAGGCCTTATGAAGATAGGGTTGAGGGAGCTGGGACTCTTCTCCCTGGAGATACGAAGGTTGAGAGGCGACCTGATAGAGGTTTATAAAATGTTGAGAGGAAGAGATAGGGTGGACTCTCGGAGGCTATTTCCCAGGGCTGAAATGGTTGCTACGAGAGGACACAGGTTGAAGATGCTGGGGGGCAAGTACAGAGGAGATGTTAGGGATAAGTTTTTCACTTCAGAGGGTGGTGAGTGAATGGAATCGGCTGCCGTCGGTGGTGGTGGAGGCGAACTCACTGGGGCCTTTTAAGAGACTTCTGGATGAGTACATGGGATTTAATGGGATTGGGAGTAACAGATAGTTCTATGGCCTAGTAGGTATGGGTATGATCGACGCAACTTGTGGGCCGAAGGGCCTGTTTGTGCTGTAGTGTTCTGTGTTCTACGTTTGATGTCCCTGTCCACATCAATGGAGATGAAGTAGAAATGGTCGAGAGTTTCATGTTTCTAGGTATCCAGATCACCAACAATCAGTCCCGGTCCCCTCCATGCAGACACTAAAGCCCATCAACGCCTCAACTTTCTCAGAAGACTAAGGAAATTTGGCATGTCCGCTACGACTCTCACCAACTTTTACGGATGCACCATGGAAAAAATTCTTTCTGGTTGTGTCGCAGCTTGGTATGGGCTCCTGCTCTATCCAAGACCCACAAGGAACTATAAAAGGTCGTGAATGTAGTACAGTCCTTCAAACAAACCCATCTCCCATCCATTGTTACTGTCCATACTTCCCCAGCCTCAGCAAAGCAGCCAACATAATTAAGAACCTCACTCACCTCGGACATTCTCTCTTCGCCGGGGAAAATCTGAGGACATGTACCTACCGACTCAAGAACAGCTTCTTCCCTGCTGCCACCAGGCTACTGAATGGAGTACCTTACACTAAGTTAATCTTTCTCTCCGAGCTATGACCCCATAACCCCACATATTTACCCTGCTAATCCTTCTGTCATTAGGGGGCAATATAGCATGAACAAATTAACCTAAGTTACACATCTTTGGACACGAAGGGACAATTTGTGAAGGGTAGGTCGAAGGGACAATGGTTTTGTGAAGGGTAGGTCGTGCCTTACTAACCTCATTGAGCTTTTTGAAAAAGTGACTAAGGAGGTGGATGGGGGTAAGGCGGTTGATGTGGTATATATGGACTTTAGTAAGGCGTTTGATAAGGTGGCCCATGGAAGACTTCTGCGGAAAATGCAGATGTAGGGGATAGAGGGTGATTTAGCTAATTGGGTTAGGAATTGGCTAGCAGATAGAAGACAGAGGGTGGTGGTTGATGGGAGATATTCATCTCGGAGTTCGGTGACAAGTGGTGTACCTCAGGGGTCTGTTTTGGGGCCCCTGCTGTTTGTAATTTTTATAAATGATCTGGATGAGGGTATTGAAGGATGGATTCGTAAATTTGCAGATGACACTAAAGTCGGTGGAGTGGTAGATAGTGAAGAGGGGTGTTATAGTTTACAGAGTGACTTGGACAAGTTGCAGAGCTGGGACGAGAGGTGGCAAATGGAGTTTAATGTGGAAAAGTGTGAGGTAATGCACTATGGCAGAAATAATAAATGTGTAGAGTATAGGGCTAATGGTAGGATTCTTAGTAGTCTTGATGAACAGAGGGATCTTGGTGTGTATGTGCATAGATCCCTGAAGGTAGGCAGTCAAGTCGAGAAGGTTGTTTAGAAGGCATATGGAGTCTTAGCTTTTATTGGTAGGGGGATTGAATTTCGGAGCCGCAACGTCATGTTGCAACTGTACAAAACTCTAGTGCGGCCGCACTTGGAGTATTGTGTGCAGTTCTGGTCCCCGCATTACAAGAAAGATGTGGAGACATTGGAGAGGGTACAGAGGAGGTTTACCAGGATGTTGCCTGGTATGGAGGGAAGGTCTTATGAGGAGAGGCTGAGGGATTTGAGGTTGTTTTCGTTAGAAAGAAGGCGGCTAAGAGGAGACCTTATTGAAACATATAAGATGATTAGAGGTTTAGATAGGGTGGACAGTGATAGCCTTTTTCCTAGGATGGAAAAAGCTAGCACGAGGGGACACAGCTTTAAATTAAGGGGTGATAGTTATAGGACGGATATCAGAGGCAGGTTCTTTACCCAAAGGGTGGTTCGGGAGTGGAATGCCCTGCCTGCAGCAGTTGTAGATGCGCCAAGTTTGGTGGCGTTTAAGAGGTTAGTTGATAAGTATATGGAAGAGAAGGGAATGTTTTAGTTTGGAGGGTCATTGCTTTTTATATTGGTCGGCGCAACATCGAAGGCCGAAGGGCCTGTTCTGTGCTGTAATGTTCTATGTTCTATGTTCTAATTTAGCATGGCCAATCCACCTAACCCGCACATCTTGGATGAGTTGAGGACAATAATTGACACATGGAATATAGAAGTCATCACAGAGACATGGTTGGCAACTCAACATTCTGGGATATAGAATCTTCGGATGAGATTGGGAAAAAGGGAAAAGAGGAGGTGGCATTGCATTATTAGTTCAAGAGTTTGTATTGTTGTAAAAGGAACAATGATACCTTGGAGGGGGCATCAAATGAAACTGTGTGTGTAGGGCTTAGCAATAAGTAAGGGCAGCTACATTGCTAGACGTTTGTTAATAGGCCTCCAGATAGTCAGAGGGATATTAGTGAGCAAAAGATGTGCTCAGTTTGTGGAAGTGTGTAAGGACAGGAAGAGTAGAGTTTTATATTAGGTGCTTTCAACTTTTCCAATATTAACTGGGATGCACATGAGGTTAAGGGCTTGGATGGAGTAGATTTCTTGAAATATGTACAGGAGAACTTTTTAAATCAACACATGGAGGGTTCAACAAGAGAAGGAGCAATGCTGGCCCTGAATCTGGGGAATGAAACCAGTTCGAGGTGACGGAGGAGCATTTTGGTGATAGTGATCACAACAATTTAAGCTTATCATGGACAAGGAAATATCCAAGCTATTAAAAAAAATTGTGGACTGGGGGAGGGCGGATTAAAATAAGACAGGATCTGGTCAAGGGGAATAACTACAACAGAGCAGTGGGGGGGAGGGCATTCAGAAAGGAAATGGGGAGGGTGCAAGCCCAGCATATTCCCGGGTGAGAGGTAGGAATAAAAAGCCCAGAGAACCATAGACGAGCAGAGATATTCAGGATACAATGAGAAGGAACGGCCTTTAAAAGAAGTATAAGGGGAGTAAATCAGTGGAAGTATTAGTGAGGTATAGAAAGTACAGGATGGAGCTAAAAAAAGCAATTAAGAATGCAAAGAAGGGATATGAGAAAGCTGTGGCTGGTAAAAGTAGGGAAAATCATCAGATATTCTCCAAGTATATCAATACGAAGAGGGTAACCAGGGAAGGAGTAGGGCACATTAGGGAAATCTGTGGGTGCAACCAGATGGTCGAATGAATATTTCACATCTGATCCGGTCCACCTTGTTGACCAACAAGGGGCATGCATGCGGCATGTCGTGCGAGAGCTGCTCTTGGAGGTTGCTTCAGGAGTGGCCTAGTGCTTCACGTCGTCAGTGTACGCTTAAATTGGACCATCTGATGGGCAACACAACAGCTCAGAGACTATCGCTGTTGCTGTGCTGACACATGGATTTGGGCCTGTGTCTGCGGGAGTTTGCGCGTTCTCCCCGTGGTTGCGTGGGTTTCCTCCGGGTGCTCCGGTTTCCTCCCACATCCCGAAGATGTGCTCTTAGGCTGATTGGGTAACAAATTGTCCCTATATTGGTCCCTATATGGGAATCTTCAACAATAGGCATAGCCTAAAGTCAAGGATATGTCATTAAGACGTTAGGACGGCGGCGTGGGCTCGTTGGGCCGAAGGGCCTGTTTCCTGTGCTGTGTTGTTCTCTGTTCTTTGTTCTTTGATTTTACCCAAGAGAATGAGGACAATGGTATGGAATTCAGGGAGAGAAACTGTGATGCTCTTAAGCAAATTGACAGAGGGAAGGACAAGATATTGGAGGTGTTGACAGCGTAGAAGTGGCTAAATATTCAGATCCAGGTGAAGTGTGCCGTAGGCTGCTGTGAGAGGCAAGAGAGGAGATTGCATGAGCTCTGACATAATTTTTCAATTCTTTTCTGGCCACGATGAGGCAGTAAGAAGTCTCACAACACCAGGTTAATGTCCAAAAGCTTGTGGCTTCTGTTACCAAATAAACCTGTTGGACTTTAACCTGGTGTTGTGAGACTTCTTACCGAGCTTACCCCAGTCCCACGCCAGCATCTCCACATCATGGATGAGGTGCCAGATTGGAGAACAGCTAATGTGGTTCCGCTGTTTAAGAAGCCCAGCTACGCCTCTACTTTCTCATAAGACTAAGGAAATTTGACATGTCCGCTACGATTCCTACCAACTTTTACAGATGCACCATAGAAAGCATATATCACAGTTTGGTAATGGGCTCCTTCTCTGCCCAAGATCACAAGGAACTACAAAGGGTTGTGAACGTAGCCCAATCCATCACGCAAACCAACCTCCCATCCATTGACTCTGTCTACACTTCCAGCAGCCTCGGCAAAGCAGGCAGCATAATTAAGGACCCTATGAACCTCAGACATTCTCTCTTCCACCTTCTTCCGTCAGATACAAAAGTCTGAGGTGACGTACCAACTGATTCAAGAACAGCATCTTCCCTGATGCCGTTAGACTTTTGAATGGACCTACCTCACATTAAGTTAATCTTTCTCTACACCCGAGCTATGACTAACAGTACAATCTGCACTTTTCTTCTCTATGAACAGTATGCTTTGTCTATATAGATTTGCAAGAAACAATACTTTTCAATGTATCCCAATATATGTGACAATATTAAATCAAATCAAGAGATGACTATGTGGGGGTTTAGAATTAGTAAGTTTGCAGATGGCTCATCGATTAGCTGGCGCTTAACAGTGAGGTGGAATGTTTTGGGTTAGAGGAAGATCAAACGGGCAGATAAGTGACAGATGGAATTTAACCCTGAGAAGTGTGAGGTGATACATTACGGAAGGAGTAATTTGACAAGGAAGTAATCAATGAATGGTAGGACACTAGCAAGTTCTGTGGGACAAAGGGACCTTGCTGTATTTGTCCACAGATCTCTGAAGGACACGTTAGTAGGGCGGTGAAAAAGGCACACGGGACGCTTGCCTTTATCAATCAAGGCTTAGATTACAAAAGCAGGGAGGTCATGTTGGGAGTTGTGTAGAACTTTGGTGAGGCCACAGCTGGAATACTGTGCGCAGTCCTGGTTGCCACATTATAGGAAGGATGTGATTGCGCTGGAAGGGGCGCAGGGGGGGATTCACCAGGATGCTGCCTGGGATGGAGCATTGGAGCTATAGGAGAGGCTAGATAGGCTTAGATTGAAGGGGTGAGCTGATTGAGGTGTACAAGATTATGAGGGGGGTGGATGGAGATGATAAGGAGCAACTGTTTCCTTTATTTGAAAAGTCAATCACAAGGAGATACAAGTCCAAGGAAAAGGACAGGAAGTTTAGGGAGCATGGGGAAAAACATCTTTTTACGCAGAGGGCGGTGACAGTGTGAAATGCACTGTCTGGGATGGTGATAGAGGCAAATTGCCTCACATCCTTAAAAAAGTACCTGGATGAGACCTTGGCATGGTACTTCGTGACTTATATTTACTGCCCATCCCTACTTGCCCAAGGAGAGCTGAGAGTCAACCACATTGCCGTGGCGCCGGAGTCACATGTAGGCCAGACCGAGTCAGGACGGCAGATTTCCTTCCCTAAAGGAAAGCAGTGAACCAGTTGGGGCTTTCCTACAATAGTTTCATGGGTCAACAGCAGATTCTCAACTCCAGATTTTTAAAAATTTTGTTCAAAATTCCAGCATCTGCTGGGATTCGAACCCAGAGCCTCCAGAATATTGGCTGTGTTCCTGGATTAATTGTCAAGGGTTAATACCACTAGGCAATTAACTTAATTGTCGAGGGCCAAGACAATAGAATATAATCCCTGCAGGAAGTGGTCACTTGGTCTATCAAATCTACATCAACCACAATCCCATCCTATCCCCGTAACCCTGCAAATCCCCCTGACACTATGGGGCAACTTAGTATGGCCAGTCCACCTAAACTGCACATCTTTGGACATTCAGGGGCAATTTAGCATGGCCAATCCACCTAACCTGCTTATCTTTGGACATTCAGGGGCAATTTAGCATGGCCAATCCACCTAACCTGCTTATCTTTGGACACTAAGGGGCAATTTAGCATGGCCAATCCACCTAACCTGCATATCTTTGGACACTAAGGGGCAATTTAGCATGGCCAATCCACCTAACCTGCTTATCTTTGGACATTCAGGGGCAATTTAGCATGGCCAATCCACCTAACCTGCTTATCTTTGGACATTCAGGGGCAATTTAGCATGGCCAATCCACCTAATCTGCACATCTTTGGACACCAACGGACAATTTAGCATGGCCAATCCACCGAACCTGCTTATCTTTGGACACTAAGGAACAATTTAACATGGCCAATCCACCTAACCTACACATCTTTGGACGTTAAAGGATAACTTAGCATGGACAATCCATCTTACCTGCACATTTTTGGACATTAAAGAGTAATTTAGCATGGACAATTCCCCTAACCAGCACATCTTTGGACTGTGGGAGGAACTCGGAGAACCTGGAGGAAACCCACGCAGACACGGGGAGGACGTGCAGACTCCACACAGACTGTAACCCTAACCAGGAATTGTGGGTAGATTAGTGGTGAAGGATAATCCAATTGGGTAACGGGCACAGGCTGTAAACAGTCCAAAGGGTTGCCTGAGATAGCGCCATGCGAGGGCAGGTAGGTGTGGGGGAGTGGCACTGGGGTGGGGAGGGTGCAAAGGCATTTGGAAGGGTTGGAATGGTGGAAATCTCAGGGTTACATCCATCAGGGCTACCCTCTTGTTCAGAGCAGGAGTGAATCACGGTGTGGGAAAATCGCGTCCCCTGGTACCCACTGACCTCTTGGACCAGCGATAGCAGAAGTTGTCTCGCCCGCAGCAGTTCAAGCCGGGAATGCGATGCCCTCCCGATCGCTTCACAATCATCCCTTCCCTGTGGAGACAGAGTGACGCAATTAAAACTCACTTCTATTCACTTTGCATCTCCCCCATAGAAAAAAAAACAGAATCCTTCACCATCGCTGGCTTGTAATGTAGCTCCACCACCCAGGTATCGCTACCATAGAATGACAGATTCCCTACGATGCAGAGCGAGGTCATTCAGCCCATCGAGTCTGCACCAATCATAATCCCACCCAGGCCCTATCCCCATAACCCCACTTACCCTAGTTAGTCCCCCTGACACTAAGGGGCAATTTAGCATGGCCAACCCACCTAACCTGCACATCTTTGGACACTAAAGGACAATTTAGCATGGCCAATCTACCTAACCTGCACATCTTTGGTCATTAAGGGGCAATTTAGCATGGCCAATCCACCTAATCTGTGTATCTTTGGGCACTAAGGAGCAATTTAGCATGGCCAATCCACCTAACCTGCACATCTTTGGACACAGAGGCAACTTAGAATGGCCAATCCACCTAACCTGCACATCTTTGGACATGAAGGAGCAATTTAGGATGGCCAATCAACCTAACCTACGTATTTTTCCAGACTGCACAAGGAAACTGGAGCACGCAGAGGAAACCCACGCAGACACAGGGAGGACATACAGACTCCACACAGACGGTGACCTGGGATCGGAATCGAACCCGGTTCTCTGGTGCTGTGAGGCAGCACTGCTAACCACTGTGCCACCAGTTTAGAAGTGTTTAGAAGTGGTGGCGGTGACCGAGACGTGGTTGAAGGAGGGGCAAGACTGGCAATTGAATATTCCAGGGTATAAGTGTTTTAGGCGTGACAGAGTTGGTGTGAGGAGAGGCGGGGGAGTGGCTTTATTAGTTAAGGACAACATCATAGCAGTGCAGAGGGAGGGAGGTATGGATGATTTAGGAATTGAGTCTCTATGGGTGGAGTTGAGGAATAGGAAGGGAGTGGTTACTCTGTTGGGTGTTTACTACAGACCGCCCAACAGCCCACGGGCCGTGGAAGAAAGGATATGCAGGGACATTTTAGATAAGTGTAGGAAAAATAGGATAGTAGTAGTGGATTTCCTGGATTAGATTGGAGAGGGCCCAGAGCTGTAGGAGTGGACGGGGAGGAATTTGTACAGTGTGTTTTGGAAGGGTCCTTGGAGCAGTATGTGGATGGCCCGACTAGAGATGGGGCTATACTGGATTTGGTTCTGGGGAATGAGCCAGGGCAGGTGGTTGACGTCGAGGTAGGAGAGCATGTGTCAAATAGTGATCACAACTCTGTCTGCTTTAGGATATTAATGGAAAAGGACGAGACCGGCCCAAAAGGGAAGGTATTTAACTGGGGGAGGGCTAGATACAGCCAGATTAGGCAAGATCTTAAAGATACCGACTGGGATAAGCTTTTCGAGGGCAGGTCGACGAGGTACATGTGGGAGTCTTTCAAGGGAAAACTAAACTCTCTGCAGGAAAGATACGTGCCGGCAAGGAGGAAGGATGGGAAAGGTAGGATTAGAGAACCGTGGCTTACCAGGGAGATTGAGGACTTGATCAGGAAGAAGCGAGAGGCTTACATTAGATCTAGGCAACTGGGGACTGAGACAGCACTGGAAGCTTATAGACAGTGTAGACGGGATCTTAAAAGGGGTGTTAGAAAGGCAAAAAGGGGCCACGAGGTGGCTCTGGCAGGTAGGATTAAGGAAAATCCAAAGGCATTTTACACCTATGTAAGGAGCAAAAGGATGGTTAGAGGCAAGATTGGACCTCTTAGGGACAGAGGAGGGGATCTATGCTTAGAGCCTGAGGGAATGGGGGAGATCCTGAATGAATACTTTGCGTCGGTATTCACGCAGGAGACTGGACAGATGTCTGTGCCTGATGTTGACAAAGTTGAGGATCGGTTGAGGGAAATAAGGATTACGAGGAAAGAGGTGTTGGGGCTGTTAGGCAGCTTAAAGACATATAAAGCTCCGGGGCCTGATGGCATTTACCCCAGGCTGCTAAGGGAGTTGAGGGAAGACTTGGCTGGGCCTCTGACGCAAATCTTTGTCTCTTCCTTGGACACAGGTGAGGTCCCAGAGGACTGGAGGATAGCAAACGTAGTACCGTTGTTTAAAAAAGGTCAGAGGGATCACCCAGGGAACTATAGGCCGGTGAGCTTGACTTCAGTTATAGGTAAGCTAATGGAGAGGATCCTTAGGGACAGGATGTATGAGCATCTGGAGTGCTGCGATCTGATCAGGGATACGCAGCATGGCTTCGTCAAGGGGAAGTCTTGTCTTACAAATCTAGTGGAATTTTTTGAAGAAGTGACAAAAACAGTTGATGAAGGACATGCTGTTGATGTCGTCTACATAGAACAATACAGCACAGAACAGGCCCTTCGGCCTTCGATGTTGTGCCGACCAAAATAAAAAGCAATGCCCCTCCTAACTAAACCATTCCCTTCTCATCCATATACTTATCAACTAACCTCTTAAACGCCACCAAACTTGGCGCATCTACAACAGCTGCAGGCAGGGCATTCCACTCCCTAATCACTCTTTGAGTAAAGAACCTACCTCTGATATCCGTCCTATAACTCATACCCCTTAATTTAAAGTTGTGTCCCCTCGTGCTAGCTTTCTCCATCCTAGGAAAAAGGCTATCACTGTCCACCCTATCCAAACCTCTAATCATCTTATATGCTTCAATAAGATCCCCCTTAGCCGCCTCCTTTCTAACGAAAACAACCTCAAATCCTTCAACCTCTCTTCATAGGACCTGCCCTCCATACCAGGCAACATCCTAGTAAACCTCCTCTGTACCCTCTCCAATGCCTCCACATCTTTCTTATAATGTGGCGACCAGAACTGCACACAATACTCCAAGTGCGGCCGCACTAGAGTTTTGTACAGTTGCAACATGATGCTGCGGCTCCTAAATTCAATCCCCCTACCAATAAAAGCTAAGACTCCATAGCCTTCTTAACAACTTTATCCACTTGACTGCCTACTTTCAGGGATCTATTGACACATACACCAAGATCCTTCTGTTCCTCAACACTATTAAGAGCCCTACCATTAGCCCTATACTCTACACATTTATTGTTCCTGCCAAAGTGCATTACCTCACACTTTTCCACATTAAACTCCATTTGCCACCTCTCGGCCCAGCTCTGCAACTTGTCCAAGTCACTCTGTAAACTAAAACACCCCTCTTCACTATCTACCACACCACCAACTTTAGTATCATCTGCAAATTTACTGATCCATCCCTCAATACCCTCATCCAGATCATTTATAAAAATTACAAACAGCAGGGGCCCCAAAACAGACCCCTGAGGCACACCACTCGTCACCGAACTCCACGATGAATATCTCCCATCAACCACCACCCTCTGTCTTCTATCTGCCAGCCAATTTCTAATCCAATTAGCTAAATCACCCTCTATTCCACACATCTGCATTTTCTGTAGAAGTCTTCCATGGGCCACCTTATCAAAAGCCTTACTAAAGTCCATATATACTACATCAACCGCCTTACCCCCATCCACCTCTCTGGTCACTTTCTCAAAAAACTCAATGAGGTTAGTAAGGCATGACCTACCCTTCACGAAACCATGCTGACTATCCCCAATCAATTCATTTCTCTCTAAATAACTATAAATCCTATCCCTAATAATTCTCTCCAATACCTTGCCCACCACAGAAGTAAGACTCACTGGCCTATAATTCCCAGGAAGGTCTCTCTTCCCCTTCTTAAACAATGGGACCACATTCGCCATCCTCCAGTCCTCCGGAACCACACCCGTAACCAACGAGGACCTGAAGATCAGAGCCAGAGGCTCTGCAATCTCCTCTCTTGCCTCCCAGAGAATCCTAGGGTAAATCCCGTCCGGCCCAGGGGACTTATCCAACTTCAAACCCTCGAGAATTTCTAACACATCCTCCCTATCTACTACAATACTCCCCAATTTGCAACCCTGTACCTCAGTGCTCTCCACAGCTACATTTCCAGCACTCTGCGTGAATACCGAAGAGAAATATTTATTCAGTGCCTCACCAATCTCTTCAGGCTCCACGCACAACTTCCCACTGCTGTCTATGACTGGCCCTAATCTTGCCCTAACCAATCTTCTATTCTTAACATATCGAAAGAAAGCTTTAGGATTCTCCTTAATCCTATCAGCCAACATCTTCTCGTGTCCCCTCTTAGCTCTCCTCAATTCACTTTTTACCTCCTTCCTGGCTAATCTATAGCTATCCATTGCACTACCTGAGCCTTCAAGCCTCATCCTGACATAAGCCTCCTTTTTCTTCTTAACCAGCAAATCAACTCTTTTCGTACACCAAGGCTCTCTTACTCGTCCATTTCCTCCCTGCCTGACAGGGACATACTTATCAAGGACTCGCAGCAGCTGCTCCTTGAATAAGCACCACATTCCAGATGTTCCCAGTCCCTGTAGTTCCCTAGTCCAATCTATGCACCCTAATTCTCTCCTGATGGCCTCATAATTACCCTTCCCCCAGCTATAACTACAGCCCCCAGCTTCATGCCTATCCCTGTCCATCACTAAGGTGAACGTAACCGAATTGTGGTCACTATCACCAAAATGTTCACTAACTTCCAAGCCTAACACCTGGTCTGGCTCATTGCCCAGCACCAAATCCAATGTAGCCTCACCTCTAGTTGGCCTATCTACATACTGAGTCAAAAAACCTTCCTGCACACTCTGTACGAAAACTGACCCCTCTAACGAGCTAGAGCTATAGCTATTCCAATCAATATTAGCAAAGTTAAAGTCCCCCATCACAATTACCCTACTACTTTCACTCCTAATCAGAATTGACTTCGCAATCCTTTCCTCAACCTCTCTAGAACTATTAGGAGGTCTGTAAAAGACTCCCAACAGGGTGACCTCTCCTCTCCTGTTTCTAATCTCAGCCCATACTACCTCAACAGACAAGTCCTCATCAAACTTCTTTTCGATCACCGTGATACAGTCTTTGACCAGTAACGCCACTCCTCCCCCCCTTCTACCCCCTTCTCTACTCCGACTAAAGCATTTGTACCCCGGAACCTGCAACATCCATTCCTGTCCCTGCTCTACCCAAGTCTCTGAAATGGCCACAACATCGAAGTTCCAGGTACTGGTCCAAGCTGCAAGTTCCTCCCCCTTATTGCGAATACTCCTTGCATTAAAGTATACGCATCTCAAACCATGCCCCACCCCACCCGTACGCCATGTACCCGTACATGGATTTCAGTAAGGCGTTTGACAAGGTTCCTCATGGTAGACTGATAGAGAAGGTGAAGGCGCATGGGATACAGGGTCGGGTATGTAGATGGGTCGAGAACTGGCTCGGGAGGAGGAGACAGAGGGTAGTAGTGGAAGGCTCTTTTTCCGGCTGGAAGCCTGTCACTAGTGGAGTGCCACAAGGCTCAGTACTAGGTCCTCTTCTATTTGTGGTCTACATAAACGACTTGGAAGTTGGGGTAGGTGGTGAGATCAGCAAATTTGCTGATGACACCAAGATGCTTGGATTGGCGGGTACAGAGGAGCAGTGTCAGGCAATACAACAGGACATAGATAGGTTGGTAGACTGGGCAGATAGATGGCAAATGGAATTTAATCCGGATAAATGCGAGGTGATGCATTTTGGCCGGAAAAATGTAGAAGAGAGTTATAGGATAAAAGGTAAAACTATATGGAGCATAGAGACGCAGAGAGACTTGGGGGTGCAGGTTCACAAGTCTCTGAAGGTGTCCTCACAGGTGGAGAAGGTGATAAAGAAGGCGTATAGTATGTTAGCTTTCATAGAAAAGGGTATAGAATACAAGAGTAGGAGTTTGATGTTGCAGTTGTATAGAACGTTGGTTAGGCCTCACTTGGAATACTGCGTCCAGTTCTGGTCGCCGTACTATCGGAAGGATGTGGAGTCCTTGGAGAGAGTGCAGAGGAGGTTTACCAGGATGCTGCCTGGTATGGAAGGACTGTCTTATGAGGAACGATTAAATAGACTGGGGTTGTTTTCCCTTGAAAGACGTCGGCTTAGAGGGGATCTAATAGAGGTGTATAAGATTATAAGGGGTATAGATAGAGTAAATGGTGGTAAACTTTTTCCACCTTCAGAAATGGGTAGGACGAGGGGTCATGGCCTTAGGGTGAGGGGGGCTATGTATAAGACGAATATTAGAGGGCAGTTTTTCACACAAAGGGTAGTGGGGGTGTGGAATGCACTGCCGAGTAAGGTGGTGGGAGCAGGCACGCTGGGGCTGTTTAAGGGTCTCTTGGACAGCCACATGAGCAGTATGCAGATAGAGGGATATAGTAGGACTGTTTAACTACGACTTTTTTCCACAGGTAATTCGGTCCATACTTGACCAACATTGAGCATGCATTCGGCAGGTGGTGCGGGTACAGCTCTTGGATGTTGATTCATGGGTTGCCTGGTACCTCATGTCGTAAATGAGTGCTTTATGTGGACCATCTGAAGGGCACCATGACAGCTCAGAGACTATCGATGTGGCTGTGCAGACACTTGGAATTGGGCCGGTGTCTGCGGGAGTTTGCGCGTTCTCCCCGTGGCTGCGTGGGTTTTCTCCGGGCACTCCGGTTTCCTCCCACAACCCAAAAATTCGCTCTTAGGCTGATTGGGAAACAAATTGTCCCTATAGTGAGAGTCTTCCATATTAGGAATAACCTAAATCTATAATAGGATAATGGAATTGCTACTATATAGTTATGACGGCGGCGCAGGCTCGTTGGGCCGAAGGGCCTGTTTCCCGTGCTGTGTTGCTCTAAAAAAAACCACCATGAATAGAACCTATGGCAGGACTTGCCCCTTTGATGGCAACAGCTACACTACTACCGAGTTACCTGGCAAGCCCTGGACACTCTACATGGGAATGAAGAGCAGAAAGCGGCCATTCAGCCCCTTGAGCCTGCTCTGCCATTCAATCAGATCATGGCTGATCTCTCCCTGGTTTCAAATCCACCTCCCACCTGTTTCCCATATCCCCTTAACACATTTTAAAAATCAGAAATACCTCTATTTCTTTTTTCAACCTATGTAAAGAATTCAGACTCTACTGTGCTATGGAGCGAGTTCCACAAATTCACCATCCTCTGTGTGGTGAATTTTAGTATATTAAAAAGACTTAGTTACATCTTGATAACCTTGGTTTAGCACACATGGATAACATGTTAAAGCCTGCAGTGTCTGCTAATGTTGGATTTTAGTGCTGTCAAACCTGATAATGGTGAGAAGTAATTCACTTCAGTCACAAATCCATCATCTCTCAACCTATAGCTGTGGCCTCTTGTTTGAGATTGTAACATAAGAAGAAACATTTGGTCTACGTTTAATCGATTAATTCCCTTTTAGTACGGAATATACCTCGGTCAGATCCCCTCGCATCTTTCTGAGCTCGTGAGTTTGAAGGAAACGGATGACACATTGTGTTCACAGAATCCTGACAGTGCAGAAAGAGACTATTCGCCAATTTGCACCGACAACAGGCCCACTCAGGCTCTGTCCCCATAACCCTGCTAATCCCCATGACACCAAGGGGCAATTTAGCATGGCCAATCCACCTAATCCGCACATCTTTGGACACTAAGGGGCAATTTAACATGGTCAATCCACCCTAACCTGCACATCTTTGGTCACTAAGGGGCAATTTAGCATGGCCAATCCACCCTAACCTGCACATCTTTGGTCACTCAGGGGCAATTTAACATGGCCAATCCACCTAACCCACACATCTTTGGACACTAAGGGGCAATTTAGCATGGCCAATCCACCAACCTGCACAGCTTTGGTCACTAAGGGCAATTTAGCATGGCCAATCCACCTAACCCACACATCTTTGGACACTAAGGAACAATTTAGCATGGCCAATCCACCCTAACCTGCACACTTTGGTCACTAAGGGGCAATTTAGATGGCCAATCCACCTACCGCACATCTTTGGACACTAAGGGGCAATTTAGCATGGCCAATCCACCTAACCTGCACATCTTTGGACACTAAGGGGCAATTTAGCATGGCCAATCCACCTAACCTGCACATCTTTGGATAGTAAGGGGCAATTTAGCACGGCCAATCCACCTAATTCACACATTGCTGGAGTTTAGAAGGACGAAAAGGGATCTGATTTTAGTAAAGTACTAAAAAGGATATTAAATACAGACCAAATGTTACCTCTTGTGTGGCAATCTTGAACATGAGGTCACAGGTATAGGTTGAGAGGTGGTAGATTTAAAACTGAGATAAGGAGGATCTGCTTCTCGCAGAAGGTGATGAATTTGCGGAACTCGTTGCCCCATAGCGCGGCGGGGCCTGAATCATTAAATGGGTTCAAGAAGGAGATAGATATATTTTTGTTGATAAATGGCTTAAAGGGAAATGGGGAACAGGTGGGGAGGTGGACTTGAGACCAGGGAGAGATCAGTCATGATCTGATTGAATGGCAGAGCAGCTCAAAGGGCCAAATGGCCGACTTCTGCTCCTAATTACTATGTTGCTATTATTGCAAAATTGAGTTTATAAAGATGTAAAGAAAATTCCAGAGGGAGAAACATTGTGTGGTCATTTAAAAGCTGGTTTGGTTTCAATGCTTTGGGGGTTTAAAAAGTGCAAAGTACACAGAGTCCCAGACTGAAACATTTGTATCCAAAGCAAGGCAGCAGGGTTGCTTTGATAACAGGCTTAAGGCATTTGAATGTTTTGAATTTTGCCCAATCAATTGAAAAATAAGAGCTCAGCTACCAAGAATCTATAAGATTTGAATCCAATGTTGTTGAATACAGCAGACCCAATCCAATTGTGGGAAAATTGGTAGGCCATCACAGACATAAAAGAGTGCAAAGTGGTGAAAAAAACAGCTAGTTAGCAACTGCCACCTCTCAAGTTGAGCGGGAGAGAAAGCAGGTTTCCACCCTGCCAGCTGTATGTTTCTCTTAAGAGAATGCAGCATCTCACTAGTGAAAGGTACCAAATCAGAAAGAACTCACAGACGGAGGGAATCCACAGAAGAACTCCAAAGGTTTCTAAAAGTCACAAAACCTGGTTGTATATTTTTTTGAAAGGGATGGAATTCAGTTATTATATTTTTGCTTAATGAATGAATTATTTAAGAAATACTTAGATGGACGGAATGGGAATGGAGGGGTATAGAAAACTGATTTAAAATAGGGATCATGAGCCTTGGGAGTCCCTGGGAAGTGTGTAAATAGATGATGATATTGATGTACTTGTTTTTATCCTACAGGTGCTTTGGTCCACCTTGTTGTCTAACGAGGGGCAGACACGCGATGGGTCGTGAGAGGGCTGCTCTTGGATATTTTTCGAGAGTATCCGAGTGCTTCACATCGTTAGTGTACGCTTGACCTGGACCATCTGATGGGCAACACGACAGCTCAGTGACTATCACTGTGCTGTGCAGATACATGGATTTGGGGTCCGTGTCTGTGGGAGTTTGCACATTCTCCCCGTGCTCGCGTGGGTTTTCTCCGGGTGCTCCGGTTTCCTCCCACATCCCAAAAATGTGCTCTTAGGTTAATTGGCAAAACAAATTCTCCCTAAATTGTCTCAAATTTGGTTTTTAATCCATAGATCTATAAACATGGATAGGGATCGCGGGTAGAGGTGGGAACATTGGGGTGGCGGCACGGGCTCGTTGGGCTGAAGGGCCTGTTTCCCGGGCTGTTTTGTTCTTTGAATATTTCAATAGCATTCCAGAGGAATCGTATTTCATTCGACATATTGTTTGGTTAAAGCTCCCGGTTAGTTAAATAACTCAATTAAGAGTTAATTTTCAAATGAGTGTTCGTATTTCTGTTCGTTACCCACTGAATGTTACTGAAGGGCAGTTCACACCTTCCCGCTCACTTTGAACGGATTACGGGGCGAGGGATTCCTCTTTGGGCGACTCAGCGTTACATTTTAAAGGGGAACAACCTCCGCATCGTAACGCGATGTTGCTGCACTGACTCACTGCATCAGCTTTTTAGTTATCACGAGCAAACAATTCAAGTCACTTACAAGCCTTTTGGACCCAAATCTCGGATGAAGCTCAGTTCGCTCACGTCCAGGAAGGCCATCTGAAATGAAATACAACTTCATTAACTGTGAGAGAGATTAAAATTAAAGCTCAAATTCTGAACATCGAGATTATATTTGCAGAGCACGAATCTACCTTGTTACTGTCCGTCTTGCTTCTGATTGATTGCTCAAAACTTGTAACCCATTCACTTCTAAATTATAGCACACAAATCACTATAAAAATGCATTTCCACTCAAGTGGTATAGCAACAATAATTTCTTCTTGTTTTTATCCTACAGGTGCTTTGGTCCACCTTGTTGTCTAACAAGGGGCAGACACGCGATGGGTCGTGAGAGGGCTGCTCTTGGATTTTTTTTGAGAGTATCCTAGTGCTTCACGTCGTTAGTGTACGCTTGACCTGGACCATTTGACGGGCAACGCGACAGCTCAGTGACTATCGCTGTGCTGTGCAGATACATGGATTTGGGGCCTGTGTCTGTGGGAGTTTGCGCAATCTCCCCGTGCTCGTGTGGGTTTTCTCCGGGCGCTCCGGTTTCCTCCCACATCCCAAAGATGTGCTCTTAGGCTAATTGGCAAAACAAATTCTCCCTAAATTGTCTCAAATTTGGTTTTTAATCCATAGATCTATAAACATAAACAGGGATCGCAGGTAGAGGTGGGAACATCGAGGTGGCGGCGCGGGCTCGTTGGGCTGAAGGGCCTGTTTCCTGTGCTGTTTTGTTCTTTGTTCTTCAATATCGGCAAAACAAGGGACATTGTCATCTACTTCCGAAAACGTAAAAGGAGATCAGGATGCATAAGGATATATTGGCCTTGGAGGGAGTGCAGAGAAGGTTCACCAGGCTGATATTGGATATGAGGGGGTTAAGTTATGAGGACAGATTAAATAGACTGGGTCTGTACTTGCTAGAGTTTAGAAAGCTGAGAGGGGATCTTATAGAGACTTACAAGACAATGAAGGAGCTAGATAGGGTAGAGGTAGAGAGATTCTTCCCGCTTAGAAAGGAAAGGGCTTCTGTGGATCATCATCTATTTACACACTTCCCAGGGACTCCCAAGACTCATGATCCCTATTTTAAATCAGTTTTCTATACCCCTCCATTCCCATTTTGTCCATGTGCCCATCTAAGTATTTCTTAAATAATTCATTCATTAAGCAAAAATATAATAACTGAATTCCATCCCTTTCAAAAAAATATACAACCAGGTTTTGTGACTTTTAGAAACCTTTGGAGTTCTTCTGTGGATTCCCTCTGTCTGGGGAGGGCACAGCCTTTAAATAAAGGGAGGGGGGGGCAGTTTAGATCGGAGTTGAGGAGAAACTTCTTCACTCAAAGGATGGTGAATCTCTGGAATTCTTTGCCCGTTGAAGTGGTGGAGGCTACCTCATTGAATATATTTAAGTCACAGGTAGATAGATCTCTGATAGAGAGAGGAACTAAGGGTTATGGGGAGAAAGCAGGAAAGTGGAACTGATCCACTTCAGATCAGCCATGATCTTATTGAATGGCGGGGCAGGCTCGAGGGGCTGGATGGCCCTACTCCTGCTCCTATTTCTTATGTTCTTAGGTTCTTATCATGCCCCTACCTACATCAATGGGGACGAAGTAGAAATGGTCAAGAGATTCAGGTTTTTCGGTGTCCAGATTACCAACCTGTCCTGGTGCCCTAGTGTCGACACTATAGTTAAGAAAGCCTTTACTTTAGCAGGAGGAGGCTAAGGAAATTTTGTATGTGAGCTATGATTTTCACCTATTTTTACTGATGGACCAGAAAAAGTATCCTTTCTGGGTTGTATCACAGCTTGCTACAGCTCTTGCTCTGTCTCAGGGCACAAGAAACAACAAAGATTGTGAATGTAGCCCAATCCATCAGGCAAACCAGTCTCCCATCCATTGACTCTGTCTACATGTACCGCTGCCTCGGGAAAAGCAGCCGGCATTATCAAGGACCCCACATTCTCTCTTCCACCTTCTTCCATCGGGAAAAAGAGACAAAAGTCTGAGGTCGCGTACCAAATAGAACAGCTTCTTCCCTGCTGCCATCAGACTTTTGAACAGACCCACCTCGCATTAAGTTGGTCTTTCTCTACACCCTAGCTATGACTGTAACACTACATTCTGCACTCTCTCCTTTCCTTCTCTTCTGTATACTTTATGAATGGTACAGGCGGGCATGGTAGCGCAGTGGCTAGCATTGCTGCTTCACAGTGCCAGAGACCCAGGTTCGATTCCTGGCTCGGGTCACTGTCTGGGCAGAGTCTGCGTGTTCTCCCTGCGTCTACGTGGGTTTCCTCCGGGTGCTCCGGTTTCCTCCCACAGTTTGAAAGACGTGCTGGTCAGGGGACATTTGCCGTGCTAAATTCTCCCTTGGTGCTACCTGAACAGGTGCCGGATTGTGGCTTTAGGGGATTTTCACAGTTACTTCGTTGCGGTGTTAATGCAAGCCTTACTTGTGACAATATTGTCCATATAGTGCACAAGAGACAATACTTTTCACTGTATTCCAATACATGTGACAGTAACAAATCAAATTAAATCCTTCTTCCCTATGTACTCTATGAACAGTATGCTTTGTCTCTATAGCAAGCAAGAAACAATACTTTTTATTGTATCTCAATATGTGACCGTAATAAATCAAACCCTTCTCCCCTTTGCACTCCATGAACAAAATGCTGTATGCTGTCTGTATAGCGCACAAAAAACAATACTTTTCACTGTATCCCAATACACGTGACAATAATAAATCAAATCCTTCTCCCCAATGTACTTTATGAACAGTATACTTTGTCTGTATAGCGCACAAGAAACAATACTTTTCACTGTATCCCAATACATGTGACAATAATAAATCAAATCCTTCTCCCCAATGTACTTTATGAACAGTATACTTTGTCTGTGTAGTGCACAAGAAACAATACTTTTCACTGTATCCCAATACATGTGACAATAATAAATCGAATCCTTCTCCCCAATGTACTTTATGAACAGTATACTTGGTCTGTATAGTGCACAAGAAACAATACTTTTCACTGTATCCCAATACACGTGACAATAATAAATCAAATCCTTCTCCCCTATGTACTTTATGAACAGTATACTTTGTCTGTATAGCGCACAAGAAACAATACTTTTCACTGTATCCCAATACATGTGACAATAATAAATCAAATCCTTCTCCCCTATGTACTCTATGAACAGTATGCTTTGTCTGTATAGTGCACAAGAAACAATACTTTTCACTGTATCCCAATACACATAAGAATAACAAGTCAAATCAAAGGAAAGGAACCAACATGAAACATCTTTAACAGACCAAATAGTCAATTGTTTAGAGGATAATTTGAGATACAATACTTGGTGGTGTGGTCAATAGTGAGGAGCAAAAGGTTTAGACGACAGAATGATACAGACGGGCAGAACAGTGGCAAATAGAATTTAACCCTGAAAACTGATGTGTTGCATTTTTGAAAGGACTAACATACATAATGAGGAACAGGACCAAGGTCCAGAGGGACGCATGTCCAAAGATCCCTGAAAGCAGCAGGACAGGAGGCAAGGCTGGAATTTTACCATCACGGGATTCGGAGCGGGCGAGGGATGGAAAATGCAAAGGTCTGTTGACCTCAGGCGGGATATTACAGTTTCGGGACAAACAAGGCCATATAATCCCACCTACAGTGGTTACGAAGGCATACGGGATATTTCCCCGTTTAGCAGCCGAGGCACAGACTGTAAGATCACGGAGGTGATGATGGAGCGACATAAAACACTGGTTAGGCCACAGTTAGAGTATCGTGTGCAGGGCTGGTCACTACATTATACAAAGAACAAAACAGCACGGGAAACAGGCCCTTCGGCCCAACGAGCCCGCGTCACCACCCCGATGTTCCCACTTTTACCCGCGATCCCTGTCCATGTTTATAGATTTGTGCATTATAGACAGGATTGCACTGGAGGGGATGGAGAGGAGGTCCAGCAGGATGCTGCCAGGGGTGGGAGATTTCAGCTATGGAGAGAGATTGAATTGGAGGAACAGAAAGATCCCAGAATGTGTAGGGACAGAGAAGATTACAAAATGATTGGTTTGGGAGGAGGGCGGGGGGTGAGGAATGAGGGTGAGGGGGAGAGAGAGAGAGAGAGAGGGGCAGAGTGAGGGGGGGGGAGAGAGAGAGATAGAGGGGAGAGTGAGGGGGGAGAGAGAGAGAGAGAGAGGGACAGAGTGAGGGGGGGAGAGAGAGAGAGAGGGGGCAGAGTGAGAGAGAGAGAGAGAGAGAGAGAGGGGCAGAGTGAGGGGGGAGAGGAGAGAGGCAGAGTGAGGGGGGAGAGAGAGAGAGAGGGGTAGCGAGAGAGGGGGAGAGTGAGGGGGGGAGAGAGAGAGGGGGCAGAGTGAGGGGAGAGAGAGAGAGGGGCAGAGTGATGAGTGGCAGAGTGAGGGGGGAGACAGAGAGAGGGGGCAGAGTGAGGGGGGAGAGAGAGAGAGAGGCAGAGTGAGGGGGAGAGAGAGAGGAGGGGAGAGAGAGAGAGAGGGGCAGAGTGAGGGGCGGAGAGAGAGAGAGGCAGAGTGAGGGGGAGAGAGAGAGGGGGCAGAGTGAGGGGGGAGAGAGAGAGAGAGGCAGAGGAGGGGAGGAGAGAGAGAGAGAGGGGCAGAGTGAGGGGGTAGAGAGAGAGGGCAGAGTGAGGGGGCGGAGAGAGAGAGAGGCAGAGTGAGGGGGAGACAGAGAGAGAGGGGCAGAGGAGGGGGGGAGAGAGAGAGAGCAGAGGAGGGGAGAGAGAGAGAGAGAGAGGCAGAGTGAGGGAGGGGAGAGAGAGGGGCAGAGTGAAGGGTGTGGCGGAGAGAGAGAGAGAGGCAGAGTGAGGGGGGGGAGAGAGAGAGAGAGAGAGAGAGAGAGAGGGAGAGTGAGAGAGAGAGAGAGAGAGAGGGGCAGAGTGAGGGGAGAGAGAGAGAGAGAGAGAGGGCAGAGTGAGGGGAGAGAGAGGAGAGAGGAGGGGCAGAGTGAGGGGGGAGAGAGAGAGAGAGAGGGCAGAGTGGGGGGCGAGAGAGAGAGAGAGGAGAGAGAGGAGGGGAGAGGGGAGAGAGAGAGAGTGAGAGAGAGAGAGAGAGGGAGGCAGAGTGAGGGGGGGGGAGAGAGAGAGAGAGAGAGGAGGCAGAGAGAGGGCAGAGTGGAGAGAGAGAGAGAGAGGGCAGAGTGAGAGAGGGGCAGAGTGAGGGGAGAGAGAGAGAGAGCAGAGAGGGGGAGAGAGAGAGAGGAGAGAGAGGGCAGAGTGAGGTGAGAGAGAGAGAGAGAGAGGGGCAGAGTGAGGGGGGGAGAGAGAGAGGGGCAGAGTGAGGGGCAGAGGGAGAGAGAGAGAGAGAGGACAGAGTGAGGGGGGAAAGAGAGAGAGGGGCAGAGTGAGGGGGCGAGAGAGAGAGAGAGGCAGAGTGAGGAGGGGAGAGGGAGAGTAGGAGAGAGAGAGAGAGGCAGAGTGAGGGGGAGAGAGAGAGAGGCAGAGTGAGGGATAGAGAGAGAGAGGAGCAGAGTGAGGGGGATAGAGAGGGGGAGAGAGGGAGAGAGAGAGAGGGGCAGAGTGAGGGGGGGAGAGAGAGAGAGAGGAGGGAGGGGGGAGAGGGAGAGAAGGAGAGAGATAGAGGGATAGTGAGGGGGGGAGAGAGAGAGAGAGGGAGAGTGAGGGGGGAGAGAGAGAGAGAGAGATAGAGAGAGGCAGAGTGAGGGGGGGAGAGAGAGGCAGAGTGAGGGGGGAGAGGGAGAGAAGGAGAGAGATAGAGGATAGTGAGGGGGGGAGAGAGAGAGAGAGATAGAGAGAGGCAGAGTGAGGGGGGGAGAGAGAGGCAGAGTGAGGAAGGAGAGGGAGAGAAGGAGAGAGAGAGAGAGAGGGATAGTGAGGGGGGGAGAGAGGGAGAGTGAGGGGGGAAAAAGAGAGAGAGAGGGGCAGAGTGAGGGGGGAGAGAGAGAGAGAGAGAGAGAGGCAGAGTGAGGGGGGAGAGAGGGAGAGAGAGAGAGAGGCAGAGTGAGAGGGAGAGAGAGAGGCAGGAAGAGGGGGGAGAGGGATGAGAAGGAGAGAGATAGAGGGATAGTGAGGGGGGGGGAGAGAGAGAGAGAGGGAGAGTGAGGGGGGAGAGAGAGAGAGAGAGATAGAGAGAGGCAGAGTGAGGGGGGAGAGCGGAGAGGCAGAGTGAGGGGGGAGAGGGAGAGAAGGAGAGAGATAGAGGATAGTGAGGGGGGGGAGAGAGAGAGAGGAGAGAGATAGAGAGAGGCAGAGAGGGGGGGGAGAGAGAGGCAGAGTGAGGAAGGAGAGGGAGAGAAGGAGAGAGAGAGAGAGAGGGATAGTGAGGGGGGGAGAGAGAGAGAGAGAGGCAGAGTGAGCTTGGAGAGAGAGAGTGAGGCAGGGAGGAAAAGGTGAGTGGAGAGAAGCAGGGACAGTGAACTGGAGCTGAGGGAAATTCAAAATCTGACTGAGAAGAAATAAAAAGTTCGGCAGAAAGAAAAATCGAGAGAATTAAGAGGTAGAGAAAGGAATCAGAGTGTGACCAGAAACCCTGACCATTTGCCTTTTAATTCTGTGTGAAGAATTTACTCTCCGTGGCTGCCCACGGTTCAGACTGTTCTCTCTGTGGTCAGGACATTAATCACTTCACCCTGTTAAAACATCTCGAATGAGATAGTTACAGGTTCCACCGCCAGTCTAATGGACAATTATCGTGCAGAGAGTAAATAAATCAGACGCAGCTGAGGGATAGCGCAGAGGGAGATGGAGGGCGAGGTGCCAGACCCGTGAGTCATGAACACTGGAACGTAAGAGGCAAATTACGCAGAGACTCCCAGTCTGACCTCCCTCCCAAATAAAGAGCCCGTCGCTCCCGCCCTGGCATCTTTTAAAGGGACTCGCACATAGACGGGAGCAGCAAACTTAGTAAGAGGAAGTCTTAGTCAGGCCACACGCAAGACTATTGCATTCAATTCTGGCCGCCACATTACAAGAAGGATGAGGCGGCTTTGGAGCGGGTGTGGAAGAGGTTTACCAGGATGCTGCCTGGTCGAGAGGGGATGAGCTGTAAGGTGGGGCTGGACAAAGTAGGTTTGCTTTCTCCGGAGGCCGAGGGGAGACCTGGTAGAAGTCTTTCAAACGATGAGGGGGAGAGATAGGGTTAACAGTCAGAACCTTTATCTCAGAGTTGAAATACTAGTGGGCATGACTTAACACAAAAGGGAGATAAGTTCAAAGATGCTAAGGGGAAGTTTTTTTTTTACACAGAGTGGTCGGTGTCTGCAACACACTGCCAGGGATGGAGGCACATACGATAGGGGCATTTAAAGGGCTTCTAGATAAGCACATGAGTATGCAGGAAATAGAGGGATATGGACCAAGGACGGGCAGAAAGGATTGGTTTAACTTGGAGTTATGTTCGGCACACAAAAGCACTTGTTCCTGTGCTGTACAGTTCTATGTATTCCTTCTGCCTGTATCACAGCTTGGTATGGGGCTCCTGCTCTGCCCAAGACCGCAAGAGTCATGAACGTAACCCAATCCATCAGGCAAACCAGCCTCCCATCCATTGACTCTGTCTACACTTCCCGCTGCCCTTGGGGAAAAGCAGCCGGCATCATCAAGGACCTCACACACCGCAGACATTCTCTCTTCTACCTTCTTCCGTCGGGAAAAGGGTACAGAAGTCCGAGGTCACAAACCAGCTGACTCAAGAACAGTTTCTTCCCTGCTGCTGTCAAGACTTTTGAACAGACCTTCTCGCATTAAGTTGATTTTTCTCACACCCTAACACTACATTCTGCACTCCTTCCTTTCCTTCTCTACGAATGGTATGCTTTGTCTGCATAGCACGCAAGAAACAATACTTTTCACTGTATCCCAATTCACGTGACAATAATAAAACAAATCCTTCTCCCCTGTGTACTCTGTGAACAGTATGCTCTGTCTGTATAGCGCACAAGAAACAATACTTTTCAATGTATCCCAATACATGTGACAATAATAAATCAAATCCTTCTCCCCTACGTACTCCATGAACAGTATGCTTTGTCCGTATAGCGCGCAGGAAACAATACTTTTCACTGTCTCCCAATACACGTGACAACAATAAATCAAATCAGTACGTTCGAAGTTACCACAAAGGGATTGTACGACAGAGATCAGGAGGAGGAGAAGTCTAGGGGTTTGTAGTTACCATTCCGTGGTAGTTTCGATAGACGGATTTCTCGAGCAAATTGTTTAAGTATTCCTCAAGGCGTTTCTGGAGATTTAGGTAGGAAGAGTGGAAAATTGTTATTCAGCATCTCACAGGCTCCTGTTACAACGTGTTTCCCTTTCTCAACTCCTTTATTTTTATCCATCAACTTCGCCCTCCCCCACTCTGAAAAACAAATCAAACCCCCTCCCTCACTACCTGACAGAACCAACGTGACAGTCGCTGAAGAGAGACACACGCACCACCTCGCTCTCATCAGGACAAATGCAAGAATCCCAAATTTCAAACTCTCTCACAACAATTTGTACCGCAGGAAAGTAGGCTGCGGATTGGTCGCCAGGGCTGAGTTTGAGCTGTTGCCAGGGAGAAAGCAGATGGGGAAATTGTGTATCCGCAAGCTCACAGATGTGGGCCAACAGCTACGACCAATTGAAGATAAAGCGGTCAAGTTGGTAATGTGGCCGATTTATACTTGCCGAAAATGATGCTCACTTCAAACTTTGGATGCGAGGTGCATTTAAAATTTCGCACTCCTGCGTTTGTTCTGATGAGTCTCAGAATAAAAACTTCAGCAGCACATCTCCCTTTTTGATAATATTGGAAATCTGTATTACTGAGCGACTAAACGAAAATGCTTCTCTCTTTGTGCTATTCACAACCCTCAGGTTGTCCCATCAGGGCTTTTGAAGCCTGATGCCATAGGAGACTTGGCGGGCCAGTCAGTGCAGAGCAGGATCCCGCAGGAACGTGACGAACATCCAGATCCCAAGGCCTGAGGCGGGAAGATGAGGAAAACCCTGCCCTGTGCCGTTGAATGGGGATAGATTTTGGACCCTGGGTATTATCCCCCGTTACCCCCATCACCCTCATGATGGCAGAATCTTTTACAGCCACAGGGGAGGGCCTCAGCTTTTACCGTCCAAAGCAAAGGTCAGCCACCTCCAACAGTGTCCAAAGATGTGTAGGTTAGGTGGATTGGCCATGCTAAATTATCCCTTAGTGTCCAAAGATGTGTAGGTTAGGTGTTTGGCCATGCTAAATTATCCCTTAGTGTCCTAAGATGTGTAGGTTAGGTGTTTGGCCATGCTAAATTGTCCCTTAGTGTCCAAAAATGAGCAGGTTAGGTGGATTGGCCATGCTAAATTGCTCCTTAGTGTCCAAAAATGTGCCGGTTAGGTGGATTGGCCATGCTAAATTCCCCTTGGTGTCCAAAAATGTGCAGGTTAGGTGGATTGGCCATGCTAAATTGTCCCTTAGTGTCCAAAGATGTGTGGGCTAGGTGGGTTGGCCATGCTAAATTGCCCCTTAGTGTCAAAAGATGTCCGGATTAGGTGGATTGGCCTATCCCAGTTCCTGACTGGGAGTGTTGACCTAGTTTCAGGCCCTGCAGCCTCACGCCCTGGCACTCCCGTCACCCTACCCTTCTCCCCCGGCAACCTTCTGACCCAGTAGCGCCAAACGCAATTCGCCCACCCAGCATCCCGATCCTGCCTCCCAACAAGTTCCCAAAAAGCCGGGGCGTGAGGTTTGGGGCCTGGTCTCACCTGCTTGCTCGATGCTTGTCTTATGGAGGCCCACTCCGGCTGGTGGGGGAGGGCGGGCATTGTCATGGTAACGCCAGGCTCCCTTCTCAGCCCCTGCGTTGTCGCCAGCCTGCAGGACAATGGGACAGGAAGCAGAGGGTGAACCCTGGGCCAGATAATAGAAACTAGAAGCAGGAGGCCCTTTGGCCCTTCAAGCCTGCCCCGCCATTCATTTTGATCATGGCTGATTCTGATGATCCCCCCCCTTCCCCTCCCATATTCCTCGAACCCTTTTGCCCCCAAGAGTGATATCTAATTTCTTCCTCTAAACGCACAATATTTTGGCCTCAACTACTTCCTGGGGGAGTAAATTCCACACGTTCACCACATTCTGAGGTGAAGAAATTTCTCCTCACGTCAGTCCTGAAAGGTTTATTCCTTATCCTCAAACTATGACCATCCCCCATTGGGGCGTTGCAGTGGTCAGTTCACAGCATCTGGGAAACCCAGGTTTGATACCCGGCTTGTGCGGAGTCTGCATGTTCTCCCCATATCTGCGTGGGTTTCCTCCGGGTGCTCCGGTTCCCTCCCACAGCGCGAAAGACGTGCTAGTTAGGGTGCGTTGGCTATGCTAAATTCTCCCTCAGAATTTGAAGGAGAATTTAGCCACACTGCGGCACTTGAACAGGCGCCGGAGTGTGGCAACTAGGAGGATTTTCACAATAACTTCATTGCATTGTTAATGTAAGCCGACTTGTCATAGAATCATAGAACCCTACAGGGCAGAAAGAGGCCCTTTGGCCCATCGAGACTGCACCGAACACAATCCCACCCGGGTCCTACCCCGATATCCCTCCATATTATACCCACTAATCCTTCTAACCTATGCATCTCTGGACACTAAGGGGCAATTTCTTAGCATGGTCAATCAACCTAACCTGCATATCTTTGGACTGTGGGAGGAAACCGGAGCACCCGGAGGAAACCCACGCACACATGAGGAGAATGTGCAAACTCCACACGGACAGTGACCCGAGCCAGGGAATCGAACCCAGGACCTTGGAGCTGTGAACCAGCAGTGCTACCACGCCGTGTCATTTTTGTGACACTAATAATGAAAAAAAAACATTCTTTCTGAATCTGTCCGTCTAATCCTGTTAGAATTTTATACGTTTCGATGAGATCCCCTCTCACTCTTCTAAATGCCAGTGAATATAATCCTAACCGACTTAGTCTCTCCTCACATGACAGACCTGCCATCCCAGGAATTAAAGAACATTATAGCAAATGAATAGGCCCTTCGGCCCTGCAAGCCTGCTTCTAGCATGTTGTCCTATCTAGGCCAACTGCTTGTCTCTCTCTATTCCTTATCTATTCATTTGCCTATCAAGGTGAGTCTTAAATATCGCTCATGTATCTGCCTCAAACACCTCACTTGGCAGTGCAGTCAATGCCCCCACCACCTTTCTTGATTGGCTCTGCTAAATTGCCCCTCAGTGTCAGGTGCTGTTATTGGTGTAGGTTCGATGGGCCGAGTAGCCTCTTTGTGCATTATAGATTTTATGAAAGAGTCCTATCTTAAGCTGAATTTTCTCTAAACCCTAGCTCTGACTGCAACGCTACACGCTGCGCCCTCTTTTTCCTTCTCCCCTATGTACTCTATGAATGGTATGCTTTGTCAGTGTAGCACGCAAGAAACAATGCTTTTCACTCTATCGCAATAGATGAAACAATTATAAATCAAATCAAATCCTTCTCCCCTATGTACTCTATGGTATGCTTTGTCCGTATAGCGTGCAAAAAACAATACTTCTCACTGTATCCCAATATACGTGACAATAATAATTCAAATCCTTTTCCCCTATGTACTCTATGAACGGTATGCTTTGTCTGTACAGCGCGCAAAAAACAATACTTTTCACTGTATCCCAATACATGCGACAATAATAAAGCAAATCCTTCTCCCCTATGTATGCTATGAACAGTATGCTTTGTCTGTATCCTTATATATATCTGTTCTACTCAATTCAAGCCTTCCATGTGTTGGCTAAATTTGTTCTAAGCACTGTCTCCGACAAAAGAGATTTCTCTCGAATTCCTGGTTGGATTATCACAAGTAGCAGAAGTGAGCCAGGCGCAGAATCTGACAGCGCTGGAGTTGGCTATTCAGCCCAACGTGCCCCTGCTCGTCCTCTGAAAGATTCATCCAATTAGCCTGACTCCCCCAACCTCCCCTCCCACCCGTCTTTGAACCACAGAGTCCCTCCAGCGCAGAAGGAGGCCATTTGGCCCATTGAGCCTGCACCGACTCTCTGAAAGAGCATCCAAGCCAGGCCCACCTATCAATATAACACTGGTTGATGTGGTATATATGGACTTTAGTAAGGAGTTTGATAAGGTGGCCCATGGAAGATTTCTGCAGAAAATGCAGATGTATGGGATAGAGGGTGATTTAGCTAATTGGGTTAGGAATTGGCTAGCAGATAGAAGACAGAGGGTGGTGGTTGATGGGAGATATTCATCGTGGAGTTCGGTGACAAGTGGTGTACCTCAGGGGTCAGTTTTGGGGCCCCTGCTGTTTGTAATTTTTATAAATGATCTGGATGAGGGTATTGAAGGATGGAGTAGTAAATTTGCAGATGACACCAAAGTCGGAGGAGTGGTAGATAGTGAAGAGAGGTGTTCTAGTTTGCAGAGAGACTTGGACAAGTTGCAGAGCTGGGCCGAGAGGTGGCAAATGGAGTTTAATGTGGAAAAGTGTGAGGTAATGCACTTTGGCAGGAATAACAAATGTGTAGAGTAGAGGGCTAATGGTAGGACTCTTAATAGTGTTGATGAACAGAGGGATCTTGGTGTATGTGTGCATAGATCCCTGAAAGTTGGCAATCAAGTCGATAAGGTTGTTAAGAAGGCATACGGAGTCTTAGCTTTTATGGTAGGGGGATTGAATTTCGGAGCCGCAACGTCATGTTGCAACTGTACAAAACTCTAGTGCGGCCGCACTTGGAGTATTGTGTGCAGTTCTGGTTCCCCACATTATAAGAAAGATGTGGAGGCATTGGAGAGGGTACAGAGGAGGTTTACCAGGATGTTGCTGGTATGGAGGGCAGGTCTTATGAAGAGAGGCTGAGGGATTTGAGGTTGTTTTCGTTAGAAAGAGGGCGGCTAAGAGGAGACCTTATTGAAACATATAAGATGATTAGAGGTTTAGATAGGGTGGACAGTGATAGCCTTTTTCCTAGGATGGAAAAAGCTAGCACGAGGGGACACAGCTTTAAATTAAGGGTGATAGTTATAGGATGGATATCAGAGGTAGGTTCTTTACCCAAAGGGTGGTTAGGGAGTGGAATGCCCTGCCTGCAGCAGTTGTAGATGCGCCAAGTTTGGTGGCGTTGAAGAGGTTAGTTGATAAGTTAATGGAAGAGAAGGGAATGGTTTAGTTTGGAGGGTCATTGCTTTTTATATTGGTCGGCGCAACATCGAAGGCCGAAAGGCCTGTTCTGTGCTGTAATGCTCTATGTTCTATGTTCTAATCCACCTAACCTGCACATCTTTGGACACTATGGTCAATTTAGCATGGCCAATCCACCTAACCTGCACATCTTTGGACACTATGGGGCAATTTAGCATGGCCAATCCACCCAATCTGCACATCTTTGGACACGAAGGGGCAATTTAGCATGGCCAATCCACCTAATCTGCACATCTTTGGACACTAAGGGGCAATTTAGCATAGCCAATCTGCACATTTTTGACACTATTGGGCAATTTAGCATGGCCAATCTATCTAATCTGCACGTTTTTGACATTAAGGTGCAATTTAGCATGGCCAATCCACCTAACCCACACATCTTATATACTAAGGAGCAATTTAGCATGGTCAATCCACATAACCCGCACATCTTTGTACACTAAGGGGCAATTTAGCATGGTCAATCCACATAATCCGCACATCTTTGTACACTAAGGAGCAATTTAGCATGGTCAATCCACATAACCCGCACATCTTTGGACACTAAGGGGCAATTTATCATGGCCAATCCACCTAACCTGCACATATTTGGACACTAAGGGGCAATTTAGCATGGCCAATCCACCTAACCTGCACATGTTTGGACACTAAGGGGCAATTTAGCATGGTCAATCCACCTAACCTGCACATCTTTGGACACTAAGGGGCAATTTAGCATGGCCAATCCACATAACCCGCACATCTTTGTACACTAAGGGGCAATTTAGCATGGCCAATCCACATAACCTACACATCTTTGCAGTGTCTTCAAAATTTATTTATTAACATCACAAGTCAACTTACATTAACAGTGCAACGAAGTTACTGTGAAAATCCCCTAGTTGCCACACTCCGGCGCATGTTTGGTAACACTGAAGGAGAATTTTGCATCTCACCAGCAAAAGTCTTTCGCACTCCGGGAGGAAACTGGAGCACCTGGAGGAAACCCACGCAGACATGGGGAGAACGTGCAGGCTCTGCATAGATAGTGACCCGAGGTGGGGAATTGAACCTGGGTCTCTGGCGCTTTTAGTGCTAACCGCTGTGCCGATCTAACCTGCTTCCACCACCCTTTCAGGTAACGCCTTCGAGATCACAGCAAACGTCTTGTGTTCCTGATGCACCTTAAAGTGATTGGGCATCGCCCCCAGGGCTGACACGCCCTGAGGTGAACACACGCAATACTCTGGCTGTGATCTGCCTTCAGAAAACTGGATTCGAGCCACCCACCAGACACAGCAAGATCCCACAAAAAGCAGCCTGACACAGGTAAGCAACCAGGCTAAAAAAGGGAGGGAGGCGGACCCACCTGGCTAAGGGGCGAATGACCCGAATTTTGAACTTGTGCTTCAGAAGATCTCGATGGAGTTCCTCAAAGTGTTTGAATTTCTTCTTCAGCATCCAGGTGAAGTCTCCGTGTGTTATCCTTATCATGTACACCGTGTTGGGACGGACCTTGGGTGGGGGAGCCGGAGTGGAGAGTTTGGGGAGAGAGAGAAAAAAAATTAACCAACAGCCATTACTAGGTGGTGAACAGATCACCAACAACCTGTCCTGGTCCCCTCCATACCGACACTATAGTTAAGAAAACCCACCAACGCCTCTACTTTCTCAGAAGACTAAGGAAATTTGGCATGTCCGCTACAACTCTTACCAACTTTTACAGATGCACTAAAGAAAGCATCCTTTCTGGTTGTATCACAGCTTGGCAATGGGCTCCTGCTCCGCCCAAGATCACAAGACATTACAAAAGGCTGTGAATGTAGCCCAATCCATCATGCAAACCAGACTCCCATCCATCAACTCTGTCTACACTTCCCGCTGCCTCTGGGAAATCAACAACCCCAAGCATCCCTCTTCCACTTCCTTCCGTTAGGATAAAAGATATGCACAGCCTGTGACTCCACTTTCAAGGAGCTACGAACCTGTACCCCTGGATCTCTTTGCCCTGTAACCATCCCCAGTGCCCTACCACTGCTCTCGGCGGTGTTGTGGAAGGGGTGGGGGGGACGATTTGGTGGGGAAGAGGGGGAGGAGGGCGTTCTCTTACCTTGAACCCACGCAGGTGGCGCTCTGTGCCTTCAACGTGAACGGTCACCGGCACCCCCCTCTGAAACACATGGCGGTTTCGCTCCTTGAAGGCTTTGATGTGATAGACCTGGAGATAGGGGCTGGGGAGCAGCTCCTCTGGAGGGAGAAACAAACAACAACAAAAAACAGTTAACATGTCACATCTACATAGTGCCACAACAAAAGTCCCCACCGCTGACTGACAGAAGTAGGTATCGGAGATAGAAGCTCAGACAGAAAGGACGCTTTTACCAAACATCTTACAAGGAGGAGAGAGCACCGCACGAGAGAACTGCGAGAATCCGAGAGTTTAGGCTCGAGGTGCTAACGGAGGGGTTGGCCAACCCGTGAGGATTTTCCATTTGGGAAAGCTGAAAAGTTTATCAGGCCGAGGTGGTTAGGGTGTAGCCAGCAGGAGATCACCCCTTCCTGGATGTATCACAGCTTTTCATGGCTCCTGCTCCGACCAACATCTCAGGAAACTACAAAGAATTGCGAAGGCAGCCTCCAGTCCGTCACTCAAACCAGCCTCCCGTCCGTTGCCTATTATTGTCCCATTATGATAACGTGGCAATAATAAATCAAATCCCCTCTCGTTCTTCTAAACAGGACCACTCGATCCAATCTCACCCTGTCCGACAATCCTGCCACCTCAGGAATCAGCGTGGTGACCCCTTGGTTGGACTCCCTCCGTGGCAAGGTTCAAGTTTACTTGTTAGTATCACAAGGAGACGTACATTCACACTGCAATGAAGTTACTGTAAAAAAAATCCCCTAGTCTCCACGCTCCGGCGCCTGTTCGGGTAACCGAGGTAGAATTTAGCCTGGTCAATACACCTAAATGGCACATCTTTCAGACTGTGGGAGGAAACTGGAGCACCGAGATGACTCGGTGGCACAATGGTTAGCACTGCTGCCTCACAGCACCAGGGGCTCGGGTTCGATTCCTGGCTTGGGTCATTGTCAGTGAGGAGTTGGTATGTTCTTACCCATATCTGCGTGGATTTATTCCGAGTGTTCCAGTTTCCTCCCACACCCCAAAGACGTGCGTGTTAGGTGGATTGGCCAAGCTAAATTGCCCCTTAGCGTTCAAAGACCTGCAGGTTAGGTGGATTGGCCATGCTAAATTGCCCCTTAGTGTCCAAAGATCTGAGGGTTAGGTGGATTGGCCATGCTAAATTGTCCCCTAGTGTCCAAAGATGTGCAGGTTAGGTGGATTGGCCATGCTAAATTGCCCCTTAGTATCCAAAGATGTGCAGGTTAGGTAGATTGGCCATACTAAATTGTCCCTTAGTGTCCAAAGATGTACAGGTTAGATGGATTGGCTGTGCTAAATTGACCCTTAGTGTCAGGGAATGAGCAAGGTAGAAGTGTGGGTGAAGAGTTTAGGGCCTGGGTGGGATTCAGTTCAGCACAGATGGGCAGAATGGCCCACTTCTGTACGTACAGAGGAAACCTGTGTAGACATGGGGAGAACATGCAAACTCTGTGCAGACAATGACCCGAGCTGGGAATGGAACCTAGGTCCGAGACAGCAGTGTAATCATTGTGCCACCTACGTATCACATGGATTCTGTTTGCGCAGCTCACCTTCATGGTCCTCCCACTCAACGTGGTCTATCTCATCCTCGTATTCCTGGAGCTCTTCCAGATCGAATGATGGCACAGGCTCAAAGCTTAACACAGGTGTGTCGTCCTGAGCCATTCTCTGCACCTTACCATAGATAGCTCATCGAGAGACCTAACAGAGGCAGAGAGCGAGAGAGAGAGAGAAGTTTATCATCCAAATGAGATGGAGAATCTGGTGCGGCAACAATATCTCTCCCTCAGTGACAACAAAATGAAGGAGATTGTCATAGAATCCTACAGTGCAGAAAGAGGCCCTTCGGCCCATCGAGTCTGCACCAAACACAATCCCATCCAGGCCCTACTCCCCATATCCCTACATATTATACCCACTAATCCCCCTAACCTACACATCCCTGGACGCTAAGTGGCAATTTCTTAGCATGACCAATCAACCTAACCCGCACATGTTCGGACTGTGGGAGGAAACCAGAGTACCCGGAGGGAAACCCACACAGACAGTGACCCGAGCTGGGAATCGAACCCAGGACCCTGGAGCTGTGAAGCAGCAGTGCTAACCCACTGTGCTACCGTGCCACCCAATTGTCATCAGCTTCAGGAAGCTAAAAGGAGAACTTGCCCCTCTCTACGTCAATGGGGTCAAAGTAGAAATGGTTGAGAGCTTCAAGTTTTTGATGCCCAGATCAAAACCTGTCCTGGTACCCCCCACCCCCATTCCCCCTCTCCATGCCGACACCATAGTTAAGAAAGTCCACCAATGCCTCTACTTTCTTTGAAGACTAGGGGAATTTGGCATGTCCGCTACGACTCTCACCAACTTTTACAGGTGCATCAATAGAAAGCATTCTTTCTGGTTGTGTCACAGCTTGGGATGGGCTCCTGCTCTGCCCAAGACTGCAAGGAACTGCAAGAGGTCGTGAACATAGCCCAATCCATCAGGCAATCCAGCCTCCCATTCATTGACTCTGTCTACACTTCCCGTTGCCTTGGCAAAAGCAGCCAGCGTAATTAAGGATCTCACGCACCCTGGACATTTTCTCTTCCACCTTCTTCCATTGGGAAAAAGATACAACAGTCGGAAGTCACGTACCAGCTGACTCAAGAACAACTTCTTTCCTGCTGCCATCAGACTTTTGAATAGAGCTACTTTGCATTAGGTTGATCTTTCTCTATACCTTAGCTATGACTGTAACACTATATTCTTCACCCTCTCCTTTGCTTCTCTATAAGTGGTATGCTTTGTCTGTGTAGCGTGCAAGAAATTCTTTCCAATGTATCCCAAATCAAAAAAATTCCAACACTGAGCAAAAGCCCACTTGGGAGGGATTCACAGTTTGAGATCACAAACAAAAGAAAACAGCATTTCTATGTTGTAATTGTTAAGAACCAGGTGAGAAACTCCAAGCGATTTTGAGAAATTAGCCAAGAGCCTGGGGTTTAGGCATTAGGGTGAGCATTAAGTATTTCACTCGAGGTATGAATCAAGTGTCCCAATCGGGAGCTTTCAATGAACAAAGTTTATTTACAAATACAGTTAACATGTATAGTAAGAAAATTAGCATAACTTTCACCAATTACAAGATACAAAATATAATCCTCGACAGCTAGCTATCTCTATTGTTCCAAGTTAAGCACCATTCCAAGGCATATACCCTTTGAGACTGAATGTTTATTTAAAGTTTATATATCAGTTACACTGAAATCATTCCTCAGAGGGCAGAATTCATCAAAATTCCTTTATTTACAAGTCTAACATTAGCTTTCAGTTAACAGCTTACACTGAGAGTCCCAGAGGAACTGACACATCTGGTTAAGTACAAAGCAAGAGATTCCCTTATTAGCCCATCAATTTGACTCTTAATCCAGGGAGCTCATATTCCAACACCTCAATTGCCTGATTAAAGTCACTGCAGACAAGTAGGCGCACGTTAACACTGCAATGAAGTTATTGTGAAGACCCCCCCCCGTTACCACTCTTCGATGCCTGTGTAGGTAACACTAAGGGAAGAATTTATCACAGACAATGCATCAAACTGGCACATCTCTCGGACAGTGGGAGCACCCAAAGAAAACTCACACAGACATGGGGAGAATGCGTAGACTGTGACTCGAATCCAGGTCCCTGGTGCTACAAGGCAGTGGTGCTAACCACTACGCTATCTACAAAGGCTTCGTCCCTGGGTGGGACTGAACCATCATCCTTTTGGTTTATAACCAAACATGCTAACTAATTGCCCCACAGAGACTACATAGCATAAAAAGCGAGTATGCTCACACGATGCTAGACTTTCAACTTTTAGACACCTGCTGTGGATTAGTCTTTGGAACGTTGGATTAAATCTCCGAGGCTTCCCAGTTCCGGAATTCTCATCAAGCCTCTAGGGAGAGGCAAGAGACACTGCCTGTCTCCACCAATTTCTAGACAACAACTCCAGAGAGAGAAGGGAGAACAGTCGAAACAGCAGCTAGCAAAAACTATAACTAAAGCCTCAGACTTCTCTCCATGTGGGGGGAGACTGTCTTCTGGCAACACCTGACCTGACAATCATGCTCCACCCAGCAATTCGATAAGAACCATAATACTCTCGGACACTGCATTGGGCCAGACTTAAAAAAAAATGTCCTTTAATTGTCACTAAATTGGACATCAGTTACAGACATCTCAGCAGCAATAAAGTGCTAAGAGCGGCTTGATTTGATTCATTATTGTCACATGTATTGGGATACAGTGAAAAGTATTGTTTCTTGCCCACTATACAAAGTACACTGTTCATAGAGTACATAAGGGAGAAGGATTTGATTTGATTCATTATTGTCACATGGATTGGGATACAGTGAAAAGTATCGTTTCTTTTGCACTGTACAGACAAATCATACCATTCATAGAGTACAGAGGAGAGAAGGATTTGATTTGATTTATTATTGTCACATGTATGGGGACAGTAAATAGCCTCACAATACCAGGTTAAAGTTTAACAGATTAATTTGGTAGCACGGGCTTTCGGAGCGGTTGCTCCTTCATCAGGTGAGAGAACGTCAATTGATGAAGGGGCAGTGCTCCAAAAGCTCGTGCTAGCAAATAAACCTGTTGGACTTTAACCTGCTGTTGTGAGACTACTTACTGTGCCCACCCCAGTCCAACACCAGCAACTCCGCAACATGTATTGGGATACAGTGAAAAGTATTGTTTCTAACGTGATATACAGACAAAGCATACCCTTCATAGAGCACATAGGGGAGAAGGATTTGATTTATTATTGACACATGTATTGGGATACAGTGAAAAGTATTGTTTCTTGCACACTATATAGACAAAGTGTACCGTTCATAGAGAATGAAAGGTAGAGAGCTTGAAACATCCTGCGGAGAAATCTGATTGAAGTACATTCTTAAAGACACTACCTCGTCACATGCCAGAGTTTTGGAGCCAATCTGGAGACCCCCATTGCCAACTAAAAGGGCAACTGGTACACAGCAAAATCCCACTAGCAGCAATGCCAGGATCGCCTGCTGATCTTCCAAGACAAAGTGGCAGTTCAATCTTTTACATCCATTTGAGGGAGCAGTGAGGCGTGGTGGGGGTGTGCAATGAGGTGGGTAAGAGCCTTGGTGTAACATCCCATCTGGAGCGGCATGTTTGCACTGCTGCCTCACAGCACCAGAGAGTGGGGTTCAATTCCAGTCTCGGGTCACTGTCTAATGTGAAGCCTGCACATTCTCCCTGTGTCTGCATGAGTTTCCTCCATTTACTGTGGGTTTCTTCCCACAGAGGTGGTGATGCCAGCACTGGACTTGGGTAAACATAGTAAGAAGTCACACAACACCAGGTGAAAGTGTGTTGGACTTTAACCTGATGTTGTGAGATTTCTTATTGTGTTCCTCCCACAGTCCAAAAATGTGTGGGTTAGAGTGGATTGGCCATGTTGCTGCTCAGTGTCCAAAGATGTGTGGGTTAGGGTGGATTGGCCATGCTAAATTGTCCCTTAGTGTCCAAAGATATGCAGGTTAGGTGGATTGGCCATGCTAAATTGTCCTCAGTGTCCAAAGATATGCAGGTTAGGTGGATTGGCCATGCTAAATTGTCCTCAGTGTCCAAAGATATGCAGGTTAGGTGAATTGGCCATGCTAAATTGCCCCTTAGTGTCCAAAGATATGCAGGTTAGGTGGATTGACCATGCTAAATTGTCCTCAGTGTCCAAAGATATGCAGGTTAGGTGGATTGGCCATGCTAAATTGCCCCTTAGTGTCCAAAGATATGCAGGTTAGGTGGATTAGCCATGCTAAATTGCCCTCTCCCAGGAGAATAAATAGTGAGTTAAATCTCTACAGCCTTACCTTCCAGACTATCAGCTGGGCCGGGACTAATGTACTCAGAAAGTAGCAAAGACATTAATCCCTCACTTTGGCAGGATTACAAACTGGCTTTTCTCCCAGATTAATCTTCTTTCATTCTCCAATCTACCCAAGCAGCTTTTCTCTGCATTGGAAAACGTTTTTGCAAATAACTCTCTGGCCTCCAGCTGCCCATCTACCCTAGGCAAGTCACTAAGTGAATGGATCGTGCTCTCTGGTCTCAGAGTTAGAAACTTGGAGATTCGAATGCCACTCTGGAGGCTGGTATGATCCAGGCTGGCACTGCCAGTGTCAGTCCCCACGGCTGCGCAGTCTGAGATGCCATCTTTTCGATGGGACGTTACTACAAACTACCTCTAGTGCAGGAAGAGGCCATTCTGCCCACTGAGTCAACCCTACTCTCCAAAAGATCATCTCATCCAGGCCACATCCCTGCAGTTCCAAGTATTTATCCTGTTAATGCCCCCGACATACTCAGTTGCAGGTACAAAGGGACTATTTACAATGGCCAATCCACCTAACCCGCACATCTTTGGATGCGAAGGGGCAATTTAGCATGGCCAATCCACCTAACCTACACATCTTTGGAAACTAAGGGACAATTTAGTATGGCAAATCTACCTAACCTGCACATCTTTGGACAGTAAGGGGCAATTTAGCATGGCCAATCCACCTAACCTGCACATCTTTCGTGTCCTTATCTGAGGAAGGATATTCTTGCTATAGACTGAATACAGCAAATGTTTACCAGGCTGATTTTTGAGATAGCAGGTCTGAATTACAAGGAGAGACTGAGCCAGTTAGGATTGAAGTTTATGAAGTTCATTCTCCTAGAAACTTATAAAATTTTACAAGGTTACACAGGGTAGATTCAGAAAGAGTGTTCCCGATGGTGGGAGGAGTCCAGAACTAGGGATCACAGTTTGAGGATAAGGGGTAAACGTTTTAGAACTGAGATGAGGAGAAATTTCTTCACCCCTAGAGATTGGTGAATGTGTGGAATTCACTCCCACAGAAAGTAGTTGAGGCCAAAACGTTGTCTAATTTCAAGACTAAATTAGATATAACTCTTTGGGCTAAAGGGATCAGAGGCTATGGGAAGGAAAGGGAAGGAGGGGGGGGAAAACCAGGATGTTGAATTTGATGATCAGCCACGATTGCAATGAATGAAGCAGGCTCAAAGGGCTGAATGGCCTCCTCTTGCTTCCAGTTTCTATCTTTGGGTACTAAGGGGCAATAATGGCCAATGCACCTAACCCGCACACCGATGGACCACGGGACGAAAATGGAGCAGCCGGAGGAGGGCCTCTCAGGCACGGGGTTGGGGGGAGCGTATCCTGAGCTGGGAATCGAACCCGGGTCCCTGGCGCTGTGGCGCAGTAACTGTGCCACCGTGCCGCCCACAGTATGAGACGTGAGATCAGGATTTTGAATCTCTTGATCAGAACAAACGGAGAAACAGACTCGAAGGGCTGAACGGCCTTCTCCTGCTCCTATTCGCCACGGGCGTTGCCATGTGAGAGTCCTTCCACATCTGTTCCTACTGCAGGGGTACCTCGGTCAATGACATACTGAGGGTTAAATATGGAACATGGGGAATTCCTACGCAACAGGGATCGCGGGTAGAGGTGGGAACATCGGGGTGGCGGCGTGGGCCCGTTGGGCCGAAGGGCCTGGTTCCCCGTGCTGTTTTGTTCTTTGTTAACATCCCCCGCCCTCCACCGTCCCCCATAGTGCAGAACAGTTGGAGGCCTGTGCGTTGGGCAAACGTTCACCCTCTCTGGCCACTGCTTTGAATGGAAGTACTCCCTCCATCTCCAACGCTGACCCACCCCCCCCCTCCTCAGTGTTCTTGGTCATTATTTATGCCCCTCTATCTGCCAACACCCAAATCTCTTTCATCTACTGCTTGTTTATGGGAGCTTGCTGTGCACACATTGACTCTTCCCAATTACCCCCCCCCCCCTTGTCACCTTGAGGTTGTGAAAGCTGTGTGGAAGGGCAAAGCTTCTGGCCCAGTGAATCGACCGCACCCGGTTAGGGCCCTCCTAGGGCTTTGGTCTTTTATTTGGCCGCCGTCTCCGTAGCGACAGGTTTAGACCGATTCCTGATGGTTATCAACAATCCCTGGAAGTGTGGATATGGAGTCCAGCCACGACTGGGAGCTGTGTTTTCCGCATTTGGAAACCCACGCCCACTGACACAATTGTCAAAAATAATTTACCAGCTCCTTTTGACTGATTGGCTAATGGCGCACACAACTGCATTCAGCAACAGCACCTCAGAAATAGGCCGGCACGGTGGCGCAGTGGTTAAGCACTGCTGCTTTACACCGTCAGCAAGCCGGGTTCGATTCCCGGCCCGGATCACTGTCTGTGCGGAGTCTGCACATTCTTCCTGTTCCTGCGTGGGTTTCTTCCACACTCCAAAAAGGCGTGCTGGTCAGGACGTATTGGCCATGCCAAATGCTCCTTCAGTGTTACCCGAACAGGAGCCAGAGCGTGGCGACTCGAGGATTTCTGCAGTGACTTCATTGCAGTGTTAACGTAAGCCGACTTGTGACAGTAACAAATAAATTCCAAAGATGTGCCGTTAAGGGGGGAATTGGCCATGTTGATTACAGGGATAGAACACAGAACATAGAACATTACAGCACAGAACAGGCCCTTCGGCCTTCGATGTTGCGCCGACCAATATAAAAAGCAATGCCCCTCCAAACTAAACCATTCCCTTCTCTTCCATATACTTATCAACTAACCTCTTAAACGCCACCAAACTTGGCGCATCTACAACTGCTGCAGGCAGGGCATTCCACTCCTGAACCACCCTTTGGGTAAAGAACCTACCTCTGATATCCGTCCTATAACTATCACCCCTTAATTTAAAGCTGTGTCCCCTCGTGCTAGCTTTCTCCATCCTAGGAAAAAGGCTATCACTGTCCACCCTATCTAAACCTCTAATCATCTTATATGTTTCAATTAGGTCCCCTCTTAGCCGCCTCCTTTCTAACGAAAACAACCTCAAATCCCTCAGCCTCTCTTCATAAGACCTGCCCTCCATACCAGGCAACATCCTGGTAAACCTCCTCTGTACCCTCTCCAATGCTTCCACATCTTTCTTATAATGCGGGGACCAGAACTGCACACAATACTCCAAGTACGGCCGCACTAGAGTTTTGTACAGTTGCAACTGTACAATAGGGTAGAGGGGGGGCTGCCTAGCTGATATACTCTATCAGACAGAGTCAATGCAAACTTGATGAGCCCTTCTCACCCCCAAAGAACAGTACGGCAGAGGGACAGGCCACCAAGCATAGACTATTTTCTCAATGGGGTAAGGCTTCGGCAATGAAAGACTTGGGAGTCCTGGTTCAAGATTCTCTTAAAGTTCATGTGAAGGTTCAGTCGGCAGTTAGAGAGGCAAATGCAATATTAGCATTCATTTCCAGAGGGCTAAAACATGGGAGCAGCTGAGGCTGTATAAGGCTCTGGTGAGAGCCTATTTGGAGTATTGTGAGCAGTTTTGGGCCCCGTGTCTACGGGAGATGCGCTGTTCTTAGAGGAGGTTCGTAAGAATGACTCCAGGAATGAAGGGTTTGTCACAAGAGGAGCATTTGAGGAATCTAGGTCTACATCGATGAAGTTGAGAAGGCTGAGGGGGCAATGTAATTGTAACTTAGAGAATACTGGATAGAGTAGATGTGGCGAGAACGTTTCCACTAACGAGAGAGACAGGAACTCGAGGGCACAACCTCAGAGCGAAGGGACACTCCTTTCTAACTGAGATGAAGAAGAATTTCTTCAGCAGGAGGATGGTGGAACTCATGCCAAAGCGGGCTGTGGAGGCCAGGTCATTGAGTGTCTTGAAGACAGAGATAGATAGGTTCTTGATCAACAATGGGATTGGGGTTAAGGGGAGAAGGCAGGAGAATGGGGATGAGAAACTTATCAGCCCATGATTGAGTCTGCTCTACCATTCAACGGGCCGAATACTAACAGGAGTACAGAATATAGGGCTAATGGAAGGACTCTTGGTAGCGTCGACGAGCAGAGAGATCTTGGTATACATATGCATAGATCCCTGAAATTGGGAACCTAGGTTGACAAGGTTGTTAAGAAGGTGTGCGGTGTGTTAGCTTTTATTGGTAGAGGGATTGCATTTTGGAGCCGTGAGGTCATGTTGCAACCGTACAAAACTCTGGTGCGGCCGCACTTGGAGTATCGCGTACAGTTCTGGTCGCCGCATTATAAGAAAGATGTGGAGGCATTGGAAGGGGTGCAGAGGAGGTTTACCAGGATATTGCCGAGTATGATGGGTAGGTCTTACTAGGAAAGGCTGAGGGACTTGAGGTTGTTTTCATTAGAGAGAAGAAGGTTAAGAGGTAATCTAATTGAGACATATAAGATGATCAGAGGGTTAGATAGGGTGGATAGTGAGAGCCTTTTTCCTCAGATGGTGATGGCTAACACGAGGGGACATAGCTTTAAATTAAGGTGTGGTAGTTATAGAACGGATGTTAGAGGTGGGTTCTTTACTCAGAGGGTAGTAAGGGCATGGAATGCCCTGCCTGCAGCATTTGTGTTCTTGCCAACTTTAAGGGCATTCAAATGGTCAGTGGATAGATATATGGATAACATTAGAACATAGAACATAACAGCACAGAACAGGCCCTTCGGCCCTTGATGTTGCGCCGACCAATTAAGAAAAAGCAATGACCGTCTAACCTAAACCATTCCCTTTTCATCCATAAACCTATCCACGGACCTCTTAAATGCCCCCAAACTTGGCGCATCTACAACTGCAGCAGGCAGGGCGTTCCATACCCTTACCACCCTCTGGGTAAAGAACCTACCTCTGACATCCGTCCTATAACTACCACCCCTTAATTTAAAGCTATGTCCCCTCGTGCTAGCTTTCTCCATCCGAGAAAGGTTGAGGGAGCTGGGACTCCTCTCACTGGAGAGACGTAGGTTGAGAGGCGACCTGATAGAGGTTTATAAAATGTTGAGAGGAATAGATAGGGTGGACTCTGAGACTATTTCCCCGAGCTGAAATGGTCACTACGAGAGGACACAGATTTAAGGTGCAGGGAAGCAAATACAGAGGGGATGTTAGGGGTAAGTTTTTCACTCAGAGGGTGGTGAGTGAATGGAATCGGCTGCCGTCGGAGGTTGTTGAGGCAAACTCACTGGGGTCTTTTAAAAGACTTTTGAATGAGTATATCGAAAAGAATAGGATAGGGGGTTATAGATGGGTCTGTGGATTGGTAGATGTGATCGGCGCAACTTGTGGGCCGAAGGGCCTGTTTGTGCTGTATTGTTCTATGAAAAAGGCTATCACTGTCCACCCTATCTAAACCTCTAATCATCTTATATGTTTCAATAAATATCTCCTCTTAGCCGCCTTCTTTCTAACGAAAACAGCCTCAAATCCCTCAGCCTCTCCTCATAAGGCCTGCCCTCCATACCAGGCAACATCCTGGTAAACCTCCTCTGTACCCTCTCCAATGCCTCCACATCTTTCTTATAATGTGGGGACCAGAACTGTACACAATACTCCAAGTGTGGCTGCACCAGAGTTTTGTACAGTTGCAACATGATGTTGCGGCTCCGAAATTCAATCCCTTTGAATTTAGTTAAAAGCCAATAAAAGCCAAGACTCCGTACACCATTGGAATAGTTTAGGTTAGATTGATTCCACTGGTCGGCGCAACCTCGAGGGCCGAAGGGCCTGTACAGCGCTGCAACTTGTATGTTCTATGAATTCTACTCCTATATCTTATGGTCGAAACCAAGTCACATCCTGCACTCTCTCCAAAACCTCCACATCCTTCTGGCAGTGTGGCGGACCAGAACTGCACACAATATTCCAAATGTGGCCTAACTAAAGTTCTATACAAATGCAAATGATCAATTTTTATTCTCTGTGTCCTGACTGATGAAGGTGAGAATGCCATATGCCTTCTTGGCCACCTTATCCACTTGTGCTACCACTTGCAAGGAATTGTGGACCTGTAGACAAGCTCCTGTCAGGCAAGGAGGAAATGGTCGAGTAAGGGAACCTTGGTTCCCTTACTCCAATTGGTACGAAAAAAGTTAATTCGCTGGTTAAAAGGAAAAAGGAGGCGTATGTCAGGATGAGGCTTGAAGGCTCGGTTAGTGCAATGGATAGCTATAGATTAGCCAGGAGGGAGCTAAAGAGTGAATTGAGGAAAGCTAAGAGGGGACACGAGAAGACTTTGGCTGATAGGATGAAGGAGAATCCTAAAGCTTTCTTTAGATATGTTAAGAATAGAAGATTGGTTAGGGCAAGATTAGGGCCAGTCATAGACAGCAGTGGGAAGTTGTGCGTGGAGCCTGAAGAGATTGGAGAGGCACTGAACAAATATTTCTCTTCAGTATTCACACAGGGAGATGTAAATGTAGTTGTGGAGAACACAGAGGTACAGGGTTGCAAACTGGAAAGTATTGAAGTAGATAGGGAGGATGTGCTGGATATTCTTGAGGGTTTGAAGATAGATAACTCCCCTGGGCCAGACGGGATTTACCCTAGGATTCTCTGGGAGGCAAGAGAGGAGATTGCAGAGCCTCTGGCTCTGATCTTCAGGTCGTCTTCGGTTACGGGTATAGTTCCGGAAGACTGGAGGATAGCGAATGTGGTCCCATTGTTCAAGAAGGGGAAGAGAGACCTTCCAGGGAATTATAGGCCAGTGAGTCCTACTTCTGTTGTGGGCAAAGTATTGGAGAGAATAATTAGGGATAGGATTTATAGTTATTTAGAGAGAAATGAATTGATTGGGGATCGTCAGCATGGTTTTGTGAAGGGTAGGTCGTGCCTTACTAACCTCATTGAGTTTTTTTGAAAAAGTGACTAAGGAGGTGGATGGGGGTAAGGCGGTTGATGTGGTATATATGGACTTTAGTAAGGCGTTCGATAAGGTGTCCCATGGAAGCTTCTGCAGAAAATGCAGATGTATGGGATAGAGGGTGATTTAGCTAATTGGATTAGGAATTGGCTAGCAGATAGAAGACAGAGGTGGTGGTTGATGGGAGATATTCATCGTGGAGTTCGGTGACAAGTGGTGTACCTCAGGGTCTGTTTTGGGGCCCCTGCTGTTTGTAATTTTTATAAATGATCTGGATGAGGGTATTGAAGGATGGATTAGTAAATTTGCAGATGACAATAAAGTCGGTGGAGTGGTAGATAGTGAAGAGGGGTGTTATATTTTCAGAGGGACTTAGACAAGTTGCAGAGCTGGGCCGAGAGGTGGCAAATGGAGTTTAATGTGGAAAAGTGTGAGGTAATGTACTTTGGCAGGAATAATAAATGTGTAGAGTATAGGGCTAATGGTAGGATTCTTAATAGTGTTGATGAACAGAGGGATCTTGGTGTATTTGTGCATAGATCTCTGAAAGTAAGCAGTCAAGTCGATAAGGTTGTTAAGAAGGCATACGGAGTCTTAGCTTTTATTGGTAGGGGGATTGAATTTCGGAGCCGCAACGTCATGTTGCAACTGTACAAAACTCTAGTGCGGCCGCACTTGGATTATTGTGTACAGTTCTGGTCCCCACATTATAAGAAAGATGTGGAGGCATTGGAGAGGGTACAGAGGAGGTTTACCAGGATGTTGCCTGGTATGGAGGGCAGGTTCTATGAAGAGAGGTTGAAGGATTTGAGGTTGTTTTCGTTAGAAAGGAGGCGGCTAGGAGGGGATCTTATTGAAGCATATAAGATGATTAGAGGTTTAGATAGGGTGGACAGTGATAGCCTTTTTCCTAGGATGGAGAAAGCTAGCACGAGGGGACACAGCTTTAAATTAAGGGGTGATAGTTATAGGTTGGATATCAGAGGTAGGTTCTTTATCCAGAGGGTGGTTAGGGAGTGGAATGCCCTGCCTGCGGCAGTTGTAGATGCGCCAAGTTTGGTGGCATTTAAGGGGTTAGTCGATAAGTTTATGGAAGAGAAGGGAATGGTTTAGTTTGGAGGGTCATTGCTTTTTTCATAATTGGTCAGCGCAACATCGAAGGCCGAAGGGCGTGTTCTGCACTGTAATGTTCTATGTACGCCCAGATCCCTCTGCATGTCAATGCTTCGAAGGGTTCTGTCATTGGATTGCATGAAAACTAGCATGCAGCGACAGCAGGTAATAGAGAAAGTCAATGAAATGTTGACATTGATAGCTAAAGGAATAGAATATAAAGGTAAGGAAGTATTTCTGCAACTATACAAGGCATTGGTGAGGGCGTAACAGGAGTATTGTGCACAGTTTTGGTGCCCTTATTTGACAAAAGATGTAGTGGCCTTGGAGGCAGTTCAAAGTGGGTTCGCTGGATTGATTCCAGAGATTGAGGGGTTTGTCGTATGAAGAGAGATTGAACAGTTAATAGTCTCTGGAGTTTAGGAGAACGAGGGAAGATCAAATTGAGGTACGCAGGATAAAAGGTCTAGATAAAGTGGATGTGGAATGGACGTTTCCGCTGGTGAGACATTCTAGGTCAAAGTTTAGGATAAGAGGTAGCAAATTTAAACCAGAGTTGAGGAGAAAGAACCTTTCCCCATGGAGTTGTGAATCTGTGGAATTCACTCCTCCAGAGTGTGGTGGATGCTGGGACAGTGAGTAAGTTTGAGGAGGAGTGAGACAGATTTTTAAGTGGGAATGGGTTGAAGGGTTAAGAACAAAGAACAAAACAGCATGGGGAAACAGGCCCTTCGGCCCAACGAGCCCGCGCCGCCACCCCGATGTTCCCACCTCTACCCGCGATCCCTGTCCATGTTTATAGATCTATTGATTAAAAACCAAATTTGAGACAATTTAGGGAGAATTTGTTTTGCCAATTAGCCTAAGAGCACATCTTTGGGATGTGGGAGGAAACCGGAACGCCCGGAGAAAACCCACGCGAGCACGGGGAGAATGCGCAAACTCCCACAGACACAGGCCCAAATCCATGTATCAGCACAGCACAGCGATAGTCACTGAGCTGTCACGTTGCCCATCAAATGGTCCAGGTCAAGCGTACACTAACGACGTGAAGCACTAGGATACTCTCGAAAAAAAAATCCAAGAGCAGCCCTCTCACGACCCATCGCGTAACCCTTATGGGTTATGGGGAAAAGGCAGGAAAATAGGGATGATGAGCACATCAGCCGTGATTGAATGGCAGAGCAGACGCGACGGGCTGAATGACCTAATTCTGCTCCTATATCTTATGATCTTATTTACTGTATACTTCCCTCCTGCTTAGACCTTTCAAAATGCATCACCTGACGTTTGTCCAGATTAAATTCTATTTGCTATTTCTCCACCCATCTATTTTAACCTATACAAACAGCTGTTGAAAGCAGAGTTCATCTTCCTCGGTGAAGTGGATTGACTCCCACTAAAACAAGAAGCTTTTATTTCCTTTGGACACGGGTATCGCTGGCTGGGCCAGCATTTGTTACCCATCCCTAGTTCCCCGGAGGATAGTTGACAGTCAATCACACTGCTTTGGCTCATGTAGGCAAGGCCAGGTAAGGACGGCAGATTTCCTTCCCTAAAGGGGATGTTAGCGAAACAGATGGGTTTTTCCGATAATGGTTTCGCGGGATTTTTTTTTTAAGTGCGCGGCATAGTGGCACAACGGTTAGCACAGCTGCCTCTCAGCGCCAGGGACCCAAGTTCGATTCCTGGCTTGGGTCACAGTCTGTGTTCGCTCTGTATGCATTTCCTCTGGGTGCTCCCGTTTCCTCCCACAGTCTAAAGATGTTTGGTTAGGTGGATTGGCCATGCTAAATAGCCCCTTAGCGTCTAAAATTGTGTAGGTTAGGTGGATTGGCCATGCTAAATAGCCTCTTAGTGTCTAAAGATGCGTAGGTTAGGTGGATTGGCCGTGCTAAATTGCTCCTTAGTGTCAGGGGCTGTTAGGCTAAATGCATGGGGTTATGGGGATAGGGAGGGTGGGTGGGTGGGATTGTGGTGGGTGCAAACTCGATGGGCTGAATGGCCTCCTTCTGCACTATAGGGATTCTATGATCTGTGTTTCATGGTCATCAGTAAATTCTTCATTCCAGATACTTCTTTAATTAAATTCCACTGTCTGCCGTGGCAGGACTGAAACCCGGGTCCCCAGAACGTTGGCGGAGGGATTCAAAGAAGTTTGGATTCCTGCTCCACTCAAACCCATCAATATTATGCAGGGGGTGAGGGACCGCGAACTCTGGACTGGAACTTGACTCTACGACTCTGAATTGATTTATTATTGTCACGTGCATTGGGAGACAGTGAAAAGTATTGTTTCTTGCTGTATAGACAAAACATACCATTCATAGAGAAGGAAAGATGCAATTGTAGATGCGCCAAGTTTGGGGGCGTTTAAGTGGTCAGTGGATAGGTTTATGGATGAAAATGGAATGGTTTAGGTTAGAGGGTCACTGCTTTTTCTTAATTGGTCGGCGCAACATCGAGGGCTGAAGGGCCTGTTCTGCACTGTAATGTTCTACGTTCTATGTAATTTAGCATGGCCAATCCAGCTAACCTGCACATCTTTGGACACTAAGGGGCAATTTAACACAGTCAATCCACCTAACCTGCACATCTTTGAATGCTAAGGAATTTTAAAGTTTACTTATTGTCACAAGTAGACTTGCATTAACACTGCAATGAAGTTAGTGTGAAAAACCCCTAGTCGCCACATTCCAGCACCTGGTCGGATAACACTGAGGGAGAACTTGGCATGGCCAATGCACCCTAACCAGCACCTCTTTCAGACTGTGGGACAAAAATCACGTAGACGTGGGGAGATTGCCTGTGCAGACTCTGCACAGTGTCCTATGCTGGGAATCGAACCCGGGTCCCTGGCAGTGTGAGGCAGCAGCGCAAACCACCGTGCTGCCTCCCCCAGCCTCAGCAGGGCCCAATCCTTAGCCTCGTCACCTGGCAAACCAGTCCCCAGCTGTGTTTACACAATGCTGCCCGTCTCCAGGGGAACTGCTCGCTTCCGAAATATTTTGGATGGGAGCTTCCTGCGAGCTGTGTCCTGAACAAACAAATCGGCCTGGGAAAGGCAAAGCAGGCAGGTCGTGGAAAATTGATCAGCTACTTTTGCAGTCACTATCAGTCCTTGCATCCTCGCTGCAAACCAGCCGGGAGTAGGTGTGAGGTTTGTGTGATACCTGCTGGGGTATCACTTACTCACCACTAATAATTAGACCAATTAGACCTGAATAATGAATGAATGAATTCTTCAGGTGAACAAGCGACCAGGCAATTAAACACAGACAGACAGAGAGAGACACACACACAGACACAGACAGACACACACAGACAGAGACAGACACACACAGACAGAGACAGACACACACACACAGACACAGACAGACAGAGACACACAGACAGAGACAGACAGACACACACACACAGAGACAGACAGACACACACAGACAGACAGACACACACAGACAGAGACAGATAGACACACACAGACAGAGACAGACAGACACACAGACAGACGGACAGACAGACGGACAGACACAGACAGACAGACACACAGACAGACAGACAGACACACACACACACACACACACAGACAGACACACACACACAGACACACACACACACACAGAGACAGACAGACACACACAGACACGCACACACAGACACGCACACACAGACACGCACACACACACACGCACACACAACACACACACACACAGAGACACACACACACACACACAGAGACAGAGACAGCCAGACAGACAGCACACCAGACAGACAGACACACACAGACAGACAGACACACACACACACAGACAGACACACACACACAGACAGACAGACACACACACACAGACACACAGACAGACACACACACACACACAGAGACAACACACACACACACAGAGACACACACACACACACACAGAGACAGAGACAGCCAGACAGACAGACACACAGACAGACAGACACACAACAGACAGACAGACACACCACACACAGACAGACACACACACACAGACAGACAGACACACACACACAGACACACACACAGACACACACACACACACACACACAGACAGACAGACACACAGTTCAGCTAAATTCGGAAAGATCTCAAAATTCCTGAAAATTAGACGCCAATCTAATCAGACAAATACTGAATTGACATGAATCCAAACTTCTCACAACAGGTTAAATAAAAAAAACAAATTTGGATTATGTATGCAGGTGGAGAGTAACTTACTGAAGTCAACATATCATAAACACGGTGATAGTTATCACAGAGCAGTGGGCTGACTGGATATTCCACCGGAAGGTTCAGTTTGCATCAGAGATCAGTGCTGATCTGGAGAGGTGCCCAGATGGAATGGGAGCACAGGAACAGATCACAGAAAAGCTAAGCGAGAAATCAGAGACCGGGGTTGTGGCAAACCAAACACAAACACTGAAACACTCTGAATTCTGCAGAGTGAGGGCAATCCCAACAGAACTACAACAGGGCGGCACGGTAGCACAGTGGGTTAGCACTGCTGCTTCACAGCTCCAGGGTCCTGGGTTCGATTCCCGGCTCGGGTCACTGTCTGTGCGGAGTTTGCACATTCTCCTTCTGTCTGTGCGGAGTTTGCACATTCTCCTCGTGTCTGCGTGGAGTTTGCACATTCTCCTCGTGTCTGCGTGGAGTTTGCACATTCTCCTCGTGTCTGCGTGGAGTTTCTTCCGGGTGCTCCGGTTTCCTCCCACAGTCCAAAGATGTGCAGGTTGGGTTGATTGGCCCTGCTAAGAAATTGCCCCTTAGTGTCCAGGGATGCGTCGATTAGAGGGATTAGCGGGTAGGATATGGGGGCAGGGCCTGGGTGGGATTGTATTCTGTACAGACTGGGTGGGCCGAAGGGCCTCTTTCTGCACTGTAGGGTTCTATGATCTCTACTACAGAATAGAAGAGCCATAGAATCCCGACAGAGCCAAAGCAGGCCGTTCAGCCCATCAAGCGCACTCCAGCAACAATCCCATCTTCACACCCCCACATATTTACCCGACTAATCTCCCTGACACTAAGGGGCAACTTAGCATGGCCAATCCACCTAACCTGCACATCTTTGGACACTAAGGGACAATTTAGCATGGCTAATCCATCTAACCTGCACATCTTTGGACACTAAGGGACAATTTAGCATGGCCAATCCACCAAACCTGCACATCTTTGGACACTAAGGGACAATTTAGCATGGCTAATCCACTCAACCTGCACATCTTTGGACACTAAGGGACAATTTAGCATGGCCAATCCAACACCTGCAATCTTTGGACACTAAGGGACAATAGCATGGCCAATCCACCTAACCTGCACATCTTTGGACACTAAGGCAATTTAGCATGGCCAATCCACTTAACCTGCACATCTTTGGACACTAAGGGACAATTTAGCATGGCTAATCCATCTAACCTGCACATCTTTGGACACTAAGGGACAATTTAGCATGGCTAATCCATCTAACCTGCACATCTTTGGACACTAAGGGACAATTTAGCATGGCCAATCCACCTAACCTCACATCTTTGACACTAGGGACAATTTAGCATGGCTAATCCACCTAACCTGCACACTTTGGACACTAAGGGCATTTAGCATGGCTAATCCCACCGCACCAAACAACCAACCCCTAAACTGTATATCTTTGGACACAAGGGGCAATTTAGCATGGCCAATCCACCTAAACCTGCACATCTTTGGACACTAAGGGACAATTTAGCATGGCCAATCCACCTAACCCGCACATCTTTGGACACTAAGGAGCAATTTAGCACGGCCAATTCACCTAACCTACACATCTTTGGACACCAAGGGGGAATTTAGCACAGCCAATCCACCTAACCTATATATCTTTGGACACTAAGGGGCAATTTAACATGGAAATAAAATGAGGCTGTATTGAATACAACATTAACTCCTTCTGTCTCCCTCCCTCTGTCAATTTTGCTACAAGCTAACCTGTGCTTTCCAGTTTTTGATCGATTTGATTTATTATTGTCACACGTATTGGGACACAATGAAAAGTATTGTTTCTTGCACGCTATACAGACAAAGCATACCCTTCACAGAGAAGGAAAGGAGAGAGTGCAGAATGTAGTATTATAGCCACAGCTAGGGTGCAGAGAAAGATCAGCTTAATGCGAGGTAGGTCCATTCAAAAGTCAGATCTGTCAGACTGGTGCCATTTACGATTCAAAAACGTGATCCAGCTTGCAAAGCTGGTAGCAAGGTTGAGGCATGAACATACAATCGTATCTATCAGATCAGTTCAAACACAGGAGCTGACGCCACTCCTGACACCAGCTGCACTTTTCTCTTCCAAGAACTTGTCCAGAACTTGTCAGCTACTTCCCTCGCACGGACAACTCTTCCCATCTTGCTCCCTGTTAGATCCCTCAAACAGCTGTCCTATCAATTCCACTTTCCTTCTCCCACCCCTCCCCCTATCCCTGCATATCACAGAAATCTTCCCCTTTCACTTCCACCCCGCCCTTTTGAAAGTTCATAGAACATAGAACATAGAACAATACAGCACAGAACAGGCCATTCGGCCTTCGATGTTGTGCCGACCAAAATAAAAAGCAATGCCCCTCCAAACTAAACCATTCCCTTCTCTTCCATATACTTATCAATTAACCTCTTAAACGCCACCAAACTTGGCGCATCTACAACAGCTGCAGGCAGGGCATTCCACTCCCTAATCACTCTTTGAGTAAAGAACCTACCTTTGATATCCGTCCTATAACTCATACCCCTTAATTTAAAGCTGTGTCCCCTCGTGCTAGCTTTCTCTTATCCTAGGAAAAAGGCTATCACTGTCCACCCTATCTAAACCTCTAATCATCTTATATGCTTCAATAAGATCCCCTCTTAGCCGCCTCCTTTCTAACGAAAACAACCTCAAATCCTTCAACCTCTCTTCATAGGACCTGCCCTCCATACCAGGCAACATCCTGGTAAACCTCCTCTGTACCCTCTCCAATGCCTCCACATCTTTCTTATAATGTGGCGACCAGAACTGCACACAATACTCAAGTGCGGCCGCACTAGAGTTTTGTACAGTTGCAACATGATGCTGCGGCTCCTAAATTCAATCCCCTACCAATAAAAGCTAAGACTCCATATGCCTTCTTAACAACTTTATCCACTTGACTGCCTACTTTCAGGGATCTATTGACACATACACCAAGATCCTTCTGTTCCTCAACACTATTAAGAGCCTACCATTAGCCCTATACTCTACACATTTATTGTTCCTGCCAAAGTGCATTACCTCACACTTTTCCACATTAAACTCCATTTGCCACCTCTCGGCCCAGCTCTGCAACTTGTCCAAGTCACTCTGTAAACTAAAACACCCCTCTTCACTATCTACCACACCACCGACTTTAGTGTCATCCGCAAATTTACTGATCCATCCCTCAATACCCTCATTTTCCAACAATGGGTCATCAGTAGATCCTCAATTCCAGATTTTTTTTTAAATTGCGTTCAAATTTCATCATCTGCCCCGTTGGGATTCGAACCCAAAATACTGGTTCGAAAATTTGGTCCCCCAAAATATTGGTTCGAAAATTTGGTCCCCCAAAATATTGGTTCGAAAATTTGGTCCCCCAAAATATTGGCTGAATTTCTGGACTAACGGTCTAACAATAGGGGTGGGACAGTAGTTAGCACTGCTGTCTCGCAGAGCCGGTGGCCCAGGTTTGATTCACGGCCTCGGGTCACTGTCTGCACATTCTCCCCGTGTCTGCATGGGTTTCCTCCGGGAGCTCTGGTTTCCTCCCACAGATGAGGGTGGATTGCCCCTTAGTGTCAGGGGTACGAGCAAGGTTAAAATGCATGGGGACAAGGCCCGAGTGGGATCGCGGCCAGCAAAGACTTGATGGGCTGAATGGCCTCCTTTTGAACCGTAGGGATTTTATGAATACCATTGCCTTCCCCTGCGTAACACCAATCCTTTAAAAGCAGACAAAAAACACAAACAGGAAATAATGAGCCAAACGTGGTGAATAAAGGAATTTAAAGACTGCATTTGATCAAATGGTAGAGATTCAAATTTGCCTGAAGTATTAGTCAGCCTGAGGGTTTGGAACATTTCAGAACTCGGCAAAGAAGGAACTGGGCTCCAAGACAAGGAGGATATAAATCTAAACTCGCAAATCTAAACAGTTTCTACCCTGCAACCATTACACTTTCCATAGAACCCTACAGTGCAGAAAGAGGCCCTTCAGCCCATCAAGTCTGCACTGGCCACAATCCCACACAGGCCCTAACCCCATATCCTTACCTATTCTACCCACTCATCCCCCTAACCTCAGCTACCCTGGACACTAAGGGGCAATTTCTTAGCACAGCCAATCAATCTAACCCATACAATTTTGGACTGTGCAGAGAAAACCGGAGCACCCGGAAAAAACCCACGCAGACACGAGGAGAATGTGCAAACTCCACACAGGCAGTGACCCGAATCGAACCAGGACCCTGGAGCTACGAAGCAGCAGCGCTAACCCACTGTGCTACCGTGCAGTCCACTTTTGAATGGACCTGCCTCACATTAAGTTTCTCTACACCCTAGCTATGACTGTAACACAACATTCTGCAACCTCTCCCTTCCTTCTGTATGAACGGTATACTTTGTCTGTATAACACACAAGGAACAATGCTTCTCATTGTCTCCCAATACATATGACAATAATAGAACATGGAACATAGCACATAGAACACTACAGCACAAACAGGCCCTTCGGCCCACAAGTTGCACCGATCACATCTATACCTACCAAGCCACAGACCTATCTATAACCCCCAATCCCATTAGTTCCCATATACTCATCCAGAAGTCTTTTAAAAGACCCCAGCGAGTTCGTCTCTACCACCACCGACGGCAGCCGATTCCATTCACTCACCACCCTCTGAGTGAAAAACTTTCCCCTAGCATCCCCTCTGTACTTGCCCCCCAGCACCTTAAACCTGTGTCCTCTCGTCACGACCATTTCAGCCCTGGGAAATAGCCTCCGAGAATCCGCCCTATCTATTCCTCTCAACATTTTATAAATCTCTATCAGGTCGCCTCTCAACCTACGTCTCTCCAGGGAGAAGAGTCCCAGCTCCCTCAACCTATCTTCATAAGGCCTGCCTCCCAATCCAGGCAACATCCTTGTAAATCTCCTCTGCACCCTTTCAATGGCTTCCACGTCCTTCCTATAGTGAGGCGACCAGAATGGCGCACCATACTCCAAGTGGGGTCTGACAAGAGTCTTATAATAAATCAAATCCTTCTCCCCTATGTACTCTATAAATGGTATGCTTTGTCTGTTTAGCACGCAAGAAACAATACTTTTCACTATATCCCAATACATGTGACAATAATAAATCAAATCCTTCTCCCCTATGTACTCTATGAACGGTATGCTTTGTATTGTGCACAAGAAATAATACTTTTCACTGTACACTAATACATGTGACAATAAATCAAACGAATAAACCTACAACTGTGCAAAGTCTTAGTGAGACTGTACATGGAATTTTGTGTACAGTTCTGGTCCCCTTGTTTGAGAAGGAATGCAGTTGCGCTGGAGGCAGTTCAGAGAAGGTTCACAAAATCATAGAAACTCTACAGTCCAGGCAGAGGCCCTTCAGCCCATTGAGCCTGCAATGACAACAATCCCACCCAGGCCCTATCCCAATCACCAGCATTTACCCTGCTAATCTCCCTGACACTAAGGGGCAAATTAGCACAGCCAATCCACCTAATCTACACATCTTTGGACACTAAGGGGCAATTTAGCGTGGCCAATCCACCTAATCTACACATCTTTGGACACTAAGGGGCAATTTAGCATGGCCAATCTACCTAATCTACACATCTTTGGACACTAAGGGGCAAATTAGCACAGCCAATCCACCTAATCTACGCATCTTTGGACACTAAGGGGCAAATTAGCAAAGCCAATCCACCTAATCTACACATCTTTGGACACTAAGGGGCAATTTAGCACAGCCAATCCACTTAATCTACACATCTTTGGACACTAAGGGGCAATTTAGCATGGCCAATCCACCTAACCTGCACATCTTTGGACACTAAGGGACAATTTAGCATGGCCAATCCACCTAACCCGCACATCTTTGGACACTAAGGGCCAATTTAGCATGGCCAATCCATCTAACCTATACATCTTTGGACACTAAGGGGCAATTTAGCACGACCAATCCACCTAACCTGCGCATCCTTGGAACTAAGGGACAATTTAGCATGGCCAATCCACATAAGAGAGGTCTGAAACTGGAGCACCCGGAAGAAACCCCTGCAGACACGGGGAGAACGTACAAACTCCAAACAGACTAGATTGATTCCAGAGGGGAGGGGTTTGTCTTACCAAGAGAGATCGGGCAGCACAGTGGCAAGGTAGTTAGCATTGCTGCCTCACAGTACCAGGGACCCGCATTTGATCGCCAGCTTCTGTGTGGAGTTTGCACATTCTCCACCGTATCTGTGTGGGTTTCCTCTGGCTGCTTTGGTCTTCTCTCAGACAGAGAGAAGAGTCTCACAACATCAGGTTAAAGTCCAACCAGTTTATTTGATAGTGCAAGCTTTCGAAAACGGCGTTCCTTCGTCAGGTATGTGGAAAGTTCCGAGCAGCGAAAGGTTCACAGAATGCCGATTAGAATGCAAGTCCATCAAATAAATTGGTTGAACTTTAATCTAGTGTTGTGAGACTTCTTACTGTGTTTACCCCAATCCAACGCCAGCATCTCTACATTATTCTCTCAGACCCCACGTGTTTAGGTTAGATGGACTGACCATGTTAAATTGCCCCTTACTGTCAGGAGGTTTAGCAGGGCAAACATGGAGTTATGGGGATAGGGCCCAGATGGGATTGTTTTCATTGCAGGCTTGATGGGCTGAATGGCCTCCGTCTGCACTTCTACGAGGTCAGCCGTGAAAAGTCATGACCAGGAGGCACGGTAGCACAGTGGTTAGCACTGCTGCTTTACAGCTCCAGGGTGCTGGGTTCGATTCCCGGCTCGGTCACTGTCTGTGTGGAGTTTGCACATTCTCCTCGTGTCTGCGTGGGTTACCTCTGGGTGTTCCGGTTTCCTCCCACAGTCCAAAGATGCGCGGGTTAGGTTGATTGGCCGTGCTAAGAAGTTGCCCCTTCGTGTCCAGGAATGTGTAGGTTAGAGGGATTAATGGTTATAACATGCGGGGATAGGGCCTGGGTAGGATTTTGTTCGGTGCAGACTCGATGGGCCAAAGGGCCTCTTTCTGCACCGTAGGATTCTATTGGCCTTTGTAAATCAGAGTATCGAGTGTTATGGTAAGGTTATATAAAGCATTGGTGAGGCTGAATTTAGAGTATTGTGCACAGTTTTGGTCACCTAGTTACAGGAAGGATGTAAATAAGGTTGAAAGAGTGTAGAGAAGGTTCACAAAGATGTTGCCAAGACTTGAGAAGCTGAGTTACAGAGAGAGAGAGCTTGAATGGGTTAGGACTTTATTTCCTGGAGAGTAGAAGAATGAGGGGAGATTTGATAGGGGTGTATAAGATTTTGATGGGTACAGATAGAGTGAACAGAAGCGGGCTTTTCCCACTTAGGCTAGAGGAGAGAAAAAAAACCAGAGGGCATGGATTAAAAATGAAAGGAGAAAAGTTTAAAGGGAATATTAGGAGGGGATTCTTCATGCAGAGAGTGGTGGGAGTGTGGAATGAGCTGCTGGATAAAGTGGTAAATGCGGGGTCACTTTTAACATTTAAGAAAAACTTGGACGGATTCATGGATGAGAGGGATGTGGAGGGATATGGTCCAAGTGCAGGTCAATGGGACTAGGCAAAAAATGGTTCGGCACAGACAAGAAGGGCCAAAAGGCCTGTGTCTGAGCTCTGATTTTCTATGGTTTCTATTCAAGAATATGGGAGAAGCGCAGGAAGAGGGGATCGGCGCACTTTTAGCCATCGAATTCAGGAAGCAGAGTGGAAAACCCACCCCCGTCTTCATCAATGGCAATGAAGTGGGAAATGGTCGAGAGCTTCAAGTTTTTAGGTGTCCAGATCACCAACAACTTGTCTGGTACCCCCCTCCATGCCCACACTGTAGTTAAGAAAGCCCTCTACGTTCTCAGAAGCCTAAGGAAATTTGGCATGTCAGCTACGACTCTCACCAACTTTTACAGATGCGCCATAGAAAGCATTCTTTCTAGTTGTATCACAGCTTGGTATCAATCCTGGATCACAGAATCCCCACAGTGCAGGAGGAGGATATTTGGTTCACCAGATTGCACCAACTCTTCAAAAGAGAATCTTACCTTTTCCCCATAACCCCAAACAGTTACCACGGCTAATCCCCCTAACCTACATATCTTGGGAACTAAGGGGCAATTTAGCATGGTCAAAGTGCCCTATCTATACATCTTTGGAGTGTGGGAGGAACCCACGCAGACACTGGGGAGAATATGCAGACTCCTCACAAACAGTGACCCAAGCCCGGCATTAAACCCGGGCACCTGGCACTGAGACAGCAGTGCCAACCAAAGCCACAAAGAAGTACAAAAGCTCGTGAGTGTAGCCCCAATCCATCAGGCAAGCCAGCCTCCCATCCACTGACTCTGTCCACACTTCCCGATGCCTCGGGGAAAAGTGGCCAGCAAAATCAGGGACCCCCCCCCCCCAACGCACCCCGGACATTCTCTTTTCCACCTTGTTCCGTCAGGGAAAAAGATACTAAGTCTGAGGTCACGTACAAACCAACTCAAGAATAGCTTCTTCCCTGCTGCTGTCAGACGTATTTCGCCTTAAGTTGATCTTTTTCTAGCAGTGACTGTGACACTACATTTTACACCGCCTCCTTTTCTCCTCCCTTATATACTCTATGAATAGTATGCTTTGTCTGTTATAGCACACAAGAAACAATACTTTTCACTGTATCCCAATGCATGTGACAATAATAAATCAGATCAAATCCTTCTCCCCTACGTACTGTATGAATGGTATGCTTTGTATAGTGTGCAAGGAACAATACTTTTCACTGTAACCCAAGTCATATGACAATGATAAACCCAATCAAATCCTTCTCCCCTACATACTCTATGAACAGTATGCTTTGTCTGTATCGCACGCAAGAAACAATACTTTTTGCTGTATCCCAATACAGGCGACAATAATAAATCAACTCAAATTTAGGCCACACTGAGTATTGTATTCAATTCTGGTCTCCACATTACAGGAAGGATGTGGTGGCTTTGGAGGGGGTGCGGAAGAGGTTTACCAGGATGCTGCCTGGATTAGAGGGCTTGAGCTGTAAGGAGGGACTGGACAAACTCAGGTTATTTTCTACAGAGTGGCGGAGGCTGAGGGGATAGATAGATAGAAGTCTACAAATGTTGAGAGGTGCAGATAGGGTTGACGGTTAGAATCTTTGCAATGTGATGTAGAGATGCAGGCGTTGGACTGGGGTAAACACAGTAAGAAGTCTGACAACACCAGCTTTAAATCCAACCGATTTATTTGATAGTAAACTATCAAATAGTTGATAGTAAACTATCAAATAAGTCGGTTGGATTTAAAACTGGTGTTGCCAGAATCTTTGCCCCAGAGTTGAAATGTCTAATACTGGGGGGCACACACTTAAGGTGAGAGGGGGGAAGGTTCAAAAGGAAATGTGAGGAGGAAGGGTTTTTTTTATACACAGGGAACGGTAGGTGTCTCGAACACACTGCCAGAAATAGAATATAAAAGCTGGAGTCCGATGTTGCAGCTGTGTAGAACGTTGGTTCGGCCACATTTGGAGTACTGCGTCCAGTTCTGGTCGCCGCACTACCAGAAGGACGTGGAGGCTTTAGAGAGAGTGCAGAGGCGGGGGTTACCAGGATGTTGCCTGGTACGAAGGGTCTTAGCTATGGGGAGCAACTGGGTAGACTGGGGTTGTTCTCATTGGAAAGACGGAGAATGAGGGGCGACCTAATAGAACATAGAACATTACAGCACAGAACAGGCCCTTCGGCCTTCGATATTGCGCCAACCAATATAAAAAGCAATGCCCCTCCAAACTAAACCATTCCCTTCTCTTCTATATACTTATCAACTAACCTCTTAAACGCCACCAAACTTGGCGCATCTACAACTGCCGCAGGCAGGGCATTCCACTCCCGAACCACCCTTTGAGTAAAGAACCTACCTCTGATATCCGTCCTATAACTATCACCCCTTAATTTAAAGCTGTGTCCCTCGTGCTAGCTTTCTCCATCCTAGGAAAAAGGCTATCACTGTCCACCCTATCTAAACCTCTAATCATCTTATATGTTGCGATAAGGTCCCCTCTTAGCTGCCTCCTTTCTAACGAAAACAACCTCAAATCCCTCAGCCTCTCCTCATAAGAGCTGCCCTCCATACCAGGCAACATCCTGGTAAACCTCCTCTGTACCCTCTCCAATGCCTCCACATCTTTCTTATAATGTGGGGACCAGAACTGCACACAATACTCCCAAGTGCGGCCGCACTAGAGTTTTGTACAGTTGCAACATGGCGTTGCGGCTCCGAAATTCAATCCCTCTACCAATAAAAGCCAAGACTCCATATGCCTTCCTAACAACCTTCTCGACCTGACTGCCTACTTTCAGGGATCTATGCACATACACACCAAGATCCCTCTGTTCATCTAGACTACTAAGAATCCTACCATTTGCCTATACTCTACACATTTATTATTTCTGCCATAGTGCATTACCTCACACTTTTCCACATTAAACTCCATTTGCCACCTCTCGGCCCAGCTCCGCAACTTGTCTAAGTCCCTTTGCAAACTATAACACCCCTCTGCACTATCTACCACTCCACCGACTTTAGTGTCATCTGCAAATAGATAATAGAGGGGTAATAGAGGGGTACAAAATTAAGAAGGGCAGAGGTAGGATGACTAGTGGGAAGCTTTTTCCCCCAAGTCGGAAGTGACGATCACAAGGATTCACAGGTTCAAGTTGAGAGGGGCGAGGTTTAATTCATATCAGAGGGACATTTTGTTTTTACACAGAGGGTGGTAGGGGCCTGGAATGCACTGCCAAGTAGGTGGAGATGCTGGGATGGTTTAAGAATTACCTGGATAGTCACATGAGCAGCCTGGGAATGGAGGGATACAAACGAATGTTCTAGTTGGACCAATGCACGGCACAGGCTTGGAGGGCCGAAGGGCCTGTTTCCTGTGCTGTGCTTTGTTCCAGAGTTAGAGGCAAATACGATTGCGTGTTTAAGGGACTTTTGGATAAGCCCATGAATGTGCAAGGAACACTCAATTTTCAAGTTTGCCGATGATACCACCGTAGTGGGCCGGATCTCAAACAATGACGAGACAGAGTATAGGAATGAGATAGAGAATCTGGTGAACTGGTGACAATAATCTCTCCCTCAATGTCAACAAAACGAAGGGGATTGTCATCGACTTCAGGGAGTGTAGTGGAGAACGTACTCCTGTCTACATCAATGGGAACAAAATAGAAATGGTCGAGAGCTTCAAATTTTTGTGTGTCCAGATCATCAACACCTGTCCTGATCGCACCGTGCTGACACTATAGTTAAGAAAGCTCACCAACTCAAGAGAGTAAGAAAATTTGGCACGTCCATTACAACCTTCACCAACTTTTACAGATGCACCATTGAAAGCATTCTTTCTGGTTGTATCACAGCTTGGTATGGGCTCCTGCTCTGCCCAAGACCACAAGGAACTACAAAGTGTCATGGACGAAGCCTAATCCATCACTTAAGTCAGCCTCCCATCCATTGACTCTGTCTACACTTCCCGCTACCTCAGCAAAAGCAGCCGGCATAATCAAGGATCCCCACTCACCCCGGACATTCTCTCTTCCACCTTTTCTCTTTGGGCAAAGATACAAAAATCTGAGGTCTCGTACCAACTGACTCAAGAACAGCTTCTTCTCTGCTGCCATCAGACTTTTGAATGGATCTACCCTCGCATTAAGTTGATCTTCCTCTAGCTATGACTGTAACACTACATTTTACGCCCCTTCCTTTCCTTCTTTCCTATGCACTGTATGAACGGTATGCCCTGTCTGTATAGCGCGCAAGAAACAACACTGTAACCCAATACAAGTGACAATAATAAAACAAATCAAATCCTTCTCCCCATGTACTCTATGAACAGTATGCTTTGTCTGTATCGCACGCAAGAAACAATACTTTTCACTGTATCCCAATACATGTGACAATAACAAATCAACTCAAATTTAGGCCACACTGAGTATTGTATTCAATTCTGGTCTCCACATTACAGGAAGGATGTGGTGGCTTTGGAGGGGGTGCGGAAGAGGTTTACCAGGATGCTGCCTGGATTAGAGGGCTTGAGCTGTAAGGAGGGACTGGACAAACTCAGGTTATTTTCTACAGAGTGGCGGAGGCTGAGGGGATAGATAGATAGAAGTCTACAAATGCTGAGAGGTGCGGATAGGGTTGACGGTTAGAATCTTTGCCCCGGAGTTGAAATGTTTAATACTGGGGCGGCACACATTTGAGGTGAGGGGAGGAAGGTTGAAAAGGAGGTGTGAGGGGCAAGTTTTTTGTTTTTACACAGGGAGTGGTAGGCATCTGGGATATGCTGCCAAGGGACGGTGGTGCTAGCAGATGCGATAGGGACGTTGAAGGGGCTTTTAGATAAGTGCATGAATATGCAAGGAATAGAGGGATATGGACCAAGGGCAGATTAGTTGAATTGGTATCACGCTCAGCACAACAAGATGGGCTGAAGGGCCTGCCGCTGTGCTGTACTGTTCCACTCAGTACGACGCTTCCCACATTCAAGCTTCACAGCTCCAGGGACCTGGGTTTGATTCCCTGGCTCGGGTCACCGTCTGTGTGGGGTTTGCACATTCTCCTCGTGTCTGCGTGGGTTTCCTCCCACAGTCCAAAAGACGTGCCATGTTAAAATCGCCCCTTGGCGCGCCTAGAGGGATTAGTGGGTATAGTATGTAGAGACAGAGGGGGTAGGGCCTGGGTGGGATTGTGGTCGGCGCAGACTTGATGGGCTGAAGGGCCTCTTTCTGCATTGTAGGGTTCTGTGATTCAAGCTTATCCTCAGCTGCCTACATCTTTAATTAGGGAATGCCGAGGCGGGGGAGGAGATGTTTCATTAAATATCTATGGTTTCATCAACAGGGACAGAGAGAGGGGGGGAGGAAACCTTAAGGGATGGGGAAAACTACTTTATTATTCCAGATAAACCTCAGCCTCGCTGCCTCCCCTCTGACCGAGCTTTTGACGGTAGGTGGGTTTAAGTGTTACTGGTAAACTGAGAAGATTTTTCCTGCTGTCCTCCCGCTGCAGGCTGGCAAACTTGCATCGCGCGTGACCCCTGCGTAGTTAAGAACCAAATCCTTCCCTCTCTCTCTCTCTCTCTCTCTTCCCCCGACGCCTCACCCTCCCAGCTATCTCTGTAACCTCCTTCCGCTTCTCCCACCACCCCTGCCCCCACAACCCTCTGAGATCTCCGCGCTCCTCCAATTCCGGCCTCTTGACCATCTCCCCTCCCCCTCCCCGATTCCCATCACTCCACCGTTGGCCTTCAGCTGCCTGGGGAGGCTGGGGGGGGGTTCGGTAGGTGTTAGAGGAAGGGAGAGAGAGAGAGAGAGACAGGCAGACAGAAAGAGTGAGGCCCCCTAACCTCTGGAATTCTTTTCCTAACCTTTCCCACCTCGCCCTGGGCTTTTAAAAGAAGCCCTTTCAAACCGACCTCTTTTTGACCGAAGTTTTTGGGTCTCCTGTCCCCTTGCGTGGATCAGCAAATCGAATTATGCCCCAGTGACACTTTTTAAACCGAGGCAAATGTTAGTCAGAGGCACTTTACATGAATGCAAATGAGCTTTGGACATCTTGGCAAAAGAAAATCACACCTCACTGAATAACAGCATTGTTTAAAAAACACAGACACACTCAGACAGGCAAGCAGAAAGACAGACAGATGCATGCGCACACACACACACACACACACAGGCAGGCAGGCACACACACTCAGACAGACACACTCAGACAAGCAGGCACACACACACACACACACTCAGACAGGCAAGCAGAAAGACAGACAGATGCACGCACACACACACACACACAGGCAGGCACACACACTCAGACAGACACACTCAGACAAGCAGGCACACACACACACACTCAGACAGACACACTCAGACAAGCGGACACACACACACACACACACACACACACACACACTCAGACAGACACACTCAGACAAGCAGGCACACACACACACACACACAGACAGACACACTCAGACAAGCAGGCACACCACACACAACACACTCAGACAGACACACTCAGACAAGCAGGCACACACACACACACACACATCAGACAGACACACTCAGACAAGCAGGCACACACACACACACACACCAGACGAGACCACACTCAGACAAGCAGGCACAACACACACACACACACACCCAGACAGGCAAGCAGAAAGACAGACAGATGCACGCACACACACACACACACACACACAGACAGGCACACACACTCAGACAAGCAGGCACACACACACACTCAGACAGGCAAGCAGAAAGACAAACAGGTACACAAACAGGCAGGCGCACACACACACACACACACACACAGGCAGACACAGAAAGACAGATGCACACACACAGCCTAACATTCAAACTCAGAAAGCCACACACACACAGAAGAAGAAATACAGATGCACAGACATGCACACACACACATACAAAACAACACTGAGACTCGCACAGATATAACTTACCCACTGGGCTATATTTCCGGGCAATTCAGGGGCGATTGGGAGCTGATTCCAAACTCTCCTTTCCCTGATTTCTATTCGTGTTCCACTCCGGAGGGACAGAGCAGCAATGGGAATGCTGCGGGGTGTCTGTACTGTAAATTCTCCAGCCAGTTGTGTGTGTGGGAGAGGGAGTGAGTGGTAGTCAGTGTGTGTGTGTGTTCCCTGCGCAGGGATAACCATGAACAGGGCGCTGTCTAATAGCAAACTGTCCCAGATACACAAAGCTCTGCCTCCGCTAAAGGACACGCCTGTGTGATTTAAAGAGACAGTCCACAGGAGAGAGGGCAGCGGGGAAGGAAGACAGGCAGCAGGATTTCCATCTGGAGATCGATGGAAAAATGCCTCTCGCTTTGGGAACCAGGTTTACTTGTTTGTTTAAAGACAATGCCAGTACGAGACCTGCATTTCTGTAGTGCCTATTTCCAACCCCTGGGCTGCCTAGTGATGTTCCCCCACCCGCCTCCCCCTTCCCTTACCCCACTTCGCCAACTCTTACACAACAAGATCCCACAAATTTGGCAGATCCGTTATAGAACATAGAACACTACAGCACAAACAGGCCCTTTGGCCCACAAGTTGTGCCAATCATATCTATACCTACCAGGCCATTGAACTATCTGTAACCCCCGATCCCATTAAATCCCATATACTCATCCAGAAGTCTTTTAAAAGACCCCAGCGAGTTCGCCTCTACCACTACTGATGGCAACCGATTCCACTCACTCACCACCCTCTGAGTGAAAAACTTACCTCTAACATCTCCTCTGTACTTGCCCCCCAGCACCTTAAACTTGTGTCCTCCTGTAGAGACCATTTCAGCCCTGGGAAATAGCCTCCGAGAATCCACCCTATCTATTCCTCTCAACATTTTATAAACCTCTATCAGGTCGCCTCTCAACCTACGTCTCTCCAGGGAGAAGAGACCCAGCTCCCTCAACCTATCCTCATAAGGCCTGCCTCCCAATCCAGGCAGCATCCTTGTAAATCTCCTCTGCACCTTCTCAATAGCTTCCACATCCTTTCTATAGTGAGGCGACCAGAACTGCGCACGATATGACTCCCACTAACGTTTTTATTTTACAGATGGACCATAAAAAGCATTCTTTCCGGATGTATCACAGCTTGGTGTGGGCTCCTGCTCTGACCAAGACCGCAAGCAACTACAAAGGGTTGTGAATGTAGCCCAGTCCATCACTGCAAACCAGCCATTGACTCTGTCTACACTTCCCACTGCTCTGAAAAAGCAGCCAGCATAATTAACAACCCCACATACCCTGCACATTCTCTCTTCCACCTTCTTCCATCAAGAAAAGGATACAAAAATCTGGTCATGTACTGAATGACTCAAGAACAGCTTAGAGTCACAAAGTCACGGAGGTTTACAGCATGGAAACAGGCCCTTTGGCCCAACTTGTCGATGCCGCCTTTTTTTTTAAACCCCTAAACTAATCCCAATTGCCCTCATTTGGCCCTCATCCATCCATAGCTATCTTATCCATGTAACTATCTAAATGCTTTTTAAAAGACAAAATTGTACCCACCTTTGCTACTACCTCTGGCAGCTTATTCCAGACACTCACCACCCTCTGTGTGAAAAAATTGCCCCTCTGGACACTTTTGTATCTCTCCCCTCTCACCTTAAACCTACACCCTCTAGTTTTAGACTCCCCAACCTTCGGGGAAAAGATATTGACTATCTAGCTGATCTGTGCCTCTCATTATTTTATAGACCTCTATAAGATCATCTCCCAGCTTCTTATGCCCCAGGGACAAAAATCCCAGTCCATCCAGCTTCTTCTTACAACTCCTTATAAGTCCAGTAGCATCCTGGTAAATCTTTTCTGCACTCTTTTCTAGTTTAATAATATCCTTTCTATAATAGAGTGACTGGAATTGCACACAGAATTCCAAGTGTGGCCTTACCAGTGTCTTGTACAACTTCAACAAGACGTCCCAACTCCTGTATTCGATGTTCTGAGCGATGAAACCAAGCATGCCGAATGCCTTCTTCACCACTCTGTCCATTTTCAAGGAGCTATGAACATATACCCCTGGATCTCTTTGTTCTGTAACTCTCCCCAACGCCCTACTATTAACTGAGTAAGTCCTACCCTGGTTCAATCTACCAAAAAGCATCACTTCACATTTATACAACACAGAACACTACAGCACAAACAGGTCCTTCCGCCCACAAGTTTCGCTGATCATATCCCTACCTACCAGGCCTATCTATAATCCTCAATCCCGTTAAATCCCATGTACTCATCCAGGAGTCTCTTAAAAGACTCCAGCGAGTTCGCCTCCACCACCACTGACGGCAGCCGATTCCATTCACTCACCATCCTCTGAGTGAAAAACTTACCCCCAACATCTCCTCTGTACTTGACCCCAGACCCTTAAATCTGTGTCCTCTCGTAGTGACCATTTCAGCCCTGGGAAATAGCCTCCGAGAATCCACCCTATCTATTCCTCTCAACATTTTATAAACCTCTATCAGGTCGCCTCTCAACCTACGTCTCTCCAGGGAGAAGAGACCGAGCTCCCTCAACTTATCTTCATAAGGCCTGCCTCCCAAACCAGGCAGCATCCTTGTAAATCTCCTCTGCACCCTCTCAATAGCTTCCACACCCTTCCTGTAGTGAGGGGACCAGAACTGCGCACAATACACCAAGTGGGGTCTGTCAAGGGTCTTATAAAGTTGTAGCATTACCTCCCGACTCCTAAACTCAATCTCTCGATTAATTTTCACCAAACGCCTTCTTGAGAACATAGAGAAGAAAAGGAGAGGGTGCAGAATATAGTGTTACAGTCAGAGCTAGGGTGCAGAGAAAGATCAACTTAATGCAAAGTAGCTCCTTTCAATAGTCTGGCAGCAGATTAATTGGTTGGCACAAAACCTCAGACTTTTGTATCTTTTTTCCGACAGAAGATGATGGAAGAGAGAATGGAAGAGAACAGCTTCTTCCCTGTTGCTGTCAGATTTTTGAATGGAGCTACCTCACATTAAAAGCTGATCTTTCTCTGCACCCTAGCTGTGACTATAACACTACATTCTTGTTATAAAGAACTTGTTCTTTATAGAATCGTAGAATCCCTACAGTGCAGAAGGAGACCGTTCAGCCCATCAAGTCTGTACAAACTACAATTGCATCCAGGATTTATTTCCGTAGTCCTCAATTACCCTGCGAATTCCTCTGACGCTAAGGGCCAATTTAGCATGACCAATAAACCTAACCGGCACGTCTTTGGACTGTGGGAGGAAACCGGAATACCAGGGGGAAACCCACGCAGGTTTCATGGGGAAAATATGCAAACCCCACACAGGCAGTCACCAAGGTGGAATTGAACAGAATCCCTGCGCTGCGAGGCAGCAGTGCTAACAACTGTGCCAACGTGCCACGCTTAAATCAATTGATACTTGATCCGAGACTTTTGTATCTTTCTCCCGACGGAAGAAGATGGAAGAGAGAATGTCCGGGGTGCGTGGGATCCTTGGTTAGGCTGGCTGCTTTTCCCTGAGGCAACGGGAAGTGCAGAGTCAATGGATGGCAGGCTGGTTTGTGTGATGGATTGGGCTACATTCACAACCCTTTGTAGTTTTTTGCGGTCTTGGGCAGAGCAGGAGCCCCATACCAAAGGCATGATACAAACAGAAAGAATTCTTTCTACTGTGCATCTGTAAGAATTGGTGAGAATTGTAGCGAACATGTCAAATTTCCTTAGTCTTCTGAGAAAGTTGATGCACTGATGGGACGAGGTTGTTGGTTATCTGGACGTAGAAATCGTAGAAAGCTAACAGTGCAGAAAGAGGCCATTCGGCCCATTGAGTCTGCACCAAACACAATCCCACCCAGGCCCTGCCCCCATATCCCTACATGTTTACCCACTAATCCAAAGATTCGTCCAAAGGTGTGCGGGCTAGGTTGATTGGCCATGCCAAGAAATTACCCCTTGGTGCCCAAGGATGCTTAGGTTAGAGGAATTAATGGGTATAATATGTAGGGATATGGGGGTAGGGACTGGGTGGGATTGTGTTCAGTACAGACTCGATGGGCCGAAGGGCCTCTTTCTGCACTGTAGGGTTCTATGATTCTATGAATCCCTCTAACCTACGCATCCCTGGACACTAAAGGGGCAATTTTAGCACGGCCAATCAACCCAACCCGCACGTCTTTGGACTGTGGGAGGAAACTGGAGCATCCGGAGGAAACCCACGAGGAGAATGTGCAAACTCCACACAGACAACGACCCCAAGCCGGGAATCGAACCCAGGACCCTGGAGCCGTGAAGCAGCAGCGCTAACCCGCTGTGCTACCGTGCCGCCCAGACCAAAATGGGCACCTTGAAACTTGAAGCTCTCGACCATTTCTACTTCACTCCTGTTGATGTAGATTTCCTTCTCTGCCACAACCCTCGGGAAATCTTCTCCGTACCGCCCTGATTTTCTAAGTGAGAAAAAAAACTCCTCCAATGCCAGAGTCCCTTCACCAAATTTAGCTTTACTTGCACAGTCAGCTACCCTGAGATAGGTAAACCCCGAGTGCCAGCTACCCAGACACTCCATATTATGTAGACATGTAAAATTCCCTAACTGGATAAAGCATTGCTGCCTTAATCAGAAGGCCTGTATGCTAAGAAGTCCAAATCCTGGGCCTGGTTAAAGTCATTGCTCTTAAATTCAAGTTTTTAGGTGTCCAGATCACCAACAATCTGTTCTGGTTCTCTCCATGCCTACACTATAGTTAAGCACATAGAACATCGAACGCTACAGCACAGACAGGCCCTTTGGCCCACAAGTTGTGCCGATCATATCAGTACCTACCAGGCCATAGAACTATCTGTAACTCCCAATCCCATTAAATCCCATGTACTCATCCAGAAGTCTCTTAAAAGACCTCAGCGAGTTCGCCTCTACCACCACCGACGGCAGCCGATTCCACTCACCCACCACCCTCTGAGTGAAAAACTTACCCCTAACATGTCCTCTGTACTTACCCCCCAGCATCTTAAATCTGTGTCCTCTCATAGCGACCATTTCAGCCCTGGGAAATAGCCTCCGAGAATCCATCCTTTCTATTCCTCTCAACATTTTATAAACCTCTATCAGGTTGCCTCTCAACCTTCGTCTCTCCAGGGAGAAGAGACCTAGCTCTCTCAACCTATCTTCATAAGGCATGCCTCCCAATCCAGGCAGCATCCTTGTAAATCTCCTCTGCACCCTCTCAATAGCTTCCACATCCTTTCTGTAGGGAGGCAACCAGAAATACACACAATACTCCAAGTGGGGTCTGACAAGGATACTCCAAGTGGGGTCTGACAAGGATACTCCAAGTGGAGTCTGACAAGGATACTCCATGTGGGGTCTGACAAGGATACTCCATGTGGGGTCTGACAAGGATACTCCAAGTGGAGTCTGACAAGGATACTCCAAGTGGATTTTGACAAGGATACTCCAAGTGGGGTTTGACAAGGATACTCCAAATGGGGTCTGACAAGAATACTCCAAGTGGGGTTTGACAAGGATACTCCAAGTGGGGTCTGACAAGGATACTCCAAGTGGGGTCTGACAAGGATACTCCAAGTGGGGTCTGACAAGGATACTCCAAGTGGGGTTTGACAAGGATACTCCATGTGGGGTCTGACAAGGATACTTCAAGTGGAGTCTGACAAGGATACTCCAAGTGGAGTCTGACAAGGATACTCCATGTGGGGTCTGACAAGGATACTCCATGGGTCTGACAAGATACTCCAAGTGTGGGGTCTGACAAGGATACTCCAAGTGGGGTCTGACAAGGATACTCCAAGTGGGGTCTGACAAGGATACTCCAAGTGGGGTCTGACAAGATACTCCAAGTGGGGTCTGACAAGGATACTCCAAGTGGGGTTTGACAAGGATACTCCATGTGGGGTCTGACAAGGATACTTCAAGTGGAGTCTGACAAGGATACTCCAAGTGGGGTCTGACAAGGATACTCCAAGTGGGGTTTGACAAGGATACTCCAGTGGGGTCTGACAAGGATACTTCAAGTGGAGTCTGACAAGGATACTCCAAGTGGGGCGACAAGGATACTCCATGTGGGGTCTGACAAGGATACTCCATGTGGGGTCTGACAAGGATACTCCAAGTGGAGTCTGACAAGGATACTCCAAGTGGGGTTTGACAAGGATACTCCATGTGGGGTCTGACAAGGATACTCCATGTGGGGTCTGACAAGGATACTCCAAGTGGGGTCTGACAAGGATACTCCAAGTGGGGTCTGACAAGGATACTCCAAGTGGGGTCTGACAAGGATACTCCAAGTGGGGTCTGACAAAGAAGCCCACCAACGCCTCTACTTTCTCTGAAGACTAAGGAAATTTAGCATGTCAGCTACGACTCTCACCAACCTTTACAGATGTGCTATAGAAAGCATACTTTCTGGTTGTTATCACAGCTTGGGCGTTTGAAAAAACTGGGTATTGGCCGCATTTGGAGTACTGTGTACAGTTCTGGTCATAGGAAGGATGTTATTAAACTGGATGGGGCATAAAATAAGGATGTTACTGGGACTGGAAGCTTTTAATTTTGAGGAGAGGTTGGATAGCCTGGGAATTTTTTCTCTCTGGAGCATAGGAGGATGAGGGGGTGACCTTATAGATGTTTATAAAATCATGAGGTGCATAGATAAAGTGAATAGAACTCCAATAGTGCAGAAGGAGGCCATTCAGCCCTTCGAGTTTGCACCAACCATAACCGTACCCAGACCCTATTCCTGTTACCCCACATATTTAACCTACTAATCATCCGGAGACCAGGGTCAATTCAGCACGGCCATTCCACCTAACCCGCACATCTTTGGAGTGTGGGAGGACACTGGAGCACCCAGAGGAAACCCACGCAGACACGGGGAGAACGTGCAGACTCCGCATAGACAGTCACCCAAAATGGGAATTGAACCCAGGTCCCTCGAGCCAGTGAGGCAGCAATGCTAATCACTGTGCCGCCCAATTGGTCTCTTCCCCAGGGTAGGGGAATCCAAAACTAGAATTTAAGGTGAGAGGGGGAAAGGGATCTGAAGGGTAACCTTCCCACACAGGGAGAGGGTGGTGGGTGTATGGAATGAGCTGCCAGAGGAGGTGGTAGAGGCGGGTATAATTACAACACGTTTGAACAGGTACATGGATGGGAATGGGTTTGAGGGATATGGGCCAAAAGCAGGCAAATGGGACTCATTTGGTTGAGGGAAACCTGGTCAGTATGGACGAGTTGGGCCGAAAGGCCTGCTTCCGTGCTGTATATCTCTGACTAGGTATCGTATTAGATCCCTGAATACCCCTGAGCAGGGAACTTCAGGCACTACATGAATGAAAGTTGTTATCTGGTTCTGCAACGTCTCATAAGGTAAACCTTATTGGGGGTGTGGGCCGCTGGGTTTGATGGATGACGCCAGTGTGATGCTGTCTCTTTTTGCTGGAACTACTGAAATCATCACACAAAAGCCAACTGTAGAATTAAAATCTAATTGTTACAATGACATCTCCAAGTGACAATGACCAGTGGCTTGAAGGTTCTTTGATCTGATTTGATTTATTGTTGTCCCATGTATTGGGATACAGTGAAAAGTATTGTTTCTTGTGTGCTATACAGACAAAGCATACCCTTCATAGAGTACAATCATAAAAGATTGCTGCAGAAGGTTAAGATGCAGCGAGTTGGGGGTAGGGTGTTAGAACATAGAACACTACAGCACAAACAGGCCCTTAGGCCCACGAGTTGCGCCAATCACATCTACCAATCCACAGACCTACCTATAACCCCCTATCCCATTAGTTCCCATATACTCACCCAGAAGTCTTTTAAAAGACCCCAGTGGATTCGCCTTTACCACCACCGACGGCAGCCGATTCCATTCGCTCACCACCCTCTGAGTGAAAAACTTACCCCTAACATTTCCTCTGTATTTGCTTCCCTGCACCTTAAATCTGTGTCCTCTCGTAGTGACCATTTCAACTCAGGGAAATAGCCTCTGAGAGTCCATTCTATCTATTCCTCTCAACATTTTATAAACCTCTATCAGGTCGCCTCTCAACCTTCATCTCTCCAGGGAGAAGAGTCCCAGCTCCCTCAACTTATCTTCATAAGGCCTGCCTCCCAATCCAGGCAGCATCCTTGTAAATCTCCTCTGCACTCTCTCAATAGCCTCTACATCCTTTCTATAGTGAGGCGACCAGAACTGCACACAATGCTCCAAGTAGGGTTAGACTGGATAGAGGATTGGTTGTCTAATAGGAAGCAGAGGGTAGGTATTAATGGGTGCTGTTCTGATTGGCAGTTGGTGACTAGTGGAGTGCCTCAAGGTTCAGTGCTGGGGCCTCAACTATTTACCATTTACATAGAAGATCTGGAGGAAGGGGCTGAGTGCGGGGTGACGAAATTTGCCGATGACACAAAGATGAATGGAAAAGCAAATTGCGTGGAGGGTGTGGAAAGTCTGCAGAGGGATCTGGATAGGTTGAGTGAGTGGGCGAGGACCAGGCAGATGGGAGTATAATGTTAGCAAGTGTGAGGTTATCCACTTTGGTAAGAATAATGGTAGGAAGGATCACTATTTAAATAGAGAAAAGCTGCAGCATGCGACGATGCAGAGGGATCTGGGTGTCCTTGTGCGTGAATCGCAAAAACCCAGTCTGCAGGTGTAGCAGGTGATTAAGAAGGTGAATGCAATGTTGGCCTTTACAGCGAGGGGGATAGAATGTAAAAGGAGGGAGGTTCTGTTACAGCTGTATAGGGTACTGGTGAGGCCACAGCTGGAGCACTGTGTGCAGTTTTGGTCACCGCATTCGAGGAAGGATATATTGGCCTTGGAGGGGGTGCAGAGAAGGTTTACTAGGCTGATACCGGAGATGAGGGCGTTGAATTATGAGGAGAGACTGAATAGGTTTGTACTCTTTGGAGTTTAGAAGGCTGAGCAGGGGATCTTATAGAGACGTATAAGATGATGAAGGGGATGGATAGGGTAGAGGTTGAGAGACTCTTCCCGCTTAACAAAGGTAGCAGGACTAGAGGTCACAGCCTCAAGATTAGGGAGGAGTGTGGTTCAGATCAGAATTGCGGAGGGGTTTCTTCATGCAAAGGGTGGTGAATCTTTGGAATTTTCTGCCCGATGAGGTGGTGGAGGCTTCCTTGCTGAATATGTTCAAATCAAGAGTGGATAGGTTTTTGATTGACGAGGGAATTAAGGGTTATGGGGAGAAAGTGGGAAAGTGGTACTGAACCACTACAGATCAGCCATGATCTTATTGAATGGTGGGGCAGGGCTCGAGGGGCTGGATGGCCCTACTCCTGCTCCTATTTCTTATGTTCTTATATTCTTACATAGGACTTTAGAAAGGAGGCGGCTAAGAGGGGACCTAATCGAAACATATAAGATGATTAGAGGTTTAGATAGGGTGGACAGTGATAGCCTTTTTCCTAGGATAGAAAAAGCTAGCACGAGGGGACACAGCTTTAAATTAAGGGGTGATAGTTATAGGATGGATATCAGAGGTATGTTCTTTACCCAAAGGGTGGTTCGGGAGTGGAATGCCCTGCCTGCAGCAGTTGTAGATGCGCCACGTTTGGTGGCGTTTAAGAGGTTAGTTGATAAGTATATGGAAGAGAAGGGAATGGTTTAGGTTAGAGGGGCATTGCTTTTTATATTGGTCGGCACAACATCGAAGGCCGAAGGGCCTGTTCTGTGCTGTAATGTTCTATGTTCTATGTTCTAGGACAGAAGGATTTGATTTGATTTATTATTGTCATCCGTATTGGGATACAGTGAGCATTGTTTCTTGCATTTCTTGCAGTGAGCATTGTTCAAGCATTGTTTCTTGCACACTACATAGAACAGCATACTGTTTATTGAGAAGGAAAGGAGAGGGTGCAGAATGTAGTGACACAGTATTGAGAAAGATCAACTTAATGCGAGGGTAGGTCCATTCAAAAGTCTGACAGCAGCAGGGAAGAAGCTGTTCTTGAATCGGTTGGTACGCGACCTCAGACTTTTGTATCTTTTTCCAACGGAAAGCTGGAAGAGAGAATGTCTGGGGTGTGTGGAGGTCCTTAATTATACCGGCTGCTTTTCCCGAGGCAGCGGGAAGTGTAGACAGAGTCAACGGATGGGAGGCTGGTTTGTGTGATGGGACTGGGCTACATTCACATTCCTTTGTAGTTCCTCGCGGGTCTTGGGCAGAGCAGGAGCCCCACACCAAGCTGTGATACAACCCAGAAAGGATGCTTTCTATGGTGCATCTGTAAAAGTTGGTGAGAGTCGTAGCAGACATGCCAAATTTCCTTAGTCTTCTGAGAAAGTAGAGGCGTTGGTGGGCTTTCTTAATTATAGTGTTGGCATGGACGGGGGATGGACCAAGACAGGTTGTTGGTGATCTGCACAACAAAAAACTCGAAGCTCTTGACCATTTCCACTTTGTCCCCATTGATGTAGACAAGGACATGTTCTTCTTCATGCTTCCTGAAGTCGATGACAATCGCCTTTGTTTTACTGACACTGAGGGAGAGATTATTGTCACCGCACTAATTTACCAGATTCTCTATCTCATTCCTGTGCTCTGTCACGTCATTTTTTGAGATCCAGCCCACTACGGTAGTATCGTCAACAAACTTGAAAGTTACATTGGAGGGGAATTTGGCGACGCAGGTATATCAGGAGGACAGTAGGGGGCTGAGAACACAGCCTTGTGGGGCACCGGTGTTGAGGACGATCGTAGAGAAGGTGTTGTTGCCTATCCCTCCCGATTGTGGTCTGTGAGTGAGGAAGTTCAGGAACCAGTCAGGGGTAATTATTTAGAAAAGTGAAATTGTCGAGTAGAATTTGAGGTTCAACATCTATCAGATTTGACAATTATCTCTGAACCCATGTTATGATGCAATGAGACAAGAATTGATGGGGGACGGTGCAGAGGGAGATTTACTCTGTAGCTAATCCTGTGCTGTACCTGTCCTGGGAGTGTTTGATGAGGGACAGTGTAGAGGGAGCTTTACTCTGTATCTAACCCTGTGCTGTACCTGTCCTGGGAGTGTTTGATGGGGGGACAGTGTAGAGGGAGCTTTACTCTGTATCTAACCCCGTGCTGTCCCTGTCCTGGGAGTGTTTGATGGGGACAGTGTAGAGGGAGCTTTACTCTGTATCTAACCCCGTGCTGTACCTGTCCTGGGAGTGTTTGATGGGAACAGTGTAGAGGGAGCTTTACTCTGTATCTAACCGCGTGCTGTACCTGTCCTGGGAGTGTTTGATGGGGGACAGTGTAGAGGGAGCTTTACTCTGTATCTAACTCTGTGCTGTCCCTGTCCTGGGAGTGTTTGATGGGGGGACAGTGTAGAGGGAGCTTTACTCTGTATCTAACCCCGTGCTGTACCTGTCCTGGGAGTGTTTGATGGGGGGACAGTGTAGAGGGAGCTTTCCTCTGTATCTAACCCCGTGCTGTATCTGTCCTGGGAGTGTTTGATGGGGGACAGTGTAGAGGGAGCTTTACTCTGTATCTAACCCCGTGCTGTACCTGTCCTGGTAGTGTTTGATGGGGGACAGTGTAGAGGGAGCTTTACTCTGTATCTAACCCTGTGCTGTACCTGTCCTGGGAGTGTTTGATGAGGGACAGTGTAGAGGGAGCTTTACTCTGTATCTAACCCCGTGCTGTACATGTCCTGGGAGTGTTTGATGAGGGACAGTGTAGAGGGAGCTTTACTCTGTATCTAACCTCATGCTGTACATGTCCTGGGAGTGTTTGATGAGGGACAGTGTAGAGGGAGCTTTACTCTGTATCTAACCCCGTGCTGTACCTGTCCTGGGAGTGTTTGATGAGGGACAGTGTAGAGGGAGCTTTACTCTGTATCTAACCCCATGTTGTACCTGTCCTGGGAGTGTTTGATGATGTTGCCAATGTTGGACTGGGGTAAACACAGTAAGAAGTCTCACAACACCATGTCAAAGTCCAACAGGTTTATTTCGTAGCTAAAGCCACTCGCTTTTGAAACACTACTTCTTCATCAAGTGAGTGTGATTTCAGTTCACAAACAGGGCATATAACTACACAAAATGAATGAACCAAATAATAGTTGAAATGCGAGTATTTACAGTTAATCAAATCTTAAAGATACAGACAGTGTGAGTGGAGAGAACATTAAGCACAGGTTAAAGTAATGTGTATTGTCTCCAGCCAGGGCAGTTAGAGACATTTGGCACACTCCCAGGACAGGTACAGCACGGGGTTAGATACAGAGTAAAGCTCCCTCTACACTGTCCCCCCCTCAAACACTCCCGGGACAGGTACAGCACGGGGTTAGATACAGAGTAAAGCTCCCTCTTCACTGTCTCCATAAAACACTCCCAGGATAGGTACAGCACAGGGTTAGATACAGAGTAAAGCTCCCTCTACACTGTCCCCCCATCAAACACTCCCAGGACAGGTACAGCACGGGGTTAGATACAGAGTAAAGCTCCCTCTACACTGTCCCCCCATCAAACACTCCCAGGACAGGTACAGCACGGGGTTAGATACAGAGTAAAGCTCCCTCTACACTGCCTCCCCATCAAACACTCCCAGGACAGGTACAGCACGGGGTTAGATACAGAGTAAAGCTCCCTCTACACTGCCTCCCCATCAAACACTCCCAGGACAGGTACAGCACGGGGTTAGATACAGAGTAAAGCTCCCTCTACACTGTCCCCCCTCAAACACTCCCAGAACAGGTACAGCACGGGGTTAGATACAGAGTAAAGCTCCCTCTACACTGTCCCCCCATCAAACACTCCCAGGACAGGTACAGCACGGGGTTAGATACAGAGTAAAGCTCCCTCTACACTGTCCCCCATCAAACATCTCCAGGACAGGTACAGCACGGGGTTAGATACAGAGTAAAGCTCCCTCTACACTGTCCCCCATCAAACACTCCCAGGACAGGTACAGCACGGGGTTAGATACAGAGTAAAGCTCCCTCTACACTGTCCCCATCAAACACTCCCAGGACAGGTACAGCACGGGGTTAGATACAGAGTAAAGCTCCCTCTACACTGTCCCCCCATCAAACACTCCCAGGACAGGTACAGCACGGGGTTAGATACAGAGTAAAGCTCCCTCTACACTGTCCCCATCAAACACTCCCAGGACAGGTACAGCACGGGGTTAGATACAGAGTAAAGCTCCCTCTACACTGTCCCCCATCAAACACTCCCAGGACAGGTACAGCACGGGGTTAGATACAGAGTAAAGCTCCCTCTACACTGTCCCCATCAAACACTCCCAGGACAGGTACAGCACGGGGTTAGATACAGAGTAAAGCTCCCTCTACACTGTCCCCCCATCAAACACTCCCAGGACAGGTACAGCACGGGGTTAGATACAGAGTAAAGCTCCCTCTACACTGTCCCCCCATCAAACACTCCCAGGACAGGTACAGCAGGGGTTAGATACAGAGTAAAGCTCCCTCTACACTGTCCCCCATCAAACACTCCCAGGACAGGTACAGCACGGGGTTAGATACAGAGTAAAGCTCCCTCTACACTGTCCCCCATCAAACACTCCCAGGACAGGTACAGCACGGGGTTAGATACAGAGTAAAGCTCCCTCTACACTGTCCCCCCATCAAACACTCCCAGGACAGGTACAGCACGGGGTTAGATACAGAGTAAAGCTCCCTCTACACTGTCCCCCCATCAAACACTCCCAGGACAGGTACAGCACGGGGTTAGATACAGAGTAAAGCTCCCTCTACACTGTCCCCATCAAACACTCCCAGGACAGGTACAGCACGGGGTTAGATACAGAGTAAAGCTCCCTCTACACTGTCCCCATCAAACACTCCCAGGACAGGTACAGCACGGGGTTAGATACAGAGTAAAGCTCCCTCTACACTGTCCCCCCATCAAACACTCCCAGGACAGGTACAGCACGGGGTTAGATACAGAGTAAAGCTCCCTCTACACTGTCCCCATCAAACACTCCCAGGACAGGTACAGCACAGGTTGATACAGAGAAAGCTCCCTCTACACTGTCCCCCATCAAACACTCCCAGGACAGGTACAGCACGGGGTTAGATACAGAGTAAAGCTCCCTCTACACTGTCCCCCCATCAAACACTCCCAGGACAGGTACAGCACGGGGTTAGATACAGAGTAAAGCTCCCTCTACACTGTCCCCCATCAAACACTCCCAGGACAGGTACAGCACGGGGTTAGATACAGAGTAAAGCTCCCTCTACACTGTCCCCCCATCAAACACTCCCAGGACAGGTACAGCACGGGGTTAGATACAGAGTAAAGCTCCCTCTACACTGTCCCCCCATCAAACACTCCCAGGACAGGTACAGCACGGGGTTAGATACAGAGTAAAGCTTCCCTTACACTGTCCCCATCAAACACTCCCAGGACAGGTACAGCACGGGGTTAGATACAGAGTAAAGCTCCCTCTACACTGTCCCCCCATCAAACACTCCCAGGACAGGTACAGCACGGGGTTAGATACAGAGTAAAGCTCCCTCTACACTGTCCCCCATCAAACACTCCCAGGACAGGTACAGCACGGGGTTAGATACAGAGTAAAGCTCCCTCTACACTGTCCCCCCATCAAACACTCCCAGGACAGGTACAGCACGGGGTTAGATACAGAGTAAAGCTCCCTCTACACTGTTCCCCATCAAACACTCCCAGGACAGGTACAGCACGGGGTTAGATACAGAGTAAAGCTCCCTCTACACTGTCCCCCATCAAACACTCCCAGGACAGGTACAGCACGGGGTTAGATACAGAGTAAAGCTCCCTCTACACTGTCCCCCCATCAAACACTCCCAGGACAGGTACAGCACGGGGTTAGATACAGAGTAAAGCTCCCCTACACTGTCCCCATCAAACACTCCCAGGACAGGTGCAGCACGGGGTTAGATACAGAGTAAAGCTCCTCTACACTGTCCCCCATCAAACACTCCCAGGACAGGTACAGCACGGGGTTAGATACAGAGTAAAGCTCCCTCTACACTGTCCCCCATCAAACACTCCCAGGACAGGTACAGCACGGGGTTAGATACAGAGTAAAGCTCCCTCTACACTGTCCCCATCAAACACTCCCAGGACAGGTACAGCACGGGGTTAGATACAGAGTAAAGCTCCCTCTACACGTCCCCCCATCAAACACTCCCAGGACAGGTACAGCACAGGGTTAGATACAGAGTAAAGCTCCCTCTACACTGTCCCCCCATCAAACACTCCCAGGACAGGTACAGCACAGGGTTAGATACAGAGTAAAGCTCCCTCTACACTGTTCCCCCATCAAACACTCCCAGGACAGGTACAGCACGGGGTTAGATACAGAGTAAAGCTCCCTCTACACTGTCCCCCCCACATCAAACACTCCCAGGACAGGTACAGCACGGGGTTAGATACAGAGTAAAGCTCCCTCTACACTGCCCCCATCAAACACTCCCAGGACAGGTACAGCACGGGGTAGATACAGAGTAAAGCTCCCTCTACACTGTCCCCCATCAAACACTCCCAGGACAGGTACAGCACAGGGTTAGATACAGAGTAAAGCTCCCTCTACACTGTCCCCATCAAACACTCCCAGGACAGGTACAGCACAGGGTTAGATACAGAGTAAAGCTCCCTCTACACTGTCCCCCATCAAACACTCCCAGGACAGGTACAGCACAGGGTTAGATACAGAGTAAAGCTCCCTCTACACTGTCCCCATCAAACATTCCCAGGACAGATACAGCACGGGATTAGATACAGAGTACAAGGCCAAGGATCATGGGATGCAAGGACAAGTAGCTAGATGGATAAGTAACTGGCTTGATAGTAGGAGACAGAGAGTAATAGTGGAAGGGTGTTTCTCTAGCTGGAGGTCGGTCACTAGTGGTGTGCCGCAGGGCTCGGTACTGGGACCTCTTCTATTTGTAATATATATAAATGACTTGGAAGAGGGAGTAAGTGGAGTGATCAGCAAGTTTGCGGACGATACAAAGATTGCTGGACTTGCAGATAGTGAGGAACATTGTCAGGCGATGCAGCAGGACATAGATAGGCTGGTAGCTTGGGTACGTAGGTGGCAGATGGAATTTAATCCTGATAAATGTGAGGTGATGCATTTTGGGAGAAAGATTGTAAGGGGGAGGTATATGATAAAGGGTAGACATATTAAGAGTATAGAAACGCAGAGGGACCTGGTGGTGCAGGTGAACAAGTCTCTGAAGGTGGCAGAGCAAGTGGAGAAGGTTGTGAAGAAAGCATATAGTATGTTAGCCTTTATAGAAAGGTGTATAGAGTACAAGAGCTGGCCTTTAATGTTGCAGTTGTATAAAATGTTGGTTAGACCTCATTTGGAATACTGTGTTCAGTTCTGGTCACCTTACTACCAGAAGGACGTGGAGACTCTGGAGAGAGTGCAGAGGAGGTTTACCAGAATGCTGCCTGGTATGGAAGGTCTGAGTTACGAGGAGAGGTTAGGCAAATTGGGACTGCTTTCCTTAGAAAGATGTAGACTTAGAGGAGATCTAATAGAGGTGTACAAGATTACCTCCCACATCCCAAAGATGTGGTCTTAGGCGAATTGGCAGAACAAATTCTCCCTAAATTGTCTCAAATTTGGTCTTTAGTCCATAGATCTATAAACATAGACAGGGATCGCGGGTAGAGGTGGGAACGTCTGGGTGGCGGCGCGGGCTCGATGGGCCGAAGGGCCTGTTTCCCGTGCTGTTTTGTTCTTTGTTCTTCCTTTGTTCTAAAGCTCCCTCCACACTGTCCCCATCAAACACTCCCAGAACAGGTACAGCACAGGGTTAGATACAGAGAAAAGCTCCCTCTACACTGTCCCCATCAAACACTCCCAGGACAGGTACAGCACGGGGTTAGATACAGAGTAAAGCTCCCTCTACACTGTCCCCCATCAAACACTCCCAGGACAGGTACAGCACGGGGTTAGATACAGAGTAAAGCTCCCTCTACACTGTCCCCCATCAAACACTCCCAGGACAGGTACAGCACGGGGTTAGATACAGAGTAAAGCTCCCTCTACACTGTCCCCATCAAACACTCCCAGGACAGGTACAGCACGGGGTTAGATACAGAGAAAGCTCCCTCTACACTGTCCCATCAAACACTCCCAGGAAAGGTACAGCACAGGGTAGATACAGAGTAAAGCTCCCTCTCATAAGTATAGTTCCGGAAGACTGGAGGATAGCGAATGTGGTCCCATTGTTCAAGAAGGGGAAGAGAGACTTTCCAGGGAATTATAGGCCAGTGAGTCTTACTTCTGTTGGGGCAAAGTATTGGAGAGAATTATTAGGGATAGGATTTATAGTTATTTAGAGAGAAATGAATTGATTGGGGATAGTCAGCATGGTTTTGTGAAGGGTAGGTCGTGCCTTACTATCCTCATTGAGTTTTTTGAAAAAGTGACCAAAGAGGTGGATGGGGGTAAGGCGGTTGATGTGGTATATATGGACCGTATAGGATGGAAAGGTTTGTCCCATGAAGACTTCTGCAGAAAATGCAGATGTATGGGATAGAGGGTGATTTAGGTAATTAGATTAGGAATGGGCTAGCTGAAGAAGACAGAGGGTGGTGGTTGATGGAAATATTAATCGTGGAGTTCGGTTACAGTGGTGTACTCAGGGGTTCTGTTTTGGGCCGCTGTTTGTTAATTTTTATAATTGATCTGGAGAAGGTATTGAAGGTATGGATTAGTAAATTTGGGATGACACTAAAGTCGGTCGGAGTGGTAGATAGTGAAGAGGGGTGTTATAGTTTGCAGAGGGACTTGGACAAGTTGCAGAGCTGGGCCGAGAGGTGGCAAATGGAGTTTAATGTGGAAAAGTGTGAGGTAATGCACTGTGGCAGGAATAATAAATGTGTAGAGTATAGGGCTAATGGTAGGATTCTTAATAGTGTTGATGAACAGAGGGATCTTTGTGTATTTGTGCATAGATCTCTGAAAGTAGGCAGTCAAGTCGATAAGGTTGTTAAGAAGGCATATGGAGTCTCAGCTTTTATTGGTAGGGGGATTTAATTTCAGAGCCGCAACGTCATGTTACAACTGTACAAAACTCTAGTGCGGCCACACTTGAGGTATTGTGTACTTTAAATCAAATTAATTTAATTTAATTTAAATTAGCTTTAAATTAAGGGGTGATAGTTATAGGATGGATATCAGAGGTAGATTCTTTACCCAGAGGGTGGTTAGGGAGTGGAATGCCCTGCCTGCGGCAGTTGTAGATGCACCAAGTTTGGTGGCGT